>CM024754.1:130596717-130631173 GCA_014218235.1 Colocasia esculenta
TGAAATCAAATGTGAGGATGTGAGTATGTAATCCATGTTTGACAATCTGAAATCATGCTTAAACAGTAGCTTTACCATGATATGATCATGTTTTAGTATGCAAAATGCCTAGAATCCATGCTAGAATAATTGTTAAGCATATAGAAACAACTTCCATCCTTGGTTGTTCACATGTTGTGATTTAATCATTGTTGTAGCTCTCATGTGTTAATTTCAGTTGCTAAAGCATGAAAACCAGCAAGCTTAAAGCATGTAAAATGGTTATGTAATGCGTAGAATGTGTAGATTCCATGTTAGGTATGTTTCCTTTCATGCATGCTCGAAAATTCATGTTAATAGCTTTCATGTCTTAGTTGGTTGAAGGTGGATTTCTATGTGAGAAATGAATAGAAAGCATGTGATAGGTATTGATTTAGAAATCTGAAAGCATAGTCCATGTGTTTAAATTGTAGATTCACCATGATAGGTTGTTAAATTAAAATGTCACATGCTACATGTTGTGTCTTGTGAACGTGAGTTTAGAACACCTATGATATGTGCATGTAGGTTATGTGTAAGTACTTGCGGAGTCTTTTAGACTCACTACTTGCTTCGGCGTACAGTTGTAGTTGGTGACGAGACACTTGTGGAGGAGACGTTGGAGACCGACTCCGAGCGTGGAGATTAGAGTGTTGGAGTGCTTGTGACATTTTGAGATTTTCATAGTATGTAATTGCAACATTGTATTAGAATTACCATGGAAAGAGGAATGTATAAGTGTGAACATTTTGTTTTAATGTTCAGCAAAATTAATTATGTGGACTTTTAGTTCTTAATGTTATCGAATCATGTATGTTAAATGTGGATGATGAATGAATGAAGACATGGTTCTTTTACTTCCGCTACTCTGTTCTTATATTCACGTGTATCTCAGCGAATGTTATTGTTGGGTAAATGTCCCCTGTGATGACGCTTGCTATACCGTGGGTCTGTTGGGGTAACCGTACCGGTATAATGAGGGTCGTCCACAAGATTGGTATCAGAGAGACCGGTTGAGATTGCACAATGAATACATAATCATCATCTTCATTACATGCTAAGTCTACTAGGAATGTCCACATGTGTAGAATCATTAATAACGAGTGAAAAATAGATAAGAAATGGCTAGAAACCTTAGTAACCTAGCTAATGGTGGCTGAAATTTATTACAGCCATGGCTTCGAGAGGTAGGCGTGGCGAGCGCTGGCCCGTGAGGACGAGCTGAGACGTGACGAGCGGGCGGAGCAGCAGGCCCCGGCACCGCAAGGTCCTGTACTTCCCCCACCCGCCGCCTGTGGATTATGGAGTATTCATGCAAGGTCTGGTGCAGCCATGCAGACGCAGGCTCATACTCAGGCAGCACTCCAGGCACAGTTGAGGCTCAGGTGTAGACTAATAAATGATTATTATCTGTCTTATTTCGTTGATGCTTATTATGTGATTGTTTTGCTTGTTGTGTACTGTAGCAGACTCAAGTACCAGCTCAGGACCATGGTGACCTTCTACCATGGAGCGATTTAAGAGGATGCTGCCGCCCTCTTTTAAGGGGAGAGCGATCCATTGTTGCTGAAAGCTGGATGAGGGAGATTGAAAAGATCTTCCGAGCCGTCAGGTGTGCAGATGAGGATAAGTACATTAGCCACCTACATGCTACAGGTATGATTGTTTATATGCTTGTATGTTTGTTAAGATAGATTTGTTTAGATGGTGCTTATGAACGTGTACTGCAGGAAAGAGCTGATGTATGGTGGGCTTCATTGCTGCGTACCGGTTTGAGGACGGAGCTATTGATGTGCTTGGGACGAGTTCGTGAGGCTCTTTCGGGCCAAGTTCGTTCCTGAGCATGTCAAGATCGGATGGAGCAGGAGTTCCTCTCTTTGGCTCAAGGCTCCATGACTGTGCTGGAATATGAGGCAAGATTTTCTGAACTCTCTAAGTATGCCCTCATATCGTGGCAGATGAGCGCAAGAAGACAAAGAAGTTCGTGATGGGACTCAAGCCATCACTGCGGACGAGACTCGTGGCGTTTGACCACCACACTTTGGACGAGGCCCTCAGCGCTACTTGTAGGCAGGAGGGAGAGATGGAGCAATACCTTGAAGAGAAGAAGGCTTCGCAGAAGAGACCTGCAGCTACGTTCCAGTGGCAAGACAAGAAGAAAACGGTGTACCAGATACAGCAGCGATCTGTGGCAGTCGGCAGTTCTCAAGTACCCTCTGTACGTTCCCCTGGTGTGAAGAAAGAGTGTCCCCACTGTGGGAAGACACATGGTGGTACCGAGTGTTGGATGATTGCGGGCAAGTGCTTGAAGTGCGGGAGCAGCGACCACAAGATCAAGAATTGCCCAAGACTTCAGCAGGGAGCGCCAGCCCCAGCAGTAGCCGCGCAGCGCCAGCTACGGGAAGACCAGGAAGGCCTCGAGCCCCAGCTCGAGTGTTTGCTTTAGCTCGCGAGGACGCCGAGCAGGCAGAGCATGTCACCGAAGGTACGGTTTGCTTTTAGGTGTGCACGCTGGGTTTTGTTTGATACGGTTGCTACTCACTCGTTCATTTCCGAGCGGTTCGCTAGACAGTTAGCCCTAGAGTCAGGGGTAGAGTCTGAGGAGTTAGAGGTCCCTTTGTCTGTGCACACTCCTGCGGGTACGGTATCGACTAGGAAGTGCATTCCGTCGTTACCTGTGTGCATTGAGGATAGAGTCCTAGATGGGTGTTTCTTCTTGCTAAAGATGAAGGACTATGATGCTATTCTTGGTCTGGATTGGCTAGAGGAGCACTATGCGTTAGTGGATTGTCGTTCGGAAGAGGATCGTTTTCCGCATTCCTGGTGAGGATGATTCTCTCCCCCTTGCCAAGGAATGTGCGGGAAAGATGGTCATCTCTGCCATGAAGGCGATGCGCATGGTGAGCAAGGGTTGTGACGCTTTTCCTGCCAGCGTGGTATTAGTACCAGAGGCTGATGAGTCACCTACTCTTGCGGAGATTGAGGTAGTGCAGGATTTTCCAGATGTCTTTCCTGATGACTTGTCTGATTGCCACCGGATAGAGAGATAGAGTTTACCATAGAGTTGCTTCCGGCACCTCTCCTATCTCGAAGGCTCCATAGGATGGCACCTCGAATTTAGCCGAGTTAAGGAGCAATTGCAAGAGTTGCTAGATAAGGGATTTATTCGCCCTAGTGTTTCCCCTTGGGGCGCACCTGTATTATTCGTCAAGAAGAAAGACGGGTCACTTAGGTTATGCATTGACTATAGAAAGTTGAAACCAAGTGACTGTGAAGAACAGTATCCCTTGCCTCGTATTGATGATTTGTTTGACTAGTTGCGAGATGCGTCAGTCTTTCTAAGATTGATTTGCGATCTGGTATCATCAGTTGAGGATTCGGAGTGAGGATGTGTCCAAGACGGCGTTTAACCCGTTATGACATTATGAGTTTTTGGTCCTTCCTTTTGGATTGACAATGCCCCTGCAGCGTTCATGGATCTCATGAACAGGGTGTTTTGTTTAGCTTACTTAGATAGCTGTGTCGTAGTGTTTATTGATGAGTGTGGTCTACTCTCCGGATGAGGCCACACACCGTCAGCATTTAGGGTAGTGTTAGAGGTTCTTCGTGAGCACAAGCTGTATGCTAAGTTCAGCAAGTGCGATTTCTGGTTGCGCGAGGTTCATTTCCTGGGCATGTTATCTCCGGTGCTGGTGTAGCAGTTGATCCAGCAAAGGTCCGGCATTATGGATTGGAGATTCCCAGACCCCTTCGGAGATTCGTGTTTTCTTGGTTAGCTGGTTATTATCGGCGATTTATGAGGGATTTTCATCCATCGCCGCCCCTTTGACTCAGCTTACCAGAAAGGGAGTGAAGTTTGTTTGGTCCGAGAAGTGTGAGAGTAGTTTTCAATTGTTGAAGACTAAGCTCACGTAGCCCCGGTGTTAGTTTTACCGAGCGGTGTAAGAGGCTTTGCTATCTACACGGATGCGTCTCGAATTGGTTGGCTGTGTGCTAATGCAGAAGGAAAGGGTAGTAGCTTATGCTTCTCGTCAGTTGAAGGAGCATGAGAAGAACTATCCGACTTATGACTTGGAGCTCGCAGCAGTGGTTTCATGCACTAAAGATCTGGAGGCACTATCTTATGGTGTCAGATTTGAGGTGTTTACTGACCACAAGAGCTTGAAGTATCTTTTCTCTCCAAAAGGATTAACCTGAGGCATAGGAGATGGATCGAGTTCTTGAAGGACTATGACTTCGACCTCAGTATCCCTGGGAAGGCGAATGTTGTAGCGGATGCTTTGAGTAGAAAGGCCATCTCTCCATCAGGATTGGAAGATGTTGGAAGATGGGCTTGCGCGTTGACTGAGTTAGAGCCATCGCTATGCCAGGCTTTTGTAGCTCAGTTATCTCTTAGGTCCTCGGTTTTTGGATGAGGTGATCGAGCAACAGGGAGCCGACCCTAGACTCTTAGAGTTAGTGGGCAAGGCAGGCATTGCTCGTGATGAGGACGGTGTGATTAGATTTCAGCACTGTGTTTGTGTCCCTGATTTGGTAGATGTCCGTGAGCATGTGTTAGCGGAGGCTCATAGATCGCGATTCTCTATCATCCGGGTAACACTAAGATGTATCAGATCTGAAGAGATCATTTTGGTGGTCCGACATGAAGAAGATGTTAGCGGATTTTGTCTAGGTGTTTGGTGTGCCGCAAGTAAGCTGAGCGACAGTGACCATCCGGCCTTATGCAAAGGATGGACATCCCTGTGGAAGTGGGAAGCTGTCACTATGGACTTTGTTCGGGTTTGCCTCGATCTAGAAGGGGCAATGACTCGATTTGGGTAGTTGTAGATAGATTCTCGAAGACTGCTCATTTCTTGCCTATGAAGAAGAAGCAGTCAGTAGAGAGTTTAGCTAGATTGTATGTTAGTAGTATCATTAGGTTGCTGGTGTGCCGAAGTCGATCATTTCGGATCGAGATCCGAGATTCACTTCGAGGTTGTGGAAGGGTCTTCAGGATGCTTTAGGTTCGGAGCTGAAGCTCAGTTCGGCGTTTCATCCCCAGATCGATGGACAGTCCGAGAGGACTATCCAAACGCTCGAGGATATGTTGAGAGCGGGTGTTCTGGATTGAAATGATTGGGAGCGCCATTACCTCTAGTGGAGTTCGCATACAACAACAGCTTTCATGCGAGTATTGTATGGCTCCATTCGGGCGTTGTATGGTAGGCCCTGCAGATCTCCGTTGTGTTGGGAGGAGACCGGTGATAGGCAGTTGATCGGACCGGAGTTAGTTCAGGAGACTTCGGATAAGGTCCAGCTTATCAAAAAGAGGCTTGTTGCGGCACAGGATAGGCAGAAGAGTTATGCCGACAACAGGAGGAAAGATCTTAGTTCGAGATTGGCAATCATGTCTTCTTGAAGATATCGCCTACTCGAGGTGTTGTCAATTTGGCAGGCATAGTAAGTTGAGCCTCTAGGTTCATTGGCCCATATGAGATTCTCAGACATTTGGCAGCGTGGCATCGAGCTAGCCTTACCCCCAGCTTTGGCTAGTGTTCATCCTGTTCCCACATTTCGATGCTCGGAAGTATGTCCGAGATCCGTCTCATGTGATTAGTCATGAGCCAGTGGAGATTCAGCCAGATCTGTCATATGTCGAGCAACAGTAGCTATTCTGACCGGAAGGTTCAGCATCTCCGGAACAGAGTATTGCGTCGGTGAAAGTTTTATGGCGGAACTTCTCACGAGAGGAGGCTACTTGGAGCTTGAGGATGCGATGAAGAGAAGTATCCCCTTTTGTATGAGTATCGTCGATCTAACTTCGAGGACGAAGTTTCTTTAAGGGGGAAGAGAGTGTAAGGCCCTCGAATTTTATTGCATTATTGTATTGCATGTAATAATTCGTGTGTGTATGTACGAATGTAAATATTTACATAAGTACTAGTTGGTATACTATTGCATGCATGTGTATAAACTAGATTTAAATAGTGTATGAAGACATGTTGATAATGTGTACATGATGATATATATGTATGACATATATAGGTGTAAGATATGCAAGGTTTCTGCATGTTTTAGAGTTCTGGCCGAAGGCCTTATAGGCGTCAATATCAACGGACGTCGATGTGGTGTCAGCGTCAACCAATGGACGCCAACACTAAGTCCAGCATCCAACGATGTGGACGTCAAATTCTCTGACCTGTATGCGTTGCAGAGCCTAGAATTCCGGGAACAAGCTACCCCAACCATTGGGGAGCTGTCTCCAACGGTCTGAAAGGGGTATCACATCATCTCCTGCGTGGGTGAGAGGTCTTTGGCTATATACAAAGCCATTGTTGCAACCCTAACACTTCTCTTTGCCCTTTGCAAAAGAGAAAGGAGAGAAAAAAACCCTATTTTCGGACTGTGAGAGACCCATTTTTACAGCCCAAAATCCGAACTTCTGAAGCTTGATCTGGCCACCTCTGCTTCAAGGAGTTTTCTGGATCATCGAGGAAGGCATCCCCGACCTCGGAAGCACTGAGCTTGCTCAGGAACCCGGAGTAAAGCGTTTCTAAGAGCTTCTGGGACAACCCAAGGAGAGCTTCACCGAGCCCTAGATCCGTCTGGTGAATTTCTAAGAGGCAAGTACCCTACCCATAGTATTCATGTATGTTCTAGGATGGTTTTACCATTTTTATACATTTTTCCTCGTGTCTAGACCCCCACATTGACCCATCTTTGGAGCTCGGGTCTGTGTTCTGCACAGTCCCGACATTACGCGCAATGTCCCTTGACGCTGAGATCATGCTTGGCGTCCTCGACCTGCCGTTTGACACTGAACTAGCGCCAGAGACCGCCGCCAAGTTCATCTGAGCAGAACACAAGCTGTTCTGCCTCTATTGGAGATAATTTCGATATGTTTCACGATGAGGAATAAATAATCTTTTTATGTACTATGTATACTAGTGAATTGGTGTTGGATGGATTTTGTGCAAGTGGTAAATGATAGAGTTATTTATTTTTATGGAAATACATGTATGAGGTGTTATCAACCTTGTCAATCCTTTGTTTGTATGATTTAGGACGAATCTGATGTACTCCTTTTTTTTGGGTTATGCGCGTATTGGTTAGGCTGTTCTGAAATTTTGAGATTTTTCCCATGCTTGTGTGAATTAGTGAAATATTGCTTTGGGAAAAAGAAATTGGCGTAGGTCATGATAAATTTTCGGTAAATCATGTATTGCCCCAAAATTTCAGGAATAAACTCTGTAGCTCCATGTCTGTTAGGGTTCAGACCGCGAGCGGTTAAAACTGTGCTTGTGTTTAACTCCATGTGAAATCGAATTGCGGATAGCATGTGGAATTAATGTTAGATTTTCTGTAATTCCGTTTTAACTCAGAAAAATCTGAAAATTTGCATGTGGGATCCTAAATCCGAAAAAGCTTGTGGTTAAAATTTCAGGTCATTTGGACCAGTAGGTGATACAATATGAATTTTTCCATGTAAAGATGTGAAATTAATGCATGCCTTTGTAAAATGATTTGATTTTGTAATTAGCAACCTGTTTAGCGAAATTTCCTGAACGTTACATTTCTGTAATTGTAGTGCCATGTTAGGAAAAATAGAGAAGTGTGCATGTGAGTGAGAATGAATGAAATGAGAGTGACATGTGTAAACCTATGTGTTAAATCGGTAAAATGTTGTAATGTGTAAAACCGTTCCAAGTGTGATACTGCTTCCATAGAGGTTGTGGAACCGTACCATGGAAAGGTCCCCATGGGAAGGTTCAATGTGTAAGTGACCCTAAGGACTTAGGGGGAAATCCTGGAGGGGACAAGTACCACTGGTTAGGGTGAAGACTTGTTCTCCCGTCTGCGCAGTCCAAGAGTCGCCATTGTATTGCCTAGATGGCGTCTATGTGATGTGAGGTGTGTTGTGTCCTTCTTTGGTTGTTTGGACTATGTGTCACGGCACTGAATGTGAATGTGTAAATGTGTATGTGTTCATGTGAAAAATGTGAATGTGACAATGTGTAAAATGTAAGTGCAAAGTGTAAAATATGCAAATTTGGAAATTGTGTAAAAATGTGAAATCAAAATGTGAGGATGTGAGTTTGTAATCCATGTTATGACACTCTGAAATCATGCTTAAACAGTAGCTTTACCATGATATGATCACGTTTATGTATGCAAAATGCCTAGAATCCATGCTAGGATAATTGTTAAGCATATAGAACACTTCCATCCTTAGTTGTTCACATGTTGTGATTTAATCATTGTTGTGGCTTGCTGTGTTTTTTCAGTTGCTAAAGCATGAAACCATCAAGCTTAAAGCATAAAATGGCTATGTATATGCGTAAGAATGTGTAGATTCCATGTTAGGTATGTTTCCTTTCATGCATGCTCGAAAAATTCATGTTAATAGCTTTCATGTCTTAGTTTGGTGAAGTGGATTTCTATGTGAGAAATGAATAGAAAGCATGTGATAGGTGATTTATTATTTAGAAAATCTGAAAACATAGTCCATGTGTTTAAATTGTAGATTCACCGTGATAGGTTGTTAAATTGAATGTCAAGCATGCTACATGTGTGTGTCTTGTGAACGTGAGTGTAGAACATACTATGATAGTGCATGTACGGTATGTGTAGAGTTACTTGCGGAGTCTTTTAGACTCACTACTTGCTTCGCGTACAGGTGTAGTTGGTGACGAGATACTTGTGAGGAGACGTTGGAGACCGACTCCGAGCGTGGAGATTAGAGTGTTGGAGTGCTGTGACATTTGAGATTTTCATAGTATGTAATTGCAACATTGTATTAGAATTACCATGGAAAAGGAATGTATAAGTGTGAACTTTATGTTTTAAATTTTCAACAATTAATTATGTGGACTTTTAGTTCTTAAATGTTATCGAATCATGTATGTTAAATGTGGATGATGAATGAAATGAAGACAGTGGTTCTTTTACTTCCGCTCTACTGTTCTTATATTCACATGTATGGTCTCAGCTGATGTTATTGTTGGGTAAGGTCCCGCTGTGATGACGCTTGCTATACCGACGTGGGTTGGTATAACCGTACCGGTATAATGATGGTCGTCCACACATACAGTCAGTTCTAGTAATTCAAAAATCTGAAAACGTCATTATGCTGTCATTTAAAAATTATAAAATCCTAACTCACAACCGCTCTATTTATACAAGTATTAAACATGGTCATTTTCAGCTTATAGTTCAAATACAGAAATTTTAATAAATAACACAAATCACAGAAATTCAGTACCTCCTCATGATATGACCTACGGCTTGTACTAAACTCAACATAATTTCTACAGTAACACACAGACAATCACAAGTTCGAATACGATCATACAGATGTGAACTAGGGTTCTGTAAAACCCAGATGAACTTGGCGTCACACATGTTGCCGCCAAACATGGTTAACGACACCATCTGTTGCCGCCAACAGAGGATCTTAACAACATCAAATGTTGTCGTTAAGTTCATATCTGCAGAAATGCGACTGAACGCACAAACACAGTAAATGGGGGTTCCAGGACACGATAATTCCCAAAATTCTTGAGACCTACTAGACATGGATATGGATGAGGTCCAGGGTTGCTTCTTATGAACAGGTCATTATCCCATGTAATTTTAATTTATCTCATTTCTATTTTGTGATTAACAAACCATGTTATGTGTGATAATTATCAAACCCTTGATTAAGGTCACTAACCTATTTCTATAAGTCTTGAGCACAGGAAATATAACAAGGAATTCAAGCCAAATTGGTAAGTATTATTCTTACTGAAGAAACATTAAGATCATGCATGATATGTCTCAAAGTACACATCGGTTTCCTTTATAAATCATAACGCTTGCAGTAGAACTGTAACGATTTCCGCATAACAGTTTCATAAGTGCCTTATCGATTTCTTCATAGATGAAACGTCGAAGAGGTTTAGTGAATTCAATGAAATCATTCTCATAACGACTTGCTTTCGTACGATTCCTTTAGTCATCATAACGACTGCTCTCGTACGATATTCTTTAGTCCTCGTAAATGACTTGCTTCGTAACGATTCCTTTAGTCATCGTACAACTTGCTTTCGTAACGATCCTTTTAAGTCGCTAACGAATGGCGTCGTACCGACTTGCCTTCGTACGATTCCTGAGTATCGTAACGACTTGCTTTCGTAACGATGCCTTTAGTCATCGTAACGACTTGCTATCGTACTTCTTTAGTCATCGTAACGACTTGCTTCGTAACGATTCCTTTAGTCATCGTAACGACTTGCTCTCGTGTACGATTCCATTAGTCATCGTAAGACTTGCTATCGTACGATTCCTTTAGTTATTGCAACGATTTCTTCAGACGTCGTAACGATTTGCTATCATAACGATTCCTTTGTTATCGCAAACGAGTACTTCAGATATTATAACGATTGCTTTGAGCATCGACTTCTAGTAATCGTAACGATTTCTTTGGTTCCATAACATACATTTGCTTTGCGCATCGACTTCTTAGTAATCATATGATTTCCTTAATGATCACAACGATTCTTCATATCTCACACATTTGCTATTTGGTTGCATAACGATTTCATAAGTCATAAATGCATCGTTTCATATCAATCAACTTGACATATGACTTATCCTTTCACGAGTAATAGTCAAAGTCTTCGCACATATTCTTCTGTCAGCTGTGCATTTAATGAAGACTGAACGTATCTCTGCATGCATGTAGTCGATATCGTCCATTATCGTGTCTATTTCGTAGCATCTTTTAGAACAGCAAAATGGCTTACTATTTTGGTGAATATTCACACCAACGTTGACTGACAACAAGAGAATCCTAGCTGTCTACTGTTTTAGCATTTAATGTATGCAGGTCTCTGACAACATTCGTCATACAACGTTGGACCTTGTAGAAGCCAAAGGACACTTCAGAAGATCCTATTCTCTTTGCGTGCACAATGGATAAGGACTGTTGACTGGAAGCTTCCAGTGTCACTCAGTCTAACATCCACCAAAGCTAGAGGCAACAGATACTTCACACGTCTAGATTTCAAATTGAAGCTATATATTGAAGAAAGGAGCTCCAGAAGAAGATATACAGATAGAGAACGACAGTCATAGAAAACTCTCTGATCATCAAGTCTTCTGCGAGTTCTCAAGAAAGAGCCAAGCCTCATTCCATTAGATTAGCTCTTTGCTCTCTACATTGTTTAGATTTCGAGAGAGCTTGTTTGGGTTCTGAGAGTGAGCTTTTGTTTATAGATCTCAATTGGTCTCAGTCCCTCGCTTCAGATCTTGGCTTTACCAAAGCTTGATCTAGGGGCTTAATCTCCTGCTTGTTTCTGAGTGTGTTCCCTTCTGTTGAGAAGGAGACCTTGTGGGGTATCCAGGGTGTTGTTCCTCTTCGGGCTGTGAAGAGAAGACCAGCTGAGCTGGGTGTTGTAGTGTTCATAGGGGGACTGTACCCTAGTTAGTGAAATCCCTGAGTGTTGCTCAGGGACTGGACGTAGGACTCCTGTGGAGAGGAGACCCGAACCAGGATATCTTGTGTTGTGTGATTGTCTTCGTGTGATTGTTGTTTCTCTTTACTAACACTAAACATCTTCAAGTGTATTCTCTATGAACATTTTTAGTGAACATGTATTAGCGGATAAATTTTAAAAGACCATCACACCCCCTCTGGGCTACCTACTGGGCACAAGTGGTATCAGAGCGAGTCTCTTCGACAAAGAAGAAGATCCAACGATCTGAAGAGTAAAGATCCATGGCAGCCCAAGGAAACATTGAAGGTCAGTCTGTCAACCGACCCCCTCTGTTCGATGGTGAAGACTACACTTACTGGAAACCAGAATGGAGTATTTTTGCAAGGATTCGACTATCAGATCTGGTCAATTATAGAATAAGGAGATCTCGTTATCCTAAACTCACAGGCAGAACTGAACAGACGATGATAGGAAGAAGATCTCTCTCAACTGTAAGCTAAGAGCATTCTGTGTTGTGCTCTCAGTAAGAAGAAGTTCAACAGAGTTTCAGCCTGCAAATCCGCATGGGATGTGGGAAAAGCTCAAATCACGTATGAAGGGACAGACAAAGTGAAAGAGACAGGATTGACATTCTTGTAACACAGTATGAAAGATTTCAGATGCAACCAGGTGAATCTATAACTCAAATGTTCAGCATTTACAGACATTACAACGGCTTAGCTGGACTTGGGAAGTCATATGAAATGGAGATATGGTTAGGAAGATTCTCATATTCCTACCACCATCATGACCCAAAGTTAACAGCCATTGAGGAAGCCACGACTTGAAAAAGATGTCGTTGGAGAAGCTCATTGGGTCACTTATGGCCCATGAGATCAACATGGAAGGTTGGGAGTCTCAAGCAGAAAGAAGCACTCAAATGCCCCTTAAAGATGAAGAAGACTCATCAGATGAACTCTCAGATAACAGATGAAAGCAGCAAGGACAGTGAAGATGAAGAAGCATGCTGTCCAGGAGATTACAATGCATCCTAGCAAAGAAGAAGAAGTTCCAATCTGGTAGAAGACACTTCAAGAAACACAAGGAGTTCAAGAATCAGAAGGAAAGATCAGAAGAAGACCGAGCCGATATGTTGATTGTAAGAAGCCCGGACTATCAGGCAGAATGTCCAAAGCTCAAGAAGGTGAATACAGAAGAAGGACAACTTTAGAAAATTTAGAAAGTACAAAAAGAAAGCATGCAGCCTGCGTGGGAGAACCACCGTGACTCTGACAATGAGTCAACCCCAGCAGTGGGGAGAAGAAGAAGCCAACTTGGCTTTCATGGCCAATACAGACGAAAAGTACCTCTGACTCCTCTTTTGATCTGGCAATGATTCTGATTCAGACAATTTAGAAGAAGCATTTAATGAACTGTATGATAAATATAGAAATGTATCTAAGTTACTAAAAGCTAGTAAGAAGAGTATTGCCTATCTAGAAAACACAAACTCAGATTTAAATCAGAAATTGAACAATTAGAAAAACAAGTATCTGATTGAAAGAAGAAATGATCTATTGTGTGAAGATCTAAAGGATAAGAATAAACAAAATATAATTAGAAAAACAGGAGAAATCAGATGAACTAAGAATAGAAATCAAAGCCTTAAGTGAAGAAAATGCACACTGTCAAAGACGCTGGAGAAATTTACTAATGGTAAAAATTCCCTTAGTATTAAAGGTGCAGAGCGATCAGGGAAGAATAAACAAGGAATAGGATACACCCCTCCAGATAATGAAAACCATTATTTATCCAAAAATATATTCATCCCTAATTTGTAACTGAACAAGAGACATCATATAAATCTAACTTTAAATACCCCTCATATGAAAAGTAACTAGAATAAACATGCGCAGCCACTGCAATAAATTAGGACACACAAAAAAACTGTCCAACTAAGAACAAGAAATGGGTAATAAAGAAAATTGATGACTCTAACCAACAAGGACCCAAAAGAATTTGGGTACCTAAAACTTAATATTTTCATTTCAGGGTAACCTTCGAGCATCCAAATGGTATTGGATAGTGGGTGCTCAAGGCACATGTTAGGAATAAAAGATTATTCTCTGATCTAGAAGCTGAAGAAGGAACAGTCACCTATGGAGACAATGGGAAAGGGACTGTTTATTGGGAGTGGATCTGTTTGCATCAACAACAAAACTATTATTGAAGATGCTCTATGTGTCAAAGTCTGAAGCATAACCTTATAAGTATCAGCCAACTATGTGACAAGGACACCAAATCAAATTTCAAGAATCCAAGTGCAGCATTATGAAAGATGGAGCGTTATCTTTGAAGCTAACAGAGAAAAGATCTATATGTACTGTACCTTGAAGAACTCAAAGATCAAGATTTTGTTTAGCAGCCAGTAAAGAACGTCAACTGAGCTGGCACAGAAGATTGGCCACTGCAGTTTGGATGGCATGAACAAACTCAGAAAGAGAAGTCTTGTGGAAGGTCTGCCAAAGGTCAGCACTAAAATGGATGGTATCTGTCAGACCGTGTGCAAAAGGGACACACTAAGAGTTCCTCAAGTCAAAGACTGTGGTAACCACCTCTAAACCCTTAGAACTCCTTCACATGGATTTGTTTGGGCCAATGAGGACCACTAGTCTTGGAGGAAAATAATTTGGGTTTGTGATTGTAGATGACTATTCCAGATTTACATGAGTTTCTTTTCTTGGATCACAAGATGATACATTCGATAGTTTTGTAAGTTTCAGCAGGAAAGTATAGAAAGATAAGAAGTATTGCATTGTTGGAATCTGGTCAGATCATGGAGGAGAGTTCCAGAATGACAATTTGCAAAATTCTGTGATGACCAAGCTTGAGCTAACTTCTCAGCACCAAGGACACACAGCAGAATGGAGTTACTGAGAGGAAAATAGAACCTTATTGATATGGCAAGACAATGCTGTCAGAATATGATTACCAAGATTTTTGGGCCGAAGCAGTGAACACAGCAAGCTACATCATTAATAAAGTGATGATCAGGCCTATCTTGAAGAAGACTGCATATGAACTGTACAAAGGAAAGAAGCCGAAGATCAGTCATTTCAGGACATTTGGTTGTCCATGGTTTCATTCACAAACAACGGGAAAAGAGCATTGGTAAGTTGGATGCTAAATCAGATGAAGGCATCTTCATGGGTATCTTCTAAACCTAAAGTTATAGAGTATTTAATAAGCTTACACTATTGATAGAGTATCTGTGCACATTATTTTTGATGAAACTAACCCTTCCTTGAGAAAGGAAAAGATAGTGACATTGATGATGCAGATGACTTGTCCAAGAAATTAAGGAACACATCAATTGAGGACAAGGAAGATCCACCTCTGGAAGATCTGCAACAAACAAACATTGAACATGAAAATCTTCCAAGGAATGGAGATACAAGAAAGATCACCCGCTTGAAAACATCATTGGTGATCCACTGTAGGGGTAAGAACAAGAGGTAATGTAGTCCCTTGTGATACCTAGCTTTTGTTTCTCAAATAGAGCCTAGGACAGTCAATGAAGCTCTTACTGATGAATCTTGGATTTAGCCATGCAAGATGAACTGAATCATTCAAGAGAAACCATGTATGATCACTTGTTCCTAGACCATCAGATCATCCAGTTATTGGCACCAAATGGGTGTTCAGAAATAAAATGGATGAAGCTGGTGTGATCTTAAGAAATATGCCAGATTGGTAGCTCAAGGCTATTCCCAAGAGGAAGGCATAGATTTCGATGAAACCTATGCACTTGTAGCTAGACTTGAGGCTATTAGAATCTTACTTGCATATGCATCAGCATTAGACTTGAAATTATTTCAAATGGATGTTAAATCCGCATTTTTAAATGGCTTTATTAAAGAGGAAGTTATGTGGAACAACCTCTCCGGTTTTGATGACACAGAATTTTCTAATCATGTCTTTATATTACATAAAGCTTCATGGTTTGAAACAAGCACCTTGGCCTGGTATTAAAGGCTTAGCTCATTTTTACTGAACCATGGTTTCACTAAAGGTCAAGTAGATAGTACATTGTTCATCAAATCCAAAGTTAAACACATATTACTTGTGCAAATTTATGTAGATGATATAATTTTGGATCTACTGATGAATCTCTTTGCAAGTATTTTGAAAGTTATGCAGGAGAATTCGAAATGAGCATGATGGGGGAGCTCAACTATTTCCTTGGACTACAAATTAAGCAAGGAAAAGATGCACCACATCTGTCAAGCCAAATACACCAAGGAGCTCTTAAAGAAGTTTGGATTCGAAAATGCCAAGCCACTGTCAACACCTATGAGTACATCAACAAGGATGGACAGTGACAAGGATGGTAAGAAAGTAGATCAAAAGATCTACAGAGGTATGATAGGTTCCTTACTATACTTAACTGCCAGTAGACCTGATATATTGTTTAGTGTCTGCATGTGTTTAGGTATCAGGCAGATCCTAGAGAATCTCACCTAATCTCTATCAAAAGAATATTTAGATATCTATCTAGAACTCATGACTTAGATTATGGTATCCAAAATCATGTGAAATACTTAGTAGGATATTCTGATGCTGCTATGCGGATGCAAAGTAGATAGAAAAAGCACCAGTGGCTGTTGTCAATTCCTTGCAGGATGTCTGATATCCTGGTCCTCCAAGAAGCAGAATTCAGTAGCACATATCGACAGCTGAAGCTGAGTATGTTGCTGCTGGAAGTTGTTGTACACAACTCCTATGATAAAGCAACAACTTGAGGACTATGGGCTACACATCAAGTCAATCCCACTGTTATGTGACAACACAAGTGCTATAAACCTTACCAAAAATCCAGTGCAGCATTCAAGGACCAAATATAGTGAGGTTAGATATCATTTTATTCGTGATCATGTAGCTAATGGCAATATTGAATTTTCTTTTAATGATTCAAATAATCAGTTAGCAGATATCTTCACAAAAGCCTTACCGAAGAGAGGTTTACTTCTCTCAGAAGGGAATTAGACATGTGTAAATTGTGAAAGATCTATCTGTTATACTGAATATTAGTTTTCAGAGCGTATTAATTATTCTCCTTGAAGTGAGCAAAATATCTCAATTATTTCACATTTATCCTTTTTGCTTAAATACTCCTGTCGTTTGTTTGTGTAATTCTTTATCTCTTTCTAACCGGAGTTTGTCGTTTTCTGCCATAAAGGCGCCCTCTTCAAAAAGGGCTTTATCCTCTATTTCATAAATCCGTAATCTGTATGAGAACGATTCGTCCCCTTCTTTATCTCCTTCGTTTCTTGCCTGAGGCGATAACCCTTCGCCCCCGGCATCGATTTCCACTAGATTTGAAGCCTTCAACCTCTCCTGCCAGAATTTTCTTGAGGTTTCTCCTTCACCACCCTTCAACCTCCAGAACCTCTCCCTGCTTTGATTCATGGCCTCTACATTGTTTTCGGCAGTGTTGGGGGCTACGGAGCTGCATCCTCACCGCAGATGACAAGCAAGGTTCGCTTCTGTGAAGACCAAGCTTTGCGGCACAAGGCAGTGGATTTAGCAGACCTAGAGAAGAATGGGATGGGCAGTTTAATTGAAGCTTTGTAGAGGCTGAATGGATGAAGATTGCTACCTGTCTGATTAAGTCATCCTGATCTTGTCAAGGCTTTCTATGTCTGTCTGAAGACATAGGAGGATGGGACTTGATTCTATGGTCAAGGGAACCCAAATCAGATCACCAGGAATTGTTAGCATCTCTGTTTGAAGTTTTCTACTTCCGGTCGCAGTGGAGTCCCACTGTGGACACTCATTCAAGGCTTGGGAATATAGGCCGGAGTATAGGCTGAAGGATGGAAGCTAGTATTAACAGCTCAGTGCCTTTAACAGGTTTTTTGCATTTCATAATCTTTCAAATCATTGTGCAAGGAGTGCAACTTTTTCTTCATGCCCCAAGGCTGATTCAACCTGATGTTCTAGGCTATCCAGATTAGGAGATTAACACTGCAGAGTTGATAATTGAGAATGAAGTTTGTAAGATCCCAAGTGTGACATTAAGCAAATTGAATGTCTCCCTACTTATGCCCATCTCCTGACTAGAATCTTTCATCATTTGGATACTGTAGTGTTAGGGTTGAGTGTGTTTTGGAATTTCTAAAGTTGTATTTTAATGATGACCAATGAACAATCACTCATACTTTGATTTTGTTGATGACATATTGTGATTTTAATGATGACATATTGTGATTTAATGAACATATTCTGATTTTAATGATGACATATTGTGATTTTGATGATGACATGTTGAAACATTTAGAATACATTTATACATATCACAATAATGCTCAAACAACATGTTTTTGATGTTTAATCTCATATTTTAAATGATAATATCTTGTATTAATGGTTTACACTTTATATTTTCAGGTTAACATTATTTTGTCTCAGTGGTGTCGACACAGTCCACCTTGTGTTGACACGGTCTGCCTGTGTGTTGACACGTCTGCCTATTGTTGACACGGTCTGCCTGTGTGTTGACACAGTCTGCCAGTCGTGTCGACACACTCAATGGTCAGGTCGACACTATTTCCACTTCCAGGAAACCTGTTCTCATGTTTGGGACAGTGTGTCGACACACTCCGGTGGTGTCGACACAGTCCAGCTGAAACTCAAAAACGTGATTTTTGGACACGTGGCTGCTTGGGATTGAGGGATTTGACCTAGATTTTGTGCCCACGCACCCCAAGGCACTCATGGACATATGGGGCTATAAATACCCCCAATCCTTGTACTCCCAGGAGGACACCACGAAGGAGAGCCCATACAACACCCAGAAAAGCTGTTTGGCGAAAAAGGGTTTCTCCATATCTTGCTCCATCTCCAGAAGCTGCAGGCCATCCCTTCAGAGGAAGGCTTGGAATCAAGGGGAATCTCTGGAGAGAAGGTTGCTGTGTGCTAGGAAAGGGAGCAGATCCAATTGAAGAGCAGCAGTAGAAGAGGGTTTCTGGCATTTCAGATGCCATCAAAGCAGAGTATCGCCAACTGAGGAGAATCTCCACCGAATTCCATCAAGGCTCCTCAATTCAAGCATCTCAAGACCTCTTCACCGAAGAACACTCATTCTACATCCATTTCTCTCATTCTGAGTTTGTTCTTCCTTATTTTGTCTATGAGATTTGTGCACAAGTTCTGCACAAATTTATGTGTATGAATTTGTCTTGAATCAGATCATTTCTAGAGGATCTGATTTCTGTTGTCTTTGATCTAGCTTGTGTTTAGGAGCCGTCGAGCTCGGTTTGTGAGTCGTCGCACTCACGGTGTGGTTTGAGCCGTCGTGCTCAATTTGGAGTCGTCGTGCTCGGTTGTTGTTTGAGCCGTCGCGCTCAGTTTGTGAGTCGTTGAACTCAAGGTTGTTTGGAGTCGTCGTGCTCTAGTGTGTGTTGTACTCAGTTGAGTATGGAGCCTCACTGTGTGAGGGGTGGATGTAGGAATCATTGGTGTGATTTTCGAACCACCTAAAAAATCCTATGTGCAATGTTTTGATCTGCTTGTTTGCGCTAGATGCTTGCATAGATTTCGTACTCACACTAATTGTTGAATTGCTTCACACATCATCTACACACACTCACACTTCAGATCAGTAAACTGTTTGTGTGAATTGATCTCTGATTCGAAGTATTTTAAATTGCTTAAGCTTCTGCGTTAATTGATGTCAGATCTATTCAACCCCCCCTCTAGATCTAATCCGTCCAATATCCTATCCTACAATTGGTATCAAGAAGGTTAATATCTGTTTTTTTTGATTGATTGATTCTATTTATCTCGTGCTCTATCTGCTTGAACTGTTTGCTTGATCTTTCTTTACTTTGTGTGCTTACATCGCTCTGATTCCTACATTGGTATCATAGCGGGTTAACCACTTTAATTGTTAGATCTAATTCCTTGTTACATTGATTCACTGTGATTAGATCTAATAGTCTTTTGAGTTTTGTATAATGGACAATTTCTTTAATCTGCATGAATTTCCTGTTATAATTTCAGAGAATCCTCATCTCACTTTCAACAAGTTTTCAGAGGAAGCACAAAGAAAAGAAGCAAAAGGAATTCACAATGCTCAATGACAAAGAAGAGCTTCATGAATCCAGAAAATCAACAATTCAAAAGACTTTGGCTCTAGCAGCACATTCCATGAGCTCAGAGCATTCTGCATCCTCTCCAGAACCAAGAGTTCACATGGGTCTACAAGATCAGGTAAATCAATTCCAGATCCATTTATGTATTCTAATTCTGATTCTGATGCAGATGAATGTATGTCTTATGTTGAATTGATTGAATTCCGTGAAAGATGCAAAATCTTAATGCAAAGCTGACACTAAGATAAAGATTTGAAAAAGACTTTAAAATATTGCCATAAAGAAAGTGAAAACTTGAAAAATACACTTGAATTGCTCCAGAACAATGATAAAGATCTTTCAGATAAATGAGAATTTGAAAATGAAGTTCAGAAACTGAATTCTGAAAAAGAAGTTTGAAAGATAAAATCAAAATTTGTGAAAACAAGTTGTCCAAGTTGAAAGAAAATCATGATCAGTTGGATATGAAATCTTGATTTGAAAGAGAAAGTGAAATTGATTGATCTCAATGAAAACTTCAAATTTTATAATGATCAATTAAACAGACAGATTCTAACATGGCTCATGATCATCAAATAAATGAGAGATGCAAACAACTTGTTGGAAAATCATCATTTACAGAGGAAGATTGAATGCTGTTGCATGACAATCATTGACAATGATTGTGCAATTTGAGTAATAATTGCTGATTTGGAAAAACAAATTGCTCAATTTAAAATGAAAGAACAAGATGAAAATTGGTTTGGATGTCATGCTAAATAACTTCAAATTTCAGAAAAAAGTGTTGCATTAAAGCTGAAAACAGAAGTTTCAAGATGAATTGAAGAATACTACAAACACCAGTCTTGCTTCTGTCAAATAAGAAAATGAAAAGAAAACCAAATTAATATTTGTTAAAGCTGCTGTGAACAAGAACCTTGATATCTCTAATGAAAACAGTGAAGTTCATGTTCAGAAAAATATTCAAAAAACAAATGAGAAAAATGGCAAATATTGGTAAGAAGAAGTCTTGTTTCGTGAAAACAAGAAAATTCAAACAGAAAACAGAACAATTACAACAGATTCCTCCATCTCTTCCACACATCAGAAGTGTTCCAAGAAAGTTCAATATTCACATCATGCCAAGAGCCACCAAAAGGTACTCCTTCTCCTCATGTAAGCCTCTCACATGAAAAGGAGATTCCAGCAAATGCATACATGCCAAGGTAAGTACCCAGGTAAGAAATGATCTAATTTTGCTTTAATTGTAATAAACCTGGTCATTTAGCCAAATTTTGTTGGAATAGAGATCAACATTTTCATAAATATGCCAAATCAGTCCAGTGCTTCACATGTCATAAATTTGGGCATACTTCTAGGGATGTTGGCATAGAATTGATAATTTTGTGCATGCTCCCATGTTTCATGTTAATGTACATAAGAATAAAGATCATGTTCATGCTGAAAACACTCAGAAATTCTATGTACATGAAAAAGGAACTGTTGCACAAAAGATCTCTTCTGAATTCCATGATAAAAATCTCAATGATAAAAATCTGAAAAATAGAAAACAAAATGTCAGTATGTCAGTGGTGCATTCTATACCAATAACTCTAAGATTAGAAACCAAGATTCTAGTGTTTCTAGTCTTCAGAAAAATGCACCAAATATAAAATCCTTTTGGATTCAAAAATCGTTGTTGCAGATTCATGGAAGATCCTTAGGACCCAAACAAGTTTGGGTTTTGAAATGTGCTGCTTGAATGCTGGATGCAGGGATCCTTGTAGTCAATTTCAAGATGAAGGCTTCATGACAAAGGCTACAAGGAAAGTAAGTGAAGAGAATGAAAGAAAATGAAAATCCCACCAGTAAATACTTCTGAGAGATTCCCTGCTAAATAAAAACTGAAATCAATTGGGACTCTTATGCAGATCAATTGGTATATCAAATGGTGAACTGTGGAAGGACAAGTCATGCTTGTCTGGAAACTATCATTATGTGTGAGAATAACCTCCGCCAAGTACCAATGATCTTCCTTGTGTAAGAGTCATTAATAAAAAAAAAAATGGTTGTCATTGAAACATGATTGCTTGTTTATTTCATTTCTTCCATGATGATTTTAGCTTGAATTACTTGAAAAAATTTTCACATCATTCACATGTAACTAAGAATCATGATTTTGTTGAAAATGCTCAGAAACTCCATGTGAATATAAATTGAACACTTCATGAAAACATAGATGCATTGAGCAAGGCAAAAAGAAATTTGGAACTAATTCTGCTCATCGTTCTGTCAATGAAAGAAATGCATCTATACCAAAAATAAAATCATTTTGGATTCAAAACTCTTTATTGCACTCTAACATTGATTTCATTGCAGGACCCAAGAAAGTGTGGGTCCCAAAACCAGCTTGATCAGCAAGCTGAGGAGTCTTGCAGCCATACATTGTAAATGGATTCAAGATATTGGCTGTGCAAGGCAAGAAATGATTGGAGAACATAGGTAAAATCTTTGAAAATCAATTGAAGTCCATTCAGGTAAAACTTCTTTATCATTTCAAATTTGAATTGTCTGAATTGAAATGATGTTTGATTTTTTATCTGAACAATGAAAATGTGTTTTGATGCTACTCCCAATAATAACTTTGTGTTTTAACATTGGAATCATGTTGTGTTATCATGCTTGCTTAACTGTGACCATGATTCTGTGTACATATCAACAGCTTTGACTTTTTGGTATATCAAATGATGACATGTGAAAAAACAAGTTATGCTTGTTTAGAAGCTGTCATTATGCGTGAGTAAAATACTCCGCCAAGTACCAGAAGTCATGTTATGCTTAAAGCTAATTGTGTGCATAATCATGTGTGAATTGCTTGCTAGCTTTTTCATTCCATGCACATATTAAGGGGGAGTAATTTGAAAAAGTGCAAAAATGTTCTTGAAAATGCAATGAATTTCATGCTAATAATAAAGAATAATTGACTTTTTGCAGTGACTATGTGATATATCAAATGGTGAAATGTGAAAGGGCAAGTTAGGCTTGTTTGGAAACTATCATCATGCGTGAGAAAAATTCTCCGCCAAGTATCAATAGTCTTTTTCTGCATAAAGGTCATCAAGAAAAATGAAAATCTCAAAAACTTTATTTTAAGTCTTTGAAACTTTTTGAGTTTTTGAAAAACTTTTCTCCTTCAATAATTGCATGTTAATGCATGCTTGATCATGTTCATATTCTTTCTGTGCAAACTACTTTGAATGAACATATCTGAATTGCTTGAATGATCATTTCATATCATGCATATCTTATGGGAAAGTGAGTCAAAAGAATCTTTGAGTGAAATGCTGGAGAAATATTCTTTCATATCTGATTTATTAACAACTCCCATTCAGTTTGACAATGTTCTTGCAAATAAATTGCTCACTCTCACATTGCATTGACATTCTTGGTATATCAAATGGTGATTTGAAGAAAGACAAGTCAGGCTTGTCTGGACACTTTCACTATGCGTGAGTATATGTCTCTGCCAAGTATCAAGAGCCTTGTATGCAATTGTTGAGGGGGAGTCCTTGTCTTTCAAATAAAACATTCACGTTCATTCTGTTTTCACTTGATTCCATTCCTATTTCTTCAATAATCTTCATGTTCACCTTGTAAGGGGGAGATACATGAAAGGGGGAGTCATTGTCATATCTCTTGAACTTACTTGTCTATTTTGAACCCCAAGTCATCAAATTTTGAGTCCTTGTGCTATTTTCTTATGAGAGAATTAAAATATTGAAACTAACTCATTGTGCATTTAGTTTAATTTCAAAGATTCAGTATCATTTCAAGGTTAAGTAATCTTAATACTGAATGTCTTTAAAATGACTTGTAAAACACTTGTAGGCACATGAGTGGCTTTACTATTTAACATGTGCATGTTTAAGCTTCATTTTTACCACATGTTAATATATTTTTTCTAAATTCGTATTCCTGACTTTTCTGGTCAAAGCAAACATATTCCTGTAAAACATCAAAAGAAATGATCAAAACCTTGGAAAGATACAAACAGAGCAATGCAATTCTTGAACCACTAAGTAACCGGCCATTTCACCTAAAATTGATTTGTTTCGCGTAAAAAGTGGAAATCAATTTTCAACTCTGTATAAGATAATGAAAGTTAAACCACTGAATAATCAGGAGATCTTGCATCTGATCAATGTGATCTCTTGCACTGAAAAGTGAGATTTAACTAATTTATTTTTATATTCTTTCCCAGCCAAAATTACAAGAAAATCAAAAGACAGGATAGAAAAGCTTAAGACCTTAATAAAGCTCATGTATACTGAGTTAGACCTATTATTCTACATTGTGTTAAAATTAAGCTCATAACATCCTTGTTTAAATACTTCTGATCACTCATATAGGTCACTTTATTTCACATTTGCATCATTATTTTAACCACATTCAGATCATTATATCTTGCAATACCTTGTGTTGAGTGTGTATTTGTGATTAACTTTGTGGCACATACCAAAAACACAATCATTTCTCTCATTTGACAATATCACTTTGCCTCACTTATTTTGATTACTTCTGACCATTCATTTCCTACATTTCATTTCTTGATCTCCTACAATCTTTGTTTCTCTCTCTTGTCTAACTTTTTGATGCTGTGTCAAAAAGGGGGAGAAAGTTCCTTAAAGGAGGAGAAAGTAAAAGTTTCTAGGGGAGAAAGTTCTTTATGGGGAGAAAGTTCAAAGGGTGTATATGGTCAAGGGGAGTTATTGCAGTCAAGGAAGTCAGGTTATTGGGAGATTGTGCATATGTTTTGTCATCATAAAAAGGGGGAGATTGTTGGGTTGAGTGTGTTTTGGAATTTCCTAAAGTTGTATTTTATGATGACCAATGAACATCACTCATACTTTGATTTTGATGATGACTATTGTGATTTTAATGATGACATATTGGATTTTGATGATGACATGTTGAACATGTTATACATTTTATACATATCACAATATGTATAAATCACAATATGTTATACATTTTATACATTTTGTTGTTGGGGATCGGATAGGTGACTTTGATAAATGAACTAAGAAATTGTGTGAATGGCAACGGAATTAAAATAAGTAAAACACAATTCGATCAGATCTAAGTGTGGTGTGTGAGAATAGTGAATAAGTACAGCAAACCACACATCAAACCACAGTGCACTGAAGATTTTTAAGGTGGTTCGGAGAACACAGCTTGTGTCTCCTACGTCCACCTCCTCACAACGGAGGAACCACTAGCACAAGTGCAGTACAATCTGAGCACAACGACTCCAACCTCTTTGAGTGCAACGACTCAAAGAAACCCAGGAGATAGGCACAACGACCTACTCCAAAGACCACTTGTGAATTCAGCAAATTCACAAGCCCTTGAGCACTACGGCTCAAGCACTAGAGCACAACGGCTCCAACCCAGAGCACTAGGGCTCCAAAACAGAGTACAAAGTACTCAAGCCACTGGATCACAATAGATCCAAGTTCTGCTAGAACAAGCACGTTTAGAGAATAGATCCTCTAGCACGATCTATCTCAATACAATAGAAATGGTAGAGACAAATAGAGTTGGGAGATCTGTGTAGAACACATACACAGATTTCCCAGAGAAATTGACACTCTAACCAAGTACAGACTCGGCTGGATCTCCTTCTTGACCAGCACTGCTGCAATCACGAGCTTCTTCTCTTCTTCTCCTTCTTCTTCCCTTGGCGGCGCGCTCTGCTCCTCTGGATGCAGATCCTTTTCCCTGCTCTTCTTGCCCTCTTCCACAATGCTCTGGGCTTGCTCTCGTGGGATGGCTTTGGAGTACCAAAGACATAGGTATTTATAGCTCCATATGTCCATAAGAAGCCTTAGGGTACGTGGGCACAAAAACCTAGGCAGATTCCCTTGATACCCAAGCGGCCACGTGTCCAGAAAAATCATAAGTTGAAATTTCAGCCGGAGTGTGTCGACACCACCAGGGAGTGTGTTGACACACTGTCCCAATTGTCAAACAGGGTCTTCTGGAACTGGGTCTAGTGTCGACACTGCCACTGGCTGTGTCGACACACTGTCCCAGTCAGGCAATTGGTCTTCTGGAGACTGGATCTAGTGTCGACACTACCAGGGACTGTGTCGACACACTTGACCCTGTCTTCATGAAATTGCTTCAGGGACTGATAACCCAGTGTCGACACCATCAATGGGTGTGTCGACACCATCAATGACAAGGGCTGTATACACCTGCAAATTTAACACATAAATCATTAGTACAAGATTTATCATTAAAATATGAGATATTAAACGTCAAAAATACGTTGTTTAAGCATTATTGTGATATGTATAAAATGTATAACATGTTCAACATATCATCATCAAAATCACAATATCATCATCAAAATCAAAGTATGAGTGATGTTCATTGGTTATCATTAAAATACAACTTTAGGAAATTCCAAAACACACTCAACCCAACAATCCCCCCTTTTTGATGATGACAAAACATATGCACAATCTCCCAATATTCTGACTCAAATCTCCCCTTTTTGAATTTCTTTCTCTCCCTTTTAAGGAACTTTCTCCCCCTTTTTGACAGCATCAAAAAGATAGATAAGAGAGAGAAACAAACAATGTAGTAGATAAAAAAATGAAATGTTGGAAATGAATGGTCAGAAGTGATCAAAATAAATGAGGCAAAGTGATATTGAAATATGAGAGAAGTTATTGAGTTCTTTGTATTGTGCAATAAAGTTTAATCACAAAGACACATTCAACACAAAGTATAGCAAAATATAATGATCTGAATGTAGTTAAAATAATGATGCAAATGTGAAGAAAAGTGACCTATATGAATGGCAGAAATATTAACAAAGATGTTAGGAGCTTTAAGTTTAACACAATGTAAAATAATAGGTCTAAACTCAGTATACATGAACTTTATGAAGGTCTTCAGCTTTTTCATCCTGTCAATTTGATTTTCTTTCATTTTTAACTGCGAAAGAATACAAAATTAATTAGTTAAATCTAACTTTTCAGTGCAAGAGATCATATTGATTAGATGCAAGATCTCCTGATTACTCAGTGGTTTAACTTTCATTATCTTATACAGAGTTGAAAACTTTGATTTCTACTTTTTGACGCGAAACAAATCACTTTTCAGGTGAAATGACCCGATTACTCAGTGGTTCAAGAATTTTCATTACTCTGTTTGTATCTTTCCAGATTGTTGATCATTTTCTTTTGATGTTTTGCAGGAATATGTTTGCTTTGACCAGAAAAGTCATGACTACGAATTTAGAAAAATTATTCTTAACATGTGGTAAAAATGAAGCTTAAACATACACATGTGAAATATTAAAGCCACTCATGTGCCTATAAAAGTGTTTTGCAAATCATTTTAAAAACATTCAATATTAAGATTGCTTAACTTGAAATGATAATGAATGTTTGAAATTAAACTAAATACACAATGAGTTTAGTTACTACGTTTTAATTCTCTCATGAGAAAATAACACAAGGACTCAAAAATTCTGATGACTTTGGGGTACAAAATAGACAACAATGTCAAAAAAAATGAGTGAGAATAGACAATGACTCCCCCAACAAATACTCCCCCTCAACAATTGCATAAAGGAATCTTGATACTTGGCGGAGACATATACTCACGCATAGTGAAAGTGTCCAGACAAGCCTAACTTGCCTTTCTTCAAATCACTATTTGATATACCAAGAATTTCAATGCAACTGAGAAGTAGGAATTTATTTGCAAGAGAGAATGCCTTTATTGCACAAAGAATTGAGATGAAGATTTCAGACATGTGAAAACTTGCATAAACCAAGTTCCCTTCTAAGAGAAGTGAATCTAGGTTCTGCAAGAGGCTTAGTAAAAATGTCTGCAATTTGTTTTTCTGTGTCAATGAAGTGGAGTTCAAAAGAATTCTTTGAGACTTCATCTCGAAGGAAATGATGCCGAATGTCAATGTGTTTTGTGCGGGAATGCTGAATAGGATTTTTGGACAGATTTATAGCACTTGTGTTGTCACAAAGAATGTGAATGCAACCTAATGAGTGATTATAATCTAGAAGTTGATGTTTGACCCAAAGGACTTGGGTACCACAGCTACCAGCGGCAACATACTCAATTTCTGCAGTTGAAAGAGCTACAGAATGTTGCTTTTTGGAAGCCCAAGAAATAAGACACCCTCCTAGATATAAACACAACCCACTAGTGTTTTTTCTATCAAGTTTGCACCCGGCATAATCAGCATCACTATATGCAATCAAGTCCAATTTACATCCAGCAGGATACCAAAGACCCAAATCACATGAAGAAAGAAGATATTTGAAAATTCTTTTAACAGCAGACATGTGACTATCTTTAGGATTTGCTTGAAATCTTGCACACATGTAGACACTGAATTGAATATCTGGCCTAGAGGTAGTTAATAAAGAAGAGATCCAATCATACCTCTGTAAAGTGTAGCATTAACAGGCTTACCAGAAGTATCACTCTCAAGTCTTACACTTGTGGCCATTGGTGTGTTGGATGGCTTGATGTTTTGGAAGTCAAACCTCTTGAGCAACTCCTTGACATATTTTGTTTGACTCAGAAAAATTCCTTCAGCAGTTTGATGTACTTGCAGACCTAAAAAGAATGTAAGTTCACCCATGAGACTCATTTCAAATTCAGATTGCATAAGATGGGCAAACTCATTGCACAAAGTATTATCTGTGATCCAAAAATGATATCATCAACATAAACTTGAACAGCAATGAAATGATTTTTTGCAGTTTTTGTAAACAAGGTTTGATCAATGTTTCCTCTTATGTAACCTTTATTTACAAGAAAGGAGCTCAACCGGTCATACCAAGCTCTTGGAGCTTGTTTAAGACCATAAAGAGCCTTATTAAGTGTTAAAAACATGATTGGAAAATTTTTCATTTTCAAAACCAGGGGGTTGCTTGACAAAAAATTTTTTTTATGTATCCATTAAAAATGCACTCTTGACATCCATTTGAAAGACTTTGAATTTCAAAGACGCAGCAAATGCAAGGAATATTCGAACAGCTTCAAGTCTTGCTACAGGGGCATAAGATTCTTCAAAATCAATACCAAGTTCTTGGTTATACCCCTGAGCAACAAGTCTAGCTTTATTTCTAACATTTGACCAGATTCATTCAATTTATTTCTGAAAATCCATCTAGTTCCAATGACAGAAGTTAAATCTGAAGGTTCTGGTACTAAATCCCAAACTTGATTTCTTTCAAATTGATGAAGCTCTTCATGCATAGCATTTATCCAGTTTTCACAAGATAAAGCTTCATCAACATTTTTGGGTTCAATTTGGGAAAGTAGTGCCAAAGAATCTTCAACTATGACAGAATGAAAAGATGATCTGGTTCTTATTCCATCTTGCAAATTACCAACAATGCTTTCAAGTGGATGGTCTCTTAAAAATCTTGGTTCAGAAATTACCTCAGGTTTGCATGATTTTCAGGAACATGATTTTGAATCACTTGAAGTTGGCAATTCAAGACCTCATGTGCATTTGGTACTTCTTGCTCTTCAAGATTTGTAGATGGATGTTCAAGAAAATCATCCTCATCACACATAATGGAGTTCTGCACAAAGTAGGAATGTCAATCTTTTGAAAGTTTTCATAAAAATGACATGTGGAGATTCTTCCACAGTCTTATTTTTCAAAATATAAACTCTGTAAGCTCTTGAAGTTTCAAAATAACCTAAGAATTGATTCAAAATTTTTGCATCAAATTTATCAAGATTTTCTTTGTTGTTATTGTGAACAAAAAATTTGCAACCAAAAATTTTGAAATATGACACACTTGGCTTTTTATTCTTGAACAACTCATAAGGGGTTTTTCTGATTTTGGTCTTCCTAATGCTCTATTCAAAATGAAATTAGATGTATTTAAAACTTCTGCCCAAAAAGATTTAGACAGTTTACTTTCAATGAGCATAGTTCTAGCCATTTCCACAAGAGTTCTATTTTTCTTTCTACAACTCCGTTTTGTTCTGGAGTTCTAGGGGAAGAAAAGTTATGGAGAATTTTCATTTAGTAGAGAGATCACAAAATGATTTATTTTCAAATTCACCCCCATGATCTGTCAAAATGGAATTCAATTGAAAGATAAACCCACTAATGCAGAATTGTAAAATCTCCTGAATTCTGAACATGCATCACTTTTATGATATAAGAATAAGACCCAAGTATATCTTGTAAAGTCATCAATGATCACAAAGTTATCTATTACCACTGAGACTTTAGTTCTAGTTGGACCAAAAAGATCCATATGAAGCAGCTCAAGTGGTTTAGATGTAAGTACTTCATTGAACACTTTAAAAGATTTTCGTTTGTTTTCCTTGAGCACATATCCCACAAACAGGATTGTCAGTGACTGGGAAAGATTCAGGAAGACCTTTTACAAGATTCATTCTTATGAGTTTACTAATGGTTGTGAAACTTGCATGACCCAACCTTTTGTGACACAACCAAGCAGTGTCATTTTTATTTGCAATCAAACAAACCATTTAATGAGGAATTATCACACAAATCAATTATGTAGACATTATTCTCTTTTTCCAATCAATTTAATTGCTCAGAAGAGGAGTCAATTATTTTGCATGAATCATGTTCAAAAAGAATCTTGTGACCATTGTCACACAATTGACTAATGCTAAGCAAGTTGTAATTCAAACCCTCAACTAAACAAACATCATCACTTAAGGTAATGCAAGACTTACCATTTTCCTTTGCCAATTATTTTTCCTTTATTCTTACCTCCAAGGTGACTGATCCACCTTCCTTTTCAATCAAGCATGAAAATTTATTTCTGTCTCCTGTCATGTGCCTTGAGCATCCACTGTCAAGAATCCAGATGTTGTTGGAATTAGATGCACGGCTTTCCTGCACATAACAAATTACAAGAAAAGTTTTTGGTACCCACATGAGATTGGTACCAACATCTTGATTGAGAAGAGATAACAATCCTTTCTAACCCAAATTTGTGTATTTTTCTTCACAGTGTTTTTTGAACAAAAGATTTAACTTTTATTTTCAATTTTTTGAATATTATATCTCTTAGTTGATTTGTTCCACTGTGAAAACTTGGCATGTATTGCTGTTGATATGCAGGAAATGATGAATGATAGAAAAGGATTGAACCATTGGTTACCATTGTACCTTTGGTTCCAACTTATTCCATCTTGAATTGTAAGAGGAGAAAACATTCCATTTCCATGAGAAAGATGATTGTTGATTGGTTTGAACTTTTTGTGATTTTTATAAGAAGGTAGGTCGACCTCTGACTGGATAGTCGACCTGTGCATAGTGTGTGTCGACCTAGGTAGGGTATGTGTGACCTCTCAGGTTCTTTTGTTTTTGTATTTTTCTTTATTTTCAGATGAGCTTGCCTTGACAAATTTTATAAAGGAGTTTTTGATAATTTTTTTTTCTTTGGAGATGATTCAGTTTTCTTTGAATTTTGTGGTTCAAAACCTAAACCAATTGTTTGAATTCATATTAACTCCAGTAGAGCATTCAAATTGTCTTTCCTTGAGTGTTCTTGATGATATCTTCTTTTCTTTAATGCAAAGATTGAGTTTTTTCAATTTGATTCAAATTTTCATGATTTTCCTTTCTTTTTCTTTCTTCATTTTCTTGATAGAATTGATTAGTTCTTTGTTCATTTTTGAATTTTCAATTTCAGATCATCAACAAATCATCATTCATCATTTTCTTTGATTTGATCTGAAATTTGAGCTTCCAATTCAGATCTTTACAGATGATGAATTATCATGAAGAATGCTTTCAATTTTTCTTTTCAATATTTATTCTCTTCTAACATCAGAAAGATTTTCAACTAATTAACCATATGCTTCTTGCCAATCTTCAATGGTAAATAGTTCAAAGGATATATCTACCTGTTCTTCGCTGCTTCCAGCCATGAAGCAATTTCATTCCCTTCTGAACTTGAGGATTCTTCATTGCAGTCTGAGCTTTCATATCTGACCATGTAGCCACCATGGCCTTATTCTTCTTTTTGTGGAACTCCTTCTTGTGGTTTATGTGCTTTTCCTTCTTACCTTCTGGACAATCAGCCTTCATATGTCCAGATTTGTTACACCTATAACACACAGGAATTTCATCATTTCTTATGATCAACATGGAGAAATATTTCTTTTTACTAGACATGGCATTTTGCTTATTACCCAAATTCTTTTGTTTGATTTCAGAAATGCCTTAAATTGTCTAGTGATGAAAGCAAGATTATCATTATCAGATTTAGATTTCTCAGATTCAGAATTTTCTTTAGATTTTCCTATATTACTTGATGAGCTTTAAGAGCAATGGTTTTTGTTTTAGCATTTGTGTGCTTCTGATCTCTTAAGATTTAACTCATATTCATTAATGATCCAATGAGTTCATCCAATGTGATTTTGGATAAATCCTTTGAATCTTCAATGATAGTTGCTTTAGTGTGCCATATAGGAGATAATGAGCGCAAGATTTTCTTACCAATTCTTCATTTGAGTATTCCTTACCCAAGGCTCGAAGTCCATTTATAATAACCATGAACCTAGCAAACATCTCAGATATATTTCATTAGATTTCATGATAAACAACTCATAATCAAACTAACATGTTAGCCTTAGTTTCCCTGACCTGAGATGTGCCCTCATAAAGCAATTCTAATTTATCCCACATCTCCTTGGCAGACTTACACATAGAGATTCTGGAATACTCCTTGGATGGATGGCACATTGCAGCATGTTCATGGCGCTGTAGTTCAGGGTGACCCTTCTGATCTGCTCCCTGGTGCATTATCTTCATCTCCAGTGACTTCAATTGGTCCTTTTTCAACAATTCTCCATACTTCATAGTTCTGTGCTCTAAGAAACCATCATCCTATTCTTCCAGTAGGGATAGTCAGTACCATCAAAAAATGGAGGCCTATTGATTGAATGACCTTCAGCAACAAAACCTCTAGAGTCCATGATAAAGACAATCAAACCAAAACACACAGTAATTTGAGCAAGTGATCAAAATCTGAAATACAGAAAATTCACCAAAGCACCTCAGAGTATAGATTTGACTCTGACCTGCTCTGATACCAGTTTTGGGGATCGGATAGGTGACTTTGATAAATGAACTAAGAAATGTGTGAAGGCAGCGGAATTAAAATAAGTAAAACACACAATTCGATCAGATCCAAGTGTGGTGTGGGAGATAGTGAATAAGTACTCAACCACACATCAAACCACAGTGCACTGAAGATTTTTAAGGTGGTTCGGAGAACACAACTTGTGTCTCCTACGTCCACCTCCTCACAACAGAGGAACACTAGCACAAGTGCAGTACAATTGAGCACAACAACTCCAACCTCTTTGAGTGCAACGACTCAAAGAAACCCAGGAGATAGGTACAACACCTACTCCAAAGACCACTTATGAATTTAGCAAATTCACAAGCCCTTGAGCACTACGGCTCAAGCACCAGAGCACAACGCTCCAACCCAGAGCACTAGGGCTCCAAAAAGAGTACAAAGTACTCAAACCTCTGGATCACAATAGATCCAAGTTCTGCTAGAACAAGCACACTTAGAGAATAGATCCTCTAGCACGATCTATCTCAGTACAATAGAAATGGTAGAGACAAATAGAGTTGGGAGATCTGTGTAGAACACATACACATATTCTTAGAGAATTGACACTCTAACCAGTACAGACTCGGCTGGATCTCCTTCTTGACCAGCACTGCTGCAATCACGAGCTTCTTCTCTTCTTCTCCTTCTTCTTCCCTTGGCGGCGCTGCTCTGCTCCTCTGGATGCAGATCCCTTTTTCTCGTTCTTCTTGCCCTCTTCCAGAATGCTCTTGGCTTGCTCTTATGTGGGATGGCTTTGGAGTACAAAAAACATGGGTATTTATAGCCCCATATGTCTATAAGAAGCCTTAGGGTTCGTGGGCACAAAACCTAGGCAGATTCCCTTGATCCCCAAGCGGCCACGTGTCCAGAAAAATCATAATTTGAAATTTCAGCCAGAGTGTGTCGACACCACCAGGGAGTGTGTCGACACACTGTCCCAATTATCTAAACAGGGTCTTCTGGAAACTGGTCTAGTGTCGACACTGCCACTAGCTGTGTCGACACACTGTCCCAGTCAGGCAACTGGGTCTTCTGGAGACTGGATCTAGTGTCGACACTACCAGGGACTGTGTCGACACACTTGACCCTGTCTTTATGAAATTGCTTCAGGGAATGATACCCAGTGTCGACACCATCAATGGATGGGTGTATATGGTCAAGGGAGTTATTGCAGTCAAGGAAGTCACGTTTGGGAGATTGTGCATATGTTTTGTCATCATCAAAAGGGGGAGATTGTTGGGTTGAGTGTGTTTTGGAATTTCCTAAAGTTGTATTTTAATGATGACCAATGAACATCACTCATACTTGATTTTGATAATGACATATTGTGATTTTACTGATGACATATTGTGATTTTAATAATAACATATTGTGATTTTAATGATGACATATTGTGATTTTAATGATGACATATTGTGATTTTAATGAACATATTGTGATTTTAATGATGCATATTGTGATTTTGATGATGACAGGTTGAACATGTTTACATATCACAATAATGCTCAAACACATGTTTTTTGATGTTTAATATCTCATATTTTAATAATAATATCTTGTATTAATGGTTTACACTTTATATTTTCAGGTTTACACAATTTGTCTCCGTGTGTCGACAGTCCACCTGTGTGTTGACACGGTCTGCCTGTGTGTTGACACGGTCTGCCTATGTGTTGACACAGTC
>CM024754.1:130631273-130756628 GCA_014218235.1 Colocasia esculenta
TAAAGCAAATCTTCTCATTAATAACTTTTCAATGTCTAGTTACAACCACTAATATCAGAGCCATTCTATAGGGCCCAATTACATTGCAATAGAAGGAAATAACTAACTACAACTCTAAGATAACATAATGACTCGAGGGTACTCCTAGATTCACTCTTGGTCATTCCCTTCCTCGTGAGTGTAGGTGTCATCCTCGGTCTCACCTGAGAACACAACATCAAATAACATAGGGTGAGCGATAACGCCCATTAGGACTTAAATCTCAGGCTCAAGCAGGCTTTAAATAATTAACACATTTAAAGGCAGAGTATCTAAAGATAGTAGGTACAAGAGAGTCAAAATATAGCAAGAGATAGCACAACATGTAACAGGATAGCACAATAGCACGAGATTGAGTATAGTTTCAAAAAAATAGCACAAGTATCGAGTATAGCACGAATAACAGGATGGCCATAGCACAACTAGCACAAGTATAATAATAGCACGACGAGTATAGCACTTTGTTTGTCATTATAGACATCGAGAGAGTATAGCACGTTTCGTGTTTTTTGATTGTCATATAGATAGTCAAGATAGATAGCTCTTGAGTGTAATGCCAAACACTCTGATCATTTAACTCCCGTGGGCACTAGCACTTTCGGGCGCACATCCCAGGACCAGATCGGGCCCTTTATATATTGTCAGGCATTGATTATATTGTTTATCTTTAGACAATCAGACAATGGCCAATATAGAGTACCAAGAAGTAGATGAGAGTACCAGATGAATAGACGAGATAGTAGAGTGAACGTGAATAGACGAGCGAGTAGAGTACAGATGAGAGCTAGTGGACATTGCACGTAATGCGACGAGTAAACAGGCGATAGTAATAGTTGCACAACACGCGCACTTGGTGTGGCAGTCAGGTGGAACTTACGATCTTCCCGCTGGGCATGTTATGCATAAGTCCAGAGGTCCGGCGTGATTCAAGGTAACAACAAACTTCTAATAGCCGTTAGGATCATATTGATCCCTAAAGGTGTCATGGGTGTTAGGGTACAACCGGCTCGTCGACCATGTGGGAATCCATGATCAGAGGAGACTTACGGAGGCCTTGTGCAAGGGTTCACTAGTCCGGCGAAAGGAATATCCGATGGAGAGTTCACCACAAGCAAGTAAAGTGTGTAATATAAAAATAGGTGCTCGACGTTCTAGAGGAATTCTAGGAGCGTCGATATCGGTATATAAAAAATGCTAGAAACAAATACAAGTCCTTTAAAATAGGGCAATTAACACACTTTTATTGCAATAATTACCAGATACATTATGAGTATTTCTGCCAAATTTCAGCCACATATGGATGGTTCATGTGTGTGCATGTGTAAGAGAAATCATAGCTAGAAATAAGTCGTGAATATGTATTTTAAATCATTCAATGTAGCTCCATTTTTTTAAAACAAGTTTTTACTGGGGGTATAACTGTAAAAAGGTCAATGAGGGTCGCGACAGGTACTAGGCAGATCACGACAGGAGCATGTAAGGATCGCGACAGGGCTTGCGAATCAGGTACCGGAATGCGACGGCTTACCTGTCGCCTTCTTCGTTGCGACGGGTCGGCTGTCGCAATCGGACCCCAGAAGGCGACATATCGGCAGTCGCAATCTGGTGGTCTGTGCCTGACTCTGACAGGAGTCAGACCAGACATTGTATTGCGGACCAGAACATTCAAAATTTGATACAGGGTTGTTTAGAAAATCATAACTAATTATATACAGGATGAAAATCACGAAATCAGTGGCAAATCGAACTAGACATGCGAGAGTACTTCCAGAAATTAGGAATTTGAGAGAGAGCAAGGTTTGAACATCGTTTGAGCATGAACAATAACGAGTAACATAGAACATGACACAGAGAGCAAGATTGATTTAATTTGAGCAACATGCTAAAAGAAAATTACGGCTTTCAGGGGAAAAAGATCCCTATCAACATGAAGTATTTACAGCAAAAATTTCGTAGCATGGGATCAAGTATGCATAGAGATTTAAATTAAACATAATGTCTCGGGGTTATCATGTTTGCAGATCTTCAAAAATCAAGAGCAAAAGATTGGCTTGATGAAAAATAATGAAACAAGAGGGCTTTTGTTTTTGGTGATTGGAACTACCTATAGACGGATTTGATTTGGTTTTGCTTGTGAGAATGCCTACCTTTGACTCGATTTATCTTCTAGGGCTTAGAACTCCAAGAACGAAGGAAGAAGCTCCAAGAACTCCTTCTTCGGACAAGATCTCCTCCTCCTTGGCCTCTTCTCCACGTCCAACAATCTTTGGCAACGAGCTAGGGTCGGCCAAGAGGGTTTATGAGATGTATTTATGTAAACACAAGTTCCTATTCCTACTACTACTCAAATTCCTCTTAATTACGAGATTTCCTAACTCCACCTTCCTCTCTTGCTTTCCAATCCCTAATTGGTTATGATAGTATCTAAATTCGTGCTAGACTATATGGGGTAGGTTAGGAATCCAATTCCAACTCTAACTGCCACTTTTATTGGTTTAATAACCCCTTTCCAATTATGAGATAATTAAATTCCGAATTTAGGGTATTTTCTTATTATTCTCCCTTTGTAAATTCATATTTTGACCCAATAAATTCTAGAGGGTCCATTAAGCAAAGCCCATTACTCTTTTCCATTTAATGGGTTTTATTTAATGCTCTTTCATTTAAATATCCATTTAGCTAGGTTTTAATTCTTTATTTAATTTTTTTAATTTTTTATTCGCAAAAATTCAGGTTGTTACAACTTTCATTACCACTTCGAAGGAAACCTATAACACAACCGGAAACCGATGTTACCATTCTACTCGACTGATTCTACCCCTTGATGGAAGAGATCTTATGAGATAGATAAAAAGATTTGTAGTCAGATAGAGAAATAATAAGATGATTATGTGAAACAACTGTACTTATTTTATAAAGACAATCGATGTTTTATGAAGACAATCAATATATAAAGATAATACATGTTTTATGAAGACAATCGATGTTTTATGAAGACAAACAATATATAAAGATAATCGATGTTTTATGAAGACAATTGATGTTTTACGAAGACAATCAATATAAAATATTAATCGATGTTTTATGAAGACAATTGATGTTTTATGAAGACAATAAATACATAAAGATAATCGATGTTTTATGAAGACAATCAATATATATAGATGATTGATGTTTTATGAAGACAATCAATGTTTTATGAAGACAATCAATATATAAAGATAATCAATCTTTTATGAAGATAATCGATGTTTTATGAAAACAATGAATATATAAAGATAATCGATGTTTTATGAAGACAATCGATGTTTTATGAAGAAAATCAATATATAAAGACAATCAAGTTTATAAAGACAACTAGTATTTAAAAACAATCGATGTTCAACAAATCGATAAGACAATTGCCCAAGATATAATGCAGTCAGCTGAAGTGTAATTTCAGATATGACGAAGTGAGACTTCGACTGATGAAGACAAAAAGCAGCATGACAAAGTACTAGCTTCGGATATGACGAAGTTAATTTTGGATATGACAAAGTGTAACTTCGGATATGACGAAGTGAGATTTCGACTGATCAAGACAAAAAGCAGCATGACGAAGTACCAGCATTAGATATGACGAAGTTAGCTTCGGATATGATGAAGTTAACTTGGATATGACAAAGTGAGACTTCAACTGATCAAGACAAAAAGCAGCATGACGAAGTACCAGCTTCGAATATGGTGAAGTACTATCTTAGGATATGACGAAGTGTAACTTCGGATATAACGAAGTTAACTTCGGATATGACTAAGTGAGACTTCGACTGATTAAGACAAAAAAACAAGCATGCCGAACCAACTGTGATTTCAACTGATCCAGACAAAAAGCAGCGTGACGAAGTACCAGCTTTGGATATGACAAAGTTAGCTTCAGATATGACGAAGTTAACTTTGGATATGACAAAGTGAGACTTCAACTGATCAAGACAAAAAGCAGCATGACGAAGTACCAACTTCGAATATGGCGAAGTACTATCTTAGGATATGACGAAGTGTAACTTCGGATATGATGAAGTGAGACATCGACTGATTAAGACAAAAACAAGCATGACGAACCAACTGAGATCTCTTGAACAGTCGACCGATTCCCCTTGTTGTTCCAACTTGTTTTTTTCCCCAGTTATATTGTATTTATCTACAGTACTTAAACTTGGGTCAACCCAACTTACTGGTCTTACCTTCCTAATACTCTTGCATTCGCTATAATATTAATGTTCTTTTAAGATCTGTCCAAACCATACTAAAAGACTGATCAAATGGAAATGTTGACACTTGGGTCTTTAGACTCTATTGTACCAATGCTTGTGCAATGGGGCCAATCCAGTCCTGGGAGGAGCACCCGAACTCGACCACTGAATCGGTCAATTTGAATATGTACCCGTCGAGAATGGATCTACTGTGTATTTGGCATAACACCACCTACTGCTAAATTTAGTCTACATTTCCATGAACTATATTATGCCATGAATTTTATTACTATTTGGTCCCGGGCAAACTCTATCATGATATCTTTATTGAATTGTACTGTAGTGTCATTATGTATGCCAATTGTATTGTCTCATTAAACGGTATACATATTGCTCTTTTCATACTACCATCATACCTTACTATTATTATTTATGGAAATTTCCTACTGGGCACAATTGCTCATGAATCCTACTTTCCTTTCAGGCATCTCAGATGAGACTGATTCGCTAGGGGATTGGGCGTCGAGTGGATCCTAACTTGAAAACCCTGCTTCTTTTAGTCTTGTTGTTGTATACATTAAACCCGAAAGTATCAGTTTATATAATGTAATTATTCTACTACACTGCCTTGTGATTATGAATGGCGATCCCTATTTACTTTATCTTGGACCCACTGTCACCTCCGAAAATAGTCGATGTGTAGGACGTGACAGTATTCTAGTATCAGAGCCAGGTCTATTAACCCTAGAAACAACCTGTGAGATGGGTAGAAATTTGTGAAATTAGTACTAGAAATAGTTGAAATCATTTCATTTAATAAATTGACCTGTTGTCTGTAACATAATGGAACCCAACGCGCAAGAACGATTACTACTAGCTATGGAACTAGTGCATCAAGACATGGAACTTTATGCTCAAGCCCAGCACGAAGCCCACTTAACAATTAAAGAGTAAGTCTTAAAATTCACTTGTATGGCATTTCTGGCCAGTTACCCTCCTACATCTTAGCAATCATGACTACCATTATGGAAGAATTAGACACCTTAAGAACATGCCAATATCTGTTGTTGCACCATGTAGAGATATATTGGGACGTGATGACTGAAGCAGGCAGAGAATTATACTACAACCACACAGACGCCTAGGACCAGTCATCGGGATCCACTAACCACCAGTGAATGAAAGGAAACCATAGTTATGACCCTTTCGTGCCCTCCTGTATGACAGTAGATTATTGTAGATAGCTAACTTTTGTAAAGATATCAAGATGATATGGAGAGAGGCTTTTTGTTTAGAAACCGATGTAAATTTGGCCTATTAGTAGAAGGCGTGTAAAAAATAGAATATATAATAGAATCTCTAGCTATGTCAACTTATGGACATGGGTTGCAATATTAACTATGGTATTTGAACATCTCAGATTATCTTCTGAACTAGTTATGGACGGAAGAGGTGAAGCATGGAGGAGAATGGAGAATACGGTTTAGGGCATAACGCGAGCATTGAAAATAGTAGCCCAAAGCAACTCGCATAACGAAACCAACATCTTCAAGGAATTCATAGTCTAAATCCCTCTCTTTTCTTTGGAAGTACCAACCAGATGAGGCTGAGAACTAGGTCAAGGAGATCATGAGAATTTTTAAGCTATTAGGTGCGAGGAGGAGGACAAAGTCCGTTGGCTACATTCCAATTGGACAAGGATGCCCGAGCCTGGTGGGAAACTATGGAAGTTACAGGGAGATGCAGATCAACTGTCCTAGGAGGAGTTTGTTGAATTATTCAACGAGCAATATGTTTTTGAGGTAGTCCAAGAAGAGAAGGCAATGGAATTCATTAACTTGAAACATTGAGCTTTATCAGTAGTTGAGTATGAGGCACAGTTTGCTCACTTATCGAGGTATGCCCCTCATATGATCGTCACCGAAAAGTTGAAAGCCAAGAGGTTTCTAAATGGCTTACGCCCGACCTTTATCCCTCATTTGGCATCTCATTGATTATCACTATCTCGAGATGGTTAAGAGGGCATTAGCTCTTCAAGCCGCCACTGAAATGGCAGAAAAGATTTCAGGGAAATCTAGTGAGGCTATACTGTAGGAGAACGTAAAAGGAAGTATGAGGTGAGAAAATGCATCTAGGCCTCAACAATCAACATGAAGGCAAAAAGGATGGTGACTGAAGTTAACAATGTTTGTCATTATTGCCACCTCCATAGGCCTAAAGAAGAGAATTGCTGGAAGAAGTTAGGAGCTTGTCTACGTTGTGGAAGTGATCAGCACCGACTCCCCAACTGCCCCCTTCTGCCTAAGGTATCCCCTTCACAGAATCCCAGACCTAGGTAAGGTCGACTGTAAGCTATTCAAGGAATGAAATCCGAAGCATTAGAGGAAGGCGGGCTTGTGGAAGGTACAATTTCTGTGAACTCAAAACCTGCCTATGCTTTCAGGTGTAACACATTCCTTTGTTATCCAAGCAATTGCTAACTCTTTTGGAGAACATCCAGTCCCACTATCGAAAAAATTGGAGGTTGCTACGCCTCTCAATAAAGGGAAGGAACTTAGTTGCCACTGCCCAACTAGCATAATGATTGAGGGACACAACTTTCCCAGAGATTTAATCTGTCTAGACATGTGGGATTATGATGTGATTTTGGGGCTGATTGGCTATCCAAATATCATGTTGGGGTGGATTTCCATTCCAGGCAAATAACCTATTAGAATAGGGAAGTCTCATGAATAAAATTTATGAATCCTAGGAGAATAGGTTTATGATCCAATGTCAAATGAGGGAGGGAAGACACATGAACAAGGGGAATGATCTTCCCAATCTCCTGAGATTAAAAACGTTGTTGAAGACGTGGAGAGCTTGTACACTAGAGTTTGAACAAGATTGGAATAATCATTTATCGATCATGGAGTTTGCTTATAACAACAGCTACCTGTGCACAATTCAGATGGCACCCTTCGAGGCTTTGTATGGTAGGCGATGTAGATCACCCATCTGCTAGACAGAGATGAATAATCCACAAATGTTAGGGCCAGAAATGATACAAGAAGCATTGAAAATCATAAAGATAATTCAATGAAGGATGAAAGCTGCACAAAATCGATAGAAAAGTTATGCCGATCAACGAAGAAGAGAATTAGAATCCTAGCAAGGAGATCATGTTTTTCTAAAAGTATCACCTCGAAAAGGAATCCGCAAATTCAAAGTCAATATCAAGCTCAATCCACGTTACATTAGGCCATTTGAAATACTAAAAAGAGCTGGAATAGTGACTTATCAGCTTGCTCTACCCCCTTAGTTATCCAATGTACAAGATATCTTTCGTGTATCTATGCTATGGACATATGTCTATGACCCATCCGATGTCATAGAATATGAAGATTGAATGTGCAAAGTAACTTGGCATACGAAGAGAAACCAGTTCAATGGAGTCAGCGGGGGACAAGAAAAAGCAACATGGGAGGTAGAAGATGATATCAAGTCAAATATCCAGAATTATTTGCAGGTTAGTATTTGATAAGAGTTGAATTTGGAGGACCAAATTCTTTTCTAGTAGGGGAGAGATGTAACACCTCAAGTTTATTTATAGAACAAATTGGTCATGTAATCTAAATATTGCATGATAATGTATCATTAAATCAAGTGCACCTCACACTGCCATTACCAAAATAATCATTGGGCATAAGCACATGTGATTTTACATAAGTTGACAACTAAATACATAAAAATTTCATTAATAGAAAAGATTAAAAGAAAATGAATTTATATATGTATATATATATATATATATATTTTTTTTTTTATTTTTTTTTTACAGGTGACACATTTATTACGTAGTCATTTCATTGTTCACGTACGTAATCCAAATTACGTGTTGGCAACCATACGTGTTAATTTTGGGTAAAATCCCCGATAGAACTCATCCCCACCGTCCAGATTTCACGCACGCCTTACAAATGTAATCTTTATATATACACCCCCCCTAGTGGTCCTTATCCAAACTCGCACTACTGCTACTGTTTCTACTGAGGTCTTAAGAAGGAGGAGGAGGGAGGAGGCATTGGGTGCTGTTTGGAAAGAGCTCCGGAAGCTCTGCCACTTGAGATTATTCTCATTTTCTTTTATCTAAGATAGGAATCTTGTCTTCTATTTTCCCTTCTCGCTACCTATTTTCCCTCTTACTTGTGCTACCCTATTCCCTGCTCGCTTGTGCAACACTATTTTCCTTTCTCACGTGCTGCCCTATTTCCCTTCTCGCTTATGCAACACTATTTTCCTTTCTCACCTGTGCTACCCTATTTTCTCTTCTCGCTTGGGCTACTATTAATTTGTCTCCTAAATACTTGTCTTCTTTGAGGAAACCTGTAACACACTGGAAACTGATCATACCATTCAGGTCAACTGCTCTACCCTTGGAAGGAAGAGATCTTATGAGACAGACAAAAAAATCTATAGCCAGACAAAGAAATAATAAGATAATTATGTGAAACAACTGTACTATTTATAAATACAATCAATTTTTATGAAGACAATTAATATATAATATAATTGATGTTTTATGAAGAAAATCAATATATAAAGATAATCGATATTTTATGAAGACAATCTATGTTTTATGAAGACAATCAATATATAAAGACAATCAATGTTTTATAAAGACGATCGGTATTTAAAAATAATCGATGTTCAACAAATCGATAAAAAAATTCGACTGGCCAAGATATAACGCAGTCAGCTGAAGTGTAATTCCGGATATGACGAAGTGAGACTTCGACTGATAAAGACAAAAAGCAACATGACAAAGTACCAGCTTCGAATATGACAAAGTTAGCTTCGGATATGACGAAGTGTAACTTCGGATATGACAAAGTTAACTTCGGATATGACGAAGTGAGACTTCGACGGATGAAGACAAAAAGTAGCATGATGAAGTACTAACATCGGATATGACAAAGTACTAGCTTATGATATAACGAAGTGTAACTTCAGATATGATGAAGTGATACTTTGACTGATAGACAAAAAAAAGCATGATGAACAAACTGAGATCTCCTAAATAGTTGACCGATTCCCCTTGTTTGATCCAGCTTGTCCTTTTCCCCAGTTATATTGTATTTATCTATAGTACTTAAACTTGGGCCAACCCTACTTGCTTGTAACATCCTGGGTTTTGGCTTCCTTGGTGTTGTTCTTGGGATCGCGACGGATCGGGTTGTCGCGTTCTGAATGCGACGTACTTTGTGTCGCCTTCTGGTTGAGAAGGTGACGACCCTTGTGTCGTGTCCCTGTTGTCTGTTGGCTGGTGTGCCACATGTCCGCAGCGTGTGTGTGAAGGCGACGTGCCAGTTGTCGCATTCACCTGAGACTCCTACATGTGTGACATTTGGTCTGAAGGATGTCTGCCTGACAGATGTCATGTCGAAACTTTTGAGAAGGCGACAAGGTGGTTGTCGTGTTCTGGTTGAGAACGCGACGCCTATGTTGTCGCGACCTCAGTTCCGAGGCCTCAAGGCAGTAGACCCTCCTTTCTTTCTCCTTTTTTCCCTTTCTCCTCCTTCCTCTCCTCTCCGAGGTGGGGGACCTCCCTCCCTCCTTCTTAGACATTTTGGAGAGGGAGGTGCTGACGAGCTCGTGGCGGAGCAGTGGAGCAGCGTCATGGAGCGAGGAGGAGGTGGCGGAGCCATCGTGAAGGCCCATTTGGGTTCGGTTCTTCGTTTACCTATAGGGATTTTGTTCCCTTCCTTGTTAGAGTAGATGGAGCTTAGTTTTGGGCGATCCTTCCCGTGCTCGTGAGTTCCCTTGTGATTTCACACGGGTGGATGCTTGCCGGTGGTGCTCCGTCTACGTGTTTAGCTTAGTTCTCGTGGTGTGTGGGCGAGGAGAGGTGGCATTGGTGCCCTCGAGCCACTTTTAGCTTCCTTGTTAGTGTGCTCCCTCCCCCACTTGTTTGGAGGAGGTTATGTAGTTGTGGGACCATGGGATGGCCCCATTGCTCGGTTCGGGCTTCTGTCTGAGGTCGCGATAGGTTAGCTGTCGTGACACCAGACAGAAGGTGACGTGCAACCTGTCGCTTCTGGTGGCGACAGGTTGGCCGTCGCGTTCCCCTCTACCCTTCAGTTATATTCCTATCGTGGCGGAGGATGGCTCGTGTCTAAGTTAGTTAGAGGGAGGTTCTCACCAACTTGGCACGAGGCCAGTCCTCCTGTTTAGGGCCTTGGCCTTGTGGCCCATTGGGGTGTGGGCCTTGGGGTGGTTTTTCCCCAAGGGACCTGCCTTAAGATGAGGAATGTGACGGTTCGATAGGTGGCATTCTGAATCTGAAGGTGCCACCCTTCGTGTCACTTTCCGGTTCCGATAGGATCCATGTCACATTCTTCCTTCAGGTCGCGAAGGGGTTCTCGTCGCCTTCTAGCTTTGGTGTTTGTTGGCTGCAGGTCTGCTGACCTGCTTTGGGGTTCGGCCTTCTGATGCTGAACGCGACGGGTCGATACGTCGCATTCAGATGGGAAGCAGCACCTTGGTCGTCGCGACCTGGTGGCGACAGGTTGGTCGTCGCCTTCTTGTTCACAAGGCGACGCCCTGTGGTCGCATTCTGGTTGCCTGTGTTTCTCGCTGTGGTTGTGCCTTGGTTGGCTGACGATCCTCCTGGGGGTTCCTGAGAGGTGTGCCGTGCGTGCTTGTGCCTGCCGGCTTGTCTTGGTTACCAGCCAGCTGTGTCGGTTTCTGTGGTTGTTGCCCCACCAGTTCTCTTTCGCTCGGTGCTAGGCACTTGAGGGCTTGTCCACAAGATAGGTTGTTACCGTTACCTGGGACCCCCGGTCCCCGTGCACCTGTTAGAGGGAGTTCTCCAGGCAGCGGGTTTTGCTCGAGTCACGGCCTCTGGTAGCAGAGGGGAAAATGGTGGGGACACCAGCGTAGAGTCATTTGTAGGGCTCTCTTATCTGGGTCTAGGTCATCGAGGTTGTTGTGGTGCTCTTTCGATGCGGACTAACTAGTCCTTTCTCACTGCCTCGCTCTGCGTTGGTTCCGGAGCCTTGTAGGGAGGTCAGGCATGGGGCCGTAGCTTGCCGGGCTCTGGTTGGTTGTGTGTGTTCTCCGCTGTGGCTCACTAGCCTCACTAGTGGGAGGGAACAAATGATTTGATTTGATCTGATTTGATGTGTAGTCCAGATGGTAGTTAGGATTTGAAAGAATTGGTTGATTATTTAGAATGAATTAGAGCATGTAAAAGACTTTACATTTGAATGAATAAGAATGAATTTCCTGTAATCGCAAGAGTTCTGTTGATGACGCGACAGTCAAAAGTGTCTCCTTTATGTCACGGCCGAGCGGGGGGTCGCGACACTGTCGCGGCAGCCCAGCGGGGCGCGACCCTAACGCGACCGGGCGCTGCGTCGCGTCAAGAACCGACTCATTCAAAAAAAACGGCCCCTTTCCTTCTCCCTTTTCGGTTTTCAAATCCCAAGCTTCCATACCTCCGAAAATCTTCTCCAACCCCCTTGCACTCTGACCTTCTTGCTAGCTAAACAAAACAATCCAAGACAACCCCATTGCGATGGAAGGAGGAAAAGAGATCGGCGAAGGTTCATTGCGGAGGAAGCGCCAAGTGGAGCGTCGGAGCTCTCGGGGACAGATGGAGGAGCCTCCGGTCGAGGGGGAGCTGCCCGAGGTCGCCATGGAAGAGGAGGAGGAGGAGACAGCTCCGACCATGGATGTGGAGGAGGAGGAGCGGAAGAGACGGACCAAGGCCATGAAATCGGTAAGTAACTCACCCTCAAAACCTGAATGGTAGAAGAATAGAGGTTGACGGAGCCCCTGGAGGGCGAATGTAGGGAGAAACGCCAAAGAAAAGGAGGATCAAACAAAGAGGGCTCCGGCCGGTTTGACTCTGAGAACGCGTCAGAACGACTTGCCGCGACATGGTGTCACGGCTGGGCGAGGCGTTGCGACAATGTTGCGGCGTCTAGGACAGACGCGACAAGGTCGCGGCTACCACAGCTGTCACCACGACTCTGCCCGAACACAAAATAAAAGCCTGATTGAACTTGAATGAATCTTGCAGAGCGAAATGAGGGCTCGAGTGTCATGGACACTGGTGCTAGCTTCTTCCTAGCCTTCCACTCTTTCCATCGAGAGCGGGTAGAGGAGATGGGGTTTGGGGAGATTTTAGGATTGAGAGGATGAGGGTGGATCCGGCCCTTACCCAGGCCCTGCGGAGCATGTGGGACGCAGAGGGGGTGCCTTTGCATTCCCATGGGGGCACATGATCCCCAGCTTGGAGGATGTGAGCCGGGTCATAGGGCTCAGAGTCTACGGGCGAGCAGTGAGCGGCCACACCTACCCTGCTATCACGATCTAGCCGAGCGCCTCCTAAACCTCCAGTAGAGCGCAGGTCCTCCTAGTGCCTAGGGTAGCATTGCAGGAGAGTCTGAGTTTATATGAGGCGGGGAAGAATGCCGGGGAGAATGAGGATGAGTACCTTGCGATGCTAGCTAGGGTCAGCCGGAGGGAGCTTGCGAGTGAGCCTGGGCCGCAGGCGGACTTGGACTTGCGCTGCTTTCTCGTTTCTTTCTTGGTAGACTTTTGTTTGCCACGAGAGGCGATGCAGTCCACTGCCGCTTCCTGCCCTGCTGGAGAACCTAGGTGAGGTAGGGGGGTATGCTTGGGAGCAGCCTTTCTAGCGCACCAGTTCAATGGCTTGAGTGTCTCGGAGCGGCAGACATCTACGAGCGGCTTCTACCCTTCCTTCAGGTACACCTTCCCTTCTAACTCTTCTGGATTTAAACCGCACTTGCTTAAACTGCCATCTGATTTGTCATTCATCTTGCAGGTTTGGGCCTACCTACACCTCCCAGCCCTGGGGAGAGGGGATCTCACACGGCGGGCCTCGTGCCTATTGCACGCCGCTGGGACTCTCGTCGAGACACCCGCCACCTTGCGACCAGCTGGAGCGCTTACAAGAGGCTATGACAGCTACCCTTATTTGGATGTAAGTACCCTTAATCTTTGCTTTTGCTTAAATTATTTGCTTGATTCAATTGCCTAATGACTGATTGCTTCCCCTTTTGCAGGTGGTTGGCAGCCATATCTGGGGGAGGGTGATGAGGGACAGCCTTGGTTGGCGTAGGCCCGCCCCTACTTCGGTAGGTCGGTGTGGTTGCATGCGCTAAACCTTGTGCTACCTCTGAACCTATTCCTGACCAGGCGTTCACTAGGCCTCAGGCAGAGTGTCGTGAAGTTCCCTGTCCGGGACCGCTTTCGTCGGCCGGGTCGGAGCTTTGGGGACTCACGACACGACAGACTGGCGGGAGGGGCGCGAGAGCAGAATGAGAACTGGGAGCGCAAGGGCAAGGGGGTCAGATCGGACGCTATCACTGACGATGCCTACCTCCAGGCGTACGCCTGGAAGTATGGAGGAAAGGTATATAAGGAGCGCCCGACACTAGGTAAAACTTCTAACCACGGCTCAAGAATTTGGATTAGGATTAGAACTGATGATTTGGCAATTCATTGCAGGTGGATGGACTGGTGAGATCGCATCACTCCGAGCCTTGCTCCAGTCTGTGGTTGAAAGATCGGGAGGCAGCCCAGAGGCAGACGACAGAGCTGGTAAGCACTTGTTCACTTTCAGCCCTTTGATTTAACTCAAGCAGATTTTTAGAAACTGACATGTCTTTTGTGTGCAGCGGAGTGAGCTGGAGAGAGTGAGGGGTACCGGAGTAGGCGGTGCTTCCTCCTCTCAGAGCGCAGGGGGCTCTCCCACGCTTCTGGAGGCCCGGTTCGCAGGGGCGGTGTTGAGAGCCGAGGAGGCTCAGAGGCACTTGGAGGAGCAGGTAAGTTCATTTAAAGGTTTGAGTTGATCATTTCCACATGATGCTGATTGATGCTTGTTGCGCAGGAGAGAGACTTGGAGCTGACTCATGAGCATGCTATGGAGTTGCAGGGGGAGAGGGACCGGTTCCGCGGGGGAGGCCTAGGCTACCCGGAGCGAGAGGGACCAACTACGTATCCGGGTGGAGGCAGCTGAGGCACAGGTGGCGGGGATGGCGAGGGAGCTGGCGACGCTGCGGGTGCAGAGGACGCCCGGAGACCAAGAGGAGGTCACCCGACTACGTGCGGAGCTGCTGGCGCAACGGACGCTGGCACAGGGCTTCAGCAGATCGTGACGGACATAGGCCGTTCACACAGTCGGAGCCGGAGCGGGGCGAGCGTCAGCAGGGCGACGGCGCCTCCGTCGGACAGTATTTAGCAGGTCCTCCAGCAATCGGAGGAACGAGGAGGAGGAGAGGCGCCGGCAGGGCGAGGGTAGCACCCATGATGGCGGAGGGGGTGGTGAGATACTACCACCTCCAGATAGCGAGAGGGATCGAGGAGAGTGGCGGTGGATAATGAGGAGACTTGTGAGCCACCTCCCCTTTATCTATGTACATTTTGTTCATATCTTAGTGCAGTTTTTATTTTTTTCCAATATTATGATAAATGAATGATTTGCGATTGACACGAGTGAGAGGCGAATTTCAAACCAGCGAGAGAGACAGAGGGTTCTGAGTGTGACGTCGCACTTGCCTTTTGAATTACCTACTCCTGCACACACTTAGAAGAACAAGTTAGATCTGTTCTTAGGCTCAGCCCCTTGCGCTAAAATGATGAAAAATAAACTCCGTAATTGTCAAGGGGCCGAGCCTTATTGAATAGGAGAAAAGACAACGAAAATAAAGCATGCTAAAGAAAAGCAATATGTACACGCATTTTATTGAAATATATATATTTTTGGATTTTGGGAATTTTGATTTTTTATTTTGGTATATATAATATATAGATATATTTTTTTTTTTTTTGGTTTTGGGGAGATCTTTTGATTTTTTTTTTGGATTTTGATATTTGAAATTTCTTTTGATAACAACACTTCTTAATCTTGAGTGATTAACCCTGAGTCTTACCTCCATTTCACTCTGACGAGTAAGATTTATGTGCAACGCATGTTCATCTTAGGTTTGCTAAGATTTCTTGCCCCTGTGATGTCAATATTCCAACACAGACCAAGTGTAGGAATTCTTTGGTCATTTTAGGAAGGATAGGAAGAATATAAATGTGATAAGACTTAATCTCAGGGTCGGGGTTACTAACCTGTAAAACTTGCAAGGAGTATGTCACATGTGAGATTCATCGTTGTTCAGGGACTTTAGGGCCACAATTTTTTTTATATATATATTTTAGATTGGGGCATGCGTGCGACCGGGCTCAAAGGCGTCTCGCGGGGAAACTATACTGCTTCTCTTTAACATGCCCCCCTTCATTTCATCATTTTGTCACTTTATTTTTGCGCTATATATATATTTTTATTTTTTAGAACTGCCCGTCCCTCTTTGAGACTTCAAAACATGGTTTATACTGTTGCATGATTACAGGCTAGCCTCCCCCTGCCCCTAGACCTGTCCGAGTAGGGAGAGAATTGACCTTTGCTTCCCTGAATGAGGGCTAAGCGAGAACACCATACATGAAGAGGCAATGACCTTAGGTCACCATGTTGTGCGTGCGATTGTGCATAAATATTATTCTGCCAGTAGGGAGGGGAGCGAGACACTTGGCAAATGGGACCTGTCAATGGTGTTGTTATCAAAAGACTGATTATCATGGGTAGAATCTTTTAAGATATAATCCATTCTATGGATGAGAAAGTTCATCACCGTCGGCATTAACTAGCCTATACGTGTTCCCCGGGTACACTTCTTTAACGACGTACGGCCCTTCCAGTTTGCAGACAATTTTGACCTTCGACCTCCAGGTTTTATGAAAATTCGCTTCAAAACCATGTCTCCTTCTTGAAATTTACGCTCAATTACTTTCTTTTGAAAAGATCTTGAGAGTCTATTTTGATATAAAGCACGTGATCGCTGCAGCTAGACGTCATCGTCTAAGAGTTCTAGTTGTGTAAGCAACGCCTCCCGATATTCATCGGGATTAAGTTCTTGTCCACTGAATTCTTAGCGAAGGGATGAGGATCTCGTGTGGACATACCGCTTCCATTCCGTATGTAAGTGAGAAAGGAGTTTGCCCCGTGGGCGTTCGTACAGAGGTGCGGTAGGCCCACAAAGCCTCAATTAGCTTTTCTGGCCAGTCAGCAAATTTATTAGACTCACAGGTTTCTTCAGAATTTTCAAAAGTGTTTTGTTTGTGGCTTCGGCCTGGCCGTTGCCTTGTGGATAATACGAGACGAATGATGCAAGAAAATATTGAATCTCTTACATAGGTCTGAAGCTCTTGGGATATGAACTGCGGTCCATTGTCGGTGACGAGGCTGCCTGGTACTCCAACCACGCAATGATGTTCTTCATGATGAATCTACACACGGTTGAACCTTTGATTTCCGCAAATGCTTCTGCTTCGGCCACTTGGTGAAATACTCAGTAGCAGTGAGGATGAAGGATTTTTGTTTTATCTGAGCATTAGGATCACCAAGGGGCCCGATGATATCAAAGGCCCACATGGAGAAAGGCCAGGAGAGGATAGCAGATGCAAGAGGAAGACGGAGCATGGATTTTATCGGCATGGATTTGGCATTTGACACACCTACGAACGTAGGCGGCACAGTCCTCTTCTAAGGTTGGCCAGTAGTAGCCCTGCCTAAGGATCTTCTTGGCTAACATCTGACCATTCACATGCCCTCCGCATTCACCGGAGTGGGATCCTTCCACTATTTTCCAAGCCTCTTCATCTGTCACACATCTAAGGAGCATTGCATTTAGAGCGCGTCTGTAAAGAACTTCACCAACGAGGGTATACTTTAATGCTGCTCTACGGATAGCTCTCCTATCTTCTGCTTCAGCTTCTTCTGGGAAGGTACCGTCCCTGCAAAATTTCCCAATCTCATGGTACCACGGCCTTTCTTCTTCCATCAATTCTCCTAATTCAACAAGCAATAACTCCTTCGCTTCTTTCTTCTCTGCCTTCAAACTAGGGAGCTCCTAAGGTTTGAGAACCAAGGATCCTGAGTTAGGGAGCTTCTAACCTCTGAACAGTGATAGTCTCAGCACTACGGCCGAGAGGAAGAGAGAGACGAAGCTAACGATGCCAGAGCATTGGCCAGAATGTTCTAAGAGCGAGGTATGGATGTAGATGTTGACGGAATTGCTTGGCTAGGAACGTGACCAGATCTTGATATGGCTTGAGCTTGGGGTCACGAGTGCCATAGGTAGAAAGGACCTGCCGAAGAACGAGCTGAGAATCTCCTATGATCTTGAGGTGACCGCGCCTAAGAGGTAGGCGAGCTTTAAACCGGCTAGGAGAGCCTCATACTCGGAGATATTGTTGGTGGCGTAGAACTGGAGTTGATAAGCCAAAGGAATGGTGATCCCTTCTGGGGTGAGCAAGACACACCTATGCCCCGTCCCATAGAATTGAGAGCTCCATCGAAGTGGAGTGACCAGAAGGGATCATGAGAGACAAGTGATAGTTTTCATCGGGGAATTCCTCTTGAACCGTATCACTATGAGGAAGAGGGAGGTGAGCAAGGTGCTCAGCAATGGCATACCCTTTTATGGCTTTCTGAACAACAAAGGAGATATCAAACTGGGAGAGGAAACTTTGCCAGCGTGCCAATCTATCGGCGAGGACTGGCTTTTCAAGGAGATACCTAATAGGGTCCATTCTAGAAATCAAACTCACCTTATGAGCTAGGAAGTAGTGCTTCAATTTTGCACTACCCAGACTAGCGCTGTACATGTTTTCTCCATTGTGGTGAGTTTGAGCTCGGAGGGATTGAAGAGCCTAGATAGGTAATAGACTGCCCTTTCTTTGCCAGATTCGTCATGCTGAGCAAGGACAGCTCCTAGGGAGTCCTCAATTGTTGACAGATATAGGATCAAGGGTTTCCCAGGGATGGGCGCCTGAAGCTCGGGAGGATTCATAAGATAACTCTTGAGTTCATCAAAGGCTCTTGGCATTATTATTCCATTCAAAATTGACTCCTCCCCTCAACAGTTCGTAGAAAGGACGACACCTTTGGGAGTGTTGAGATATAAACCTCCTTATGAACTGAAGTCGACCAATCAAACCTCGAAGCTCAGATATGTTCTTGGGAGGAGGCATCTCCTTTATTGCCTTGGCCTTGTGCGGGTCTATTTGAATCCCCGTTTACTAACTATGAAGCCTAGCAATTTCCCCTAAGAGACTCCAAACACGCACTTTTTTGGATTCATCTTTAATTGATACTCTTGTGCACGGCGAAACACCCTGGCAAGTACGGAGGAATGCTCTCTTCTGGTCCGAGACTTCACCACAATATCATCCACGTAAACTTCAACATCAATATGTATCATGTCGTGGAAGATGGCTAACATCGCTCTTTGATATGTGGCGCCGGCATTCTTTAGTCCAAACGGCATGACCACATAGCAATATGTTCCCCATAGGGTGGTGAAGGAGGTCTTCTCTTGATCCTTCGGGGCTAGACGAATTTGGTTATAGCCGGAATACCCATCCATAAAAGATAGAGTTTCGAACCCTGCTGTATTATCGATCAGAACGTCCAAGTGAGGTAAGGGAAATCATCTTTAGGACATGCCTTATTCAAGTCCCGGAAGTCTATGCAGATACGCACTCTTCCGTCCTTTTTCATGACTGGGACAATATTTGCCACCCACAAAGGATAGAGGACTACACGGATGAACTTGGCTTTGTGTAGCTTATCAATCTCCTCTTTCATCTTCAAAGCAATGTGGGGGAGGAATCTCCTTAGCTTTTATTTGACAGCAACTGCTCCTGGTTTCAAAATTAATCTATGCTCCACCAGATCGGGGTCAATGCCGGGCATGTCATCGTAGGACCAGGCAAATGAATCCTTGAACTCCCTCAACATCTCTATGAGCACTCTTCTTCTTCGGGAGGGAGATTAGAGGCTATGGTTAAGGGCCTGGGGTCCTCTTCTGTTCCCACGTTTACCTCTTTAGTAGGTTCATCGACTGCTGAGGTAGGTTCATTGAATCTCCTCATACCACTAGCATACGCCTCAGCAGCATCCTCTATTTCACAATTATTCTCATCTAACGGGTCTTCTTGGCTACGATTTCATATATCCCAAAGCCATCTTCAGCCCTTCCTCTATCTGTATCTCCTCTGAGTTCAGAACCACTGCTTCTTTGACGAACTCTTCGACAACTAGAAGAGCGCCACACCTTTGAACTAAGTCTAAGAGATATCTACGGGGTATGCCACTACCCTTCTTTTTCCTAGACGGGGATGGGGACTTACTAGAAACTACCCCTGAACTTAAGCTAGATTTGATATTCACAAGAGGCTCTGGAGAAGCGTCCAGAGGTTTATTGGAAGGAAAACAAAGGGTGCGGCAGGGCTGCGAAGGTCCTCCGATGGGGCTGGAGGAGGAAGCGGGCCACCCGAGCTCAGGGTGCCGGCAACAGCATCGGGGTGTAGGGGAGCAGAAGGCCCCTCACCCGAATCGCCCGAAATGGTCATGTCTGACCGCCAGGTGAAGGCACGAACAAAGGCAAAAGAAAGGGCGATGGGCCGCCAGGGAGCAGATGTGACGGGGATCGCCGTCGAGAGCAGGAGCAGGAGGGGGGTGACGGGGATCGCCGTCGAGAGCAGGAGCAGGAGGGAGGTGACGGGGAACGCTGTCGGAAGCAGGAGCAGGAGGGAGGTGACGGGGATCGCCATCGGGAGCAGGAGCAGGAGGGAGGTGACGGGGATCGCCGTCGGGAGCAGGAGCAGGAGGGAGGTGACGGGGATCGCCGTCAGAAGCAGGAGGACACACAAATTTTTTTATTATTTTTGTTTTTGTTTTTATTTTTTTTTCTTTTTTTTGTTTTTTGAGTAAAAAGGAATTACATTAGACTAATGATTTCGAGAAAAAGACAGGACCGAACCATTAAAGAAAATGATGAAGCGGGGCGAAGGACGAATGAATCCTCAACGGCGTCGGGTGAGATTTGAACAATGAAGGGGAGAGGAAAAGGAATGAAATGAAGATTGAGATTGAGCATGGATGAAATAAGATGGATGGAGGCCGGGAAACCCTGGCCAGAGCTCCTATATAAAAGGGGTGAACCCTTTGACTGCTTTTCCTCACCGGATCCAGGCAACTGTCGCCTGTGGTGGTCGCTGACGCTGATAACGCTGCTACTTGTGGCACATCTTCTTCACTGAACAGACGATTTACTGCAGAAATGAGGTCTTCTAATTCTGGTTCTTCTTCCTCAGCTTCTGATTCTTCAAACAACAGACTAACTGATGAGACGACATTGTCTTGGTCCGGATCCTCAGTATCCCCCTCAGCTCTCTTCTTCTTGTTGAGCCATTGCTCCTCTAAAGCTTGATAAGCTGATCTTGGTATTTCTATGGTGGTGTTATATCCGGGCTAAATGGGCCCTCTGACAAAGTGCTCATATAAGGACCAAGTGAGCGGTCCATGGTCCGATTGTGGAGGAGATGAGAAAGTGCCCATTCTGAATATCCAAGGCCACGCTTTGTAAATTTCTTGGCGGTGCCACAGTCTTGGTTTGCCCTTGGAGATGAGCACCCAGACCTTTTCCTGACTGATAACCCAGCCTGAACATAATGTCCCACCCCTTTGTGTTCGTGTTCACCCCTTTTCTGATTGCCATTACAGGTGGAGACACAATTGGGCGGTTAGAAGAGAATGTACAGGCCCAAGTGTAGTTGACATCAAGCACCGAGATGATGGGCTTATGGATGGCCATACCGACGGTAGCACTCTCTCAACAGCTTCCACTGTATGTGTCGTTGTCACACTTTTACCTTGACTATCCGCCCTTGGAAATGGAACTTCAGACACTGATGTGCTGTAGATGGCACTGCCCCAAATGACCCAATCCATAGGCGCCCTAAGATGGCCTTGTAGGTGTGATCAATGTTCAATACATAGAATTCCACAGACATGACGAGAGGGCCCAATTCTGCTTGCAAAGTAATGACTCCATGGCAGGCACGTCGCGAATTATCATACGCAGCGATGGTGGTAGGCGTGGGCTACAGTTGACATTCTGATATGTTGCACGCTCTAAGAGTGCTTAATGGACATACATTAATAGAGGCTCCTATGTCCACTAGAGCTGCATCGATGGCCACTTTGTTTATGGTGAGTGTTACACATAAGGGCATTTTCCTGGCTTTTGGAGCAGCCAACTCACCGTCAAAAAAGGTAATGGTGGGTCCTTTGTTCACAATTGAGCACTGAGGGCAGATTATCCAGATTCATGTCTTCGCTAACCATGACTCTTTGCAAAAAGGCCCTTAGGGCGTCCTGGTGAGTCTGTGATCTCTTAATGAGCTCTAATATGGAAATCTTGGCGGGGGTCTGATCAAGGTGCTTCAGGATATCATATTGGGTTCCCGGTGCCAGATCAATCTCTTCTGTATCTTGTTGCTGCTGATTGTTGGTTTGCTGGCTTGGTTGACCTGGCATAGGCACGGATGCGTTAGGGTACATCTGATGGAACATTCGCCCGCTCCGGAGGGCAAGATTATGGTGGAGTGGAGGGGTAGGTGTGTCAAGGATAAAAGGGTTGGCTAGTAATGGCGCTGGTGTAGAGGAGAAAGGGACGTTGTTGGGTGGAGGGATAATGGGTGACATGACAGGGGAATAGGATGGCGAGGTGATGGTGGCAATGTGGGGTGTGAGGGAGGGAGGCATGGTCGATGTAGGTGCGGGAGCAGTGGGCGTGACGTGAGAAATAACCAGAACCTGGCCTACTTCATGGTCGTCATCGAAGGCCCACTGGGCTTCTGGTGGTGGATGGTGGATGACGGGGTTAACGTGCGCAGGTGGAGGAGGTGGCGGAGCTGGTTGAGGGTTCGGAGCAGGCTGATGTTGCGGCATGGGATTACGGATTATGCCTAGATCATTTGCCGGCTGCTGCGGCTGCTGCTGTTGCTATTGTTGTAGTATTGCTGTTGGAAAGGCTGATACTGCTGCTGTTGTTGTTGTTGCTGTTGTTACTGCGGCTGCTGTCACCTCTGTTGTTGCGGCTGTTGCCTCTGGCCTTGCTGGTCCCTCAAAGTTTGGATCAATCTCTCATCTCTGCCCAATCAATCTGGTTCTGCTCATGGAGATCATATATCATGTCCCGGAATTGGAAACAATCGGACATTATGGTCCGGATGACGATGATAGACGCAGTACTTTGTTTGATCGGCCACCATTTTCCAATTTGCCTTCTCGGAGGGAGTCTTAGGGCATTTAGTGACATGAGGGCTGCAAAGACATCAGCTAGAGACTCGGGCAATGGAGGATATTGGGCTCTCTTGGGTCCATTGGTCTTCCTGGGGGCATAGCCTTTTGAGGTGGAGGGACCTGGGAGTATTGGCGCTGATCTTGGGGAGGATTTTGTCCTTGGGGAGGTGGCTGCCTATTGTTGTTGTTGTTCCAAGACTGTTGGGTATAGGGAGACCTACCTACTGGGCCTTGGGGATTGCTAACGGCACCTACTTGTTCATTGGTCTGGATCACCACTGGGCCTTCCGGCTTTTTGGCATAATGGGCCTTGGGGGTTTCAAACATGGAATGTATAGGCGAGTCCTTGAGTTGGGTTTGAATGAAACGGGCTCGGCTATATAGTTGGTGCATGGTAGAAATGTCGTTCATGGCCAAAATAGCTCGGTAGGTTGGTGTGGCATTGGAGATCAACAACTTTACCTTTTCTACCTCAGGCATTGGGCAACGGACCTTGGCGGCCAAGGAGCGCCACCGGTCAGCATAGGTGGAGAACTCCTCTTCTGGCTTCATCTTTTCAGCCACTAAATCCACAAAAGAATACTCGGGTCCCACTCGATCCTGGAATTGCTGCAGAAACCTTCTTGAACAATTTGGAAGTCCTCGGCTTCCTCGGGAGGCAATGAATAGAACCACTCCAAAGCTGGACCATCTAAGGATTTTCTGAATAGGTACGCCATGAGATGGCGGTCATACTTGTGTGGTGCCGACTCATAGACGAAATCCTTCAGATGAACATAGGGGTCCCCTACCCCAGAGTATCGACGATATACATGGAGCTCGGACTGGGGAGGCACCCGGAGGTATTGGAAGGATGGGAGGGCAATGTCAGCTACCTTCCGAGGATCGATCTGTCTCCGGAGGTCATGAAGCTCCTTCTTCATGCTCGTCCACTCCGCAAAGAAATCGGAGGGAGATTGGACTTGATGCGTAGAGACAAGGGAGCGTGGCTGCTCAAAGGAACGAGACCTCTTGCGAGGGAGAGGAGCTGGTTCGGCCGTATAATATGTAGTTGGAGGGATCGAGGCCGAACATCTCTTGGGGGAAGGTAGCTTGGTTCTGAAAAATGAATGGCCCGAGGACGGAGAGGTGTAGGATTTGCCCCAGACGAAGAAAGGTGGGGAGTTGAAGCGACGTGGGCAGAGGAATCCGCCGGTCGGGCTGAATTTTGACCCCGGGGAGATAAATGTTGTTTCCCCTTGGCAGCAGCTATGAACTCTCGGACTTGGTCCGGAGTGAGGTGAGGAAGGAGCTGGCTGAATTGAGAATGGGGGTCATCACCCCCAGGAGGAGAAGGAGGACGGGATCGAATCCCGATGATGGAGGGAGGTTGGATATGCCCCAGGAGAGTGGCCATGGAAGGTTGGGCCACCTCCTCAAGCAACCTAAGGGGAAGGGCATCGTCGGCAAGGACCCGAAATTGGTCCATGTCGAAGAGGGGATTATGATAAAGCACAAGGATTGGAGGGGACTGACTCGATCTCCCTAAACAATGACGCATGCACCCCCAACCAATTTGGGGATAGCGACAGGCCTAAACTCTATCACGACAAGAAAGACAGAGATGAGAAGGGGGATCAAAGCACTCAAATTATCATGCGTAAAACACAAATTCTTAAGGTTTGAACTTGACCTTTTAAGTGAATTGATTAAAGAGATGTCACTCGGTCATGCGGTCCCTAATAGGAATGGACTCAAGTGCTCCGGTATGGCTAAGGGTGGTGCACACTTACACACGAGGATGGCTCAAACTAAGGATATAACTAGTACAACCAGCCCAGCGAACCACAACGTGCATACGGCCACGGGGACTTATGGAGGTCCTCGGAAGGTGGGCCCGAGTCAGCCTACGAGTGCTCGTAGGTGAGAGGACTCACTCAACCAAGGGGAACCTAATCAATTGGGATGAGCAGAGTATGCAAGGGACTAAATGCCCCAAATGTATGCAAGAATGAGGATAAGGAGCACACAGGGTGACAAACAAGTCCTCGGGCCGAGTCGCGACGGCCGGGTACACCACGACCCTATCGCGCCAGCGCGGGCTGCCGCGATAATGATAGAGGCCCGACAAGACAGTGAGTCACCAACCCAACTCAAACAGAATATCCTACAAAACTAAGAAACACCAAGAGACACTATAATGATACAACATGAGTCAAGGAGCAGACAGAAACCGATTCATGGATAAAACAGTAACATACAAAGCAAACCTGATAACGCGACGTTTGGCCAAGCCGCGACATGTTCGTGTCCTCTCTTGCTGCCGCGATAGGAACTGAAAGCTTACAAATAAACTAACGGAAACCCGAATCTTGACAGGATACTAACAGACAGAGCCACGAACAAACATGATCTAGGCAATATAACAAGGATGCATGCTCTCATGAGCATTGGATAGAAAGAACATAGTGGATAACAGACACTGACTCATACCGCGTCCCCCCGTTGCGTCGCGACAAGGTCGCGTCAACGCGATCGGGCGCGACAAAGACAGAGCAGTGAAATACGCAGGAAACACAGATCAAAACACTACAGGGCACTATAGTAACAAACAACATGAAAGCATGGCAAGCAAACAGTCAGAAAAATCTATGAGGGTGGCAGTGAAGGTCCCACCGTAATCGCTAAAAGGTGTAATCACAGGGATTGTGCTTCCCCTCGACACAAACATGGATGCTAAGACTAGTAGCATGGAAAATAGGATGTGATCGCCACCTAGCAAGTCGCCTAAGAATAAAAATGAGATGGTGGCTGACTTAAACTAGGAAAAGGAGAGAGAACAGAAACGGACCTGGTGTCGCGGTCGCCATGGGCGCCGCGATAGACTGGTGTCGCGTCGGCTTTCGTCGACGCGTCTATGGTTGCGTCACCTTCGGCCGTCGCATTCTATGAATGCAGAAGAAATAAGATAAAGACCTTCTTCTCGTCCTCTAGCTGGCCGGAGAACCAGAGTTCTCGTAGATTTCACCTGCTTACCTGCCAATCAAAGAAAATCACAAAGAAACGCCCTATTAGAATACGTTAAGCATAGTATCTATTCTAGAAAATGAAGACAATCGAGAATCATGGTGGGAACGCACCTGGGGTGGTCTTAAACCCCTATGGGTGTGGGAAAACGTGGGTAGATAGTGAGTGTGCTCTATTTTAAATAACACAAGAAAATGTATGTAGAAATAGGAGAATGGGAGGAAGAAGAAACTGAGCCCCATTGGGCGACTCCCTGGCGTGGGTACTACTCCAAGGATGTACGAGAGCTCCAGGAGGTTGTCGAAGTCTCCCTCTTCACGTTCTGTACTCCATTAATGGTGAAAGAGTAGCTTTGGGGATGGAATGTGAAGGGAAAATGGCAAAATGAGTGGCTGTAATGTTAAGTATGGGTGAGAAGAAATTTCAGCAGCCCTTCGGGGTAGTAATGAGGCTCTCCTCGTCCTTGAGGAGGGGCCTTGCTTATAAAGAGCTTGGGATGAGAATTATTCACATTATCTGTTCAAAATCATTTTAAAAATCATAATGGGAAATAAAGCCTTATAAAATTGGATTGAGAGTTCTTAGGGAGCCTTAGGAGAGTCCCTGAGGCTAGGATCCCGCCCCAAGGGATAAGGATAATCCTTAGGATTAGGTTGAGTTCAAAGGAGGATAAATAGGGGGTAGTTACAGAGGCCAGAGGATTCGGTCCTTGTCGCAACGTATCGTAGAGTCGTGACTAAGACGCGACGGCACGGGAGGACGCGACAGCATTGCCCACGTGCATGGATAATGCATGGACTGTCGCAGTTGGCAGAACCGTCGCGACTAGAGACGCGGCGCCACGAGACGTCGCGACAATAAATCCGGATTATTTGAGAATTATCAGCCAACTACATGATAAAACAAGAGTTATTATGCCTCAAGGACTCTCTCAAGTGATAAATTTCGGGATTTCAAGGCATTTTAATGGCTTAAAGAGCTCAAAACAAGGCAAGTGATGGGCTCAAGGTGAGTGACCAAATAGGGGCCCACTAAGATAACAAGAAATGTGGTTCTACCCATTAGTCAAAACTGGGTGTCTACAACATCAAAGATAGCTTAGCTGTCTGCTATTTGAGATTGACATTTGTGCAGACCTCTGATCTAGCTTCATGGTACAACGTTAGACAAATAGAAGCCAACAGATATTTATGAAGATCTCATCTCTTTGCGTGCTTAAGTGATCAAAAGACTGTTGACTGGAAGCTTCCAGGACTCCAGATGTCATTCAGTCTAACGACTACTCAAAAGAGAGACAACGGACACTTCAACGTCTACATTTCAAATTGAAGTTATAAATTCAAGTCAGAAGAACAGAAGAAAAAGAAGCAGAGATTACGCATTCAAGCATTCAAATTCTTCTGAAGAAAGTCCAGAGCCAAGAACTTTCATTCCTCTTAGTTTTTGCTCTTTTGCTCTCCACTAGATCATGAAAATCTTGAGAGAGCCCGTGTAGTTCTGAGAGTGTGCCTTGTTCAAATATCTTTGCTCTCAGTTCTAGTTGCTTCAGATCCTTGCTTGTCAAAAGCTTGATCTAGGGGCTTGAAAGTCATTCATTTTTCACTGTGTTATTCCCTTCAGTTGTGAAGGAAGACCTGGTGGTATCCAGGGTGTTGTTCCCTTCGGTTGTGAAGGAAGACCTGGTGGTATCCAGGGTGTTGTTCCCTTCGGTTGTGAAGGAAGACCTGGTGGTATCCAGGGTGTTGTTCCCTTCAGTTGTGAATGAAGACCTGGTGGTATCCAGGGTGTGTTCCCTTCGGTTGTGAAGGAAGACCTGGTGGTATCCAGGGTGTTGTTCCCTTCGGTTGTGAAGGAAGACCTGGTAGTATCCAGGGTGTTGTTCCCTTCGGTTGTGAATGAAGACCTGGTGGTATCCAGGGTGTTGTTCCCTTCGGTTGTGAAGGAAGACCTAGTGGTATCCAGGGTGTTGTTGCCTTCGGGTGAAGGAAGACCAGTTGAGCTGGGTGTTGTTGTGTCCTTAGGGGGACTGTACCCTAGTTAGTGAAATCCTGGGTTGTTGCTCACGGACTGGACGTAGGAATCCTAAGGAGAGGAGGTCCGAACCAGGATAATCCTTGTGTTGTGTGATTGTCTTCTTTGTGTGTTTGTTATTTAAACTAACTGTCACTAACCTACTTTGAAGATGTTTGTGTGATTGTTTTTAGTTACAGGTATCTTCTAGATTAATTTTTAAAGACCCATTAACCCCTCCCCTCTAGGCTCGTCAACTGGGTAACAAGTGGTATCAGAGCGAGTCTCTTCGACAAAGAAAGGATCCAACGATCTGAAGAGTAAAGATCCATGGCAGCCCAAGGTAACTTTGAAGGTTAGTCCGTCAACCGACCCCCTCTCTTCATTGGTGAAGATTATCCTTACTGGAAGACCAGAATGGAATACTTTTTACAAGGACATGACCATCAAATTTGGTCCATAGTAGAAGAAGGTGATCTGTTAGTCACAAATGAAAAGGCACAATGGACAGATGATGACAGGAAGAAGATTTCCCTAAATTGCAAAGCAAAAAGCATCCTATGCTGTGCTCTAAGTAAGAAGGAATTCAACAGAGTTTCAGCCTGCAAATCCTCAATGGAAATGTGGGAAAAACTCAGGATTACTTATGAAGGCACAGCCAAAGTAAGGGAACAAGAATCGACATTCTTGTCACTCATATGAAAGATTTCAGATGCAGTCAAGTGAGTCCATAACTCAAATGTTCAGCCGGTTCACTGACATCACAAATGGACTAGCTAGTCTGGGAAAAATCTATGAGATGGGAGACATGGTAAGGAAGATACTTAGAACCTTACCGTCCTCACGGATCCCAAAAGTCACAGCAATAGAAGAGCTAATGACCTGAAGAGAATGTCTGTAGAAAAGCTCATGGGGTCCCTCATGGCCCATGAGATCAATATGGAAAGGCTAGGAGAGTCCTCTAGCAGAAAGAAGCACTCCAACGCCTTAAAAGCTGAAGAAGTTCACCAGATGCAAATTCAGCTGAAAGGGAAAGTAATGCAGACAGCGAGAATAGAGCGATGCTATCTACTAAGTTTACATCGAATTTTGGCTAAAAAGAAGAAATTTCAATCTGGTAGTAGGTACTTCAAAAGGAATAAGGAATTCAAGAAGCCAGATGGAAAAGAAATAAAGAAGGAGAACCATCTGCTATGAATGTAAGAAGCCAGGACACATTAAGACTCAGTGTCCTAAGTTAAAAAAGCTGGAGTTCAAGAAGAAGGACAGTTCCAAGAAGTTCAGAAAGTACAAAAAGAAAGCAATGGCAGCAGCATGGGAAAACAGTAGCGACTCAGACAGTGAGTCAAGCTCCTGCAGTGATGTAGAAAAAGCCAACTCCTTCATGGCAAATACTGAAGATAAGGTAACTTCTGACTCCTCTTTTGATTCATGCAATGGTTCAGATTCCGATAGTTTAGAAGAGACTTTCACGAACTATATGAAAATATAAGAAGTAACCAAATTATTAAAGGTAAGTAAGAAAAACATAGTCTGTATAGAAAATACAAACTCAGATCTAAAATCAGAAATGAACAGTTAGAAAGTCAAATAACTGAACTTAAACGAAGAAATGAACTGTTATGTGAAGACCTAAAAGCTAAGAATGAACAAATACAAAACTAGAAAACAGGAAGTGCAGATGAATTAAGGAATGAAATTAAAAACTTAAATGAAGAAAATGATAAACTATCAAGCACACTAAAAATTTACTAATGGTAAAAACTCTCTAATATTAAAAGGTGCTAGGAGACCAGGTAAGAAGAAAAATGGGTTAGGATATACACCCCCAGATAATGAAGAAACCATAGTCTATCCTAAAACATATCCAACCAAAATTTGTACCTGAACAAGATGTAGCATACAAAGCTGATTTCAAAATATATAAAAAGTGACTAAATTATCCTGCTGTAGTCACTTCAATAAGTTAGGACATATTATAACTACATGCCCAACAGACATAGAAATGGATATAAAAGGTAAAATTAATGATACTAACCAATCAGGACCCAAAAGAATTTGGGTACCTAAAGCTTGATGTTTCTATTTCAGGTTAACCCTCGAGCATCCAAATGGTATTTGGATAGTGGGTGCTCAAGACACATGTCAGGAAACCAGAAGTTGTTCTCTCATCTCCAAGCTGAAGAAGGAACAGTACTTATGGATAATGGGAAAGGAACCGTGATAGGCAGTGGCTCTGTGAATAACAAAGGAAAAATAGTCATAAAAGATGTGCTATTAGTCAAGGGATTGAAGCACAATCTCATTAGCATTAGCCAGTTGTGTGACAGAGGCCATCAGATCAAGTTTGAAGAGTCGAAGTGCAGTATACAGAAAGATGGAGTAGTCATCTTTGAGCTAATAGAGAAAAGAATTTGTGTGTGCTCGATCTTGAAGAACTCAAGGTTCAAAATGTTTGCCTGGCAGCAAACAAAGATAAATTCACAGAATTATAGCACAGACGACTTGGACATTGCAGCATAGATGGCATGAGAAAACTACTGAAGAAGAATCTCGTGGAAGGTCTACCTAAGGTTAGTACAAAATTGGATGGTGTATGTAAACCTTGTGCTAAAGGAAAGCACAACAAAGGCTCCTTCAAGTCAAAGACGGTGGACCACCTCAAAACCCTTGGAGCTCCTTCATATGGATCTATTTGGGCCATGAGGTACCAGTCTTGAAGGAAAGATTTTGGATTTGTCTAGTTGATGATTACTTAAGATTCACATGGGTGTCATTCCTAAAACATAAAGATGACACTTTTAAAAATTTCTTCAGCTTCAGTAAGAAAGTTCAGAGAGATCAGAAGTTCACATGTGTCTATCAATCAATCATGGTGGTGAATTTCAAAATGAAAAGTTTGCTAGATTTTGTGATGATCAGGGAATTGAGCTTAATTTCTCAGCACCAGGACACCACAAAAAATGGTATTGCTGATGAAGGATCGAGGAAAATGTGGATAAGATCTAGAAGGGGGGGGGGGGATGAATAGATCTATGCGACTCTATGCGGAAGCTTAAGCAATTTAAAAATACTTTGAGAATCAGAGGCAATTTAATCAGTGAAAAACACAATCTGATGAGATGATATGTAAGTTGATAAAATAGATTTGAAACCAGTTGATTAAGTGAATTTTAAACGATCCTATGCAAGCATTTAACGATAATGGAATCAAACCACATATAGACAAGTGCACAGAGATTTTTAGGTGGTTCGGAAATCACCCATGTGATTCCTACATCCCCCCTCACACCCCGTGAGGATTCACTAAACAACTTGGGTAACACACCCACTGGAGCTGACAACTCTGACACTTGAGCTTACAACTCACACACCTCTAGAGCAAGACTACTCTAGATCCCTGAGCAAGACTGCTCAACAAACACTTGAGTTTGACAACTCAACTGAGCATGACGGCTCACAATAACAATGCTAGACACCAACACACGACATGGATCTTCGAGCAGCAGATCATGTCAGACATGAGAACATTCATGAGAGTTATGCAGAAGCACTTGCACAATCTCAAGAAGTCTCAGAAGAACAAAATACAACGAGGATTGTATAAAAATGTTTTGTTCTTCAGTGTACTCCCTTGTAGAAGCTCAGATTAGGAAGAGGCTTGAATCCTTGAAGTCCCAACCGATGCTCTGCACAATTGAAGTGGGGATCTTCCTTGAATTTTCTCCAACAGATGCTTCTGCTTGATCTGCTTCCTTGAGGTGCTTCAGATACTTCTTCAACGATCACACTCCAATTCTCACAATCAATTGATGAGAATTGGTCTTCAGGAGACACCAGGAGAGCAGAACAAGGAGATGAACTTCTTCTCGCCGCCAAAGGGAACTTTCTGGAGGCTTGGAGAGTTCGTTGGGTCTTGATGTGATGGATGGCCAATTGGGGGCCTTTTATGCCCAAAAGATTCCAAAAATACCCTTTAGGTACAAGGGCACACGATCCTAGGTTGATACCCCATCGCCCTAGGCTGACACGTGGCAAACATCCAATTTAAGTTGCAATCTTTCCGTAGTGTGTCGACCTGCCCTGGTGGTGGTGTCGACACACTATCCCAAATTGAGAACAGGATGTTCTGGGAACAAGGTTCCGTGTCGACCTGCTCTGGTACTGTGTCGACCTGCTGTCCCAATCTGCAAACAGGCTGTTCTGGAACTGAGTCCAGTGTCGACCTGCTCTGAGAGTGCGTCGACCTGGGTAGACTAATTCAGGAATTTGCAACTCGTGTGACACACTCTTTGACATGTGTCGACACAGTCTCAACATTTGTTCAGATTTTTTACTTTGAGACTGAGGTGTTGTGTCGACACCATTGAGGGGTGTGTCGACACACTTTTACAAAAAGTGTTTGTACCTGAAGATAAACACATACATCATTAGTAAAATATTTTATTATAAGTACAAATGATAAGTTTGCTTGAAACATGCTTTTTGATTATAATTATCAGGTAAGGTGTGTTTATCATGTTTTAATTAATTTGCATTAAAATCACATTTGTCATCATCAAAATAGGAGGGAAAATGATATGAAATTACACTCAACCCAACAATCTCCCCCTTTTTGATGATGGCAACATTAAATCCATATGACAATGAGGTTTTGATGAGATGTGATTTTAAGTAATTTTTGGTTATTCAATGTCCTTATTTTTGTTCATGTTCATGCTTGTTCAAGACCTTTAAATATGGCTTATTCACAATTGATGATAGTACTAGAGAAGTACAATGTAACTTGAAGTAAGTTAGTGCATAAAGAAGGTCAAGCAACTTGACAAGCATTCATTCATTCATTTACAAAAAGATTTTCAATTACATTGAAGACACAATTGAGAAAATCATTCAAGCTAAGCAGAAAAGCATTTCATTTCATTCATCAAGAGAACCATTACAATCATTCCAAAAGATTACAAACATTTCTTGTTCTTTCTTTCTTCTCCCCTGTGACATCATCAAAAGAAGAATTACATTAAGTAGAAGATGGACGAGGAGGAGGAATGGGAAGTAAAATGGTCTCAATGTCAGACAATCTTTTCTCCATAAAAGTCAAGCTGGTCTTGATTTGATCTTGAATGGTTGTCAGTTTTGTGTGCAAAAAGTGTTCCATTCTGTCTGAATTGTCTATCAAGGTAGCTTGAATTCTGGCTAGATCAGCTGCAATAGGTTGTGAAGAGGAAGATGATCCAGCTGACCAACCAGGCCTTTGCATGATCTTGAATTCTTTTGTCAAATCAGATCTGTGTATCAATGTGCTCATTGAAGTTCCTCATGCTTCCAAATCATCCACAAAATGAGCAAAGGACAGTCTTGTGCTGGTGATCTCATGTAATGTCTGCTTGGTGTTGAAGACATCAGCTTGGGAATTTGCCAAAATTCCCGTAAGAACCTCTCCAACTTGTCTTCATGCTCCTTCAGCTATAATGAGGCATCTGCCATTGTACCAATCAATCTGTTGAATCTTTGAGCTGCATAGTCTGAGGCAGCTTTTTGTTCTATGAAATTGGCAGATACAGTGTTTTCCAATCTTTGAATCCTCAACTCAAATGTTTCTGACATGGTTTGAATGGAGGAGTTCAAGGTTTCAATTTGTCATTTAAGAAGGAGAACAACTCTGGTGGAACAGAAGGCCCACCAGAGATGTGGATGTTGAAATGTGGGTTGTGGAGATTCGAGTGTGTGGGTTGAAACTGAGGTGAGAGAGGGGCATGAACTGGGATATCACCTTCAGTTGGGACTTGAGGCTGATCCTCATTCAAAAGAGGCTGATCCTCTTGACTTTGGGGCTGGTCCCCTTCAGCTGGAGGCTGTTCCTCTTGAGCTTGGGGCTGGTCCCTTGATCTTGAGGCTGTTCCTCCTGCTTGGGGCTGTTCCCCTTGTCGTGAGGCTGATCCTCCTGAGCTTGAGGGGCCTCAACCAATTTGCCCTCTCCTAACTTGATTGCCCTCCAATCTAAATCCCATAAATTCTGAATATTCTTAATGTGTAGATGTTGGGCTTAGGAATAGATTGGATTTCTCATTTCCAAGGGCACACCAAAGTGCTGGAACACTGAGGTCAATGTGCAGCATAAGGAAGAGATCTCTTGAGGTCTTTCCTGGTTGTTTCAGATATGATTTGATACAGTATGACATGGAGGTTGATTTTGATATCTTTTACCATGCAATATAGAATGAACCTCTGAATGTCTGTTAATCTGTCCCTTCCACCACCTTGAGGGGTTATAATAGTGGTCAACAGTGGTGTATGACTCTCAACACAGGGGAAAGAATTGGCATTGAATCTTGTGACATAGTCTGCTTGGGATCAGAGGCATCAATAGGAAGGCCTGTCAAGATGGAATAGGCTTCATGAAGATCAAATTCAAAGACATGATAATCTGCCCCTTCATCTGGTATTTGAAATAGAGGCAGCTTTATCAGTTGGCATATCAATTGCTATTCCCTTAACCTTTGATTCATACGTTCATCTGTGCATGTCAGGTTCTTGTAGAATTCCCTAACAAGTCTTGGATAACTGACTGAAACTCAGAAATGAATGGCAACAAGACTGAAAGGAAAATAGGTCTGAATTTCTGGAAATGTGTCTGCTAGCTGAACATCTGATAAGTCCACTATCCTGGGCTTTAGAATGAGCTTGGCTTCACTAGTGGTGTCTTGAGGCTTGGAAGACTCAGACGAAGATGAAGATGATGACTCTGAAGAATCTCCTGAAGATGAGCCCGGATTCTCTGGTCTAGAAACCCTACCTCTGCCTGAAGAAGAGGGTCTACCACTCTTGGCTGCGGGCTGAGGTGCAGAGGGGGACCCTGGTTGCTCTGCAGGTTATTGCGCCTTTTTGTTCTTCTTTCCAATTGAGGAACATCATCCTCTGCAGGAATCGGCCTGGACGAAGCCTGGATCTTGCTCCATGGCGAGACCCGTCTTTCTCACCATGTTTGCAAGGATGGAGTGGAATCGGGGTTGATGAAGGAGAAGAGAAATGATTGGAAAAGGTTTTGATTGAGGGAGAGTGTGTGAGATTTCTTGCCAGAAATGAGAGAGAGCGACCGTCGGGTCGACCTGATGTCTAAAAGGGTTTTCAGTGGTGCAATATCCCCAGGAACAACAAGGCTTATCCTGAACCCACGATTTAAAAGGTTCTGGCAAAGGGGCAGTGTCGACACTGGAAGAAAGTGGTGTCGACCTGACCTGGGGTGTGTGTCGACACAAGATAGGATGGTGTCGACCTGGCCTTAGAAGAAAATTTGAATTTTTGTGTGAGATTTTTTGAGAATATTGGGACTTCTTTAAAATGATAACTAACGAAAGAAATAGTCATTTCAAGGATGTTTAAGAGACTTAAAAATTCATTTGTTATATTTTGCAAAAAGTCATCACAATTCAAGTTTTAAATAATTTCCAAAAGGATATGAGCATTCAAAGACTTGAATCAATGAATGATGATTTGAGGGATATAAAATATCTAACAATCAATTAATTCTACCATATTTCTCAACTTTAAAGAAATAAGGATATCCTCTAGACTGAATACAATTGGTTTGAAAATAAACAGAATCTTAAAGAGCAACTTGATGATAAATGAAAATGATTCCTTCTAAACAAAACTCCATTACACACATTTTGTCTATTAACAGACTATCAAATGATATAATCGTTTTCACTCAAGTACTAGTGCTTTTTTACACACCATAGTCCTGGATACTTAAGATTTATTCATTATCAAGTCTCAAAGGGGTAAATGATGACCTTTTGACATGAAAATATACGTTTTGTAGACGCCAATATTTCCAGTTACTCAGTCATCATCAAAGAGTAGCATATTTTTGCTGAATTTTGAATTTATTTTTGAATTTTTATCCCCTTTGAACAGAGATAACAGTAGTACCTCATGACATGCATGGCACTTCATTCATTGTGAAGGTGTGCAGTTTCTCAGCCCAATGTCATTGCTCTGTTGAATTTTACAGAAAATTGAGAGTTTTGTACGATAGAAATCAATTTTATCCAACATCAGTTGCAAACAAAGATATGTTATAATTTCAAGACACAATTTGTTTTTCAATCTTGAAAGAATTCTGAGTTTCTGTGGGTTGAAAAATATAGTTGACAATTGATTAGTAAAAACTATAATAGATCACTCAAAGGATCATTTGAGACTCTAGATATTTGAATGATGACATCATGCAGGAAATTGATGAAATGCAAGAAAAGTTGTGAATTTTGCAAAAATCATGACTTGTGAATTTTCTAGCTCCCCCTGAGATGATGATTTCAATCATTTTCTATCAAATAAAGATATGCAAGATTTTGAAATCATAAAGGATTCTTTTTAAGCAATAAAATTCCCCCTCAACAATTGCATATTCATTTCTTAGTACTTGGCGGAGACATATACTCTCGCATAGTGAAAGTGTCCAGACAAGCATAACCTGTCCTTCTCCAAGTCACCATTTGATATACCAAGAAATTTCAACACAATAAGAGTTGAAGAATTTATTGTCTAAAGAAAATGGAAGTGGAATTGAGAGAGATATGAACAATGTGACTGAAGGAAGCAAAGGGTTATGATATGAAAAGAACTCCCCCTTAGACAATGCATAACACTAACCCAAACCTAAAGAGAGATCATGAATGTGGACATTTACAAAGACCAAGTTCTCTCCTCAATGATGAAACTTGTTTTCAGGAAGGGTTTGGTGAAAATGTCAGCAACTTATTTTTCAGTTTCAATGAAATGGAGTTCAAAAGATTCTTTTTACCTCATCTCTCAAGGAATGATGCCTAATTTCAATATGCTTAGTTCTAGAATGCTGAATGGGGTTTTTTAGACAGATTTATTGCACTTGTATTATCACAAAGAATGGGTACACAGCCTAAATCTTGGTTATAATCAAGAAGTTGATGTTTCACCCAAAGAATTTGGGTTCCACACCTACCAGCAGCAACATACTCAGCCTCTGCGGTTGACAGAGCAACTGAATGTTGCTTCTTAGAAGCCCAAGAAATTAGGCACCCACCTAAGAATAAACACAAGTCACTAGTACTTTTTCTATCTAATTTACAACCAGCATAATCAGCATCACAGTAGACAATCAAATCTAACTTGCAATTAGAAGGATACCAAATTCCTAAATCACATGTTCCAACAAGATATTTGAAAATTCTTTTAACAGCTAACATGTGACTTTCTTTAGGATTAGACTGAAATCTAGCACACAAACACACACTAAACTGAATATCAGGTCTAGAAGTTGTAAGATAAAGTAGAGAACCAATCATACCTCTGTAGGTCTTTTGGTCTACTGACTTACCATTTGAATCTTCTTCTAGCTTAGCATTTATAGCAATAGGTGTGCTTGAATGCTTGAGGGTCTGAAAGTCAAACCTTTTGAGAAGTTCCTTGACATACTTGGCTTGACTGATGAAGATCCCTTCAGATATTTGATTCACCTGCAATCCCAAGAAAAATGTTAAATCTCCCATTAAGCTCATTTCAAATTCATTCTTCATTTGATTTGAAAACTCAGTGCATAGGCCTTTATTGGTGGAGCCAAAATTATGTCATCAACATAAATTTGGACCACAATTATTTGATTTTTTACTGTTTTTGTGAACAAGTCTGATCAACAGTTCCTCTAGAGTATTCTTTCTCAAGCAAGAAGGTACTCAAACAGTCATACCAAGCACTTGGAGCTTGCTTAAGACCATAGAGAGTCTTATTAAGCTTGAAACATGGTTAGGATGTTTTTCATTTTCAAATCCAGGAGGTTGTTCAACAAAAAATTTTCCTTATATAACTATTTAAAAATGCACTTTTGACATCCATTTGATAAACTTTGAAATTCATGGAGGATGCAAAAGCAAGGAAAATTCTAACTGCTTCTAGTCTAGCTACAGGGGCATATGATTCTTCAAAATCAATTCCAAATTCTTGATTGTACCCCTTTGCAACTAGCCTAACTTTATTTCTAATGACTTGACCATTTTCATTCAACTTATTTCTGAAGGCCCATCTAGTACCAATGATTGTTTGGTCACTAGGTCTAGGTACTAATTCTCATACTTGATTTCTTTCAAATTGATGAAGTTCATCATGCATGGCATTAATCCAATCAGAACTTGATAAGGCTTCATCAATTGACTTTGTTCAATTTGGGAAATTAGAGCTAGTGGTCTTCTTGAATATCATGCAAGAAAGATGATCTAGTCCTAACTATATCATGCAAGTTGCCAACCACATTATCTAATGGGTGATCTCTTAAAAACCTATGTTCAGAAATTACCTGTTCAGAAGTACCCACTTCTGGGACAATGTTACCTGAGCCACTTGGAGATGGTGTGTTCAGGTTCTCTTCAATGTTTTCAGACTCCTCAACAGTTGGTGAAGAGTCCAAATAAATTCATCCTCTTCAGTGTCTTGTCTTTCCCTGCAAGATTTAGAATTGTTAGTTGAAAATGAATTTTCATCAAAGATAACATGTGGAGATTCTTCAACAGTTTGGTTTTCAAGATGTACACTCTGAAAGCTCTTGACACTTCTGAATAGCCAAGGAAGATGGCTTCCTGACTCTTAGCATCAAATTTGTCAATTTTCTTTATTATTATGTGTACATAGCATTTGCACCCAAAGATTTTAAAATAGGAAACAGTTGGATTTTTGTTTTTCAATAATTCATAGGGGTTTTCTTGATTTTTGGTCTGAACCATGCTCTATTGAGTATGTGGTTTGCTGTGTTTACAGCTTCAGCCTAGATTGGGCAAATTGTACTCTCAAGTAGCATGGTTCTAGCCATTTCCACAAGAGTTCTGTTCTTTCTTTCCACAACTCCATTTTGTTCTGGAGTTCTTGGTGAATAAAACTTGTGGAAAATTTCAAATTCAGCACAAAAATCAGAAAAAGATGTGTTCTCAATTCACCCCTATGATCAGTCAAAATATTTTTGATTTTATATGGATAAGTGGTTAAGACAGTGGTACAGAAATTCCTGAATTCAAGACACATCACTTTTATGGGACAGAAAAAACCCAAGTAAATCTAGTAAAATCATCAATGATTACAACCCATATCTTTTGCCACTTAGACTTAGAATTCTTGTAGGGCCAAAAAGGCCATGTGAAGTAATTCTAGTGGCCTAGATGTGAGTACCTCATTGAAGTTTTTAAAAGATTTTCTTGTTTGTTTTCCTTTAGCACAGATCCCACAAACTTGATTTTCAATATTAGAGAAAGATTCAGGAAGACCCTTAACCAAATTCAATTTTAACAACTTATTCATTGTTCTGAAACTTGTATGGCCAAGTCTTTTGTGCCAAGTCCATGCAATTTCATCTTTATTTGCAACAAAACAAGATTTTCAGAAAAGTTTTTATTTAGGTTGATCATATAGACATTGTTTTCCCTTTTTCCAAAAAATTTGATTTTATCATTGATGAGTCAATTATCTTACAAAATCAGATTCAAACACAACTTTGTGACCTTTGTCACATAGTTGGCTGATACTTAGCAAATTATAATCAAGACCATCAACTAGTAAAACATTATCTAGAGTTTGAGGAAGTTTGACCAACCTTACCAGATCCTATGATCTTTCCTTTATTTTTACCTCCGAATGTCACTGACCCTCCCTCCTTTTCAAGCAGGAATGAAATTTGGCTCTGTCTCCCGTCATGTGTCGTGAACACCCACTGTCAAGAAACCACACATTGGTGTGGGTGTGCACGACCTTCCTGTAACAAGATCAGTGGAGAGAAGATTTTGGTACCCAAACAGAGTTGGGACCATCATAATGTTTGAACACTGTTAGTAAATCCTTTCTCACCCAAATTTGACTTGTTTTTTATTTTTGTTTTGTTAAATTGGTGGTTTCAGTCTTTTTAGGTTTGTTCTTTTTCTTAGGAATGAAAGCACCAACATTTTTGTTTTTAGTGGGAGGGGAGTTTTTCATTTGAGTATTGGAATTCAAATTAGGAGGTGGAATCCATAGATTTTGTTGGTACATCCAAAGGTTTGGATGAAAGAATTGAGGGTTATACCAACAAGGGTTTTCATACCATTGGCTCCAAGGATTTTGAAATGCTGTTTTGGAGATCCAAGGTTCTTTACAAATGATTTCCTTTGACTTTTTCTTGTTTTCAAATTTTTATTTGAATTTTTAATTGAGTTGTTTGTTGCTTTGATGTTGAGCAGGTCGACCTCTCCATGACTGGTGTCGACACAACAGCCACAGACGCCTTCTTCTTGTGGACTGGTGTCGACCTGTCAGAAGACTGAGTCGACCTGATTGTCTTCTTTTGTTTTTGAGTTTTGTTTGATTTTTTTTTCTGATGTTTGCTTTATTTCTGTGTTCTCAAGATTAGGTCCTTTTACAATTTAATTAATGGTGCTTTTCCCTTTTTCTCACCAGATTTATCTTTCTTTGGTTTCTTTTTGTTGAATCCTAATCCATGAGAAGTTGTTGTCATATTTGTTCCTAACAATGCCTCCAAGTTATCTTTACCTTTTGTGAAGGTTTGGATAACTTCATCCCTTTCTTTTAGCTGGTTTTGAAGAGTTTTAATTTCTTCAATCTTTTGTTGTTTTTCTCATTTTTCAATTTTCAGCTTTTCAGATAAGTCTTTGAATTCTAGAGTGGATTTTTGAGAGGCAAACTTTAAATCATCAATTAGATTCATGAGATTTTCTTGTTCTTCTTTTAGTTCTGTTATCTCATTTTCAAGCTCACAAATTCTGTTGTTTGAAGATTGGTTATGATAAGGTTTTCAATTTTCTTTTTGATGTGTTTGTTTTCTTTTCTCATTTCAGATATTTTCAACTAGTTCTGCATACACATCCTGCCAATCTTCAACAGTAAAATCTTCAAAAGAAGTATTTACCTTTTCTTCAGAATTGTTGGCCATGAAGCAGATTTCCTCACTCTCAGAACTTGAGGATTTTTGTCTTCTTCTTCTTCACTTGAGTCCTCATCAGACCAAGTGGCTACCATGGCCTTTGGCTTCTTGTACTTCTGGAACTTCTTGTGCTTTTCCTTCTTATTCTCAGGACACTCTCCCTTCATGTGTCCTAGCTTATTGCACCTGTAGCAATAATAGTATCTTCATATTTTTTATTCTTGTTGAAATTAGAAAAAGAAGTGTTTCTTTTACCTGAGGAAAACTTCTTTTTCCCAGACATTTTTCCTTTTCTATATTTCAAAAATTTTCTGAATTGTCTGGTCATGAGGGCAATTTCATCCTCATTTGACTCAGATTCCTCAGAACTTGTCTTTTCTTGACTTTTGTCTTTGTTACTTGAAGAGGCCTTAAGTGCCATTGGCTTGGTCTTAATTATATGTTCTTCATTTCTTTTCAAATTGATTTCATATGTCATTAAGGATCCTATCAATTCATCCAAAGACATTTTGGACAGTCTTTAGAATCTTGAATGACAGTGGCCTTTGTGTGCCAAATAGAAGAGAGTGTACGTAAGATTTTCCTTACCAAGTCTGCATCTGTGTAGTCCTTACCTAAGGCCTTGAGACCATTGACAATAACCATGAACCTGGCAAACATTTCAGAAATTATTTCATTAGTCTTCAACATACACAATTCATATTCTGAAACAAGAATATTTGCCTTAGTTTCCTTCACTTGTGATGTTCCCTCATAAAGTAATTCGAGTTTATCCCACATCTCTTTGGCAGATTTGCACATTGAGATTCTCGAATACTCTTTGGGATGAACAGCACATTGAATCATGTTCATGGCACTATAATTCAATGTGGCTCTTCTTATTTGTTCCCTAGTCCAGGTTTCTTCCTCACCTGGTTTTCATAGGGACCAACCTCAACCACTTTCCAAATTTCATAGTTCTGGGCTCTTAGAAAGACTTGCATTCTATTTTTCCAGTATGAATAGTCCGTTCCATTAAAGAATGGTGGCCTATTTATGGAATGCCCCTCAGCTATGAAACCTTTGGAATCCATTGACTTAAAGAAAGCACAGAGGAATATTCAGCAAACAAACAAGCAATAACACACAACACTCAAAACAAACTGCTCAATCAAATCAGACAAGTATAAACCCGCTCTGATACCAATTGAAGGATCGAGGAAAATGTGGATAAGATCTAGAAGGGGGGGGGGATGAATAGATCTATGCGACTCTATGCGGAAGATTAAGCAATTTAAAAATACTTGAGAATCAGAGGTAATTTAATTAGTGAAAAACACAGATCTGATAGATGATAGGTAAGTTGACAAAATAGATGTGAAACCAGTTGATTAAGTAATTTTAAACGATCCTATGCAAGCATCTAACAGATAATGGAATCAAACCACAGATAGACAAGTGCACAGAGATTTTTAGGTGGTTCGGAAATCACTCATGTGATTCCTACATCCACCCTCACACCCCGTGAGGATTCACTAAACAACTTAGGTAACACACCCACTGGAGCCTGACAACTCCGACACTTGAGCTTACAACTCACACACCTCTAGAGCAAGACTACTCTAGATCCCTGAGCAAGACTGCTCAACAAACACTTGAGTTTGACAACTCAAACTGAGCACGATGGCTCACAAATAACAATGCTAGACACCAACACACGACATGGATCTTCTAGCAGCAGATCATGTCAGACATGAGAAAATTCATGAGAGTTATGCAGAAGCACTTGCACAATCTCAAGAAGTCTCAGAAGAACAAAAAACAACGAGGATTGTATAAAAATGTTTTGTTCTTTAGTGTACTCCCTTGTAGAAGTTCAGATGGGAAGAGGCTTGAATCCTTAAAGTCCCAGCCGATGCTCTGCACAATTGAAGTTGGGGATCTTCCTTGAATTCTTCTCCAATAGATGCTTCTGCTTGATCTGCTTCCTTGAGGTGCTTCAGATACTTCTTCAACGATCACACTCCAATTCTCACATTAAATTGATGAGAATTGGTCTTCAGGAGACACCAGGAGAGCAGAACATGGAGATGAACTTCTTCTCGCCGCCAAAGAGAACTTTCTGGAGGCTTGGAGAGTTCGTTGGGGTCTTGATGTGATGGATGGCCAATTGGGGGCCTTTTATACCCAAAAGATTCCAAAGATACCCTTTAGGTAGAAGGGCACACGATCCTAGGTTGATACCCCATCGCCCTAGGCTGACACGTGGCAAACATCCAATTTAAGTTGCAATCTTTCCGTAGTGTGTCGACCTGCCCTGGTGGTGGTGTCGACACACTATCCTAAATGAGAATAGGATGTTCTGGGAACAAGGTCCCGTGTCGACCTGCTCTGGTACTGTGTCGACCTGCTATCCCAAATCTGCAAACAGGTTGTTCTGGGAAATGAGTCCAGTGTCGACCTGCTCTGAGAGGTGCGTCGACCTGGGTAGACTAATTTCAAGAATTTGCAACTCGTGTCGACACACTCTTTGACATGTGTCGACACAGTCTCAACATTGTTCAGATTTTTGCCTTTGAGACTGAGGTGTTGTGTCGACACCATTGAGGGGTGTGTCCTTTTTTCACAAAAATGTTTGTACCTGAAGAATAAAACACATTATCATTAGTAAAATATTTTATTATAAGTACAAATGATAAGTGTGCTTTGAAACTGCTTTTTGAATAAATTCTCAGGTAAGGTGTGTTTATCATGTTCAATTAATTTGCATTAAAATCACATTTGTCATCATCAAAATAGGAGGTAAAATGATATGAAATTACACTCACCCAACAGCTGAGTGGAAGAACAGAACCTATTGGATATGGCAAGAACTATGCTCTCAAAATATGATCTACCAAGATACTTTTGGCTGAAGCAGTCAACACAGCAAGCTACATTATCAACCGAGTATGATCAGGCCAATCCTGAAGAAGACTGCATATGAACTATTCAAGGGAAGACCAAAGATCAGTCACTTCAGGACTTTTGGATATCCTTGCTTCATTCACAACAATGGAAAAAGGAACATTGGTAAGTTGGATGCCAAATCAGATGAAGGCATCTTTATAGGGTACACCTCTAAACCCAAAGGCTATAGAGCATTTAACAAACGTACTTTATTGATTGAACAGTCTATACTACACATTATTTTTGATGAAACTAACCCTTCCTTGAGAAAGGAAGTAGATAGTGACAATGATGATGCAGAAGAACTATCCAAGAAAACTAAAAGATGCATCAATTGAGGACAAGGATGATCCACCTCTGGAAGAATTTCAACAAGAAGAAGTTACTCATGAAAACCTTCTAAAGGAGTGGAGATACAAGAATGATCACCCACTTGAGAATATCATTGGTGATCCATCTATAGGGTAGAACAAGAGGTAATGTCATTCCTTGTGATTACCTAGCTTTTGTTTCTCAAATAGAGCCTAGGACAGTCAATGAAGCTCTTTCTGATGAATCTTGGATAGTAGCCATGCAAGATGAATTAAATCAATTCAAGAGAAATCAAGTATGGTCCCTTGTTCCTAGACCATCAGACCATCCAGTCATTGGCACCAAATGGGTGTTCAGAAATAACTGGATGAAACTGGTGCAATCTTAAGAAACAAGGCCAGATTGGTAGCTCAAGGCTATTCTCAAGAGGAAGGCATAGATTTCGATGAAACCTATGCACCTGTAGCTAGACTTGAGGGCATTAGAATATTACTTGCATATGCATCTGCTTTGAATTTAACACTATTTCAATGGATGTTAAATCCGCCTTTTTAAATGGATTATAAAAGAGGAAGTTTATGTGGAGTACCTCCGGGTTTTGATGACACATAATTTCCTAATCATGTTTTCAAACTTCACAAGGCATTATATGGTTAAAGCAAGCACCTAGAGCCTGGTATGAAAGGCTTAGTTCTTTTCTCTTAAACCATGGTTTCAGTAGAGGCTCAAGTAGATAGTACTCTTTTTATTAATCAAAGGTCAAACACATCCTATTAGTTCAAATCTATGTAGATGATATCATTTTGGTTCTACTGATGAATCTCTCTGCAAGTATTTTGAAAAGCTAATGCAGGGAGAATTTGAAATGATTATGAGGGAGAACTCAACTATTTCCTTGGACTTCAAATCAAACAAGGAAAGGAAGGACTCACATCTATCAAGCAAAGTACACAAAAGAACTCTTGAAGAAATTTGGATTCGAAAATACCAAGCCACTGCTAACACCAATGAGCACATCAACAAGAATGGACAGTGACAAAGATGGTAAGAAAGTAGATCAAAAGGTCTACAGATGTATGATAGGCTCATTACTTTATTTAACAGCCAGTCGACCTGATATATTATTTAGTGTATGCATGTGTGCTAGGTATCAAGCAGATCCTAGAGAGTCACATTGATTTCTGTAAAAAGAATTTTTCTATATTTAGCTAGAACTCATGATCTAGGTTTATGTATCCAACTCTTGTGAAATAAACTTAGTAGGGTATTCTGATGCTGACTATGCTGGATGCAAAGTTGATAGAAAAAGCACCAGTGGTTTTTATCAGTTTCTTGCAGGGTGTTTGATATCCTGGTCCTCAAAGAAACAAAATTCAGTAGCACTTTCTACAGCTGAAGCTGAGTACGTAGCTGCTGGAAGTTGCTGCACACAACTCTTATGAATAAAGCAACAGCTTGAGGATTTTGGATTAAATATCAAATCAATCCCTTTGCTGTGTGACAACACCAGTGCCATTAATCTCACCAAGAATCTAGTCCAGCACTCAAGGACCAAACATATTGAGGTTATATATCATTTTATTCGTGATCATATTGCAAATGGAAATATTGAAATATCCTTTATTGATACAAATGGCCAATTAGCAGTCATTTTCACAAAAGCCTTACCTGAAGAGAGATTCACATCTCTTAGAAGGGAACTAGGCATGTGCAATTTGTGATAAAAGTTTGCTTACAGATGGTACATTAAATTTAAGAATTAAGTAATTTTTCCCTCCATGATGTTAAGCAAAAGAAATTCAAATTATCCTTTGTACCGCTCTCTCATTGAAGTCGTTTGAATAGTCAACCCTTTTGTCGTTTCCACCGCCTTTTGGCACCTCACTTTCCACATCGTATTAATTTATTCATAAAATCAATGGCAGAACGATTCGTATCTCATCGTCTATTTTTCCCTTTTTCATCTTGTCGCATGAGCCGATGCCCTAGCAACTCCTACCTTAACCCTCTGCAAATTTGAACCTTTCTCCTCCTTCCCGCAAAATTTCTTGAGGGTTCCTTCTCTTCACCTTCTGTCTCAAGCCTCCAGTGCCTTTCCACCTGAATCCATGGCCGCACCAGTCATTGCCGGCAGTTTGGTGGCTACAGCGCCGAATTCACTCACTCCTGAGCAGCAGGAGAGTTTTACCTTTGTGAAGACGAAGCTCTGTGGCCATAAAAAGTTGATGTCGCTAATCTGAGGAAGAGTGGAATGAGCAGCATGGTAGATTTGATCAATCAGATGCAGTGGACAGAAATTACCACCTTTTCAGAGGTCAGTTATCCGGACTTGGTAAAAGCTTTCTTCGTGTGTATGAAAACAGAGGAAGATGGGTCTCTAGTTTCTTCAGTGAAGGGAACCATGATTAGGATAGACCCTGAGTTGCTGAAAATGTTGTTTAAAGTGAAGACTTCCGGATTTAGTGGGGTTCACACCGTGGATGCCCAAGTGAAAGGTCTGGGAATTATCGGGCCAGGATTCAAGCTGAGGGACGGCAAGATCGATATAAATCAACTATCTGCCTTCAACCGCCTCCTTCATTTTATTATCTATCAAATCTTAGTTCCCAGAAGTGCAACTTTTTCATCTTGCACAAAGGCCAACTCAGACTTGATGTACTGGGCCATTCAAAATAAGGAGATAAATATGGCCGCAGTGATAATGGAAAGAATGAAATTTGCCAGAGATCAGATTTGGGACCCAGAGTAAGTTCAATGTGTCCCTGCCTTATGCCCACTTACTTACCAGGATCTTCAAATACTTCGGTGTTGATCTTTCTGGGGCAGTCGTAGAGAAAATGGGCCAAGCAATCAGGTCCAGGAACCTAAAGAAGAGTGGTTTCTTTGAGGTAAATGGTGTCTGGTCCAAGGCTTCTGTTGCTGAAGGGGAAGTCATCATCGACGACACCTCAGTTGTTCATCAGGAGATGGGATCAGCGGATATGATTCTAGATTTGCCAGTGGAGTCAAATTCAGCTCCAGCAGTTGGAGCAGTAGAATCTTCAGCCCCTCTATAGCAGAAGTCCAGTCTGAAAGTACAGTAGAAGAAGAAAGAGTGTCTTTAGAAGCTTCAGGATTTCCAGAAGAATCAGTTCAAATCTTTCCAGAGAGGAGATTGAGGATATTCTCCCAGCAGACATTATTCCGGTTGAGGACCCACTACCCTCAACTGTAGTTGCATCTATTCTGTCAGACATCATTGATTCGATTCCTTTCATCTCAAGTGCTTCTGATGTTTGTGGGAGTGTTGCTGAAGAGGCTGTGGATGCTCAAATGGAAGATGTACAGTAGAGTTAGAGCACCCAGACAGTCAGCGTGACTCTGTGTTGGCGGATGCTCCCATTTAGGGGGAGCAGGTATCAATTGAAGAAGAAGCTCCTGCTCAGGGGGAGCAGTCAAAGGAAAATAAAGCAGAAGAAGGAGATCACCTTGATCAACTAGTGGGCTCTGCACCAGAAAATAATGATATCCCTCGTGACTCAGAAGATGTCAGAGAAGGGGAGACAGCCAGCTCCTCCAGTTCAGATGATGATGAGCCTTCTCCAGCTTCAGAGGCTCAGAATAAAGGGAAAGAAGTAGAATCTGAAATTCCAATGTTGTCAAATACTCCCTTTGAAAGGCAAGTAAAGCAGAAGATTATAATCAACCTGAAGCCTGTATAGAGAGACTTGATGCTCAAGGACAAATCTTATGTTCTCTTCATGCAGACACCAATTCAATCTTCATGAGCCCAGCTTCAGCCTCCAGGAATTGGCCAGTGTGAGAATGCCATGAAGTGGTTAATAAGAAATGGGCACCATGAAGGAGATGCTAGAGAAAATTCTGAGGTGGTTGGAGATCACATTCCTCCTCCTCCTCCTGCTGACCAAACACAAGAATTAGGGCCATCAGGGCAGCAGCAGCAGCAGCAGAACCAGAAGAGGTAGGGCCAGAAGTGCCAGCTGATCAGGTTGCAGGGCCACCAGGGCCATCTGAGCAAGGGTCAGGGCCATCAGGGCCGTTGGTGAGTGAGTCTGTGCAGGCAGAGGCAGAAGAGTTCTTGGCGCCCAAGCCCCCAACTCCTTCTCCCTCTCACACTCCTTTACCTCCAACTCCACCCTCAGCTCCTACAGCCCCACCTGCTCCTCAGACTTTGAAGAAGCCCCAATCTAGACCTATTTCTTCTCCCACTCCATTTCCTTCTCAATCAACCTCAACTCCTGCCTCCTCTACTTCCATCCTTCTCCTTCTCCTCTACATGAGGCCCCTCCAGCATCCTCAGCTGGAGCATCCTCCTCCTCCTCTGGTCCCTCCCTTGGACCAGTTGATGACCTCCCTACTTCTTCTCACTCTTTTCTTCATCCTACTCCTCCACCAACTTTCATCACTATCATACCTGAAAGAGCTCACTCAACTCTCCCTTTATGGAAAAGAAAGGATGAGTTTGAGGAAGGGATCCTCAGATCTGTGTTGAAAGTTGGGGAACAATTCACAGGGCAGACCCTTCTAGTCCTGCCCCCAAGAAAAGGAAACTTTCTTCTACTTCCTCCTCTTCCTCTGACCCCAAATACCCACCTTTGTGGTTTTCTCTCACAGTGGACAACAAACATAACCCAATAGGATCCATTATCTTTGAACGGTTTGCCAGAGTAATGAGGAGAATTAAAGTGCAGAAAGGCTGCCTGGTTGCTTTTCCTAGATTCCTATTTAGGGAATATCACCAGGGGCATGTAAGTGCTAAAGTTCTAGCCCCTATTCTGTCTGAATGTGAAAGACTCACCTCTCCTGAATGGTCCAAGTTCTATCCCCTGTCTGCTCAGCAGCTGTTTGACATCAATGAAGCTCAGGCCAGGGAAGGCAAACCAGCCATTTCTCCAGCAACTTTCCTAGATATGAACTCCATTCATCTTGTTGATGACCCCTTCAAGGTCTGGGAGGAAAGATACAAAGTGTATGTGGCTATGCACCAAGCTCTCAGAGATAACCACAACCACTACCCTGTCACCATGGACCAATTCCTCACCTGTGCTAGCTTTGGCACTCGTCGATTTCTGAAGATGAACATGGACAAGAATGCATATGCTGATCTTCTCTATCAGCACCTAGATTTTCATCTTAAACGGATGGCTTCCACCATGGGACCATCTTACTCTTTGTCTTTTGGAGTATTTAAAACTCATTTTGAAGAACAGGAAGCTCAGGCATGGGAACCATCTCCCATTTTGCCTCTCTGTTGTCTCCTGCCTTCTATTTACCTGTACCTCCACACAGTTAATGACATGACCTTCTGTGTATTCTCTATCTCTCTTTATCTCTTCTTTCTTTGTCGAAGATTATCTTTTTGCTTAATGACAAAAAGGGGGAGAAAATACTTAGCAGGTCTGAAATTTTAAACTTTGCTTAGAAACTTAGCATATCATTTCTTTACAACTAATTTCAGATACTTTTATCCATGCTTATTGTTCAGTTTTGTCATCACCAAAAATGGGGAGATTGATGATCAGTCTATCCCCATGTAATTTTAATTAATTACATATACATATATTTTGATGATTAACAAAACCAAACAAGAGCTTATCAATTATATTAATGACTATTTCATAAGTCTTAAAGTACATGAAAAACACCAAGGTCAAACAAGCCCACAAAAGGTATGCATTACTTCTCTGAAGCTTTAATCTCTTCAACATATTATTTCTCTAAGTCCAGAACGATTTCCTTATAAGCATATCGATTTCAATAGAATTATCATAACGATTTCCCTTATGGTTGAAAAGTCATGTTGTTTCAAACAAGTCGATGCCATAACGATTCTATAAGTCATCGCAACGACTTCTTCAGAAAGCGTAACGACTTGCCTGTCATAACGATTCTATAAGTCATCGCAACGATTTCTTCAGAAAGCGTAACGACTTGCCTGTCATAACGATTCTATAAGTCATCGCAACGATTTTTTCAGAAAGCGTAACGACTTGCCTGTCATAACGATTCTATAAGTTATCATAACGATTTCTTTAGAACTCGCAACGACTTGCTCTCCGTAACGATTCTGTAAGTTATCATAACGACTTGTTTAGAACTCGTAACGACTTGCTCGCCATAACGATTCTGTAAGTTATCATAACGATTTCTTTAGAACTCGCAACGACTTGCTCGCCGTAACAATTCTGTAAGTTATCATAACGACTTGTTTAGAACTCATAACGACTTGCTCGCCGTAACGATTCCTTTAGAGCCCGTAACGACTTACTCGTCACAACGACTCTATAAGTGACCGTAACGATTCCTTAGAGCTCGTAACGACTTGCTCGTCCTAACGACTCTATAAGTTATCGTAACGATTCCCTTAGAGCTCATAACGACTTGCTCGTCACAACGACTCTATAAGTTGTCGTAACGATTTCTTTAGAACTCGCAACGACTTGCCTTTTGTTAAGTGTTTCATATCGATTTCTTCAGAAACACAACGACTTGCATCTCTTAACGATTTGTTAAGTGTTTCATATCGATTTCTTCAGAAACACAACGATTTGCATCGCACAACGATTTCTTTTGTGTCACACGACTTGGTCAAACCTGACTTATTCGTAATGATTTCATAAGTAATATAGTCATCGATTTCATATTCACTTGATATCTTATTCATCTTAAAAGCGTTGAATAGTCAAAGTCCACGTGGACATCTCTCTGACGATCTTGCATTTATGAGATCTGAACATATCTCTGCATGTATGCAGACCATATCATAACGTCTTTTAGGCTTAGCTATTTGGCATTACTATTGTCATGTCTATTGCTACTGACGTTGACTGACATCAGAGACAGCTTAGCTGTCTGCTATTTGAGATTGACATTTGTGCAGACCTCTGATCTAGCTTCATAGTACAACGTTAGACAAATAGAAGCCAACGGATATTTATGAAGATTCATCTCTTTGCGTGCTTAAGTGATCAAAAGACTGTTGACTGAAAGCTTCCAAGACTCTAGATGTCATTCAGTCTAACGACTACTCAAAAGAGAGACAACGGACACTTCAACGTCTACATTTCAATTGAAGTTATAAATTCAAGTCAGAAGAACAGAAGAAAAAGAAGCAGAGATTACGCATTCAAGCATTCAAATTCTTCTGAAGAAAGTCCAAGCCAAGAACTTTCATTACTCTTAGTTTTTGCTCTTTTGCTCTCCACTAGCTCATGAAATCTTGAGAGAGCCCTGTAGTTCTGAGAGTGTGCCTTGTTCAAATCTTTTTGCTCTCAGTTCTAGTTGCTTCAGATCCTTGCTTGTCAAAAGCTTGATCTAGGGGCTTGAAAGTCATTCATTTTTCTCTGTGTTATTCCCTTCGGTTGTGAAGGAAGACCTGGTGGTATCCAGGGTGTTGTTCCCTTCAGTTGTGAAGGAAGACCTGGTGTATCAAGGTGTTGTTCCCTTCGTTTGTGAAGGAAGACCTGGTGTATCCAGGGTGTTGTTCCCTTCGGTTGTGAAGGAAGACCTGGTGGTATCCAGGGTGTTGTTCCCTTCGGGTGTGAGGAAGACCAGCTAAGTTGGGTGTTGTTGTGTCCTTAGGGGGACTGTACCCTAGTTAGTGAATTCTTGAGTTGTTGCTCAAGGACTGGACGTAGGACTCCTAAGGAGAGGAGGTCCGAACCAGGATAATCCTTGTGTTCTGTGATTGTCTTCTTTGTGTGTTTGTTATTTAAACTAATTGTCACTAACCTACTTTGAAGAACGTTTGTGTGATTGTTTTTAGTTACAGGTATCTTCTAGATTAATTTTTAAAGACCCATTCACCCCCCCCCCCCTCTGGGCTCGTCAACTGGGCAACAATAAGGATAGTCCACACGTAACATAATAGTAAAACTTAAACCAAGCAAGTCCCTTCTAACATGTATCCTTCACAGATTCATATCATAACTTATTATGACAGATGTCATATCAAGCTAGATCACAAGATGATAGTCAAATGAATGTGATATCATTCACTTCACATTGTACATTAGAATCATATTCAAGTCTTTATAGTTTTCACATGGGTTGATCAATTTTACGCCAATGCATCACTAAGTAACATGATTACAGACTAAGCTAATACACATGTTGACTGACCAACCGAAAGGAACAGTCTCGGGTCGATCTTTGAATCACGGTGGGTTCGGACGTCGCCTTTCAAAGAACCATACACAAGTAAATAAGAATCAGTATAAAGGCACAAAATCGCGACAGACCTTTCTGTCGTGTTTAAATCATGACAGGCCAGATGGTCGCCTTTCAGACAGGAGTCGATTGCCAGATCGATTCCCCAAACAGGAACACGATGGCCCAGTCTGTCGCGTACAGAACGTGACAGACCGATATGTCACGATGACTCTTGAATTACGACACATCGATACGTCATGTTCAAGTGTCGACTTCAAAACTCGAATATAAAAATTGTACGGAATCAAATGAGGGGAAAACTACTAAATCACGACGGCATGTTCATGACGGGTCTAGAAACCCACGCGGCACACAGTTTGAGGTGTCAGGGTTGACCAGTCAGACCATAAATCACTATGGAAGAATCGGTCGCCTTTACCTGAATCCCAAAGTACGAATATGTCGTGTTCATGCATGCAGAATCACAACGTCTGGATACATCGCGTTCTTGGATCATACCCAAAAACGCAGAAAAATGATACACCCTTCATGATAGACTTATAACTTGAAATCTATTGACATCTAGACAAAACTCTCAACATGAAAAGTGTTGAGGACATCCAGTAGAAGTGAACCATGGTTTTGATTTGATCCAAAATGACGTGGATTTGCGTAAAACACAGTATAATAATGAAAATCTCTAAACACTACGCGACATAGAGAAAACACTTAATACGATGAACATGCTTGATGAAAATTGGGCAAAATAGGTGCAAAATAAACTAGACACGATGCTCTTTCAAATGGTATATCCCTAGCTTAGTTTTGGCCCGAGATCACCTACCTTGTACTGGATCTAAGATTGTCTTCTTCATAGGTTGTAGCATAGACTAGGTTGGAGAAGATGGTGTCCTCCTGGCTGATCTCCTCCTCTCCTAGAGCTCAAGTCCGCCTCCTCACGTCCCCAGCACAATGCCAACTTGCCCCAAAAGTCTTGTGATTGTCTCTTATAGGTTTAGGGTTTATTTCATGTCCTAGTGAGCATAGGAAAGGTGGGTTCCGGTTTCTGCATGGCACCTTCCATATATTGGGATTTCTTCTCCCAATTGGAGTAGCTACAACCTTAGGAAAGCTCTTAGCATGGTTGGCCATGATTTGGGTTACTTTGCTTGGCTAATAACATTAGCTTAACCCTAATTTGCCCCTTCCTAATTTCTGCATATTTATGGTCACGAATTTTGGGGTTTATTGCTATTGGGTTTTGATCTTTGGCCCATTTGGAGTTGTTTGGGCCCAAATTAATTTTATTAGTTAGTTCACCCTTTGGGAGTTTAATCATGACTATTATTTTATTTCTATACACCATTGTTTATTGCTATTTTCTTATATTTTAAATCATTTAATTTTTCTGGGCGTTACATCCTCCCACACATAAGAAAATTTGGTCCCCAAATTTATGCATAGTGGTATAGTATCGTGCCTGAGAATAGTTCTGTGTGATTTTTCTTCATTCTTTCCTCCGTTTCCCAGGTAGCATTGGTGACTCCATCTCGACTCCATTGGACCTTAACCATAGGTATGGTGCGATTCATGAGTCGTTGTAACTTCCGATCCAGTAGCTTAACCGGTTTCTCTTCATAAGTCAGATCTTCCCGAATCTCCAAGTCCTCATGGCTAATCACATGGTTGGCAATGAATAGATACTTCCTCATCATGGATATGTGGAATACATTGTGCACGTTTGCCAGTTGTGGAGGTAGTGCATGTCTGTAAGCCACCTGACCAACCCTTTCCAGAATTTCAAAAGGGCCGATAAACCTGGGACTCAACTTTCCTTTGATCCTAAATATTTGAATTCCTGTAGCACCCAAGAAATTTCAATGATTTAAAATTTTTAAATAAATGGAAAATAGATAATTTCTGTATTATCGGAATGGTAGAACATACGTACCATTATCAACCCCAAATATTATTCCTAAATGTTCCACAAAGAAATTCGTGCAACGAAAAAATCCGATTGGCCAAGTGTATGTCACATTGTGGCTAATTATCCAAATTAGGAAACTAAGTTGGAAAACAGTTAACACGGAAATATAACATGATCATAAATTAAATAATCATGTTGGAGAGACTTCCAACATCATGTATTGATGACCCATTATCAGAATTGGGTCAATTGATCACATTTGGCTCAAGAATAAAATGGAGCAAGAAAAATAACCATAAATTCATAACCCTAATTGAGCTGAAAATAGGAAGAGGTGATTAGGGCAAATCCCAAGGCAATTAGCATTTCTTATCAACCCAAAGTCGTGCCTAGCCATGGTATGGGGTTTCCTAAAGCCTCACTCACTCTATTGGGGTGAGAAATCATCAAAATTAGGAAGGTGAAAGACCAAAACCGCAACCCTTCCTTCCTACACCTAATTGGACTTCTAAAAACACTAGATGCTTATAGACTTGTCATGAAACCCTAGGGGATAAGTTTACACATTGTTGGGGTCATGGATAGCTGTTCTTGAGCACCAGAAGTGGAAGAAATCACCCCAACTTGGAGCCTTCTTCCCTGCTGTGTTCTACACTGACCTGGGCAGAGTGCTCTCCTTGGAATCGACCTAAGGTAGGCCAATCCTTCACCAAATTGTGCAAGACTTATACCCCTGGAAAGAGGGTCGAGTCTAGTTCCTAATCCCACTGGTTTGCCTATTTTCATTTAGTAGATCAGGTGTAGTAAGCGTTCTCCTCGAAGTGGTCTGAACGAGGGTTTTCTAGAGAATGAGACTTCTTCAACCCAAAAGGTAGGTAATCTCGAGCCAAATCTAAATAAATCCTATACCAATGTGTTGAGCATCAAGTCTACTTTCATGTGCAAGTGATTTCATTGATTTTCATAGAGTATATCTCGAGTATTAAGCGTTTTTCCAAAGTAGCGCATGTTAACAGCATTTCACGTTCCTATCAATTTATCACTATCCTGAGGACAAAGTTCATGAAACAAAAACCATAGTTCTCTTATATTCCATGTTCCCAACAAGTTTCATGTTTACACTTTTTCCCCATGAGCCCTAGATTAGGAGTTATAATTGTTGCATGCATCGTGTGCCTGTTTTCTGCGTTTTCGGGTAAGAACCCAAAACGCGACAGGACCAGACGTCGCGTTCTTGTATGCATGAACGTGACATACTAGTCTGATGCGTTCATGTGAAATGCGACCGTGCTCTACGTCATGATTTTGACCATCACAGTACCGTTCTGATGCCTCAAACTGTGTGCTACATGGTTTTCAGAGCCTGCATGAACGCGACGTGGAACCCCGTCGTGATTTGGCCAAGTTTCCGCTCATGGTTTCACACGAATTTTATATTATTGTTTTGAATATGTCTCATGAACACGAAGGGGTAAACCGTCGTGATTCAAGGATGATGGCGACGATATAGTCCATCGTGATTTGAGTCTTTATAGGATTAGTCGTGTTCTCACTGTGTCGACTGTGTCCGTCGGGGATTGAAAGACCTACCCGAGACCTATTTTACAAGGTATAGAGTTCATGGTTTGCTAGTCTTGGTTCTGGTCAATGCATGAGGTCTGTTGAATGGCTTAAAAGTAGTCAACCCATGGAAAAGCTATAACTACATGAATGTTATTCTAATTGCTCTTTAATGATATGACCTATCCATGCAACTAGTGATTTGTTCATCTTACAGTTCTATCTTGCTAAAACGATAATTATTATCTTAAAATGTTGCAAACCATGTATAGTTAAATGCATAGTTCATCTCATGCTATCATGTTCATTGTTTTCCGCAAGTTTGAAACCGATGGATTGTGGATTGAGACTCATACTCACTACACACTTGCACGTATAGGTAGCCATTTCTTGGGAATGGAAACTCTCTGTTGGTCATTCTGTATCGATAGACAAGTGACATTTTCTCTAAGACCTCCGTAATTCTCCGTACTCCGTGGATTCCCTCATGGAGACCGAGTTGGTTGTATCATTGAAGTTCCCTAGAGATAGCATGCACCTCCTCTCTCATATTGTTCTCGTGAGTGTGATTTATAATCTAGACTTAAGCCATTAATGTAAAGAGATAACTAAAGTATAAATTGCGTTGTTATGCTGCCGAAATTATCTCTTGATTATTGTTATCATGAAATCATGTTCACAATACTTACTACTTGTTCTCATCATCATCATGAACATGACATTACACATGCTTACATCTTAAAACTCTTATTAGCCATTAATGACTGTGGGTATCTTCATTTAAAAATAGTAAGATGCTGATGGTGCACGGATAGTGTCCAAGGCTCCAGTCTAGCCCCAATGACGGAGAGTCATCAATATATTGTTAACCATGGGGTATAATGATTACTGGCGTTGCATCTGTACTGGGAGTACTTGCGTGTTGAATTCTCTACAATAACCACATACACGTGTCCTAGTGTGCATTTCAAGGTGGATCTTTTCTTGGTGTACATTAGTATCTTCGTGCTTGATTAGTGTTACATAATCATGCTCGTACTTGCTTGCTTGCGTGATATGGAAATCCTGCAACTATTGCAATTTGAAGTGATAACTTGCGTGACTATTGATAACATCTTGCTCATTATGTCAATTCCAGATCCTGCTCTATCATGTTCAATCTATCTAGCTTGTTCATGTACCATGTTTTAATGCGTTTTATGCGTACATGCATATCTTGACAATCATGCTTACCTAGTTCTAAATTGTTAATCACTATATCATTGCCCGCACATTGAGATGTAATCCTTCTGGGCTAGTTTGCTCATTCGCTACTTTTAACCCTCTAGGTGACTATAAAATACAAGAAGAGGAGCAAGTCGAGGATGGGAATGCATTCGAGTGATGAGCGTCCCAACACTTGTGTCTATCTTTAGTTAGTTTGCTTTGAGTGCTAGATCAATGTAGTAGGTAGTGAGGAATTATGTACTTTTCCTTTTATTGAGTCTTAGTCATGTTATACAATGTTTATGAGTTGTATTAGTTAACTTTGATACAATGAGATTAGATTTGAATACAATTTCAATTGAGTTCATTATGTGGGCTCTATTATGGTGTTGTGTTGATACACATTTAGTGCGTGCTAGCAAGAGGCTTATTTGCCGACTATTCACGTCTTGAAATATCGACTCGAATTATCCAAATAATATTCGCTGCGTAATTCTCGGACGTGACAATTCCCATTGAAGGTGAGACCTTCAAAAAAACATGGTCACCCACTTGGAATCCAGCTCTCTCCTTGTTTTGTCTGCATAACTTTTCTGTCTTGACTGCGCTATCTTTAGACATTCCCTGACAATCTGAACCTCATTACAGTCGCTTAGATTATGTCGAGTCCAACCCATTGGTTCTCTCCAACCTCCTCCCCAATTGGGTAATCTGCAACTCCTGCCATATAAGGCTTCAAACGTTGCCATTTTAATACTTGCCTGGTAGCTATTGTTGTATACAAACTCCATTAGGTACAACTGGTCATCCATCCTCCTCTAAAATCTAGCACAAGAGCACGAAGCATATCCTCCACAATTTGATTGGTTCTCTTGGTTTGTCCATCAGTTTGAGGATGAAAGGCAGTGCTAAATTTAGTTTGGTGCCCATTGCTGCTTGTAAACCCTTCCAGAAGTGAAGTGAATCTAGGGTCCTGATAAGATATTATAGTAGATGGAATCCCATGCAATCTAACTACTTCTTTAACATAAAGTGCAGCCAACACATCTACTGACCATGTGCTCTTTATCGGCAAGAATGAGCTGACTTAGTCAATCGATCAACTATCACCCAATCACATCCATGCCTCCTCTAGTCTTGGGCAATCTCATGATAAAGTCCATCCCGATGCTATCCCACTTCCATTCTGGAACTTCTAATGGTAGCAACCCACCGACCATTCGAAAATGCTCAGCCTTGACTTTCATCCATGTTAAACAATATGCCACATGGTTGGCCGCATCCCTCTTCATATTCGGCCACCAATAAGACCTTTTTAAGTCTTGGTACATCTTTGTCGATCCAGGATGAATTGTGTACTTTGACTGATGAGCTTTATTTAACAACTTCTTCTTGAGTTCCCCATGATCAAGAACACATGTTGTGCCTCGGAATAGTAATCTCCCATCAGCTGCTAGAGAAAAATACGGTCTTTGTTCTAGCTTCTCTCTAATCTCGACTAAGAAGGGATCCTCTCCTTGTTTCTCCTTGATTTCAGTTAGTAGATCGGACTGTATTTGGATATTAGAAATCAACACCTGTTTTTCCTTCTTTCCCATGCATGTCTAAATTCAAACTTGCAAACTATTCTAGTAACTTCCATTCCCCCAGCATCATGCTAGCTAGCATAGCTCCTGGTTGTCTACTTAGAGCATCTGCCACTACATTGGCCTTTCTTGGGTGATACTAAATGGAAAAGTCAAAGTCTTTGAGGTATTCTAACCACCTTCTCTGCCTCATGTTGAGCTCCTTTTGTGAGAATAGGTATTTTAGACTCTTGTGGTTAGAAAAGACTTTGCATTGCTCCCCAGAAATGTAGTGCCTCCATATTTTTAGGGTGAACACTACGGCTGCTAATTCTAGGTCATGTATAGGGTAATTTACTTCTTGGGTCTTCAATTGTCTTGAGGCATATGCTATTACCCTTCCTTATGGCTTTAAGACACATCGTAGACCGTTCTAGAAGCTATTGAATAGATTTCAAATCCTCCCCCTTCAGTGGGTAAGGCGAGGACAGGAGTAGTAGTCAGACACTTCTTCAAGCTATTAAAGCTCTCTTCACATTTATCAGTCAATACCAATGGATTTTCCTTCCGGGTCAGCTTGGTTAATGGCTCTGCGATCTTTGAAAAATCCTTTATGAATCTTCTATAATACCCTGCTAATCCCAGAAAGCTTTTGATCTCTATGACACTTGTCGGTCTTTCCCAATTCAATACTGCCTCTACCTTTGATGGATCAATAGCGATACCATCCTTGGTTACCACATGCCACAAAAAGGATACTTCCTTAAGCTAGAATTCACATTTACTTAGCTTGGCATACAATTTATTATCCTGCAGAATTTGTAGTGCAATCCTAAAATGTTCCTCATGCTCTTCTCTTGTTTTGGAATAGATCAGTATATCATCGATGAATACCACCATAAATTTATCAAGATAGGGCGATAAATACTATTCATCAGCTGCATGAAAACTGCAGGAGCATTTGTTAGTCCAAAAGGCATAACAATGAATTCATAATGCCCGTACCTGCTTCGAAAGGCTGTCTTGTGTATATCTTCTCCTTGATCCTAAATTGATGATAGCCGGATCTGAGAGCTATCTTAGAGAAATATTTGCCTCCAGATAGTTGATCAAATAATTCATCAATCTGTGGTAGGGGATATTTATTCTTGATTGTTAATTGATTAGTTTCCTGTAATCTATACATAGCCTCATCGACCCATCTTTCTTCTTGAAAAAGAGGACAGGTGGACCCCATGGTGATGTGCTTGGTCAGACAAATCCTTTCTTCAGTAGTTCCATCATTGCTCCTTTAATTCCTTCAGTTCTGCGGGGACATTCTATATGGTGCCCTAGATACTGGTGTTGTTCCAGGGATCAACTCAATGGTAAAATCGACCTCTCGCTCAGGAGGGATTCCTAGCAAGTCTTCGGGAAAGACATTAGCATACTCGCTGACAATATGGATGTCCTCAATCTTGACTTCTTCTTTGCGGTGACAACAGCAGCTAGAAAGGCCATACAACGTTTCCTCATCATCCTTTTGGCTTGTAGTGCAGAGATGAGGGACAGTCTCCTGCGTTTTCTATCTCTTGAGAACACTAGCTTTGGGTGATGACTAAATATTACCTGGCTTTTCTTACAATTGACACTAGCCCCATGTTCAAACAACCATTCTGCTCCTAGTATCACATCATAACCCTCCATGTCCATGCATATTAAATTTGCAGGTAGATTTTGAGTTTCAATCAACACCTTGCTAGATGGCAAATGGTTTCTAAGGTTGGTGCCAGGACCAATAGGGTGGACACAACTATCCCAGATTTCATTGGAACAGGTTTTACAGGCAAGGTGTCAGCAAATGTTAGATATGAAGGAATGAGTAGCTCTCATATCAATATAGAACAAATGCAAAATGGGACAGAATAGTAAATGTACTTTCAACCACACATCCTTCTTCCACAGCTTCAGGCTCCTGAATAGCTTGTAAGCGGTCTTGCCTCCTTTATCCATTCAGACGCTTCTCCTGTGGGACTTGTTCTTTAAGCATTGGGCAGTCAGAAATCCTGTGGTCACTACTTCTGCAGTGCAGACATCTCCCCTGTGCTCTCCAGAATTGTTTGGACCAGTGACTAGCTTTTTCAAAGCTTGCATCTTTCCTCGGTTGCCACTACCAACTCCTTGCCTAACTCTTTCGGCTTCTTATCGGCTTGTTCAATAAAACCACCACTGGGCATTTTTCTCCCAATGGTTGGTTGATACTTTCTTGTAGTAGACACTTGCTCTCTCTTCACTGACTTTCCTTTGATCCGTTCAGCTGTCTCCATGGCGTCTTCCAGTAATTGAGCTTTCTTTATCATATCAGCATAAGTTTGAATGTCCATTGGCTCCAGTTGGGTGATATACTAGGACCTCAAGGCATTCAGAAAGCATTTTGCCTTCATCCTTTCTGTCCCATCCAAGTGAATGGTGTATCGGGACAGACGAGAGAATTGGGCCTCATATTTAGCCATAGTTAGTCCTTTTTGTTTCAGAGCCGCAAACTGGCTGCCTTCCGCTCCTAGACCCTTTCGGAAAAGTACTTGGTGTTGAAGCGTACTATAAACTGTGCCCAGGTCAGTTGTTGTCCTTCTAGTGTTGCTTCTACTGACTCCCACCATGCCCTGACATCCTTTTCCAATTAGAAAGTCACCAACATACTTACTTATTTTGGTCCGTGCATTGCATGACCCTAAATAATCTTTCAATTTCTTTGACCGAATGTTCAGCAACATTCGGGTCAGTACTTCCTTCAAATCTAGGTGGATCCATACCTCGGAAATTCCGATGGAGATCACCGGCTCTGCGGTTACCCCTACCCTGTGGGCTTGCAGTATTGCCTGAGTCAAGTTCTGTAAGGTTTGTTGCATGTTTCTAGCATGGGCTCGTTTAGCATGTAGCAACCTAAATTTTTTCGAAAAAAAAATGCATAATATAAAAAAGAAATTATTTAAATTAATTATAAAATCAAGAAAAGAGAATTAAATAAAACCCATTAAACGAAAAGGAGTAATGGGCTTTGTTAAATAGACCCACAAAAATTTATTGGGCCAAAATTGGGATTTTTAAAATGGAAATAATAGAGAAATACCCTAAATTCGTAACTTAAATATTACATAAAGAGAAAGGGGTAATAAATCATTAAAATAAGTGATTTGGGTTGGATTTAGATTCCTAACCCTACCCTAATAGCTTGGCCACGAATTTAGCTCCCATCCTAACCCCAATAGGAAGTGGGAAGCTTAGAAAGAGGAGAGAAATAGGAAATCCTGGAATTTATCGAGTTAGAGTCCTATAAGGAAATAGAAAGGGAGGAGCGTAATACTCTCCTAAATCCCCCATGACCGGCCCTAGCTCGCCAAGGGTTGCTGGACGTGGAGAGGAACCCAAGGAGGAAGAGACTCCTGGGGAGAAGGCTGCTCAAGCTCTCAACCCGTGTTCTTCAAGTTCTAGCCCTAGAAGAGAAAACGAATCAAAGGTAGGCATTCTCATGAGCAAAACCTAATAAACTTCTCTATAGATTGTTCCCAGCATCAGGAACAAAACCCCTTTCATTTCATAATTTTTGTTCACACCAATCTTTTATGTTTCATTTATGAAGTTCTGCAATCCCTTGACTCCGACCCATCATGTTAAATTTATATCTTCTTGAATACTCTATCCCCTGCCAAGAAATTTTTACTGGTAATACTGATGATTGTTGGGAATCTTTCGCCCCTGAAAGCCCTAATTTTCATCCACTCTACTTCGTGAATTAAATCGTTCATCTCTACTGTACATAGATTCATGTTACTTCATGTTTAACTTGTTAGAACCATGTCGAGACCATAATAGTTTTTCAATTCCTATTTATTGGAAGTACTCTTGCATGTCTAGATTCGTTTAAAAATAGTTTCAAGAATTTTCATCGCTTGTGCAACTAGTTATGTATTTTTGAAGCACCCTATGTCAAAACAAGGAAGGTTTGGACCGTAATCCAAGACCTGTCCTTTTCCCACTCGGTCTCAGGCGCAGGACCTGAGAACCCGACGACCCATAGGTCACGTTCTCATGGCCCGTCGCGACGTAGTCTCTATCGCATTCTAAACGTGACAGGTAGTACTGTCGCGATCTGGATTCCTAACCTGACAGCCCTGTCGCGACCCACGAAAGACCATGTCGCATTCTGTACTTGACCTGTCGCGACCCTTACAAGAGTATGTCGCGTTCTGGCTTTTTGCATCAAACCTAAAATTTTGCAAGTCTTGACCTTCTATAGTAATCTCTTACCCTTTTTAATTGTCTTAAGACCAGAAGCGTTTAAATTTGAATAAATTATTAAGTTAATTAAAAGTCATCCACGTGATTTACATCTCCATGATTCTCTTGTCACATGTGCACACACTTTGAACCATCTGATATGGCTTAACTTGGCTTGAAAATATCTCATAATAAATCTGGTAATATACTTCAATATATATTTAAATTGCCATATTTTTACCATGAACTTGTCTTCGTTTCGTGCAATGTTTTGAGAATACCGTTAACGACGCTCCACTATTCTAGAATTCCTCTAAAACGTCGGGCACTTGTTTTTATATACACCTTTCTCCTGACTTAGACGAACACTCCGTTAGATACTCCTTCTGACGGACTAGTGAATCCTTATTCAAGCCTCCGTAAGCCTCCTCTGTCCATGGGTTCCCACATAGTCGACGAGATGGTTGTACCCTAACACCTATGATACCCTTTAGGGATCAATATGATCCAAACGGCTATTAGAAATTCACTCTTATCTTAAATCACGCCGGACCTCTGAACTTGTGCGTAACATGACCAGCGGAAGGGTAGTTAATTCCACTTGACTGCCAACACCAAGTGCGTGTGTTTTGCAACTGTTACTATCGCTTGTTTACTCGACGTGTTACGTGCAATGTCCCTTAGTTCTCATCTATACTGTACTCGCTCATCTATCCACGTTCACTCTACTATCTCGTCTATTCATCTAGTGCTCTCATCTATTTCTTGTACTCTATATTGGCCATGACTGATTGTCTAAAGATAAACAATATAACAATGCTTGGCAATATATAAAGGGTCCGGTCTGGTCCTGGGATGTGCGCCCGAAAGTGCTATTTGCCCATGGGAGTTAAATGACTAGAGTGTTTGGCAATACACTCGAGTGCTATCTATCTTGACTATCTAAATGACAATCTAAAGTGCTATGTTCTCTCTCGTTGTCTATTGACAACAAAGTGCTATACCATATACGTTGTGCTATTGCTATACCTTGTGCTATTTGTGCTATGGCCATCCTACTATTTGTGCTATACTCGACGCTTGTGCTATATTTAGAAACTTGTGCTATTTCAATCACATGCTATCATGCTATCTCTTACATTACTTTACTTTCTCGCTATGTCATTAGTTACTCTATCATTTAAATACATTAATCATTTAAAGCCTACTTGATCCTGAGATTTAAGTCCTACTAGACGTTATCACTCACACTACGTTATTTGTCGTTGTGTTCTCAGGTGAGACCGAGGATGAACCTGACACTCAAGAGGACGGGCATGACCAAGAGTGAAGTCAAGAGTACCCTAGCGTCTTAGTATTTTGATAGAGTCTTAGTTTAGTCTTTTGCATTTATTCAATGTAATTGGGCCCTATAGAATGACTCTGATATTAGTGGTTGTAACTAGACATTGAAAATTATTAATGAGAAGAATATGCTTTAGTGTTTATTTCTTGTTCAATGGTATGATGTCTAGTACTCGCTCTGTACCCCTTTATTTGCAACTGCCTCGTATTCCGATATTCCACGTCGGGACGTGATAGTTTCGTGGTATCAGAGCCTAGGTTGTTCTTAAGTATAGGATGATCTAGGTTGACCTGCCTTGACTAGAGTCAATTATCTTACCTATGTGAGATGTGGTTAGAACCATGGGTAACTAGCTAAAAATGAACTCACACACGCACAAATTAAACTCCACATTGAGATCCTAACAAGAAGTTACTTTTGTAGGAATTAAGTAACCAAGATGACTGCCAAACGTGCTCAAATAAAGGGCATGCAACAGACCATCCAAGAACTCACCCGTGCCATTATGCAAGCTACCCAAGGAGGTGGAAACCGCGGTGGTGCAGGCGAGCTGCATCGTAACTTTAGGAGCTTGAACCCACCTAGGTTCAGTGGATCCACAGATCCAGATGAGGCCGAAAACTGGCTAAAGGAGATGGAAAGAATTTTCTATGTTATGCAATGTGCAGCAGGGGATAAGTTGCTACTAGCTACATTCCAACTGGAGAAGGACGCCTACGCATGGTGGGAGTCAGTCGAAGCGACCAGAGCTAATGGTCATTTACTTGGCCGAATTCAAGGAGGCTTTTAACTCCAAGTATTTCTCGGAGCGCGTCTAAGAGAAGAAGGCCGTGGAGTTTTCTGCTCTTAAACAAGAGAGCTTGACAGTGGCCGAGTATGAAGCCCAGTTTTCAAGACTGGCACGTTATGCTGAACATCTGGTGAATACCGAAAGGATGAAGGCTAAGCGCTTCTCAACGGCCTTAAGCCACAATACATCACTCAACTGGCCCCTCTCGACATCCAAACCTATGCGCGAGATGGTAAAGAAAGCTCAACTACTAAAAGATGCTATAGACTTCACTTACCATATTAAAGGGAAGTTTGTAAAGAAGGAAATGACATCTGGTGAATCATCTGCTAAGCTGAACAATGGCAAGAAGCGTCCATTCTACGTCACGGAGGGACCCACCAAGAGAGAGGAAACCCAAAGCTATTGTCCCCAACACTCTAGCGAAAGGCAACTACAAGCACTGTAACAAGCCAAGTCACACTGCGGACGAGTGCTGGAGGAAAGTCGGCGCATGTCAGTGCTGTGGAAGCCGCGAGCACCGCATTCCTGAGTGCCTGCTACGGAAGGAAAATTAGAGGCGCCTTAATGCGCCTAAGAAACAGGGAAGGCTGCAAGCCTTGCATAATGAAGAGCCCACTAAGGAAGGTGGCGTGCTGGAAAGTACCCTACAAGTCTTCTCCTTATCAGCATTTGTTTTATTTGATACTGGAGCAACACATTCATTCATATCTTAAAACATTGTTGATACTCTAAATGCTAAACCTACACCCATGGGATTTGAATTCTCTGTCACCACACCACTAGAAGAGAAATAAAAATTGAACAAATACTTCCCATCTGCTGATGTAATGATCGGAGAACATAACTTAAAATCCAACCTGGTGTGTACGCCCATGGAAGGCTATGATGTAATTTTGGGAGCCGACTGGTTGTCCACTTATGGGGCAAGTGTTGACTGTAAGAAAGGGAAGGTTACCTTTAGTGAGTTCCCTAAGTTGTCATTCACCAGGATTAGACATAGGAGACGAATGTCTCTAGTCACTACCATAAAGACCCACAATATGATAAGGAAAGGTTGGTTTGCTTTCCTTGCGGCTGTAATAGTTGAAAAGAACTAAGATAGAAGACATCTACATAGTCCAAGATTACCTAGATGTATTCTAGAAGATCTTCTAGGGATTCCGCCGGAACGTGATGTCAATTTTGCCATTGAGTTGATCCCTGGACCTACCCCGGTACCACGTCAACTGTACCGGATGTCACCTGCCGAGTTAAAGGAATTGAAGGCGTAAATGATGGAAGTATTAGAGAAGGGGTTCATCAAACCAAGTACTTCCCCATGGGGAGCACCTGTGCTATTCGTTAAAAAGAAAGATGGATCGATGAGACTATGCATCGACTATCGTCAACTCAATCAAATGACCATCAAGAAAAAGTATTTATTGCCTCGGGTCGATGAACTGTTCGAACAAATATCTAGAGCTCAATATTTCTCCAAGATCGATCTTCGATCTGGCTATCATAAAATGAGGATCAAGGATGACGATATCTTCAAAACGGCTTTCAAGAGCAGGTATGGACACTATGAATATGCCTTTTGGTCTAACCAATACTGCTGCAGCCTTTATACAACTCATGAACAATATATATCGGCCATACCTTGACAAGTTCATGGTCGTCTTCATTGATGATATCCTTATATATTCAAAGACTAAAGAAGAACATGAAGAACATCTGAAGATAGCACTGCATGTCTTGCGAGACAACAAAGTGTACGCAAAGCTGGGCAAGTGTGAATTATACCTCGAAGAAGTGTCCTTCTTGGGCCATGTCATCTCGAAGGATGGCATCTCCGTTGATCCCTCCAAAATCGAAGTTGTACTCAATTGGGAGAGACCAACCAATGTCATAGAAATCAAGAAGCTTCTTAGGACGGGCTTGCTACTACAAGTGGTCATCAAGGACTTCTCCAAGATCGCCGCTCCTCTCACGCGTCTAACACGAAAGGAGAATCCCTACTCCTACAGTAAAGAGTGTGAGAAGACTTTTCAAACTCTCAAAAAAATTTTGACCTCTGCACCTATTCTCGCTTTTCCAATAGGGGGAAGATTTCTTTCTCTGTCTACACCGATGCCTCAGGAATTGGGCTAGGGTGTGTATTGATGCAAAAGGAGAAGGCCATTGCCTATTCTTCAAGGCAACTGAAGACGCATGAAGTCAAATACCCTGTGCTTGTTCTTGAGTTGGCTGCCATAGTCTTCGCCTTAAAAATCTGGAGACATTACCTATATGGAGAGCAATTCACTGTCTACTCAGACCACAAATGTTTGAAGTATTTATTCTCCCAGAAGGAACTCAACATGAGACAGAGAATATGGCTAGAATACTTAAAGGATTTCGACTTTAGCATCCAATACCATCCAGGCAAGGGAAACGCTGTGGCTGATGCTCTTAGTAGAAAGCCGATGGCATCTTTTTCGAGTCTAGTTCTTGGCGAGATGCAACTACTAGAGCAATTCGCAAGTTAGACTTGCATATTGAACATAGGGATGATCGAGTCTGATTGCCAATATTGTTGGATCGAAATGGCACTAAGAATGTCCTAGAGGGGGGTGAATAGGACTTCTTCCCTTATAAAAATTTGCTTCTGAAATTGCACAACACTAAATAAATTGTTAGAGCTTAGTGTGGTGTGTGTGATTCAAGTGTAGACAAGGCGGAAACAATCACACAAAAATGCACAAGAGTTTATCCTGGTTGGACCTTCCCACATGAAAGTCCTACATCCAGTCCTCAAGTCAACAACTTGAGATTTCCACTATCTGCCAATAAATTGGCCTTCTCTCACCCTTGAGAGGAATTACAAACCCACTTGCTCCCAAGCAAGTCTTCCCTAAATAGGGGTACAACAACTACCTTTCACAAGGTCTTCCCTTCATAGGAGGGGCAATGCAGAACTAGACTTTTGCAGAAATTACACAGGAATAATAAAGAAACACTTGTGTGTTCCTCAGATCTGAGCACAAACACACAGACTTAAGAAGGATTAAGAGATCAGAAATGAGACTGAATCCTATCTGAAATGCAAGGGTGGACTTGAAGAAAAATAGGCAATTACAGTTGCCAGCCAACCAGACATTAGAAGAACTTCAGAGAATATTTTCTGAAGTAAAGCTCTCAGACTTGTGGCTTGCAGGAAGGCTTGAGAAAACTTGAAGATTCGAATGATGCTTTCAAGAAGAGTAAAGGCTTGTATGCGCTTGTTGTTGTTCTTTTCAAACTTGAGCTCCTTTTATAAACTTCAGAAAAATAGCCGTTTAGAAAATAGCTGTTGGAGCTTGTGGCCATTTGCAATATGTCTGTTTAAAGAGATCTCTACGATCCTTTGGGTCTTGAAGTGATTGTTATCCAGAAGTCTTTCAGTTTTGCTTCTTTCCAAGATCTTCAGAAGGAGTGCAGTTTTCACAGCTAGAAGATAAGCTCTTTCTCTTCGGAGTGAACTTTGAAAGAGACATGCTAAAAACGAGCTCAATAAATGCTGCACAAAGACAAGACAAAAGAAGAGTATCTCCATACCTTTGAGGTAGGTGAGTCAGAAAATTACAAAAAAAAGGTATGGAAACCTAGTATAACAGGCTTTCAGATAGAAGCAGTAGACAGACAGTTAGGCTAAAAAGGTAAGCATGGGTCTGTCAGTGGTAGGTGAGTCTTGTCAGATGCCATGCGCCTGAGAATTCATAAATGCATAGTGTCTAATGAATCCATGAAGATCCGGAGCAAAGATGTGAAGACCATGAGGCTCAGATTAAAAATATTTCAAAATAGTTTGCACAGGATTTAGATGAATATTTTAAGTTTAATATGACTTGTCCTGTCAGAGAAAATAATAAAATAATGATATTTCTGATGGATTAATAAGATATAAAAGATCCATTAAAAAGGATGTGAAAAGATTAGGAGATAAGCTTACAGTAGGTGTTAAGCCTAAAATAGATCAGAAAAAGGTATTAAGTACAGAATTATCAGTGAAGTCGAATGCATAAGAACATACAATTCGACTGAAGGAGTAGAAGTGATTCGACTCTAGAAAGGATTAACAAGGTAATTCGACTTCTGAGAAAAGACAAGGCTATTCGACTATAGCAGTCGAATACTATATACGATTTCTAAGGCATTCGACTGTGGCAGTCGAAGATGTTAGTCGAATCAAGAGTTTACTTTTAAGAGCATTCGACTGTACCAGTCGGAGTCATCAGTCGAATTACATATAAAGTTGTGGACTTAGAAAATTTTGGAGGTTGTTTAACTTCGTTTCTGAAGGAGTCGAAGTTAGCAGTCGAAGTCAATAGCCGAATTCAGTAGGGCATAGAGAGAGTCCGTGGACTTAGAAAATTTATGATCAGATTTTAGCTGTGGTATTTATCTGTATATATATTTTTTGTGATATATTTTCTTTGTAGAATATCTATTTAAGTATTTTGTCATAGCAAAAATAATGAGTACATTTGAATTAAGAAAAACTTTAAATTTAAATTTCTAAATTTCTTAGGGTAGTTGCTCAACAATTCTCCCCCTTTTTGTTAATGACAAAAATATTTAAATAGTCAGTAATAAATAGTTCTTTTTCTCCCCCTTTGTGACATTAACAGAAAGGATAGTCAAGCAAAAGACATTTCATTCAGAAAACAAAGGAAATACATAAGAAAATGTTCATGACTTAGACAGAGAACTAGGTAAATACAGAGATCTAGGGATCTTGGCAAAAAAAGGTTGAAAGGATCCCAGAGCTTCTTCTCATTCTTCTCAAAGTAATTGTCAAACAATGCCCATCAATGTTGTAATTAGGATTGGTGGAGGGTAATTTTTTAAGAGATTTGATGTGGCGCCTCCGGAACTAGGAAATCCTATGGTGATACTTTTCTCTGTCTAAGTCAGCTTTGAGGGGAACAAACTGCTTAGAAGCTGCAAGGTGAAGAAACTCATTGAGAGTGATATTCCAATGCAGACCACTGGACACAGCTGAATCCTTGGCTTGATAATATATCAAGTACCTCTGTGCCCACCATGACCAATGATCTTTCTTAGTCCTTAAGACTCTTGGAGTGAAACTCATCAAGAGTAAGCTTCACTTCTCACAATCAGAGTGGTAAGAGGGATAAGCCGCTGCCCATTGATCAATATTGAATCTTTCGGATTCAGCAAAACATAGTTGAAAGTCCAGAAGATGATAATGGTGCTTGGATAATTGCGGAAAGACAAATTGCTGAAAGGACAGTTTCAACTTATACTTGATTTTGAATCTGGTGGCAATGCGAATATATCTATTGAAGACTGCCTCTGCAAAATCTTTTCTGTAGGAAATTGCTCCTATAAGGGGAGGATGCAAGCCAGAAGGTAAAGCCACAGTCATGGAAGGAACAATTTCTCTTTGTCCTCTTAAAATATTTTCCCATTGGCCTTTAGAAACATCATGCAAACCTAATTTGAATCTTTCAAAGTTGAAAGTTTTCATTTTGGTGTACTTGGCCTGAGAGTTCCATAGATGAAGTCCAAACAGCTCATGAAACCTTAGATTCAAGTGATGTTGAACTGTCAAAAATTGGTTTCTAGATTGGGTTGTTTGATATCTGGCTGCTTCATCTGGATAGAGGTCAATGAACTCTTTGGGAGTTAAGCAATGACTTTTTTGAGAGATGAGCTGAAGGTCTTCTACTGAAATTTGTGTAGTTTTGAGTATAGTAGGAAGCCAATGTTCAAAGGTGAACCCTGGCATCTCATGAATTTCAAGGAATGCTCGAATAGAGAGATATTCTCTGAACAGATTCATGCAATGCTCAAGTGGTGGATGAAAGCATACCAAAATGGTGGAAGGAGTAAGGAAGGTTTGTCACCTAATTTGTCCACTAGAGGCTGAAAGCTGTATACTTGGAAGTATTTCAGCTAGATGAAGAGGGGTTTTCTTGGAATCAGTTTTGGAGGCAGTGGGAAGAAAGAAAGAATTGAGGGGGTTGAGTGGAAAGATTTAGAGTGATTTCTTTGAGAGGTTTGAATTGGTATTTCATAGGGTAGAAGGAGAATTTTATGTCCTGGTAGAATGGATCCATGGGAATGGTTGCAAGTGGAGGAGGATCCGAAGAAGTGGAATGTGAAGGATTCTCAGGAATTGGTGCTGTGGGTGCAGTGGATTGAGTTGGAACTGGAGTGGGCTCTGGAGGAGGCTTAACAGATGGAGCTGGTGTAGAGGGAGTTGGCCTAGAGGAAGGATGAGGGAAGAAAGGGTCACCATTCTTGACCAGTCTGCGCTTCACTTTCCTCTTGAAGGTTTGGAGTTCATGAGAGGATTCAAGGGATCTCTTGGCCTTAGGCTTCATCTGGGATTGATTTTCTTGCTGGGACTCCTCTACTGCTGCTGCCACTCCTGCTGACTACTTTTCCACTGCAGGCTTTTGCTGTTACTCAATTTGTGGTTGAAACACCACCATTGCTAATTGTGACTCTTGCTCTAGTTCCTTCTACTGCTCTAGAGCCTATTCCTCAATTTATGCTGCTCATCATGCCCTGTACCTGAGATTATGGCTCCTAGTCCTGCTCAGGTTGCTGCTCAACCTGCTGCTACTGTTCAGCCTGTGAGTCTGGCTCTTTTGCTTCCACTGATGTTTGCTTAAGGACTGGCTCTTCAGGTTCTGGCACTAGAGTCTCTTGAACATCAACTTGTTGCTGCTCTTGAACTGGAGCATGTTTTCCTTGTTGCTGAGAGGAAGAAGGCCTGATGGCCAGAAGTGCCCTGTTGGCACACCAACTGAAGTAGTAAATCTTTCATTTGCTTGACCTCATCATAGAGACTATCAAACTTGACATCAAGAAATTCAATTTGAATCTGAAAAACAGAAAGAGTCTCTTGTTGATTTCTTAATAAATCCAAAATGGTAGAGAAGTTACTGCTACTCTCCCCTGAGACCATGGCCGGGTCTCAAACTGAGATGGAAATGATTGATGCCCTTTCCTCAAATTCATGTTCCATGGGGGTAAAAACAGGAATATCATCAGATGCTATTCCTTTTCCTCTTATATCTCTTAGTACTTCATTAATAGTTTCCTCATGAGCATCTGGTTCAGGAAGTGAGGAGGAAACATGAACTTGATCTAATGCTCTTGGGTCTGAACTGGGACTTCAGATCTAACTTGGACTTCTGGTTCTCTATTTTCTGCCGCTGGAACTTCTTCATGAGAGGATAATGAAATGGGAGGCTCATCAGGAAAGCTCTCATGATCACATTCTGGTACAGAATCCTTGAACCATAAATTTTACTTTTTGCTAACCAAGGAATAGTGACTTCTTGTTAGGGTAAAGATACAAATTTTCTCTTTGAGTCCAATAGAAATTTCTCCAGATAGATCTACTGAGAATCTCTTGAAAATCAGAGTGAGCAGAGATCCATAAGGAAGGGATTCCTGCAAATCCTTTGAAGCTATCATCTTCTCCAAAATAACTACTGGCAAATTTACTTTATGCTTCTGAACAGCCCAAAACTAAGATTTCCATCCCTAGCAGTTATGGAGGAGTGAGTTCCTGCTCTAGGGGTCATAATTTGTAATAACTGAGTGGATCAGTCTCTTTCTGCTGATAACTCATTCACTAAAAGCCCCTTCTTACTGATAGTGGCCAAATTGCCTATAATCCCAATTTTTGCTTTTCAAGGGGAACAACTCACTGAGTTTGTGTCCAGAACTTGGAAAATCCAAAATCTCAACTAATAATTCTTCTGATATGGTAATCTTGGTTCCTTTGACATACCCAAACACTGAGTTTCCAAAAGATACTTGCAGAGATGCATAGAAGGCTCTAATGGCATTTTCTATAGAGGGCTCGGAAATCTGACATAGCTTGGTCCAACCCATGGCATTGAGGGTTTCTTCTACACAAGACAAGTTGCCACTCAAATGAGAAAAGTCTACAGCCTTCCTGGATAGATAGGAATCTTAGCAAGACGATGTAGTTGATCAAGGGTCAACTGAACGGTATCCGGAACCCTAGACGAAGCCATCTAGGATATGGAAACGGAAATGACTCAGGAAACTATCAAAGGAGAGATAGAAATGTTGAAGAGAGTTCCAAGATCCTACCTTTCTTCGAGGAGGATGGAGATTTTAGGGTTCTTCGGAAGTCCTTCGCCGGAGACAGTAAGAGCGCGAAGAGGCAGAAGAGGACAAAGAGTCGAAGACGGATTTCGAAAGGGTTCTTTCTAAAAGAAAAGGGTTTTCTTATATAAAGAGGAAAAGATAATTGGCCGAGATTTCAGGATGAACGTTGGGATCAAGTGATTTGACTGTTGACAGAAAAGAATTCATTTAATGAAAGATCCTTTTAAAAAATTTTACAGTAAGTCGAATTATGTATTCACTGCATCAGTCGAATGCAAGATTTTAACATGATTCGAATGCATTGTTTCTACATAAGTCGAATGTCTGGGACTTAGAATTTTTTAGGATGGTTTCACAGACAGTTCAAACAGCAGTATCTTATCATACAATTCAAATGTCATTTTACATTGGTAAATTAATCAGGATTACACATACCTATCTCTCTTCTAATAGATGTGAATCTATCCTAGGAAGAGGTTTTGTAAAAATGTCAGCAAGTTGATTTTTTGTAGAACAAATTCAAGTGAAATATTGCCATTACTTACATGATCCCTGATGAAGTGATGTCTAACCTCAATATGCTTGGTTCTTGAGTGCTGGATAGGATTCTTGGTCAAATTTATTGCGCTTTGTGTTGTCACACAGCATAGGAATTTCTTGGAGCTGATGACCATAGTCTTCCAATTGGTGTTTGATCCACAAGAGTTGAGTACAACAACTCTTGCTGCAATGTATTCAGCTTCTGTGGTTGACAAAGCTACTGAGTTCTGCTTCCTGGAAGACCAAGATATCAAGCATCCTGCAAGAATTTGACAAGTGCCACTGGTGCTTTTCCTATCTGTTTTGCATCCAGCATAGTCAGCATCACTATATCCAATTAACTTGAATTCAAAACATCTGGGATACCATAGTCCTAATTTACTGGAATTTATAAGATATCTAAACATTCTTTTAATAGCATGAACATGAGATTCTTTTGGATCAGCTTGGAATCTTGCACATAAACAAACATTGAACATTATATCTGGTCTGCTAGCAGTAAGATAGAGCAGTGATCCTATCATTCCTCTATAGATCTTTTGATCTACCTTTTTACCAAGAGGATCACCATCTAACTTAATGCCTGAGCTCATGGGTGTTCTAGTGGCTTACACTTGTCAAAACCATACTTAGAAAGTAAGTTGAAATATACTTGGTTTGACAAATGTGAGTTCCTTCCTTGGTCTGCTTAATTTGCAACCCAAGAAAATAATTGAGCTCTCACCTCATTCTCATTTCAAATTCACTTTGCATAAAATTTTCAAAGAATTTGCAAAGTGATTTATTAGTAGAAGCAAAGATACTGTCATCAACATATTTGCACAATTAAGATTCCATCTGAAAATTTCTTTATAAATAATGTGCTATCTACTTTACCTCTTGTAAAATCATGTGATATATGATAAGCACTTAATCTTTCATGCCAAGCTCTTGGAGCTTGTTTCAGACCATACAATGCTTTCTTTAAACGGAAAACATGATTAGGATAAGTAGTATCTTCAAAACCAGGTGGTTGCTCAACATATACTTCTTCTTTAATAAAACCATTCAAAAAATCACTTTTAATATCCATCTGAAATAAATTGATATTAAGAGAACAAGCATATGCTAATAAAATTCTGATTGCCTCTAATCTACCTATTGGAGCATAGGTTTCATCAACATCTATGCCTTCCTCTTGGGAATATCCTTGAGCTACAAATCTGGCTTTGTTCCTAGTGATTACCCCTGATTCATCCATCTTGTTTCTGAAAACCCATCTGGTTCCAATAACTGGATGATCAGTAGGTCTAGGTACAAGAGTCCAAACTTCACTGCATTGGAACTGATTAAGTTCCTCTTGCATAGCAAGGATCCAAGATTCATCACCCAGTGCATCATTGATTGTCTTAGGCTCAATTGAGAAACTAAAGTAGAAAAATCACAAGGAATTTGCATACCTCTTGTTCTTACCCTATCTTGAGGATCACCTATGATATTTTCTGTAGGATGATCCCGGTGGTACCTCAATTCCGTAGGTAGATCTTCTTGTGGTTCTTCTTGTTGTTGAAGATCTTCTAATAGAGGATCTTCCATTTCTCCATCTTCTTCTTTTTGTTCAAGGGAAGTCTTTTCTAAATCCCTGCAAAGATCATCAATACATTCTTCTTCTCTTCTATCCTTTTGATAGAAGGGTTAGTTTCATCAAATAATATATGCTCAGATTGTTCTATGGTTAATGTTCTTCTATTGAATACCTTATAACCTCTAGGTTTTGAAATGTATCCTAACAGGAAACCTTCATCACTCTTAGCATCTAATTTTCCTAGATTATCCTTACCATTATTTAAGATAAAGCACTTACAGCCAAAGTCGAAGATGACTGATGTTGGGCTTCTTTCCCTTGTAGAGTTCATATGGATTCTTCTTTAGAATGGGTTGATCATGCACCTGTTGATGATGTAGCAGGCTGTATTGACTGCCTCTGCCCAGAAATATTTTGGCAAATTATACTCATTCAGCATTGTTCTGGTCATATCCAGCAGTGTTCTGTTCTTTCTTTCTACTACTCCATTCTGTTGAGGTGTTCTTGGTGCTGAGAAGTTATGCTCAATCCCATTTTCTTCACAGAACTTCATGAATTCTTCATTCTTGAATTCACCTCCATGATAAGATCTAATGCTTGTAATCTGGAATTTCTGATTTTTCTGAACTATTTTGCTAAACTTCAGAAATGCTTGAAAGGCTTCAGATTTGGCTTCCAGAAAAGACACCCAAGTGTACCTTGAGTATACATAGCCATATATTTTCCCTCCAAGACTGACTGTCCTCACAGGTCCAAACAAATCCATGTGAATTAACTCTAAAGGCTTGGAAGTTGTAACAATTGTCTTGGATTGAAATGAGGTCTTGGTCTGTTTTCCTTTTGCACAAGCTGAACAAATTCCAGATTTCTTAAGTTTCATTTTTGGAAGCCCCTCAACCAGATCACGCTTCATTAATTTCTTGATCATTGAGGTGCTTGCATGACCAACTCTTCTATGCCACAAATCAGACTCTTCACTTTTGGTGGTAGCAAGACATAAGTTCACTTCCTTTAATTATGCCAACTGCAAAGTGTACATGTTCTTTACCCTTTGAGCTTCGAAAATTATCTTGTTATCTTTCTGGATGATACACTTATCATTCTAAAATTTACTAAATGCACTTTGTCACATAACTAACTAATACTTATCAGATTATGCTTCAGACCTTCTACATACATGACATCTTCAATTCGGTTCTTTTCTTTAGTACCAACTGTTCCACACCCTAATACTTTTCCTTTTCCATTATCACTATATGTGACTTGACCACTTTCTTCTCTAAAACTTGTGAATAACTTCCTATCCCCTGTCATATGCCTTGAGCATCCACTATCCAAATACCATTTGGATGCCCTCAGCCGACCCTGCAAACAAAATCAGGTTGTAACTTTTGGTACCCAAATTTTCTTGGGTCCTTGATGGTTAGTTTTAGGAATCCATCTAAAATGTCTAGAGGTGCATGTGCTTACTGTGTGTCCTAATTGGTTACAATGACTACAACATAAATCAAAGGCATTTTTTATGTGTGCAAAGTTGTTGAATTTCTGTTTTTGTCTATACACATGTTGATTTACCTTTTTAGGATTTTTAATTTCTTTTTCTGTTACAAACTTTGGGGTTGGATACACTTTAGGATGAATAATATTTTCTTCATTTAATGGGGGTATGTATCCTAATCCATATTTTTTCTTTCTATTCTAGAACCTTTTATATTTATAAATAATGAGGTTTTACAATTTGAAATCTTTTCTATAGTAGCTTTTAGATTATTATTTTCCTCTTGCAACTTTTCTTCATCTTTAAGTTCCTTAAGATTTGATTCAATTTCCAAGATTTTGCTGTTTTTATTTTTTAAGTCTTCGCACAGCAATTCATTAGTTCTTTTAGTTTCACTTAAACTTTTGTTTAACCTTTCTGTTTCATTTTTAAGCAAGGTATTAGCCTTTTCCTGGTTTAGTAGTTTAGTTTAATTATCTTCATTTGTTTTACTACTATTTTATATTTTTCATAGAGTTCATTAAATGCATCTTCAAGGCTATCAGAATCAGATTCAGAACAAGAAGTAAATGAGGTTTCTGAATTTACCTATTCTAAACCTGCCATGAGGGCTAGGTTGCCTTGTCTTCTTCTTCGGATTCTGAGTTGGATGATTCTGAACTGGTTCCTTCTTCATTGTACCATGTTGCTGCCATTGCCTTTTTCTTGAATTTTCTAAAATTTTTCTCTTTGCCTTTCTCCTTTCAGATTTTTCTGCTTGATCCCTTTTTCTTGAGCTTGGGACATTCAGATTTGTAATGTCCGGGTTGATTACACTCATAGCAAGTTGGCTCTTTCTTCTTTTCTTTCTTGAAAATCTTTTTGAGCCAAACTTCTTCTTCTTTGTAAGGATTCTCTGCAATTTTCTTGAAAGCATGGCCTCATCATCACTGTCATCTGACTTTTCCTTTGAGTCTTCAGATGAAGAGGAATCTTGAATCTTCAAAGCATTTGAAATTTTCTTTTCGAAGAATTTTCAGAAAACCTTTCCATATTAATTTCATGGGCCATGAGGGATCCTATTAATTTATCAATAGACAATTGTGTTAAATCATGAGCTTCCTCTATGGCTATAACTTTAGGGGTCCATACATTTGTTAGAGGTCTTAGGATTTTTCTAACTGTTTCTTCATTAGTTAGGACTTTTCCTAAAGAACTTAGTTTGACAATTATGTTTGAAAATCTGTTATACATTTGAGTTATATTTTCATTAGGGAGCATTTTGAACTGTTCATATTGGGATACAAGTATATCTATCCTCGTTTGTTTAATCCTATATGTACCTTCATAGGTTACATGAAGTTTATCCCACATTTCCTTAGTTGTTTTACATGCTAAAAGTCTGCTAAATTCTCTTTTAGACAAAGCACAACAAAGATAATTTTTTGCCTTGTATTTAAAGACATATTTCTTTTATCTGTAATGGAAAGACCAGAGGAAGAAGATTCTCCAAGGATTTGATAGTCACCTTGTTCTTTTACCTGCCATAAGTTGAAGTCAGTACCTCTGATGAAGCATTCCATTCGCATCTTCCAGTATTGGTAATCTTCACCATAAAAAAATCGTGGCCTTGTGACAGATTGGCCTTCATAGTTGTGAGCTTCGGATGCCATTTCTTCTCAAATCTCTTGGATTCTTCTGAGAAGACCTCGCTCTGATACCACTTGTTGGATCGAAATGGTACTAAGAATGTCCTAGAGGGGGGTGAATAGGACTTCTTCCCTTTTAAAAAATTACTTCTGAAATTGCACAACACTAAATAATTGTTAGAGCTTAGTGTGGTGTGTGTGATTCAAGTGTAGACAAGGCGGAAACAATGACACAAAAATGCACAAGAGTTTATCCTAGTTCGGCGGCCCTTCCCACATGGAAGTCCTACATCCAGTCCTCAAGCCAAGCACTTGAGATTTCCACTATCTGCCAATAAATTGGCCTTCTCTCACCCTTGAGAAGAATTACAAACCCACTTGCTCCCAAGCAAGTCTTCCCTAAACAGGGGTACAACAACTACCTTTCACAAAGTCTTTCCTTCACAGGAGGGGCAATGCAGAACTAGACTTCTGTAGAAATTACACAGGAATAATAAAGAAACACTTGTGTGTTTGCCTCAGATCTGAGCACAAACACACACAGACTTCAGAAGGATTAAGAGATCAGAAATGAGACTGAATCCTATCTGAAATGCAAGGGTGGACTTGAAGAAAAATAGGCAATTACAGTTGCCACCCAACATAGAACTTCAGAGAATATTTTCTGAAGTAAAGCTCTCAGACTTGTGGCTTGCAAGAAAGCTTGAGAAAACTTGAAGGATTCGAATGATGCTTTCACGAAGAGTAAAGGCTTTATGCGCTTGTTGTTGTTCTTTACAAACTTGATCTCCTTTTATAAACTTCAGAAAAATAGTCGTTTAGAAAATAGCCGTTGTAGCTTGTGGCCGTTTGCAATATGTCCGTTTGAAGAGATCTCTAGGATCCTTTGGGTCTTGAAGTGTTAGTTATCCAGAAGTCTTTCAGTTTTGCTTCTTTCCAAGATCTTCAGATGGAGTGCAGTTTTCATAGCTAGAAGATAAGCTCTTTCTCTTCGGAGTGAACTTTGAAAGAGACATGCTAAAAACAGCTCCAATAAATGCCTGCACAATGACAAGACAAAAGAGAAAGTATCTCCATACCTTTGAGGTAGGTGAGTCAGAAAAATATAGAAAGAAGGTATGGAAACCTCGTATCACAAGCCTTCAGATAGCAGTAGACAGACCGTTAGGCTAAAAAGGTAAAGCATGGGTCTGTCAGTGGTAGGTGAGTCTTGTCAGATGTCATGCGCCTGAGAATTCATAAATGCATAGTGTCTAATGATTCCATGAAGATCCGGAGCAAAGATGTGAAGACCACGAGGCTCCGATTAAAAATATTTCAGAAATAGTTTGCACAAGATTTAGATGAATATTTTAAGTTTAATATGACTTGTCCTGTCAGAGAAAATAATAAAATAATGATATTTCTGATGGATTAATAAGATATAAAAGATCCAACAAGAAGGATGTGAAAGGATTAGAGATAAGCTACAGTAGGTGTTAAGCCTAAAACAGATCAGAAAAAGGTATTAAGTACAGAATTATCAGTGAAGTCGAATGCATAAGAACATACAATTCGACTGAAGAGAGTAGAAATGATGATCGACTCTAGAAAGGATTAACAAGGTAATTCGACTTCTGAGAAAAGACAAGGCTATTCGACTATAGCAATCGAATACTATATACGATTTCTGAGGCATTCGACTGTGGCAGTCGAAGATGACAGTCGCAAGAGTTTAACTTTTAAGAGGCATTCGACTGTACCAGTCGGAGTCATTAGTCGAATTACATATAAAGTTGTGGACTTAGAAAATTTAGAAGTTGTTTAACTTCGTTTCTAAAGGAGTCGAAGTTAGCAGTCGAAGTCAATAGCCGAATTCAGCAAGGCATAGAGTGAGTCTGTAGACTTAAGAAATTTTGTGATCAGGATTTTATCTATAGTATTTATCTATATATATATATTTTTGTGATATATTTTCTTTGTAGAATATCTATTTAAGTATTTTGTCATAGCAAAAATAATGAGTACATTTGAATTAAGAAAATCTTTAAATTTAAATTTGTAAATTTCTTAGGGGTAGTTTCTCAACAATTCTCCCCTTTTTGTTAATGACAAAATATTTAAATAGTCAGTAATAAATTAGTTCTTTTTGTCCCCTTTGTGACATTAACAGAAAGGATAGTCAAGCAATAGACATTTCATTCAGAAAACAAAGGAAATACATAAGAAAATGTTCATGACTTAGACAGAGAACTAGGTAATACAGAGATCTAGGGATCTTGGCAAGAAAAGGTTGAAGGAGATTTGAGAGCTTCTTCTCATTCTTCTCAAAGTAATTGTCAAACAATGCACCATCAATGTTGTAATTAAGATTGGTGGAGGGTAATTTTTTAAGAGATTTGATGTGGCACCTCCAGAACCAGGAAATCCTATGGTGATACTTTTCTCTGTGTAAGCGAGCTTTGAGGGGAACAAACTGCTTAGAAGCTGCAAGGTGAAGAAACTCATTGAGAGTGATATTCCAATGCAGACCACTGGACACAGCTGAATACTTGGCTTGATAATATATCAAGTACCTCTGTGCCCACCTATGACCAATGATCTTCTTAAGTCCATAAGACTCTTGAAGTGAAACTCATCAAGAGTAAGCTTCAGCTTCTCACAATCAGAGTGGTAAGAGGGATAAGTTGTTGCCCATTGATCAATATTGAATCTTTCGGATTCAGAAAAACATAGTTGAAAGTCCAGAGATGATAATGGTGCTTGGATAATTGCAGAAAGACAAATTGCTAAAAGGACAGTTTCAACTTATACTTGATTTTGAATCTGGTGGCAATGTGAATATATCTGTTGATGACTGCCTCTGCAAAATCTTTTGTAGGAAAATGCTCCTATGAGGGGAGGATGCAAGCCAGAAGGTAAAGCCACAGTCATGGAAGGAACAATTTCTCTTTGGCCTCTTAAAAGATTTTCCCATTGGCCTTTAGAAACATCATGCAAACCTAATTTGAATGTTTCAAAGTTGAAGGTTTTCATTTTGGTGTGCTTGGCGTGAGAGTTCCTGAGATGAAGTCCAAACAGCTCATGAAACCTTAGATTCAAGTGATGTTGAACTGTCAAAATTGGTTTCTAGATTGGGTTGTTGGATATGGCTGGTTCATCTGGATAGAGGCCAATGAACTCTTGGGGAGTTAAGCAATGACTTTTCTGAGAGATGAACTGAAGGTCTTCTACTGAAATTTGTGTAGTTCTAAGCAGAGTAGGAAGCCAATGTTCAAAGGTGAACCCTAGTATCTCATGAATTTCAAGGAATGCTCGAATAGAGAGATATTCTCTGAACAGATTCATGCAATGCTCAGAGTGGTGGATGAAAGCATACCAAAAGGTGGAAGGAGTAAGGAAGGATTGTCACCTAATTGGGTCCACTAGAGGCTGAAAGCTGTATAATTGGAAGTATTTCAGCTAGATGAAGAAGGGTTTCTTGGAATCAGTTTTGGAGGCAGTGGGAAGAGAAGAAAGAATTGAGGGGGTTGAGTGGAATATTTAGAGTGATTTCTTTGAGAGGTTTGAATTGGTATTTCATAGGGTAAAAGGAGAATTTTATGTCCTGGTAGAATGGATCCATGGGAATGGTTGCAAGTGGAGGAGGATCCGAAGAAGTGGAATGTGAAGGATTCTTAGGAGTTGGTGTTGTGGGTGCAGTGGATTGAGTTGGAACTGGTGGGCTCATTCAGCTCTGGAGGAGGCTTAACAAATGGAGCTGGTGTAGAGGGAGTTGGCCTAGAGGAAGGATGAGGGAAGATAGGGTCACCATTCTTGACCATTCTGCGCTTCACTTTCCTCTTGAAGGTTTGGAGTTCATGAGAGGATTCAAGGGATCTCTTGGCCTTAGGCTTCATCTGGGATTGATTTTCTTGCTGAGCCTCCTCTACTGCTGATGCCACTCCTGCTGACTGCTTTTCCACTATAGGCTTTTGCTGTTGCTCAATTTAGCTCAATCCTAGATTCATCGGTCCTTTTGAATTGCTCGAAAGGGTTGGTGAGGTTGCATATCGACTGGCGTTGCCACTAGATTTGGCATGTGTACACAATGTGTTCCTGGTCTCCATGCTCAGGAAATATGTGTACGATCCTACACACATCATTCGCCATGAAAAGTTGGTATTAAATAGGGACATGGCATACGAAGAGAAGCCAGTCAAGATACTAGAACGAAAGGTGCAGGAACTCAGAAACCATCCCATTCATGTGGTTAAAGTCCTGTGGAACAATCGTGGAGTGGAAGAAGCCACATGGGAACCAGAAGAAATCATCAAACGGAACTACCCCGATCTTTTCAGTAAGACATTCTCTCCATTATGATCATATGAATTTTGGGACCAAATTCTTTTAAGAGGAGGAGGATGTAACAACCTGAATTTTTTTGAAAAAATAAAAATACAATTATATAAAAAAATAATTAAATTAATTAGAAAATCAAAAAAAAGAGAATTCAATAAAACCCATTAAATGAAAAGGAGTAATGGGCTTTGTTAAATAGACCCCCAGAAATTTATTGGGCCAAAATAGGGATTTTTAAAAGGAGAATAATAGGGAAATACCGTAAATTCGTAACTTAAATATTACATAAATAAGAAAGGGGTAATAAATCAATAAAATAAGTGATTTGGGTTGGATTTAGATTCCTAACCCTACATATAGCTTGGCCACGAATTTAGCTACCATCCTAAGTCAAATAGGAAGTGGGAAGCTTAGAAAGTGGAGAGAAAAAAGAAAATCCCTTAATTTATAGGAGTTAGAGTCCTATAAGGAAATAGAAAGGGAGGAAGCTTAAATACTCTCCTAAATCCCCCATGGCCGGCCCTAGCTCATTGCCAAGGGTTGCTGGACGTGGAGAGGAAGCCAATGAGGAAGAGAACTCGTGGGGAGAAGGCTGCTCAATCTCTCAACCCGTGTTCTTAAAGTTCTAGCGCTAGAAGAGGAAAACGAATCAAAGGTAGACATTCTCACGAGCAAAACCTAATTAAACTTCTTTCTAGATTTTTCCCAGCATCAAGAACAAACCCCTTTCGTTTCATAATTTTTCATTCACCTAATCTTTTATGTTTCTTTTTTGAAGTTCTGCAATCCCTTTGACTCCGACCATCATGTTAAATTTATATCTTCTTGAATACTCTATCCCTGCCACGAAATTTTCACTAGTGATACTGATGATTGTTGGGAATCTTTCGCCCCTGAAAGCCCTAATTTTCATCCACCCTACTTTGTGAATTAAATCATTCATCTATAATGTACATAGATTCATGTTACTTCATGTTAACTTGTTAGAACATGTCGAGACATGATAGTTTCAAATTCCTATGTACTTGAAGTACTATTGCATGTCTAGATTCGTTAGAACTAGTTTCAAGAATTTTCATCACTTGTGCAATTAGTTATGAATTTTTGAAGCGTCCTGTGTCAAAATAAGGAAGGCTTGGACCGCAATTCAAGACCTGTCCTTTTCCCGCACGGTCTCAGGCGTAGGACCTGAGAACGCGACAGCCCGATGGGTCGCGTTCTCAGGGCCCGTTGCGACGCAGTCTCTGTCATGACCTGACAACCCTGTCGCAACCTATGAACGGCCATGTCGCGTTCTGTACTTGACCTGTCGCGACCCTTACAAGAGTACGTCACATTCTAGCTTTTTGCATCAAAATCCTAAAATTTTGCAAGTCTTGACCTTCTACAGTAATCTCTTACCCTTGTTAATTGTCTTAAAGACCAGTAAACGAAGTGGTTAAGTTTGATTAAATTATTAAGTTAATTAAAAGTCATCCACGTGATAATTACATCTCCATGATTCTCTTGTCACATGTGCACACACTTGAACCATCCGATATGGCTTAACTTGACATGAAAATATCTCAGAATAAATCTGGTAATTTATTTCAACAATATATTAAATTGCCATATTTTTACCATGAACTTGTCTTCGTTTCGTGCAATGTTCTGGGAATATCGTTAACGACGCTCCACTATTCTAGAATTCCTCTAGAATGTCGGGCACTTGTTTCTATATACACACTTTCTCTTGACTTGGACAAAAACTCCGTCGGATACTCCTTCTGTCGGACTAGTGAATCCTTGTTCAAGGCCTCTGTAAGTCTCCTCTGTCCATGGGTTCCCACATGGTCAACGAGCTGGTTGTACCTAACACCTATGATACCTGTAGGGATCAATATGATCCAAACGGCTATTAGAAATTTGCTCTTATCTAAATCACGTCGGACCTCTGAACATGTGCGTAACATGGCCAACAGAAGAGTAGTGAATTCCACCTGACTGCCAACACCAAGTGCACGTGTTGTGCAACTATTACTATCGCTTGTTTACTCGACGTGTTACGTGCAATGTCCCTTAGTTCTCATCTATACTCTACTTGCTCATCTATCCACGTTCACTCTACTATCTCGTCTATTCATCTAGTGCTCTCATCTATTTCTTGGTACTCTATATTGGTCATTGACTGATTGTCTAAAAAAAACAATATAACTATTCTGGCAATATATAAGGGGCCGGTCTGGTCCTGGAATGTGCGTCTGAAAGTGCTACTTGCCTATGGGAGTTAAATGACTAGAGTGTTTGGCATTACACTCGAGTGCTATATATCGGACTATCTAAAGTACTATGTCCTCTCGTGTCTATTGACAACAAAGTGTTATACCATATACGTTGTGCTATTGCTATACCTTGTGCTATTTGTGCTATGGCCATCTTGCTATTTGTGCTATACTCAACGCTTGTGCTATATTCTGAAACTTGTGCTATTTCAATCACATGCTATCTTGCTATCTCTTACATTACTTGACTTTCTCGCTCTGTCATTAGTTACTCTGCCTTTTTAATACATTAATCATTTAAAGCCTGCTTGATCCTAAGACTTAAGTCCTACTGGGCGTTATCGCTCACCCTGCGTTATTTGTCGTTGTGTTCTCAGGTGAGACCGAGGATGAACCTGAACTCAAGAGGACGGAATGACCAAGAGTGGATCAAGAGTTCCCTAGCATTTTATTATATGAGAGTCTTAGTTTAGTCTTTTGTATTTATTCAATGTAATTGGCCCTATAGAATGGCTCTGACATTAGTGGTTGTAACTAGACATTGAAAATTATTAATGAGAAGAATATGCTTTGTGTTATTTCTTGTTCAATGGTATGATGTCTAGTACTTGCTCTGTACCGTTTATTTGCAACTGCTCACGTTCTGATATTCCGCGTCGGGGCGTGACAAGTAGCCATTAAGGTAGTAAGTACCTTCAAGATGATAATATAAGTTATACATCTATGTATAACACGTGACTCCTATACCCATAGCTCTACCCAAGCTCGCATTAGGTATGACAAATTTTAACTCATGTGATCTAGTTTCATTCTATATTCCTATTCCTTGGACCTTAAGAGTTTAGGCTCTAATACCAACTGTCATGCCCCGACATTTAGCAGCGGAAATAAATATCAGGATGCGTGAATGATATGAATATAAGTATCACAGTCGAGTAGCTTAGAGTAACAACTAAATATAACAACATACTTGAGACATTAATATTGCCAGCTAAAATACTCTTTATTCATTTCTAATCAACTAATTAAAAAACCTTACATCAGTCAAACCGACCATAGGGCTCGTTATTCAAATTCCATAATAAACTTCATGAAAATGTATCATCATTACATGTGCGACTCAAACATCTATTCCTAATGCTTCATCTCTGCAAGTGATGGGTGCTCTTCACTCAAGCCCTACCCCATCAGTATCCACGAATTCTTCATCACTACCTGAAATGTTTAGGATGATAGGGTGAGCAAACTAGCCCAGTAGGATTTACATCTCAATGTGCGGGCACTAATATACATGATTAACATTTTAAATAAGCAGGATCATAATAGGAACATGATAACTATGCATGCATTTCTAACAAGTCAAATGGCTGAATAGAATGAATATCATAACAAATCAAATACTAACTTTCATATGTATTAGATAGGTAATTCAAGAATAGAATTGTATCACAAGGATTGACCATATCACACAGATATCTCATATTCACATGATCAAATGTATCATATCAACGAAGGCACATTCATACAAATCTTGCACACATACCAACACCATGCCAAGCACCACAAGTCCAGACTCCCATAGGGAATAAGTACGATGGGGTGCTCCTCCCTAGGACCAGACAGGGACTTTATTGCACAGGCATTAGTCAAATGGACCGAAGTTCCATATTGTGACGATCACCATATACACATTATGGCCAAAGATTTTCAATAACAAGCTCATAGTAATAAGGACATGATCATTCATAGAGTTCAAGGTATTGCAAAAGCTTGAGAGATCATTTAGACAACATAACAACATATCTTATGTTTCATAAATCTTTAGTGTCCTGAAAAGAGGATGACTATTGACATATCGTACTTGTACAAGTGCTCTCTATCTCCAGGGTACTTCATGCTACAACCAGCTCGGTCTCTATGAGGGACCACAGAGTACGGAGACTTACTGAGGTTTTAGGGAAAAGTTCGCTAGTTTTCCAATACAAAAAGCCGGCAAGAGCTTCCAATTCCCCAGAGGAGTGTACCTAATTGTGCAAACGTGTAGGTGTCATGACACAGAGCATTCCCAATCATGCGTGCAATGGATGAACAAATATGAAATCTCGAAAAGCATGTAAATAAAGATAGTCCCACATAACAAGCAGGTAACATGATAGTAAAGCTTAAACCAAGCAAGTCCCTTCTAACATGTATCCTTCACAGATTCATATCATAACCTATTATGACAGATTTCATATCAATCTAGATCACAAGATGATAGTCAAAGAATTAATATCAATCACTTCACATTGTACATTAGAATCATATTCAAGTCTTTATAGCTTTCACATGGGTTGATCATTTTAGGGCAATGCATCACTAAGTAACATGATTACAGACTAAGCTAATACACAATGTTGGACTGACCAACCGAAAGGAATAGTCTCGGGTTCGGTCTATGAATCACAACGGGTTCAGACATCGCCTTCAAAGAACCGTACACAGATAAATAAGAATCGGTATAAAGGCACAAAATCGCGACGAACCTTCCTATCGCATTTAAATCACGACAGGTTAGATGGTCACCTTTCAGACAGGAGTTGATTGCCAATTCGATTCCCCAACAGGAACGCGACAACCCAGTCTGTTACGTACAGAACGTGACAGACCGATATGTTCAGTGACTCTTGAATCGCGAAGCTTTGATACGTCACGTTCAAGAGTCGACTTCAAAACTCGAATATAAAATTGCACAGAATCGGATCGGCAGGAAAACTGCTAAATTGCGACGGCACATGCCGTCATGTTCATGACGGGTCCAAAAACCTACACCACACACACAGTTTGAGTGTCAATGTTGACCAGTCAAACCATAAATCGCGACTGAAGACTCGGTCACCTTTACCTGAATCGCGACATACCAGTACGTCGCATTCATGCATGCAGAATCGTGACATCTGGATACGTCGCGTTCTTGGATCATACCTGATCCAAAATGACCTCGATTTGTGTAAAACACAGTATCTCATGAAAAGCCCTAAACTTGCACGACTTAGGGAAAACGCTTAATACGATGAACATGCTTGATGAAAATAGGAAAAATAGGTGCAAAATAAACTAGACACGATGCTCTTTCAAATGGTATAGCCCTAGTTTAGTTTTGGCATGAGATCACCTACCTTGTAGTGGATCTAACATGGTCTTCTTCACAGGTCACACAGAGACTAGGTCGGAGAAGATGGTGTCCTCCTAGCCGATCTCCTCCTCTCCCAGAGCTGAAGTCCACCTCCTCGCATCCCAACACAATACCAAACTTGCCTGAAAAGTCTTGTGACGATGTCTTACAGTTTAGTGTTTATTTCATGTCTAAGCATAGGAGAGGTGGGTTGCTGTTTCTGCATGCACCTTCCATATACTAGGATTCTTCTCACAATTAGAGTAGCTACAACCTTAGGAAAGATCTTAGCATGGTTGGCTGTAGCACCCGCTGAAATTTTAATTACATACAATTAAATAATAGAAATAAATTATTCCACAATATCAGAGTATTTAAAACATACGTATCATTATCGTACGTGCAAAATACTCGGAAAAATATGTAAAAATTATAATCAACCCCACACATTAATTATAATGTTCACAAAGAAATTTGTGCCAAGAAAATTGGATTAACCAAGTTTAAAGTGTTTTACGACTTATTATCGTAATTCATAAATAAGTCGTAAAGTCGTTATCACACGTACTTGGATGAGTCAGAAAATTAAATAAAAATTATATATGGACTTCAAATAATATCCTCTAATGACCCATCAAGAAATTTGGGTCAATAAAATCATTTGGTCCAGGTTAAGAGTTATTGTGACCGATTATCCAATTAGGAAACAAGTCGGAAAAACCGTTAGCAAGGAAACCCGGCACGACAATAATTAAATAAATATGTTGGAGTGACTTCAACATTATATATTAATGACCCAATATCATAATTGGGTCAATGGACCACATATGGCCCAAAAATCAAATAAAGCTAGAAAATGCATGAAATTCGTAACTCTAATAAACTAAAATTAGAAAGAGGTAATTAGAGTTGAATTGGGAAGAGATCTTGCATTCTTGGCAACCCAATTCATGCTTAACTATGGGGGGAGGTTTCCTAAAGCCTCACACTCTCTAATGGAGGACAAAATCCTCAAATTAGGAAACTAACAAGCCAAAACCACAACTCTTCTTTCCTAGTTACAATAGGACTCCTAAACACTTTGGTTGCTTAAATACTCTTTACCAATCCTTGGGGATGAGTTACATCTTGTCAGGGTCGTGTGGAGGAGTTCTTGGTGGCTGGGGAGCAGGAGATCGTCCACACCAAGCCGTTCTTCTTCCCCTTCTCGTCTGCTGCGACCTGCACAAACCGTCCACTTGAAAGAGACAAAAGTGCATCAAACCATAACAATCCTTGAAACGCCTATACCCTGGAAAGAGGGTCAGGTCTACGTTCTAACCCAAGTGGAATGCCCAAATTAATGCAGTATACATGGAGTAAGCGTTTTCCTCCAAGTGGTCTGAACATGGGTTTCTGGCAAAATGGGACTTCTTCAACCAGAAGGTAGGTTTTCTTAGGCAAACCTTAACATATCCTATACCAATGTAGAGGATCAAGTAACTTTCGTTTCCCATTGGTTTCATCAAATTTAAATAAGTAGATTTTAAATTATAGGGTTTCCAGAGTCGCGCACTGTTAGGGATTTTCTCGTTCTTTGTATGTTGCATGTGATTCAAGACCGAATTGGAGCAAACCCACAACATGCTACTAGTTGTCCTAGTCATGTCTTGTGTTGAACATTTTGTCTAAATGTCATTAGTTAGGGAGTTATAAGCATGGTAAGAGGGTCGCTGCATGATACTATGTTTTCAGGTTGCACTTGGTTTTACGTTTGTGTTTGACTGATTAAGGCCTATCGAAACCATCCTTGTTTTCTAATTCCGATTTATTGGAAGCAACCTTGCATGTCTAGGTTGGTTAAAACTAGTTTCGTGATTTTTCATTCTTTGTACAATTTGTTCTTAATTTTAGAACAACCTGTGTCAAAACAGGGAAAGTCTGGGCCGCAATCCAAAGCACTATCCTTTCTCTATCGGATTCAGGCACAGACCCTGGACGCGACGGCCCGATAGGCCGCGTCTGAGGTCTTGTCGCGACAACAAACCGTCGCGTTCTGAACGCGACGAGCACCCTGTCACTATCTCTCTGCCTGTTCTGACCCCTTGTCGCGTTCTGCACATACCCTTGTCGCCTTCTTCATATGAACCTTTCGCGAACTGCCTGCCTAATCAGACAAGCCTGTCGTGATCCTTACAGGCACTGTCGCGTTCTGATCTGACCCCGTCGCGATCCTTACAAGGGTGCGTCGTGATCTTAGAATTTTGCATGAAACCCCACCTTTTCTTTTACAAACTTACTGCTATACCTGAGGTGTGTTTAAATATGATATTTAGCATGTAATTCACATGTCTTAGGTCTGATCATTGCATGATGGTTATTTAATGGCTTAAAAGTGATTAACCCATTTAAAAAGCCATAATACATGAATATATTCTAATTACTTCTTAATGATATGATCATCATGAAACTTGTGATTTACTCTTGTTACCGTTCTAGCTTGATTAAATAATAATTATTATCTTAAAATCTTGTAACCCCATGTGTAGTTAAATGCATTGTCCATTGCATGCCATCATGTTGTGTTTCCGCGAGTTTGAGACCGTGATTGAGACGCGAACATCACTACACACTTGCACTCTAGGCAGCCCTTTCTTGGGAATTTGGAAGCTCTCTACCGGTCATTCCGAATCGATAGACTAGTGACCTTTTCTCCAAGGCCTCCGTAAATCTCCTCTGACTATGGATTCCACATGGCCGACAAGTTGGTTGTACCATGAAGTTCCTGGAGATAGCGTGCACTTCCTTTCTTCTTGTTCTCATGAGTGTGATTTACAATCTAGACTAAAGCCATTAATGTAAAGATTGTACTAAATTATAAATCGTACCGTTACGCTGCCGAATATCTCTTGACCATTGTATCATGAAATCATGTTCAATTACTTATTACTAGTTTCATCATCATCATGAACATGACATTACACATGCTTACTTATTGAAACTCTCATTGGCCATTATTAATGACTGTGGGTATCTACATTAAAATTTATGTGAGATGCTGACCGGGCACAGCGAGTGGTCCAAGGCTCCAGTCTAACCCCAATGACGGAGAGTCATAATATACTGTTAATCATGGGGTATAATGATTACTGGCGTTGCATTGCGCTGGGACTCGTGCGTGCGTGTTGATGATAGATACAATAAACATACACGTGTCCTGGTGTACATTCTTGATGGATCTTTTCTGGGTGTACATTAGTGTCTACATTCCTATTAGTGTTACATGATCGTGCTCGTGCGTGCTTGCTTGCTTTCGTGATATGGCCATCTTGCATTTAATGCAATTAGTGATCTCTTGCGTTCTTGAAAGCTATTGACATCAAGTGAAATCTTGCGTGCTTATACAAAGTGAAAAATTGCTAGTTCTATCTTGTTATATCATTATAGATCTTGTTCTATCATGATCACTCTATCTAGCTGGTCCATGTATCATGTTTTAACAAGTTTCTTCATACATGCTATCATGACATTCATCGTGCTTACCTAGTCTAAACTGCTAATCACTTATATCATTGCCCGCACATTGAGATATAAATCCTACTGGGCTAGTTTGCTCATCCCCTACTTTTACCCAATCTAGGGGACTATGAAGTTCAAGAGGAGGAGCAAGTCGGGATGGGAATGCGTCTGAGTGATGAGCGTCCCAACTAGAGTCTAGTTATAGTAGTTTGCTTTGAGTGTTAGATTCATGTAGTAGGAAGTGAGGAATAAATGTACTTTATCTTTTTATTGAGTCTTAGTCCTGTAATAGTTTCCATTTGGAATACAATGAGTGAGATTTGAATAAAAGATTAGTTGAGTTCAATATTTGGGCCGTAAGATGATGTATGTTGTTATACATTTAGTGCATGCTAGCTAGAGGCTTATTTGCTGACTGTTCACGTCTCGGGATATCGACTCGATTGTTCTGCATTCGAACTAATATCCGCTGCGTAATTCTCGGGACGTGACATTGGCCATGATTTGGGTTACTTTGCTTGGCTAATAACATTAGTTTAAACCCTAATTTGCCCCTTCCTAATTTCTGCATATTTATGGTCACGAATTTTGGGGTATTGCTATTGGGTTTTGATCTTTGCCCATTTGGAGTTGTTTGGGCCCAATTTAATTTAATTCGTTTTTTCACCCTTTGGGAGTTTAATCATGACTTTTATTTTATTTGTATACACCATTTTTATTTATTTCTATTTTCTTATATTTTAATCATTTAATTTTTGGTGCGTTACATTAGGACTCTGAAACAACCTAGATTTATAAATACTCACCTTAAACCCCATGGGGACAAGTTTACCATCTATTGGGGTGTGTGGAGGCAAGCTAGTGTACCAGAGGTGGAGGAATCAACCGCCAACCCAGGATTCTCCTCAAATCGTGCTTTGTTCAACCTATGCAGAAGACTTCTTAAGAGCAATCAAAGGTTGGAACTCGAGCACAAAGTAAAAAAGGCATATACCATCTTGTATTTCATAGAGTCTACTTTCATATGAGCCTGTTTGCTCAAATTCCATGGAGCATGTTGCATGTCCTAAGCGTTTCTAATCATCAAGCTGTTTTAGAGATTTCATATATCTTTTAATCACACATCCCTAGGTCGTTTTGACCCAAACCAAAGCCATGGTGTTGTTCTAATTCATGTTTCCAGTAACTTATGTGTTGTAGTTTCATCTAAAAACCCCTAGCCCCGTGTATAAGTCAAAACATAATCATAGGACGTTTCGGCACTTCTTCGGGTAAGGTCTCAAATTTGCGTCTAGTCCCGACGACGCGAATTAAAGCATCCCTAATGCATCCATACGACTAGACGTGACCTATGAAACATGTCACAATATCCTGATGCGATTTAGACCGAGCCTATTTCACCGTACACATCAAATTTTGTGTCATTCAGAATTCAGTGTCAAGCTGAAAGCATCCAAAATACCAGACAAATTTTATTCTTTTTCCCACCTCTCCATTTTCGTGCTTGTTTTGAACAGATTGTTAGATTCAGCACAAACACGTCATACACACTTGACGTGATTCTGCAACCCACATTAATGCATTGTATTGTCACGACGCGATTCACGCGATAATGCGTCGCCTATCCCTGATGCGATTAAATGTGTCTATATACCCTGACGTGAATTAAACCAAAGTTTGTCCTACAACCCGATGCCTGATTTGCCTATTTTATGTTGAAGAAAAGGGTCGTCTATGTCTTATGTGTGTTTAACAGCCTTCCAGAGAACATTTTGTGTCATGTCAGTCATGTTTAGTGTCCTATTATAGTCAGCAATAGTTTGTATAATGACCTAAAATTTTTAACCCATGTAAAAGCCTTAATAACTTGAAAGTGACTCTTAATTGTCTCAATTGATCTCTTCATCATATTATGTTAATTCTATCTGATGATCTAGCTTGTTATTAAATGGGAATCTCATGTCTTTAATATGTACAAACTCATGTTATAACATCAGCTTATTGTTCTTCCACTTGTTATCATGTTAATACTTTCTGTCAAGTTTGAAACCGATGGTTATTGTAAATATCATAAGGCACGTCTTTCACTTACACACTTGAACTATAGGTAGACTATTGACGATATGGAACCTCTCTGGTGGATATTCTTTCTAGCGAACTAGGGACCATATTGTTAAGAGCTTCGTACGTCTCCATAATGTGTGGATTCCTCATAGACCGAGTTGGTTATATCATTGAAGTTCCCTAGAGATAGTGTGTACTTCTTTTCTCGTCTAATTTCTCATAGAGTGTGATTGTACAAAAAATGCAACCAAGTCACTAAAGTAAATATTGAACTAAATGAAACAAAGTTGTTATGCTGTCGAATTTCTCGTGACATTACTCTCTTGAAATCATGTTAATTAGACTTGTTACTCAAATGACATATTACTCAAATGACATGATATTGTACTAGTGACATTATTGAAATTCATGAAATTAGCCATGCTTGAATATGGTATCTATATTAAATTCTTGAGATGCTGGATCAGGAATGACGAGTGTCCACGGGCTATAATCTAGTCCTCACAGTAGAGAGCTGGAAATATACTCTTAACAATGGGGTATAATGATATTGGCATTACATCTACACTGGGAGTACTTGCATGTGTGAATGCTAGACACATAACCACATTACACGTGTTCATGGTGTGTTCCAAGGTGGCATAAATCCTTAGTGCACATTATGACTCATGTTTCATTATTGTTACATAGTAAAGTTATTGTGTGGGCTTTTGCATGATATGGACATCCTACGTTCTTTTAAACTTTGCTCTTTGATCATTCTTACTCTTATCTCATACTTGACCTCAATACTTGAGTTTCTTACTACTTGACATACTCTTGTTATCATGGCTCTCTCTCGCTAGTTATGTTTGACTGGATTTACCATGCATTTCAGTACATTTACTTTTAATCATGCCCGCCTAGGTCTTAAAACATTAATCACTTATATTAATACCCGCACATTGAGATATAAATCTTACTAGGTGACTGTGCTCATACTACCTTCTTAAAATTTCAGGAGAACATGATATACATGAGGAGGAAAACCAAGACTACACTAGGGATGATCAAGAGTGAAGAGTGCTTAACAAGCCTTAGTGTTGGAATCACAATGTCTTGGCACAGTAGTATCTTTCTTTGAGTAATTAAGAGTATTAGCATAATGTAGTAGGAGTAAGGATATTATGTAATTTTCCTTTTATTACGTCATAGTCATGTAGTTTATGTATTGAAGTTAGAATGTATAAAATTTGATCATGAAATGAAATGAAGAGTGTGAGGTTATGAATATTCAAATTATTTGCGGTGTTTTACTGATTGCTAGTCAGGAGGGTTATTTTGCGACTACTCACATCTCAATGATCAGTCTTCTGCTGCCATGTTTAGGACATAGAAATTTAGTGATATCAAAGCCTAAGTTACAAAATAGGATTTGAAGTCGTAGGTTTAAGTGATACCGAGAACATAGATCATGGATGTACATATAGTGTGTAGTGAGATTGGGTAGAGACTAGAATAAAGTAGTTTCATGACTAAGCACTTGTACTATAGGTGAAGATAATGGCATCTATGCTAATAAGGGTACAAGGAAGTTGATACAAGCTGCACATTATGAAAGATCGGGTCTTAAACCACATTGAGGACATCGGGTACCAAGTTCACCTAATTATCTATGTGAATTTGGGGACCAAATTCTTTCAAGTGGGGAAGGATGTAGCACCCCAAAATTTTCATAATTATAAAATAGAGGTAATTGAAAAATGGTAGTTTAACAATATGAAAATAGTAATAAGTCACAGACCATTATCACATGTGAATAAACACATCTGAAAATTTCGTAAAGATCATAATTAGACTTTAAATAATAGTCTTTAATGATCTATAAAGAAATGTAGGCCATGAAAAAACGTTTGGGCCAAGTTTATGAATTTTTGCTACTTATTGTCATAATTGGGGAATAAGTCAAACAACCCATTATCATATGCACAAAAATAGTTCATAAATTAAATTAAAAATCATGGTTAGACTATAAATAAGCATACCCAATAAACCATCATCAGAATGTACCAATGGATAACTTTTGGCCCATGAATAAATTCAAATAAGAAAATACCTGGAAATTTGATAACCCAACTAGAGGAAATTAATACTGAACACACCATCATAAGACTTCTATGTCAACCCAAATTCATGTCCTATCAAGGGATGAGGTTTCCTAAAGGTTCTCCTACTCAAATTGGGATGGGAATCCTCAAAGTAAGGAAGGATTAACCAAAACTTGTTACCCCCAAGTCCTAGACACATTAGGACTTCGAAATAACCATAGATCTATAAATACTCGCCTTAAACCCCATGGGGATGAGTTTACCATCTCTTGGTCATATGGAGGCAAGCTAGTGCACCAGAGAAGGAATTCTCCCCCAACCCGGGCTTCTTCCTCAACTCGTGCTCTGCTCAACTATGTAGAAGACTTCTCTTAGGAGCGATCAAAGGTAGATTATGTCAAGCACAAAGTAAACAAGGCATATACCATCTTGTAGTTCATCGAGTCTACTTTCATATGAACCTATTTCCCCAAATTATATTGATCATGTTGCATGTATTAAGCATTTTCTGATCATCACACTCTTTTAGGGATTTTCATATCCATCTCTTAAATCACACATCCTAGGTCATTTTTATCCAAACCAAAGCCATAGTGTTGTTTTATTTCTTGTTTCTAGTAACTTTCATGTTGCAGGTTTTGCCTAAAAACCCTTAGCATGTATAAGTCAAAACATGATCATAGGATGTTTCTACATTTGTTTGGGTAAGGTCTCAATTCGTGTCCAATCCAGATGATGCGAACTAGAGCATCCTTAATGCATCCAAAAGAATGGACGCGACTCTATTGAAATGTGTCACGATATCCTGACGTGATTCAGACCGAGCTCTGTTTCATCGTACGCACTATTTGCCTTATGGAATTCAGTGTCAAGTTGATATGCGTGCAATATATCTGACGTGATTTTGTTCTTTTTCTCGCCTCTCCATTTTCATGCTTATTTTGAAAAAAAATTGTTTAATGAGTCACCAGAACGTGTCATACTCACTTGACGTGATTCTGCAACCCACATGAACACATCGTACTGTCATGATGTGATTTGCTTGATAACACGTCACCTTAACCCTGACGTGATTTAAACTCATCTATATACCCTGATGTGATTTAAACTAGAGTCTGCCCTAAAACCTATTACCTCAATTCTATCATGATGATCTAGCTTGTTATTAAATGGGAATATCATGCATTTAGTATGTACAAACTCATGTTATTAACATCATGCTTATTGTTCTTCCACATGTTATCATGTTAATGCTTTCTGTCAAGTTTTAAACCAATGGTTATTGTGGATATCGTAAGGCACGTCTTTCAATTACACACTTGAACTATAGGTAGCCTTTATTGACGATATGGAACTTCTCCTAGCAGATATTCTTTCTAGCGGACTAGGGACCATATTGTTAAAGCCTTCGTAAGTCTCCGTACTCTGTGGATTCCTCATAGACTGAGTTGGTTATATCATTGAAGTTCCCAGGAGATAGTGTGCACTTCCTTTCTCATCTAAATTCTCATAGAGCATGATTCTACACGAATGCAACCAAGTCACTAAAGTAAATATTGAACTAAAGGAATCAAAGTCGTTATACTGTCGAATTTCTCGTGTGACATATTACTCTCTGAAATCATGTAAATTAGACTTGTTACTCTTGAAATCCACTCGAATGACATGATATTGTACTATTGACATTCTTGAAATTCCTGAAATTGGCCATGCTTGACTATGGGTATCTACATTTAAATATCTTGAGAAGCTAGATTAGGCACGACGAGTGTCCACGGGCTATATGTAGTCCTTATGATAGAGAGCCGAAAATATATTGTTAACCATGGGGTATAATAATACTGGTGTTGCATCTGCACTGGGAATACTTGCTTGTGTTAATGCTAGATACATAAGCACATTACACATGTTCTTGGTGTGCATTCCAAGGTGGCATGGATCCTTAGTGCACATTATGACTCATGCTTGATTATTGTTACATGTTAAAAGTTCTTTTTGTTGGAATTCTACTTGGGACATCACATGCGCAACAGAGGAAAAACAAAAACAGTTTCTATCCAAGTACTTGATCGGGCTATGATGTATGGTGCATGTAAACATACATACAAACAAGGTATGAGATCATCTCACCTAGGACAAATCGTATATCCCCTGAAGCACAGAACTAGTCCTTAGTTTGAAGGAGCTATCGTGAGGCTCACTCTAGTGGTATCCACATAGTGGATGACTAGCGATCACAACACCTCCTTCTCTGACATAGCCTCTCTTTTACGTCGTCCAATGCCACACAACAGCTAGTAGCAGCAAGTAGCAGCAGCAGCTAGAGAGATAGCCCTCTTGGACCCCCTCTGGCAAAGGGAGGCTATGGGAGGGAGAGATGGGAAGGAGGAGCTGGAAGAAGGTGGCTTCTCTTAAAAGTCTAATATAAAATTTAGGAGAACCCTTTCTATTTATAGAGAGCCTTACATGACACTTCATCAGGGACACCTCATCATGCCATCATTACAAGGACACCTCATGGGGACACCATTTTTATTTCAAAAGTTCACAGGGTCAGCAAGCTAGGGGAGTGCACCCTCTCCCAAGGAGAGAGAATGTACCCACTCCACCAGTGCGACTCCCTAGGCTAAAATTTTATTATAGTAATAAAGTTACAACATCACTAGGGCATACCCTTGTTATACATATCTAATGTTCATCAGGCCTGTTCTGTCCAAAGTAACATGGCCCTTACAAGCATGAGGCAAATCAACATAAGAGAAAAATAAGGCATTGAAAAATGTTTGGCAAACATATGTAGCCAAGGCGTCCACCCCCTGGTTCGTCTCTCTATATGCGTGGGTCACCATGGTGTTGGTACTGCATATGAGATCAGCTACAATTTTCCAGCATTTTGTATTCTCCCATAAACGAACCATGTTGTTGACAATAGAGTTTATCAGAGTTGTAGAGTCAGAATAAATCATGATAGCTTCATATCATGGTCCTTGGCTAGTCTAAGCCCATCACATAATGCTCTGACCTTAGCTAGCAGACTATTACCATTGCCATAAAAGTGAGCAAAGGTAACCTGATGGTACTGGAGTTATCCCTATACATCCACCCCCTGCACAAGCTCTTGGGTTGCCCTTGCTTTCCCCAATAACATTTAAACAAAAATCAATTGTGGGTGAGATCCATATTTACAAGTCTGATTTCTTTCAACTTCAACAATACGAGGTTTATATCCAAAGGACAAAAGGATATGAAGTTGTAGATCTGATGGAACTAGAAGGAGGACACCTCATAGGGACACCTTGTAGGACACCTCGTCATGTTATCATGCCCAAGGACACCTCGTAGGACATCTCGTTATGTCATCATGACATGATGATGAGGTGTCCTTCTAGAAGGGGGCGAGGTGGCATGATCCTGGTATGCTCGCCTTTAATGGATCCCTTCACCATAGACCCAATAACCCATGGATCTCCATCCATTAGGTCTAGGCTTATTGGGTCTCACCTAATAGATCTATAATGGGTTAAAGATGGCTTATTGGATATCCAATCCTTTATCCATCGCATTATCCACCTTTGTGTGTGACCCTTTAGGCCCAATACCAAGCTGGCCGTGAGTTGCACCCATCATAACTCTTTCTAACTCAGAACACCTTCTCACTTAGTAAATTACTCTATAGTAATTCACTCAACTCATTGATTATGGACGTACTAGGCCACTATACCATAATCCCAAAGACGGCAGGAGTAATCAAATCTATTAGACCTTTCTTCCCACAGTTACCGTGTACCTATAGTCCTGCATACATCCAATATCTCAGAGACCGTATATTAGGCATGGTGTTGTCAGGCCTATACGGAATCCATTAAAGTCAAACTTTATCGAATCCTCCCGAAGAACTCTTTCTCTCTAAATCTGATTGACCCTACCCAAGGATTTTCCTATGTAAGAAAATATGGGATATTCCTCTCCAATACCAAGAGTGGATGATCCTCTGTTGACACACAATGCCTTCGTAAGGTTGGCTACCATTCCCAATGACTGGGTATATTAGACCTGAAATTTCCAGACCTATAAATCTAGTATCAAAGAATGGAGTACTCAAACAAGACATTTTGGTGTCTCAAGTCTAAGGACAAGTTACACCATTGGGACTATGGAATCATTGTCTAACAAATAGGTATCATTAAAACACAAACATTCCGAGAATGGATCATTAATAAACTCATTCTCCAATCAGCACTTGCACCATATCCCTAGTGTCTCCACACAAGTAGCTATGAGACCAGCTACCTCTATCACATGGACGGGTATATGGCACACCAGTTTGTCCGGTCATCTCAGTGCCTTCTTGAGTAACCTATGACTAGGAATATTAAAGGATCTGCGTTTAAAGAGGATCGGCTTCATTATCATGATCAAATTCCCATTGCACAGACCCATGGACATCACAGTATATAATAAGCATGTAATATATAGTGAGGAAAATTGTAGACGGGAGATTGGCCCATCCCCGCATAGGTCCATGGCCCATTAAGACTTGTTTGACTCCTTGTTGAGTCACCTCGGATCCCATGTAGACGTCCACATCGATTTCCATTTACCCCATCATCACGGCACAGTCATTTGACGTTAAGTTTAGTTGACGTCAACTTAGTGTGACATCTGCATGAGGTTGGCAGCATCACGATTGACGTCAACCTGGGTTTATCTTGTTCTACAAAACTGTCCAAGTATGTCACAACTTTTGCCCCTACCTCGGCCATTCCATGCATGGGACCGTTCCCAATAGGTAAATAGGCCACCTTGGCACTCTCTTAACACAGTAAAAGTCCTATGTGCCCCCCCCCCCCCCCCATTGCTAACACTTTCTACATGGATTACCACTTGTGCAAGTGTGTTTTCTCACACTTGAGCATCCTATGCTCCCAACCTCCACCCCCACTGTCTATATATGAAGCTCTTTTCCTTCTTGGGGGGGGTGGGGAGATACTGGACGAGCCCAAGCTTTAGTGCTTTGAGAGAAGAGATAGAGAAAGAGTCCTTTGAGCCTTACAAGCATCCACACTTCCTTGCTTTCTATCTCTTACCATTTGGAGCATCCAAGAGGCTTGACCATGACAGCCTTGCGAGCATCCAACAGTCTATGCTTCTGTGGGTCTGTTTGATGCTGGTTATGTTGGGTTAGGCTTTACTTGGACCAACAATAGAAGTGTGACATCTAATATCCGTGCCAGGTTAGATAGAGTTCTCTACAATTCTGAATGGCAGTCTATGCATAGCAACACTCATGTTAAACATATCTCCAGAGGGCCTTCTGATCATTCACCCCTGTTGATCAACATAACCAATCAAGTCCGTGGTCCCAGCAGATTTACTTTTCAACAGATGTGGTTAACTCATGATAACTTTCTTTCTGAGGTTAAGGAAGTGTCGGACAACTACCAGGAATTCCACCCCAATGGGCTAATTCGCCTTCAAGCTAAACTCAAAGTAGTCAAGGTTTCTCTTAGAAGATGGAACAAAGATGTGTTTGGTGATGTTAAACAAAATATTATTGAGGCTGCAGAAGGGGTTGATCGTTTGCAAGAAGCCTTTGATGCTAATCCTTCAGAAGCTAACAGAATGTCTTTAAATAAGGCCAATGCTCTCCTCCAACAGGCGCTGCGAATTGAGGAGATTTTTTTGGAAACAAAAAGCTAGAGTTGACTGGCTCGATAATGGGGATAGAAATACCTCTTTCTTTCACAATTATGCTCACTACCAAAGGAGAAAGAACTATATCCATAGACTTATCATGAGGATGGAGGCCTTGGATATCCGATCAGGATATTCTTAAGTCTAAAGCTGTAGATGTTTTTCAGTAAAATTCTTTCCTTGAGAACATCAGATTGATGATAACGTGTTACTTTGCATTCCTTCTTTGATGTCTGCTGAAGACAATTTGAGTTTAGTTGCCTTACCGTCCGAACAAGAAATCAAGAGTGCAGTTTGGTCTCTTAATGGTCTAGTGCCCCGGGACCGATGGTTTTCTAGAATTTTTTCACCTCCTGCTGGATATTATAGGTAAGGATATTGTGGATGCAGTACAGTGTTATTTTTTTGGTTTCTCTATGCCTGTTGAACGCTAGCTGCCTCTATTATCACTATGATTCCCAAAGTGAAGGAGCCAAGAGGTTTTGGGGACTTCAGACCAATTAGCCTCTGTAATTTTACTTACAAAGTCATCCTAAGGTTTTCTGCATGCGCCTGGGTCCTTTTTCTCAAAGATAATCTCTGATCAACAAGGTGCATTTGTCCAGGGGCGGAACATTTCTGATGATGTGTCACTTTCCCACCAACTTTTGACTGATCTGAATAAGAGGTCAGGGGTCATAATGTTCTCTTCAAGTTGTTATGGCCAAGCTTATGACCGAAGAGTGGGATTTCATCTTTGCTGTATTGAGGAGATTTGGGTTTGTGTAATCGTTTTATATCTTTGATTGTTGTCTGCTTGCCAATTGCTGGTTCTCTATATGCTTTAATGGATCTGTCTCAGGCTTCTTCCCAAGTCTTCCAGGGGATTGCGCCAGGGTGATCCTCTGGCACCCTTACTCGTCATTATGCTTCTGAGGTACTCATAGAGGGTTAGAGCAGCTGTCCACATCTAAGCGCTTCTTATTTTTTGGTAGAAGGGGATGTCCCATCATTTCCCACTTACTCTATGCTGATGATACTTAATTTTCATGAATGGTCACACTACGGGAATCTCCTCTTTGCTCCAGTTTATAAAAGACTATGAGGCTAGCTCAGGCCAAAGAGTCAATCATGCCAAAAGTTCCTTCATGATCTCAAAGAAAGCCTCCCTTGGTCTACTCATCATATTTGCAACAGACTGGTTTCAATTCCATCAGGGATGCTTTCGCTACTTGGGTGCTCCTCTTAAGTGTGTTAGACTTCTATCTTCTGATTTCAAATTTATTATAGACAAGGTTAATGCTAAACTGGCGGGCTGGAGTTCCAAGGTGTTATCCCAGGTAGGCAGAGCGGTGCTCATCGGGCGGTCCTGCGGAGTCTACCCATTGTATTGCTTCCACTATCAATATTCCAAAGAAAATTTGTGCTATGATGGACATGCTTTGTAGTAACTTCTTTTGGCAAGGAGCAGATGGTCAAAAAAAGCGTCACTGGATTTCCTGGAAGCAATTGCAAAAACCTGTAGTTGAAGGAGGGCTGTCCTTTAGGAGGATGGAGCATATTCAAGTGGCCATCACTGCCAAACAAATATGGAACTCACTCAGGGAACCTCTCTGGTCCAGGTATGCCAAGCAGAGGTTCTTGAAGAAGCATCTACTCATATTCAGAAACATTTCCCTGCAAGAATTTCTCTCAACACTTTTAAGAAGGCCAAAATGCTATCCTCTCTAATTCAAGGTGGATTATTGGAAATGGGTCTTCCACTGATTTCTACATGATGTGGATCGGAGATCAACCTCTTGTGCATTTCCAAAACAGCGCCAACATTCCTACCGCCAATATTTCTGCCTCTGTGCAAGAGGTAATGAGCAATGATAATCATGATCTTTGGTACTCTCTAAACATCAACATTGATCGGCTGAGGATTAATCTTGGGGATGGTGATGATACTTGTGTCTGGATACCTAGCTCTAAAGGCGATTTCACTGTTAATTCAGCTTACTCAGTTGTTTCCCCTCATGGTAGGCAGCAGTCGGAATGGAAAAAGTTATGTCATTTGGATATCATTCCCAAGGTATCTAATTTCATATGGAAGTTAATTCATCGTGCTATGCCTGTTGATAGCAGAATAGTTGATTGTGGTATACCTATGGTCTCAAAATGTGTTTGTTGCAACAACCATCAGCTCGAAGACCTTAATCACCTTTTATTGAAAGTGACCTTGCGCTGGATCTCTGGAGATGGCTTATTTCTCTAACTCCAATAAGCTTAACTTAAGTAATCAGATTACCATCAGATGCTGGAGTGCCCTTTCTGTCCACTCCGTACGTCCGCCTTTCAGTTTGTTGGTCTCTACGCTTTCACTTTGTTGATGTGGGAGATTTGGAAGGCAAGATGCAACAAATATTATGAAGGCATCAGTATTATAAGCATCGGATTATCAGCAGTGTTACCTCTTCTCTTAACCATGTTCTAGGTAAGTGGTGTTTAAGAGAGAAATCTCTCAATCCCATCTTCAGATCTGCTCTCTTATAATTTTAAGCCCACAGTTAAGCTTAAGAATCCTATATTGGTGCGTTGGTGCCCGCCTCCAACTCACTACAGTCTTAGCGTTGATGGGGCTTCCAAGGGCAGTCCTGGCCCATGTGGTTGGTGGTGGCATCATCAGAGGTGTTAGGGGAAATCTAATGATGGCTTTCTCGGTTTATTATGGCAGAGGCAACAGCATCATGCAGAAACCAGGGCGCTACATGATGGCTTGGTTTTGGCAAAGGAAAACAATGTGATCTTATCCAGTGTTTTCACAGACTCCTCGTGTTGGCTGCTTCCTTCAGCGCAAGACCCCTCCTTCTTGGGCGGTTCTTCATTGGTGGCATAATATCTTAAATCTGCTTGAAGATTTAAATTGTCAAGTGTTTCATATCTTCAGAGAAGGGAACCAGGTGGCGGATTCTCTTGCCTCTCATGCTTGCCTCTCTCGGACTAACCATCTATTCTTGAGTGTTGCTGGTCTTCCTCCTCTTTCCAGAGGCGCTTTAGTTCTGGACAAGGCAGGTCTGCCCAATTTTAGGATAGCTTCTTAGCGTTCCCTTTGTTTGGGGTATGTTTTTTTATTTTCTATTTTTCTTCTTGTATGGGTTGCTGGTAGGGGAATGCCCTGGAATTATTTTACCTATGATCTCTTTTAATAGTAATTAGGCATAGTGTTTCGCACCAGGGGAGTGATAACATTATTCCCTGCTGGGGAGTAGTGCACTTAGTTGGTTGCTGACACTATGACCTTTTTTGCTTAAAAAAAAATAATAAAAATAGACGATCTCAATGACAACTGAGCCACGAACAAGTTGAACAATTGAGGTTCCAAAATAGCAAAAGCACCCAAAGCATCTTCTAGCATCTTCCAATCTTGCCTCATCAACTGCCTCTTCCTGCTCAAAGCATCTACCACTACATTGGACATCCCTGGATGATAAGAAAGCTCAAAATCATAATCTTTCAAGAATTCTATCCACCTCCACTGCCTTAGGTTCAACTCCTTCTGCGAGAACAAATACTTGAGACTCTTGTGTAACGTCGCGCGTTTTTCAGATCTTCGTGGATCCTTGTTTTAGCGGGTTTGGTGGCCAATGTGTGGCCTATTAGCTTGTGTTTTAGGTGTCCGCGCGAGTTGTGATGCTTGGTGCGCCGGCCGTTGGGCCCAAAGTGTTCACAGGTCTTGTGCTTGTGAACACGACAATAGTTGCGTCGCGTCTGAAAGCGACGGTCTTGTGGTTGCGTTCACGTTGCCGCTGTTAGGCAGTCTTCTTCTGCATGGCTGCCGCGTGTCGCGCGTGGGGCAGTCGGCCTTGGGTAGGCGACGGTCACCTAGGTCGCTATCAGGTCGCGACGGAGGTGCCTGTTGCGATCCCAACCGCTGTGTGTTTTTAAAGGAGTTTGGCCGGACAAAGCTGTGGGAAGCTCTGTTCGGCCAGAGGGGATGGGCGAATTTCTCGTTCGGGATTGTGGTGGCCGATTGGTCATGTTCTCGGTGTGTCTCGGTGTGTTCTCGCCGTAAGAAGTCATGCGGGAGCGGGGGAAACACCGGGAGTTCGTGTTTTTCACGAAGGTAGGGAGATCCCACCTCGTTTTGATGTTTGGATCATGTGCATGGTGTGGTTGATTTGTTTTCAGTTTATAAACCTTAGATATCATGCTAGGGCTTACAATAAAGCATGAGAAATGTGAATTAAGTGTGTTTTATAGAGTTTGTGGGGGTGATCCGAGAAGAGTCCCGGATTAGGGTTCCTGGTTGACATAGCGACAAAACCCCCTATCGCGACAAGGCCACGACTGGCCGACCCGTCGCAATAGGTTTCCTAATGCGACATGTTGGGGTGGCACGATATTATTGCGCCGTTGCACCCTATCGTGTTAAGTATTCTGATCGTGGTCCATCGGGTTGTCGCGACTTGATTGCAACAGCACCCCATGTCGCGACCTCAGCCGTGAGGTCTTTTGATGCATGTTTTTAAAGTACATTAATCCGATTATTTATTAAATGTTGTGCATGGCACCAGTTTATGGTGCGTAGGCACATGTAGTGCTTGTAGAGCGCGATGTTCACTAGGTGAGCATGCTTTACGTGGTCGGCGTGTCGTTTGTGTTATATGTGTGAAGTTTACGTGGTTTGGATGTCTGTATGGCACACGCATTGTGGTAATGTAATTCCTATGATTTGTCATAGTAGTTGGGCAGTGAGGTTCCTGTGTGATCCTAGCCGTGACATTGTGGTGTTTCCATGATTTGTGTGTCATGTATGTGTGTGCATGGCTAGTGGTTGTCGTTATGATTATTGTAATATAATTTGTGTAGTTACTCTGAGGTGATTGGGCAGTTAAGGTCACGTGTGGACCTAGCCCTGGTCTGTTGTTGTCCTTCGAAGAATATTATACTGATTTATGTGTTAAGTGGTGTGTGTGTTGCCACGGAGGTCACGAGGTGACTGATGATAGGCAAGATTGTGGTTTATATATGTGTTGGTGTAGGATAGCCTTGGGGTCACATGGTGACCGGTGTTAAGCTAAACCTAACACCTGTATATCATGATTTATACATAAAGATTATATATGTATATATCGTGGTTTGTGCGTTGCCGAGTTTGGTGGTTCGGCGCCTTTTCTGGAATACCTCTGCAGTCGGTACCCCACATCTGTGTGAGCCAGGCACGTGTGCTTGTTGTGCTCAAGGTTTGTCTCGGTACTCGTGTTGTACCGTTGAGGTCTGTGTTGTCTGTCCTGGCACCCTCACTCCTGTGTTTGAGTTGTACGTTCGGCTGAGGGAAAGACGACAGTAGGCAGCGGCTTGTGTTTGTGGGTGTGCAGTCGCTTGTAACGCACTCGTAGTTGGGGTACGGACACCAGTAGTCGACACTGGTCCCCAGCTAGTCCTATTTTGAAGTGCCTCACTTTAGGGAGCTTAGGCCAGAGTCCCTAAAGGTGCCAGGCATGGGCTACAACTGTGTGGTCTGCAAGTGTGGGTGTTGGTTGGTCTCCATTGTTCTTTGGTTTGGCTTGTGGAGTGGCAGTTGGACCTTTCGTCCGTGACTCTGAGACTGAGAGGTAGTTCTTGTATTGTGTTGTCCGGGTTGGATATTGGCCTGATCAGCCAGTAGTCCATTCTCGTGTGGTGGCGTCGTTCCTTTCCGACTCGTGCTTTACCAGAGGTTGTGGTTTGTGAGCGGTAGCTCACTAGTGTGGTTTGTGAGCAATGGCTCACTAGTGTGGGTTGTGAGCGGTGACTCACTAGTTGTGGTTTGACTTCTGTGGTGTGCCTCGTGGTTGGCACAGTGGTATCAAGGTTTTATCGTGGTGGTGCCTTGTGTGTGGCACTAGGTGGGTTGTGATTTTCGTAATGGTACCTCGTGGTAGCAGGTACCTGTACCCTATATGGGTACTGTTTGTGGTGGTGCCTCTTGGTGGTAGGTACCAGTACCCTTTATGGTTATTTGTTTCTCGTGGTACATGGTGTACCAGTCTTTTCAGATGTTATGGAGGAGCTGTGCTCCGTGAAGGTCGTTTGGTGTGACCTTCCACTCGTTGTGTTTTCCCCTTTCTCGGTAAGATTCCAATTATGGTTTTAGTGTGTTATGGATTGGCGTCGTGGTAACCAGTCCTGTTATCTTGTGTGTAGCTTCCGACGTACTGTGGTTTGGGGTATAAGGGATCATCTCTTGGTTAGCATTCATGTTACCCAAGTGTTTGAGGTTCACCTGTGAAGCTTGTAGCTTGGGTAATGATTCGCCTGTGTGGCTTATAGCTTAGGCAACCAGTTGTCGTAGCAGTGTGCCAGTGAGGCTGGGGCTTAGGCACTTTAGTTGTTGGGTAGATTAATAGTGTTGTACTAGTCCTGTAGTCCCACATTCCTTCCGAGGATGTTAGTTTATTGTCATGATTATGTTTAGTTGTTAATTATTGTAATAATGTGAGCATGCCATGGTTTGGCTATCAGTGTTGCCAGTGAGGACCCTCTGGGGTGAGGTCTCTCTGTTTAGTTGTTGAGGTTTTTGGGTGGTCCCTACTGAGCCTGTGAGTTGTTGAGGCTCACTCCCCTACAGTTTTCTTTTAGGACTTGCTGTGTGTTTGGCTTGCAGCAGCATTGTAGCAAACTCGTACCACCAGCAGTAGTGTAGTAGTTAGTGTTGTGTGAGCTTGTGCTCCCTCGGGGTATGCCCCAGGTGTTGTACTTTTAATTTGGACATATAATAATGTATGGGGACAGTTGTAAATTGTAATATGCAGGTATGAGCACATGTACTTTCTTGTGTCTTTTACTATTTGGTAGTATTTTATATTCTTACTGGACACGTGAGTGAGATATCCTTGTGAGACTTCGGTCGTTCGTGGGAGTTGGATCTGGATATGGACCCTTATCGGCATAAATATCCAGGGTCGTTACAGTTGGTATCAGAGCATGGTCCAATTGGAATATGAAAAGTCATTAATGTTACAATGTCCCAAGACATGGTTTAATGTCCACTGTTGGTAGTAAGTCTGCAGTTTTGTGTAGCTGTAGTGTGGTTTTCATGAGAGTTTTGGTATGAGAACTGCGTATTTCTGTTTGTTAAGCTGGCATTTGTTAAAGATGGCAGAGAAATGACACGGTTAATAGTGCAGAGTGAGTGTGGTCACATTGGGGCGCCAGTATGTAATTAAATTATGATTGTTTAAAGGTTCTCAGTTATAGAAGTTAAAGAGATTGATGAATTCAGTTATAGAAATCAGTGAAAGTGTTTTAGTGAGGACCAGAGTTAGCAGAGATAGGTATAGAGTAATGATGTGATGGAATGGCAGAAGAAACAGTACTATGGTGGGAAATAGAGCAGTGTGATCAGGAATGTAAACATGAGTTGTGGCTGAGAATTTTGGCAAAATTAATTAACGTTTTGAGGTTTGTGTGCATAGATATTAAAGAAGTGTGTGTGATTAAGTGAAGTGTCAGGTTTGAAGTGATTAAGTGAGATAGTTCAGTTTAAAGATGTGGTATTAACAAGCAGAGGAACAGTAATGTGTGGCAGTTAGATGAGTGTGTGTTTTATGGTTAGAGATGGTGCAGTGAAGAGTTTCAGAATAGTGCTGTTATGAATAAAGATGGTAATAGAAGTTTAGAGTTAAGCAGCTGGGTAAAGAAAAAAAAAGGAAGAGCAGTGGGCAGCCAGACTTGTATGAGAATTTAAGAAAGATATTGGTTAGTCAGTAACAGTGGATAAGGATTTTGTAGAATGATTTGTATAGAATCACAGTGTTAAAGATAAGAGCAGTATTACCATGTTTCGTGTACAATTTGTGGGCACGGTGAGATTAGGTAGTTAGTAGAACAGTTAAGAATAGTAAGCAGATTAAGAGGAGGTAAAGCAAAACAGAAGGGTAAAGAAAAGCATGATCAGTTTTGCAGCAAGGAATTATGAATGAGATGGCATCGAGTAAGTTTTGTCCTGATAATAGTATTACGACAGTGAAAATAGATATTATAAAAAAATATATGGGTTTTGTTTGTTGAGTCAGTCAGAAAATATTGTATGAAGGGAGAAAGTATGTAAAGGATAAAGTGTGTTAGCAGTGATATGGTAAAATTCATAATTTAATGTGGCACAGAAATAATTGAAGACAAAATCTGAGCAGGGTTAGTTAAGCAGTGTAATTATGAGATAGAAAGGTGCAACGTCAGTCTGGGAATAGAAATTAAGGTAAATAGTATATGACAGTGGTATGCCAGAATTTAGGGTTTGAGCAGTGGCTCAATCATGATAAGAAAAATAGACTGGAAATAATAGCGTTTTCATCCAATGGTAAGTGAATAAATAGAATACTTATGAAAGTCAGTAAAGTAGGAATTGAGGTCAGAGTTATGGTTTTGCTCAGCATTTGGTATAATCAGAGTGGTGCAGCGAAAGCGTGGTGGGGCAATAACCCACAGGTTAGACAGTTAAGTATGTGAATGCAGATAAAGCAGAGTAATGGTTAGCATTGACAAGTGAGTAGTGGAATGGCACTAAGAAATTCGAGAATTTAAGCAAGGTTTAGCACGAAAGAACATCAAAGGTAGGGAATAAAGTGAAAGGATTTGAGCAGGAAAATTGACTCGGAAGAAATGTTGCCAACACAGCCTAGAAAATGTGGAAGTAGGTTGAGTCCAAGGAGATAAAGCGCCATTGGCAAGGTAGAATCACCTATGGAGGAAAGGTAAGGAGTGGCCCACTAAATCATAAAATGGAACACTTGTGAAATAAATAAAGAGAAAGGAAATAGAGCAAGCGTGAATTGAATAGATGAATCAGTCAGCGCAGATGGTTTGAAAGGAAGATGCAGATGCAATGAATTGTATCCTATTTGTTATGTATGGTTTTATTTCTTTTTAGGTGATAATTCGGTTTACTGTGGTTTGTTTTGAATGTCGAGGACAACATTCCTTTTTAGGTGATAATAATGTAACGTCGCGCGTTTTTTGGATCTTCGTGGATCCTTGTAGCGGGTTTGGTGGCCAATGTGTGGCCTATTACTTGTGTTTCAGGTGTCCAAGTGAGTTGTGAGGCTTGGTGGGCCGTCCAATGGGCCCAATGTGCTCACAGGTCTTGTGCTTGTGAACGCGACAATAGGTTGCGTCGCGTTCTGAAAGCGACGGCCTTGTGGGTCGTGTTCACGTTGCCGCTGTTAGGCGGTCTTCATCTGCATGGCTGCCGCGTGTCGCGCGCGGGGCAGTCGCCTTGGGTAGGGGCGGTCACCCCTCTTCCACTATCCCACACATCAAAGGAATCACTGCATCTTGTAACTCCGGCCTCAGCCCCCGAACAAAGTACTCAACCATCATTGCATTGTTAGTCACCACATATGTGCATACCTACTCAAGGCCATGAACCTCATCTGATACTCCAATACCGACAAATTCCCTTGCTGAAGTGTTCTGAATTGCTCCTTTTTGGCTTGCTGAATTTGCACCGGAAAGAAAGTGTCTTGAATACTTCAAGAAACTCGGGCCATGTAATTGTATCCTCTACTCCTCCGATGAACATGGTTTACATCTTGAGTCTCCACCATTCTTGTGCAAATCCTCTCAACTGGTAAGTAGCCAAAATGACTCTATCTGCCTGTGGACATCTCAATGTAGCAAACACCCTTTCTATTTCATGTACCCAATGTTCAGCTGTATCCGGATTCAGACCTTCTGAGTATGTAGGTGGTTACAACTGCAGGAACCTCTCCACTAACACCGTGGACTCCTCACACTGGCTGACCTCGCTGGTGCAACTGGAGGAACAGGTACAAGAGGTGGTACCTCTGCTCTAAAATTGTGGTTCCCGGGGTGCTGACACTACCTCTTCCTGTACTGGTGGTACTCACATTGGCTGAACCGGTGGCTGCTGATCTAGCCGTGTCCGAATCTGAGTGATACTGTCCCATAACCTTTCTATCATCTGGTGTGTGGTCTCCTCAAGTTCATCACCACCACCTCCCCAATCTGTTCTATCAGCCATTTTTAACCAGCACACACAACTGTTCCAAATCCACACAACACACAAGCATATTATTACCAAAACAGGGCCAATTACCAGCAGTAGACTATAATAAGGAACATACTATGTACATTTTATGTTCCTTCATATTTACACAGACCTTGCTCTGATACCAACTATGACAGTCCTCGTCGTTCAGGCCCGTTAACCAATAACGTGCCCGACACAGCTCCGCTCCCGCGATCGGGCCATGTCTCTCGCAAGGGATATCAATCACATATGTCCGTGAAAATATAATGAAACACCGTAAACACGTATATAGATTCCATTTCTCACATATATTCACATGAAATGTACATACTCAGTTCCACATCATAGTCATTAAACAAGTACAACAGCCAGGGACAAACCCCTAAAGCTTCAGAAGTAAAAGTATTACTCTGCTGGTGGTGAAGGCCTGATCACTCCACTATGATGCCGACCGAAAATAGAAGAGGGACAGGAACCCTCCTGCTCTCCTTCACATGGAAGAAGAAGGGTTGAGCCTCATAAGTCACTAGCTCAGTAGGGTACCTCCCCCAAAACCAAGAAACACAATGTACAACAGATATAAATAACAAAGTTGTAAGCAGTCAATATATAACAATGCCTATGCATGATGCTACAACTGTAGGTAAGTAAATGGCAAACAACAAACATGTGTACAAGCTACAGAAGGGCACGCCGCACACGAGTCACAAGAACTAGATCGTGACACCAGCCACGGACTCGGAGAAATAACACAAGTCCACCTCTCTGTCTCGCAGCCACGTATGAAAGGTCTAGCTATGGCTCCACCTCAACAAGGTCAAGAACTGTGGAGACAACTAACACCACTCCTATAGACTACACCGCTACAGGCCCAAGCCTGACACTTTTAGGGACTCCGTCTGAGAACCCTAAAGTGTGGCACTGGAAATAGGACTAGCTCGGGACCAGTATGTCTACTTGTGTCCGCCCTGTAACCAAGAGCACACTACAAGCGACCTCACACCCACAAACACGTGTCGCTGCCCCCTGTCCTCTTTCCCTCAGTCGGGTGTACAACTCAAATAGGAGTAAGATGTCTAGGAAGACGACTCAGACCTTGATGGTACTCACTGTATTGGGACAACCCCAAGCACCCGTGTTGGGGACCCGACTGGAGAGGTAACCTCGGAAGGTGTTATAACCCATCTTGCTACGCACACATTTCCACACAAAACCACTCGTTATCAACCACGGTATAATCAACTCGACCCATATAGTCCCTACATTCCATGGCAACACCGCCCTAGCAATGTAGGACAGAAATTGGGTATTGGCCATAGAATCCCAGAGGTTGGGTGGCACATATAAAAGGCATCCAACACAGTAGATGCTTATCGACTCAAATTGCGACGGACTTATCGTCGCCTTAAACTTTCAATTGCGATGGGCCAAGTCATCGCGTTCACACGAATCGCGACGACTGGTTTCGTCGCCTTTCAACAATAGAAACACAACCTGTAACCCATTCGGAATATCACACCACAAATCCATACATGTGTGTAAAGCTAGAGATAGTAGTTCAAATGAATTGTAAACATGAGTTTCTATCATGCTCACCCAATTTCCACAACCCAAACCTCAAACCTAACCTCACAGTCCACACAGAGGAAACATGGTAGAATTCCCCTACCGGCAATAAAACACAAAATCGACGCTACCCGAAGGTTCCCCGCGCTATGAAGCTCCTCCACGCACCGGAACCACGCCAAACGGGCAGCTAATCACCAAAATCGCCCATTCTCCTTCAAAAACCGCAGCACAGCTTCTCCCAGCTGAACAGTGCAACTACATTGTTCGGCCTAGGGCAGAAGCTCAAAACCTACTGAGTCTAAATTGCGACGTATCAGGACGTCATGTTTAGAAATGCGATGTACCTCAGCGACGCGTTTAAACTCGATGTCCCTGCATGAGCCACGCGGCCCGCATGCACGGCGTCACGTAATAGCAGTGCGAAATCAAGACGTGGAAGGTGGTCGCGTTCATGTGAGAATCGCGACGTCTGATTACGTCGCATTCTTAATGAACTCGACAGAGGCTTGTTTGGGCTGGGAACTCATCCCACCAGCCTCCCTTCCTATCAAACCAACATGTAAAGACACATATGAACATACTCATACAACCAATGGGCCACATACTAGCCTCCAAACTGGTAAACTACAATCCGAACGTACCGGTTATTGTAGTTAGACATATTATTTGAAGTACGGTAAGTATGTAAAGAGTAAATCATATCAAAGCAGTATGTCAAAATTCAATGTGCTACAGATAAAGTTGAAGCATTCAAGAAAGCAGCACAGGAATTTAGGTATTTCCTTTTTGGGGTAGTTAATTGGGAAAGAGATTTGATAAAAAAGTGAAGTCAGTTCAGTTAGAGTTAGAGTAGTAGTGGAAATAAAGAGAATTAAAGGTAATAGTGAAGGCAGAATTTATGAAACATTTTGGCAAGCACTTAATGTAATCAGAGTGGCGCAGAGAGGGAGCATAGCATATTCAAGACTCCCAGGTCATCAGAAGCTTAAGTGTTTGAAAATGAATTCCAGGTTTTTGCAGAGCTAATTAAAGAGGCAATGGATTAAACAAGAAGAATTTAAAGCAGTACAACCAGATTGTATATACAGAGGCAGGAATTCAGATATAGTATTTTGATTTTCTTCAAGGAACTGACAGTTAGACAGTATGAGTAAAGGTAAGGTAGAGTAACAGTTGAAAGTGTAGGCTGAGAAAGGAATACACTAAGAAATCAGAAAATTTGAAGATGGTTTAATATGGCAGAGCAGTTAAGAGTGGCAGTGTATGGTAAAGAGTTTTAATTAAGTGAAGCGGCACAGAAAAGAATGTTGCAAACACAGCCAAGGAAATGTGGAAATAGGTTGAGTCCAAGGAGATAAATCACCAAAAGCAAGGTAGAATTGCCTATAGTTGAAAGATAAAGAATGGTAGATTGAGTTAATAGAGCAGAGCAGTTATGAAAAGAATTAAACAAAAAGAGAATGCAGAACATTTCACGGAAACGAACAATGGTTAGAAAGAGCGTAGATGGTTTGAAGGCAAATGTAGAGGAAATGTATCCTACTGTTCTGTATAGGGTTTTATTCCTTTTTAGGTGATAGTCCAGCTTACTGTGGTTCATTTTGAATGTCGAGGATGACATTCCTTTTGTAAGGCCCTAGATTTTTTACTCTCTTATATGGTGTTGTAGATTTTGTGAAGAAATTTTGCATGTGTGTGTTGAATACAAATATACATATATACTATTGATGTATTATTGTAAATATGTGTATATATATTTTGTACATGTAATTTATTTACATTACATAAATAGTATTTATAATGTATACATTGTATATTCCATGTGCATGCATTGCATAAATATGATTTTCTGCAGTTTTTAAGTTCTGGCAAAGCGACCAGTAAGGCGTCCACATGAATGGACGTTAACCCCAAGTCAGCGGCCACATCGATGGACGCCAACTACAGTTTGGCGGCCAGTGATGTTGACGTTAGTCTCCCAGATCTGTTGCGATTTCAGATCTGGAAACACCTCCGAATTGTCGCCCTTGGTTTAGGAAACCGTTCCCCAACGATAACCTAGCCTGCCCTAAACGCGTCTTCGACCCTAACTTTATAAAAGACTCAGTTTGGGGCGCAGTTGGGTCCTTTTGGCATTTGTCCGATTGGGCGTCCTGAGCGAAACCCGATCTTTGAACTCTTTGATCCGGTGATTGGAGGCTTCATCCGACATTCTACAATGACTGGAAGGGAGTCTGAACATCCAAGATTATCTTCCCAACTCTAGCGTGCATCGGAGATAAACACAGAACCCAGATTTAGAGGAGTTTGGAGACTCTTTGGCACTGGCAGAGGAGAGCTTCTTCGACCCAGATCTCCTTTTGTAGAATTTCTTAAAGGCAAGTAAACCCTTCACATCATCCATACGTATGTCTAATAGGTCCTAGGATAATTTTTGGATTTTTATTCAAGTCCTGGAACCCCCTTCAATCAGTCTTTTGTGTTCAGTCTGTGTTTTGCACAGACAGGATCTTAACGGCATGATCCCTTGCCATTAAGATCCTAAGTTGGCGGTGCCCTATGTGGCCATTAACATGGTAAACGACTACCCCATTGCCGCCAAGTTCTTTAGACAGTGACAGAATGCCTGTTTATCTATAATGATCTTTTCGGATTTCTGGCATGATGATATAATGTAAAAGTGACATGGTATATAATACCATTATTGGATCATGCTGTGCAAATTTTATGAATTCTGTGGAATATCCTATTTTATCTAAAATTCTGAAATGCTTGTTTAATAGGTTTTAATCTTGTAAATTTCATTTTATGTGATTCACGTGGAGTTTGAATGTCATAGAATTTCTGCACATTTCTAATAGATTTCAGATCATACAACGAAAATTTGGGGATTTTCTACTATCTGTGTAAATAGTTAGAATTCCTGAACTGAAAAACAGTAAGTATGCATAATTAGTTTTGAAGCTCCAATAAATTGTACGATGCCAGATAAATTCTAAAAATTTTTATACAATATCATGACGGTTGGAAACAAAATTCTGAACAGAGAAATATGTATGTGTCCCTGTGTACCATGTTTAACTGAGGACTTGCTAAAATAGGCAGAATGCATGTTTTAATTACCATAAATTGTGTATAATTATGAAAAATGTGAAATTTGGTATGCATAATGCTTAACTTGTAAATTGTGTGTGGTTAAAGTTTTACATAAATCTAACAACAATAGGTACTGAATTCAATAATTCATGAGAAAATGGCCAATTTAAACATACTTAATGTAAATTGTGATAAATTAGATAATTTCAGCATGATTAAGATTTTGTTATGGTTAGTTAAATTATTTAAACAGTAGTACCATGGTTAGGTAAATATAAACCATATGTTATTGTGTAAGCATGAAATAGATGTGGTAAATTGTGTACTAAGTGTGAGTTTAATAGTGAAAAATATGTAAATGTGCCAATGGGCGACACTGCTACCTTAGAGGGCTATGGAACTGTACCGTAGTAAAGTCCCTATGGAAGGTTCATATGTGTATGAAATCCCATGGGCATTGGGATAAAATCTTGGAGGTGGACAAGTACCGCTGGTTAGGGTGGAGAGTGCTTCTCCCGGTTCTGTGCAGTAACTAAGATTTATCACTGTAATGCCTAGGTGATAGATATGTGTGTGATGTGACAAGTTGTGTCCTTCTAGAGGTGGTTTGGACTATGTGTCACGGCAATAATGATAATAATGTGGACTTGTGTATGTGAAAAGCAAATGTGTAAGTCGCTTAATGAATAATGAACATGTGGATATGTGAATTAGTATGAGAATATGTGAAATGGTAATTGTGTTTATAAATGAGTTATAATTTTGTCAAAACAGCAAGCATATTATGTTTATAAATGTGTCATTCATGTGGAATATACTTAGAATCCATGATAGGAACATTTCATTGCTTATGCATAAACTCTGTGCTTAAATTACTATTATGTTGCAACGTATGTAACATGAAATGTGAACTAAGGTTATATGTGAAAGAATGGTAGAATGCTTGTGATAGGTTTATTATTGTATGAACATGAACTATGTACCTGTGTCATGAGATTGACAGAAGTATCATGTAGGCTTTCTTTTTAGATTTGTTTAATCCATGTTACATGTACTAGTGAAGTTGTTAAATGAGTATAATGTCATATGATGTATGTATGCTTAATGTGTGGGAAGTTACTTGCTGAGTCTCGTAGACTCACTCTTGCTTCGGCGTATAGGTGCATATATCTCCACTTCCTTGGAGGAGACAGTTAGGAGCGAATCCGAGCGTGAGGAGTAGAATCTTCCATGGAGATTTTCTTTTGTACTTCACTTACATAGTATGTAATAAGAGAGGACTTGTATTATGTGGAGATCATGTAATTTATTTAGTTGCAAGATGTGGACAATGTAAAGTTTAATTTCTAAGTTATGAAGTATTTGATTTCCTTGTTCTATATAGACTGTGTATAAGTGATGATGATGGAATACGAGATTTGTGACGACCCTCCTTATACGGGTACGATTATACCAATCAACGTCGATGTAGTGATGTCGTTACAGTGGGAGATTTACCCATCACTACCACAAGATTGAGATGTATACAAATATAGACATAGAACAGCAGAAGTAAAAGAATAAACTGTCAATTTATTTGATCATCCACATTAGACATACATAGCCCATATAGCAATTTAAAAGAAACTAAAGTCCACATAATGAAATTCTAGATCCAAATTACATTGTTCATCCACAATTACACAAGTCTCAAATTTCATACTATGAAAAGAAAGCACAATGTCGGTGACTCCACAACAATCTACTCTCCTTGCTTGGAATCGCTCTCAATGATCTCCTCCAAGGAAGTAGGGTCACCTGCTAAACCTGTAGACGAAGCAAGAGTGAGTCTAAAAAACTCAACAAGTAATCCATACACATTATACATGCACACATCATGCGCACATTTTACCTCAATTACGTCAATCAATACATGGAACATGGTTTGAACCATCTTTAAGAAAGCCTATCATGATACTTCTACCAATCTCATAACACATGATACAGGTTTATGTCATTCCACAAAATATACCTACCGCATGCTTTCTATACATTTACTCACATGATAGCTAAATTATATCTACGTTGCAACATGATAGCAATTGAGACATGGAATTTTACACATAAAGGAAGAGCGTTCCTAGCATGGATTCTACGTACTTTTCCACATGCATATCACATTTGTAAACATACTAAGCTTTCTGTTTTGACATGAATCTAAATCCATCATATCATATTTCACAATTCTACATATTCACATATTCACATATTCACTTACACACTACACATTTTCACTTATACACAATCAATTATTCTCACTTAAGTGCTGTGACACATAAGTCCAAACCACCACTAGAAGGACACATATAACACATTCACATAACACATAGACGCCACCTAGGCAACACAGTGAACGATCTTGGTACTGCGCAGACTGAGAGAAGTACTCTCCACCCTAACCAGTGGTACTTGTCCACCTCCAGGATTTCATCCTAATGCCCATAGGATATCAAACACATTGAACCTTCCCGTTGGGACTTTACCATGGTACGGTTCCACAGCCCTCTATGGAAGCAGTGTCACACACGGCATAAATTACACATTTTCCAATTAACAACACAATTTCTAACTAATTAACACATCATTTCCATTTTCACATTCATGCACATGGTTCAGTTTCCCCTATCATGGTATACTGTTCATAAGACTTAACATTCAGGGATTTACACTAATCACGTTAAAACTATTTAACGAATCTATGATCACAATAAGCATGCTTTAATTAATTATTTCTTCATGAAATTTGCATAAATATCACTTACTGTTTCCCAATCAACATCAAATTTTAACCACGGGCTGTTTACATGTTGCCAGATCATACATACCAATTTTCACATTTTTCTAAGCTATGCAAAATTTACAGAAAATAGAACAACCATTTGCATATTACCCATAAATCATTTCATCCATGATTCACATCATGAAGGTCATAATTAGCAGTTTATAGCCCTGTGTCTAACACTCATATCATCACAGAATTTTTCCCAGAATTTAACAAGCATCATATCATTTATTGGAAATTTAAAACAACCTAATCATGCTCCCTATTTTTAATCTAGAAATTATAACTAATTACGTAGACATGGATAATTCCAAAATTTTAATGACATGGACTGACACTCATCCACATCGTCTAAAAATTTTATGGCATTTAAATTCCACATGGATTGTGTAAACAGGGTCTACCATGTTCAAAACTGTTTAACATGCATTTCAAACAAATTCAATAATTAATACAATTAACTGAAATTCACAAAAATTTCACAACACCATCCACTATCAATTACATAGCATATACAATTTACAGTATATCTCATGCGTACAAATCCGAAAAATAGTCATATAAGGAAGAACAGTTCACTGTTCTTTCCTGAAGAACGAAACGACAAGGGTCTGGCCGTTCAAACAAGTTAACGGCAGTATCGGCTGCCGCCAACTTAGGATATTAACAGTAGGAGATCCTGCCGTTAAGTTCCTGTCTGTGCAAAACACAGACTGAACTTCATAAACTTGGTGAAATTGGGGTTCCAAGACTCGAATAAAATTCCAGAAAAATGCCTAAGACCTACTAGACATATGTATGAACAATGGGGATGGGTTACTTGCCTCTGGAAAAATCAACAAGGGGATTAAAAGGTGAGGAGCTCTCCTCGGCCAGTGCCAAGAAGCCTCCTAAACCTCCCAGCTTCGGGCTCTGTGGTGAGTCTCGCTGCGCACCGGAGTCGGGGAAGTGTTCCTTGATGTCCAAAGAGTCCTCCAGTCGGGGTAGATCGCCGGAAGACGCCTCCAGTCGTCGGATCAAAGGCCACCAACTTTGGGTTTTCTCACATCTCTAGGGTTTCTTTGCCAAAGAGAAAAGAGATCTCCTCAAGTCTCAAGAGGCTATTTTTATAAGTGGGCCTTGGGGTTTTGTGTAGATGGGATGGGAGAGCCGTTGGAGACAGCTCCCCAATCAGAGAGCAAGGAAAATCGCGGGATTTCTGGATCTCCTGCGCACAAAATTTTAGAGAAATAAACGTCCACATACATGTCCGTCTACAAATTTTTGGCGTCCATCGATATGGACGTCGACTACACATGAATGTCCATTCATGTTGCCGTCAATCGCCCTTCGGCCAGGTCATGAAATTATGCAGAAAACCATATTTACTCTATGTATATAGATGCAATTTATGAAGTATAATGTAACTACTATCTACACAATGCCAATGAACAACATTTACGAACTAAACATACACATACATAAATAGGTACACCAAGATAATATGTACATAAATATCTACATGTTTATACATGATACTATACACAAGCATGAATCCACAGACGAGAAAATAAAAGGACAAAATTTCGAGGGCCTTACACCCTCTCCCCCTTAAAGAAAATTCATCCTCGAAGTTCGAACAACACTACTCAAACAATTGGGGATACTTCTTCTTCATCGCATCCTCAAGCTCCCAGGTAGCCTCCTCTCGCGAGAAGTTCCACCATAAAACTTTTACCGATGCAATACTCTTGTTTCGTAGATGTTGAACCTTCCGGTCAACAATAGCTACCGGTTGCTCCACATAGGAGAGATCTGGCTGGATCTCCACTGGCTCGTGACTAATAATATGAGATGGATCTCGAACATCTCTGAGCATAGACACGTGGAAAATGGGATGAACGCTAGCTAAAGTCGGGGTAAAGCTAGCTCATAAACCACACTACCTAAATGCCTGAGAATATCATATGGGCCAATGAATTTAGGACTTAATTTGCTATGCCTGCCAAACCTGACAACACCTCGAGTAGGTGAAATCTTCAAAAAGACATGCTCACCCACTCCGAACTCCAAATCCTTCCTCCTGTTGTCGGCATAACTCTTCTGCCTATCCTGTGCCGCAACAAGCTCTTCCTAATCAACTGGACCTTGTCCGAAGTCTCCTGAACTAACTCCAGACCGATTAGCTGCCCATCACCTGTCTCCTCCCAACATAAAGGAGATCTGCAAGGCCTTCATACAACGCCTCAAATGGAGCCATACCAATACTCGCTTAAAAGCTGTTGTTATATGCGAACTCCACTAGAGGTAAATGGCGCTCCCAATCATCCTTCCAATCCAGAAACACGCTCTCAACATATCCTCGAGCGTCTGGATAGTCCTCTCGGACTGTCCATCTGTCTGAGGATGAAACGCCGAACTGAGCTTCAGCTCCGAACCTAAAGCATCCTGAAGACCCTTCCATAGTCTCGAATTAATCTCAGATCTTGATCCGAAATGATCGACTTCGGCACACCATGCAATCTAATGATGCTACTAACATACAACCTAGCCAGACTCTCAACCGACTGCTTCTTCTTCATAGGAAAGAAAAGCGCAGTCTTCTAGAATCTATCTATGACTACCCAAATCGAGTCATTACCCCGTCTAGATCGAGGCAAACCCTAAACAAAATCCATAGTGACAGCTTCCCACTTCAATACTGGGATCTCCATCTTTTGCATAAGACCAGATGGTCGCTGCCGCTCGGCTTTCACTTGCTGGCATACTAAACACCTAGATACATAATCCGCTACATCCCTCTTCATGCCAGACGAGCAAAAGGACCTCTTCAAATCCTGGTACATCTTAGTGTTACCCGGATGAATAGAGAATCTCGACCTATGAGCTTCTGCTAATACATGCTCACGGACATCTACAATGTCAGGAACACATACTCGGTGATGGAATCTATCCACGTCGTACTCATCACGAGCAATGCCTGCCTTGCCCACTAACTCTTGGAGTCTAGGGTCGGCCTTCTGCTGCTCGATCACCTCATCTAACACCGAAGAACTAATGGACAACTGAGCTACAAAAGCCTGACACAAAGATGGCTCTAACTCAGTCATCGCACATGCTGCATCCTCCAACATCTTCCAATCCTGCTGGAGAGAAAACTTCTTCCTACTAAGGTCATCCGCTACAACATTCGCCTTTCCAGGATGATACTGGAGGTCGAAGTCATAGTCCTTCAAGAACTCAATCCATCTTCTCTGCCTCAGGTTTAATTCCTTTTGGGAGAAAAGATATTTCAAGCTCTTGTGGTCAGTGAACACCTCAAATATGGCACCATAATGATAGTGTCTCCAGATCTTTAGTGCATGAACCACTGCCGCAAGCTCAAGATCATGAGTCGGATAGTTTCGCTCATGCTCCTTTAATTGACGAGAAGCATACGCTACTACCCTTCCTTGTTGCATCAATACACAACCAAGGCCAATTCGAGAAGCATCCGTGTAGATAGCAAAACCCTCTACACCGCTCGGCAGAACTAACACTGGCGCTAATGTGAGCTTAGTCTTCAATAATCAAAAACTACTCTCACACTCCTCGGACCAGAAAAACTTCACTCCCTTCCTGGTCAGTTGATTCAATGGGGCGGCGATGGATGAAAATCCCTTAATAAATCACCGATTGTAACCCGCCGAACTAAGAAAACTCTGAATCTCCAAAGGAGTCTTGGAATCTCCCAATCCATAACAGCTGGACCTTCGCTGGATCAACTGCTACACCAGCACCGAGAGATAACATGCCCAAGGAAATGAACCTCGCGCAACCAAAATCACACTTGCTGAATTTAGCATACAGCTTGTGCGCACGGAGAACCTCTAATACTACCCTCAAATGCTGACGGTGTGTAGTCTCATCCGGAGAATAGACTAACACATCATTGATAAACACTACAACAAAGCTATCTAAATAAGGCCTAAACACCCTGTTCATGAGATCCATGAATGCAGCAGGGGCGTTAGTTAGACCAAAAGGAAAAACTAAAAACTCATAATGTCCATAACGAGTCCTAAAGGCCGTCTTGGACACATCCTCACTCCTATTCTCAACTGATGATAGCCAGACCACAAATCAATCTTAGAAAAGACTGATGCATTTTGCAGCTGGTCAAACAAATCATCAATCCTAGGTAAGGGATACATGTTCTTCACAGTCACTTGGTTTAGCTTCCTATAATCAATGCATAACCTAAGTGACCCATCCTTCTTCTTTACAAACAATACAGGTGCGCCCCAAGGAGAAACATTAGGGCGAATGAATCCCTTATCTAGCAATTCCTGCAACTACCTCCTCAACTCGGCTAACTCCGCAGGTGCCATCCGATATGGAGCCTTCGAGATAGGAGAGGTGCCCGGAAGCAACTTTATGGTGAACTCTATCTCTCTATCCAGTGGTAATCCAGATAAATCATCGGGAAAGACGTCTAGAAAATCCTGTACTACATCGATCTCTGCAAGAGTAGGTGACTCATCAGCCTTGGGTACTAACACTATGCTGGCAAGAAAAGTGTCACAACCCTTGTTTACCATGTGCATCACCTTCATGGCAGAGATCACCAACTTTCATGCCAAGTTCCTTGGCAATGGATGAGAGAACTCATCCTCACCAGGAATGTGGAAAACAATCCTTCCCATGACAATCTACTAACGCATAGTGCTCCTCTAGCCAATCCAGACCAAGAATAGCATCAAAGTCCTTCATCTTCAGCAAGAAGAAACACCCATCTAGTACCCTATCCTCAATGCACACAGATAACTACGGAATACACTTCCTAGTTGATACCGTACCCGCGGGTGTGTGTACAGATAAAGGGACTTCTAAATCCTCAGACTCTACGCCTGACTCTATAGCCAACTGCCTAGCAAACTACTCGAAAATGAACGATTGAGTGGCACTCGTATCAAACAAAACCCGAGCGTGCACACCTAGAATTAAAACCGTACCTTCGGTGACATGCTCCGCTTGCTCGTCATCCTCTCGTGCTAGAGCAAACACTAGAGCTTGGGCTCGAGGCCTTCCTGGTCTTCCTGTAGCTGGTGCTGCTACTGCTGCTGGGGCTGGTGCTCCACGCTGGACTCCCTGCTGAAGTCTCGGACAATCCTTGATCTTGTGGTCGCTGCTCCCGCACTTCTGGCATTTCCCCGCTACCATCCAACACGTCGTACTACCGTGTGTCCTCCCGCAATGAGGACACTCCTTCTTCACACTAGGGGAACGTTGAGATGGTACCTGAGTACTACTGGCTGCCACTGGGCACTGCGGTGACTGGTACACTGCCTTCTTCCTATCCTGCCGCTAGAAAGGAGCTGCAGGCCTCTTCTGCGAAGCCTTCTTCTCCTCTAAGTACTGCTCCATCTCACCCTCTTGCCTACAAGCAGCGCTAAGGGCCTCATCCAGGGTACGATGATCAAACGCCACAAGCCTCGTCCTCAGTGATGACTTAAGGCCCATCACAAATTCCTTTGCCTTCCTGCGCTCATCAACCACTATGTGAGGTGCATACTTAGATAATTCAGCAAACCTAGCCTCATACTCGAGTACAGTCATGGAGCCCTGAGTCAAAGAAAGGAACTACTGCTCCATCCTGTCCTAGGTATGCTCGGGAATGAACTTGGCTCGGAAGAGCCTCACGAACTCGTCCCAAGCAACATCAATAGCACTATCCTCGACCGGGTACGCAGTAAGGACAAGCCCCACACATCGGCTCTCTCCTGTAGGACAACTTCATAAGCACCAAACTAAACAACTCTAACTTAACAGGGTATACAAACATATAAAACTAACACATAACTGTAGCATATAATGCTAAAGTAACCTTGTCATCGTTTGCACACCTAATAGCCAGAAGAAGATCTTCTCGATCTCCCTCATCCAGCTCTCAGCTAGCAATGGGTCTCTCTCCCCCTTAAAAGAGGGTGGCAACATCCTCTTGAACCTTTCCATGATGGAGGGTCCACCATGGTCCTGAGCCTGGGGAACTGGAACCTGAGCCTGCTACAACAAACAACAAGCAACTCATATTCAACATAACATCATGCAATTTAATAAAATAGACTACTCTTATCTATTATTCTAACCTGAGCCTCCAACTGAGCCTGGAGAGTAGCCTGGGTGTGGGCCTGCGTCTGCATTGCCTGCACTAGACCTTGCATGAACACTCCATAATCCACTGACGGTGGAGGAGGAAGCACAGGACCTTAGGTGCTGGGGCCTGCTGCTCACCCTGGTACTCACCTAGGCTCATCTCTCTCTGCTCGCCATCACGAGTAGGTACACCACCACGTCTACCGCGTGAAGCCATATGCTGCAATTAATTTAATCACTATTAGAAACTACGTTATTTAGTTCCTAACCACTTTCTTATCTATCTTTCATGATTATTAATCATTTCTACACATGTGGACAATTCTATAAGGACTTAGCATGTAATGAAGATGATGACTGATATATATTTATGTACAATCTCAACCACTCGCGCTCTGATACCAATCTCTGTGACGACCCTCCTATACCGGTACGATTATACCAATCCACGTCGATATAGTGAACGTCGTTATAGTGGGACATCTACCCATCACTACCACAAGATTGAGATGTACACAAAGATAGACATAGAACAGCGGAAGTAAAAGAATGAACTGTCATTTTATTTCATCATCCACATTAGAATACATAGCCCATATAGCAATTTAAAAGAAACTAAAGTCCACATAATGAAATTCTAGATCCAAATTACATTGTTCATCCACAATTACACAAGTCTCAAATTTCATACTATGGAAAAGAAAGTACAATGTCGGTGACTCCACAATAATCTACCCTCTTCGCTCGGAATCACGCTCAACGATCTCCTCCAAGGAAGTAGGGTCACCTGCTAAACCTGTACGCCGAAGCAAGAGTGAGTCTAAAAGACTCAACAAGTAATCCATACACATTATAC
>CM024754.1:130756728-130894381 GCA_014218235.1 Colocasia esculenta
AGGCAAGTTCCTACCCTTTTGTTTTGGCCTTGGCTGAGAGATGTGCTAGTTAAGTCAGGTGCCAGAATTTCTTGATGATCCTGCTCTCGTAGAATCAGATTTTGAAGAAGGTGATTCGAAGATGACGGGCTAGGTGTATATCTGCTAGATTTTAATGAGGAGGTGGAGTTGGGAGATCTTGGGTTAGGAGAAGAAGACCCAGTGAGCTCCTATGTGGATGGCACAAAAAGGTTCGACGAGCCACCATGGCTGTAACGAGCCCACTAAAGAAGTCAACCTTGGCACTGAAGAATCCCCGAAGACAGTTTTGATTATTGCCAACTTGAGTGTTGAAGAAGAAGAAGCTCTGGTAACCATTCTCAAGAATTTTCCGACGATTTGCTTGGTCTTATGAGACATGCCGGGACTCGATACTTCTTTGGTCGAGCATCGTTTGGTCCTAAAAGCCGACGCGAATGCCGTCAAGCAAAAGTTGAGAAGGCTACATCCTAAGTTGCACTCAAGATCAAAGAGGAGGTTGACAAGTTGCACAAAGCCAAATTTATTAGGGTTGTGCTATATCCACAATGGTAGCTAATATCGTCCCTGTAATGAAGAAGGACGGTAAGGTTAGGATCTGTATAGATTTCCGTGACTTTAATCGTGCTTGCCCAAAGGACGATTTCCCTCTCCCACACATAGATGTCCTAGTGGACAATACTGCCGGCTTCGAGCTTTTGTCGTTTATGGATGGTTTTCTCTGGGTACAACCAGATTCGCTTGGCGGGGAAGACCAGGAGAAAACTTCATTTACACGCCCTGGGGGACTTTATTGTTCGTCGTCATGCCTTCGGATTGAAGAATGCGGGAGCAACTTATCAAAGGGCAATGATGGCAATTTTTCATGACATGATGCATGTGCACATGGAGGTCTATGTGGATGATGTCTTGGTTAATCAAAGACTCGACATGGCCATGCTGAGATCCTTCGGGCAGTTCTCCAAAGGTCTAGAGAGCACAATCTTAAGATGAACCCCAAAGTGTGTCTTTGGTGTCTCTTCGGGGAAATTGCTTTGGGTTCATAGTCAGCAAGCGGGGATTGAAATTGATCCTAACAAGGCCAAAGCAATAATTGATATGCCTCCTCCTAGGAATATCAGAGAAGTTAGAGGGCTAATTGGCAGACTCCAGTTCATTTCGGAGGTTTATCTCCCAGCATTCAATCCGCTGTAAGCCCTTCTAACGAATGCTTAGAGGAGAGGCGAAGTTTGATTGGGATATAAATGTCAGAAGGCCTTGATGAATTGAAGAGCTATCTTTTTAATCCCCCTGTTCTCTCGCTCCTCCGGTCCCGGGTCGGGCCTTTACTGCTCTATGTGTCATCCACAGAAGATTCAACTGGAGCAGTTTTGGCCCAATACGACGACAGAAGAAGGAGAGAGCGGGTGTACTATTTATCCAAGTTGTTCAATGAGGCTGAAAAGAAGTACACCGCCATGGAAAGAACGTGCGCGTGTCCGTCGTCTGGGTTGCCCAGAAGTTGAAGCACTATTTCTTGGCTCATGAAGTGAAACTTCTGGCGCGTATGGACCCTATTCGGTACTTGCTCGAGAAGCCCGTCCTGACTGAGCGGTTGATGAGGTGGCAAAGCTTCCTTAATCAATTGATATCACCTATGTCAACCAAAAGTCAATCAAGGGGCATGCCATAGCTGAGCATTTGGCCCACCACCCCTTACCTTATACTCTCCGTTGATGAAAGTTTCCCGATGAAGAGTTAGGAGCCATTATCGATGGTGAACTTTCGTGGTGCTTTACTTCGACGGGGCGCTCAATTCTAAAGGGGTGGGATAGGGGCAGTCCTCTCTCAACCGAAGGGGTAGTCATTCCGCATGCCTATCAGTTAACCTTCCGAGCCACGAACAATGTTGGCTGAGTACGAGGCTCTCCTAGTCGGGATGAAATGGCTTTATTGCTCGGAGTCAAGGAGTTAAGGATTATTGAGATTCGCAGTTGATACTCCGGCAATCTCTTAGCAAGTACCAGACCCGGGACCCCAAGCTGAAACCATACCAGAGTTGGTAGGAAAAGTAGTCCGCAGTTTAGGAAGCTCACTCTAGTGCACATACCTAGGGCTCAGAACATCCTACCAGATTCACTCGCCTCCCTCGCGTCTTCCATTCCCATTCCTTTGGGAAGTCTTCTCAACCGTCTCTGTCCAGAGGTTAAGAGTCCCTTCCCATGTCGATCTGTGGTTCTCTCATATCTCGTGCATCCTTCCATCCCTTCAGGTCCATGCGCTTTCCAAAGCCCAGAAATTGACCTTGAAGATGGCCATCCTTGGTATTTTGACATCGAAACTTTCTCAAAGATGGATCCTTCCCTGATTATGCCACCTCTGCCGATAGACGGGCCTATTCGCCGTGTCTCCGAGCGGTACAAGATCATAGGTGGCATTCTATACAAAAAGTCTCTCACGGGGTCTATCTCCGTTGCCTTGATGAATTCGAGTCCCAAGATGTTGTTTGAAGCCGCTCACTCTAGTGAATGTGGTGGCCATGTTAATGGTAGAGCAATTGCCCAGAAATTGCTAAGACACTATTATTGCCCACCATGGAAGAGGACTGTCGTCATTTTGTCCGTCACTGTGCTAAATGTCAATTGCACGGTGACAAAATTCATGCTCTTCCCTTCTCTTCACCCTCTTATCGCTCCATGGCCTTTCGCCATGTGGGCGTTTGACGTGGTCGTTCCCTCTCGCGGATAGAACCGGAGAATCCGGAAGAAGTCCTTCATTCTGACCGCCACGGAGTACTTCACGAAGTGGGCTGAAGCGAAGCGTTCATAGAAGTCAAAGCTTCAACAGTTTCAAGTCATCAAGCGCAACATCCTTGCAAGATTTGCGTGCCTCGGACATCGTCACCGACAACGGACCGCAATTCACTTCACAGGAGCTTCGCGACATGTGTGGTAAATATGACATTAACTTGCATCATTCATCACCATATTATCCACAAGGTAATGGACAAGTGGAGCTACTAATAAAACTCTCATTAAAATCATAAAGAAAACATGCCAATCTCACAACAATGCTGACTGGCCAGATCGCTTAGTTGATGCTCTTTGGGCTTATCGCACCTCCGTCCGCACTCCTACGGGGCAAACTCCCTACTCTTTGACATACGGATCGGATGCGATACTCCCATATGAGATCTTCGTCCCTTCGCTTAGAGTTCAATTGGATTCCGAACTTGATCCTGATCAACGTCGGGAAGCCTTGTTGGCACAACTTGAACTCTTAGATTAAAGGCGAATGATAGCGGCTGACCATGCACAAGTCTATCGTCAGAGAATTGCACGTTTTATGCCAAAAGAGTTCTTGAGAGAAAATTCGAAGTAGGTGAGATGGTCCTTAGCGTAAATCTTAAAAGCACCAGGTCCCAGGAGCAAATTGCAAGAAAATTGGGAGGGTCCGTTCGTTGTCAAAGAAGCATACTCAGGAACGCTTATAGGTTAGTGGATGCCGAGGGAGTTGAGCTAACGCACCCTTGGAATGCAGTCTACCTCAAGAACTTCTACCCTTAGTCATCAGTCCGTCAAGTCGGTCATTCATCACTTGTTAAGGTGTGGGTCTACTTTCTTTACTCCCACGTGGCCACTAGTCAGGTAAGGTTTTCACACACCACACGATGTGGAGTACTCCCCTAACTGAAAAATCACAAGTACCTCGGGCGGTCTCATCCGGTCAATGTGTTTCCTCTATTCTTTTCCCACTCGGTCGTGTTTGGAATCGGAACAAACTACGAGTAGGGGACCATCCACTCTCTTTTAAAAGGACAAGGTCACCATAAAACAAGGGGAACTAATGAAAGCAAGGGGCAAAATGTCAAATCAAGCCTCACAAGGGAGAAAAGAAAAGCCAAAGGTCAAAAAAAGGTAGCAAAAAGTACGTACCCTAAAAAGGCTGACCAACTCAAGAGGTAGCAAAAGTACGTACCTCCACCCCAGAAATCAGAAACAAATGAAAAATCCCCCTGAAAACAATGGTTGACCAAGTCTGCTTGTATATGATGTCGGTTTGGAAACAAAAAGTAGTTTGAACCAAAGTCCTACATGATTTTCTATACTTTCTTCCCATTTCTCCCTCTGGGGGCAATTTGATTGTATAAGACCTTCCCGTGGTGGAAAAACATCAAGAAGGCTAGGGCAATGCCTACATTAGATTTCATGCACGTCCCCTTTACTCTTGGCCTCTGTGGTTAAATAGATCGTGTAACCCTATACCGCAACATGTGATGAATATGTGTCTTAGAGTCCAAAATCCAAAAAAAATATAAATAATACAAGAATGCAAAAACACAAAAGAGAGTCTTTTTGATGTATATTTCACGTTGTACATATTTTCTCCCAAATTTCTCCCTTATTTTCAAAAGCCAAAAAAATTAGAAAAATCAAAAATCCAAAAAAAATTGTGGTACCATGTATATATACTAACATTCTCCTTATTTTCTTATCAAAAACAACAAAAAATAAGAAAACAACAAAACACAAAAAAATGCATGTGCATATTTCCCTTTCAGTTATTTGTATGTTCCTATCTTTGATAGAAATTAGCCCCTTGACCAGATCTCAAGAAAGGTATATCGTAGGCAAGGGGCTAAAAACAGATCTACACTAACTGTTTTCTTTGAGTGTTTGTGGATACATGATGCAGGAACCAAGAACAGAAACAAACCATTCAAGTGCAAATAAACATTCCACTATTTTGATCAAGTTCTGTACATATCAGGACAGGGGCATACCCCTGGAGGTACAAAAGCCCCTCTCCTCTCCTCTCTCCGCTCTCCCCTCGCTAGGCCTCTGCTACGTGAGCTGCTCACCCCTCTCCTCCTCCCTCTCCCGACGCCGGTCTGGGAGAGAGGCCTGGACGCCGTCGACGCCTCGGGTCGCTGCAACCCTCCTCGCACCACGGAAGGGTCCCCCCAGGGACACGATGTCGTCAAGAGAGGCGAACGCCGATCCGGTCCTCACGGGCGTCGCCTGCTGGGCCTGCCGCTGCTGCTCCCGGCGCTTCTTCAGCACCCGGTCCTTCAAGATCTCATAATCCGCAACAATCCGTGACCGAGCTGTCTCGGCCTCTCTCTCCCTCTCTCTAGCCTCAAGCAGGCGACCCCTCATGTGGCCCGGTCGTCCCTCACTCCTCCATGGCAGCCGCCATGGTCCGCCGCTGCATGCCAAAAGCAAAAGGTGTTAATTACAATGCATGATAGGAAGGAGGAAGTTTGGTGCCTTACCTCTGTCTCCATCTCCAAACGAGAGTCCTCCATCTGCGCCTGGAGAGTCCACTACTCCTTCCCTTCCTGCTGCATATAAAAGACAAGTCAAGTCAGATCAAATCAAAATCAACTATTCAGAAAGGGTTGGTAGTCTTTTACCTCGGCCTCCAACTCCCGGACCCTCGCCTGCGCCCGGTCCAGGGCGTCCTGCAGGCGGTCGGCAAGATCCCCTCTCGCCGGCTGTGCCGACGAGCTCGCCCCGAGGCCGCGGCTCGCCCGACTCTCGCTAACTCTTCCTTCTGCATTCACAGAATCCTGGTCAGTCATCAGTTTCAATGATCAAATCAATCAAATTCAATGTTACTTACCAGTGTCCTGACCTCGGCCCGGAGCCTCGTCAGCTCCACCTCCTGCTCGGCCAGTCGCCCCTCCAAAGGCGGATGGCCTGTGACTCCGGCATCTGCCAAATGCACTTCAAGGTTAGATAAGGTAATCAACCATCAAGGCAAAGCGTAGAGGTTCACTTACCACTCGCCGGTCGAGTCGGAGACGTCCCGTACCGTGCTAGATAATCCTCCAGTAAGCCGAGCTGTCGGGGAGGTCTGTCACTCGGACCACCTGCTCGCCACCCTCGCGCCAGTACGCAACCGTGCTGCCGTGGTCCGCTCCCCCCATCACGGTCCTCGGTAAAGAACCGCCGGCGTGAGTGTCCCTCTCTCCCGAGGGAAGGCACCTCGATGGCCGGCTGGTGCCAGCCCAGTGTCCGCACACCAACTCCAAATAGTACCTCACATGTCCCGAGGCACAGTAAAGGAGGTGGCGGTCGAAAAGGGGGCGACCTGCCGCCACCACGCCGGGTGCGAGCGTCCGCCTCCCCCCCCCGCATATGGGGTCCACACCACCTGAAAGAATGTGAAAACATTGGTCAGTACATCAAATACAGCAATAATTGAAAGAATGCAAAAGCTAGTTGAGGTTTTCATACCTGCTCGTGAGGATAGTGGTCGAGTGCGACCCGCACATCCCCTACCCTCTGTCAGTGACCCTGGGGTCCGGGCCACCTCCCACCTCGTCATGAGAGGCACCATCGCCTGGCGCCCCTCTGCAAGTGTCCCGCGCCCATAGGGAAGCGGTGTATCCCCAGATCTGCAAGGCAGCAAAAAAGAATGGTCAGTAAGGCAGTTAAAAAAAAAAAAAAATCAATGATAAGCTTTAAAGGAAAATTGTGTACCTGTTAAGGGGGTGAAGCCCCCTGCTCTGAGAGCGCTGAGAGCTGCTGGGGAGGAGAGAGAAAAGTGTCCCAGCATTGCAGCACCCCATGCGTACCGGCCAGCCTGCACCAAGTCTCGTAGCAGCAGCACGAACTTGCAGTTCATCTGTGATGACTGCGTCGCGAACAGCAGGCGTCCAAAGAGGTAGCTGACGAAATCCGCACCGAGCGCTCCTCGCTCCGGTCTCCTAGGTCGATGCCCCCCGCACTCCAGCGTAGAACTCATCCAATGTCTCTAGGGGTCCTCTCCTCCTACCCCTCAATCCAACTGCCTCCGACAATGATCCGAGCAGGATGCTCCGGATCGGTCTCCTCCTCCCGGCCACAAACTCTGGCCCCAGCAACTCCGCAATATCATCATGATAGTCCCTCCTCTCCAGTCCGACTACCGGCTCTCCCTGACCGGCAGTCCCGTCAGATATGCCACATCCTCTAATGTGGGTATCATGTGCCCCAAGGCATGATGAATGCCTTGCAATCCTCCTCCCATCTCTCCCTCAACGCCTCGTAAGTAGGGACATCTAAGTGAAAAGGGTGTACCGATAAGAGATGTCCGAACCCCATCCTCGCTATCTGGGCCTGCTGGCCTCTGGAAGCGCCTGGTACCATGCCCAGCACAGGTCCCAAGTCACCCTACTCCTCATTCGGCCTTGCCCTGCAAAAACATAGATCCTCGACGTCAGCATCGACTGCCGTTCAATAATAAGTCAGCGACCAGGGGTGGCCGTTTAGTTCCTGTGTAGACGTCCAACACATTGCCGCCAAGTTCAGATTGACGGCAAGGGGTTGGACGCCAGCAGGAACTCGACGGCAACCGATGTGGCCGTCAAGTTCCTGTCTGACCCGACGGATCTTACCCCTGTTTTTCCCTCCTATTCACCAAATCCCAAACGCATCCCCAAGGGTTTTAGAGTACTCACCCGGGGTCGTCGAGGTGCCTCCGCCTCCGTCTCGTCTCCTCCCTCGGTCTCGTCCCCCTCCGGTGCGTCCTCCACCGCCACTTCTTCTTCTTCTTCCTCCGTAGCCATGGCACCTCTTCCTCTTCCTCCTCCGGTTGACGGCGGTCCCGGGAATGCTTCGTTTCTCCTCCTCCTCATCGCGATCTCGAGCAAGTAAGGTGTGGTCTTTCTTTCTCCCCGATGTTTGGAAGACGGAATGGCGCCCGGGAGAAGGCGTCGGTTCAAAAAAGCAATTTTCCTGGTTTACGTCAAGGTCAGGCCGTTTACTTTCCTTGGCGTCAACCTCAGGCCGCTGACGTACACTTGATGGCCTGGTGTGGACGTCAAGGTCTCTTCAATGTCAGACCTCGAAGTCTGGTACAGACGACCATGTTTGGAATTTGAATGTCGACGGCCACCTATGTGGACGTCTAACATGGTCTCAATGGTTGGCGACGGGTCATGGACGTTTACCTGAAGTTGGCGGCCATCGATGTGGACGCCAATGTCTCCGACAGCACACTCTTCTGAACCTTTGAGGCCATCACACTCCACACATTCCACAAGTCAAGCCAACTCAAGCCAATTTGACACAAATAACGCACTTTTTTCTTCATCAAATTTGTGTTACACTTATTCAAAACAGGAAAATACATCACTTTGCCCTACGGGCCATGAAAAAGTCACAAGAAATGGGGCAAATAGTGTCTGTATATCCTCTCGTACTGCCACACATCTTCCGGCGTTTCCTGCACTGCCAGTCCCACCTTCTTGCTCACTGTGTATTTCTTCCAAGTCTTCATGGCTTTCTTCATCATCTTTTCATTCCTCCCGGTGATTATCATATCAGTAAGCTGGATGGAGTTGGAATTCCCCGTGGAATCCCAAGCTGACAGTGGCACCGATGTGGTTGGTACACCACCATCTGACCCGCTCCAATCAGCCACAAATCTCTGTCCTCCCTGGTCTTTGCTCTGAACTCAATGGTCCTCATGAACAGTGGCCTCACGATGAAGTCATCCATCACCAGAATGCCAGATGATCTCTCCAAGCATCTCTGCTCTTCAAGTGTGCTGTCACACACTTGATCTCATCTTCCGACTCATACCATGCCCTGCTGCAGTACACTGAACTCCGAAGGAAGATCCTGGAGGGGGTAGGTTGTGCTTCAGCAAATCAAACTTTAAATGAGCTTCCATCCATACCTGGAGCAGAAACAACTCCCGCAGGTGCGTCCGCCTAGCTCATTGTGGTGAGCGAACTGTACAGGTGGGCCAGCACTGCAGGGCAAGTGACTGCCCGCGCCACAGCAGAGAAAGTACTCCAACATTCTCATAGAGGATGAATCGCCACTCGTGGGAGCAGGAAGACTCCAGCCAGGCAGAGTGTCATCCCCGGTCGCTCTCTCTCCGCCAATCTCCCTCGCATGCTGGATCAACCACCAGGCCAACCGGTCTAGGAAGATCCCGTTCTTGTTCGTCATCCGCAACACCTCCTTCTTGTCTCTTACGATGTCCGCGAGGATCTCTTCCCACGAGAGGAGAGGAGTCGCTGCATCGTACTCCAGGCACCGCTGCCACCCCAAGAACAGTTCCACCTCCTCCAGCAACACACGCTCCCCGAAGCCCTGGAACACGAACGTGTGCGTATGTGGGTGCCATCTCTCCACCAACGCCCCCCAGGCGTCAAACCCCCACCACATCTCTTCATGTTCTTCGCCAATACCACCATGAAGTTCAAATGCCACATCCACGAAGCTCCGCATGTCCAGCGTGATGGCATTACCAGGTTCACAAGCCAGAAAAGGCCCGTACCTGGCCTTGGCTCAGGAATGCTGGGATTTCCTGCATGGGGGTGTGAAGGGTTCTGTAAGGACGTTGCTTGGGGCGTTTTTAGCCCAGGAGAAAATAGAATCAATCATTGCTTACCTCCCCGTTGGCCAGACGCGTGCTCAAGTGTCCCGGAACTTCGCTCAAAACTCTGGGTTCGCGCCTGTGGATCGTCCGGTCGATGAGGAGGCCATTTTTTGTGTTTTTCTGTCTCTCAGCTCTCTGGTTCGCAGCAGGAGCAGGGAGGGACGGAGGTAGGAGATGGTAGAGTCCCTATGGACTCCCATCACCTATATTTTCGGTCTGATCCGCTGTCAGGTCAGCGTCCATATCGGTGGACGTCAGTTCCAGGTTGGCGGCCACATATGTGGACGTTAACAATGTCCTGGCGGCCATCGATGTGGACGTTTACTGACCGGAAGTTTTTAAATTCTTAATCTTTATATGGCCATTATCCTTTATCTTGTGCTTCGAGTTGTTTTGCAGATATCTTAAGCACAAGCTGCACTTCAAATTCAGAACGCTCATGCGACCTTGAGCGTTACAGGTATGTCTAACATAGGACCCCACCAGAGGCGAATAACTTGGCGACCGTGAACCCTGAGTTCCCCTTCACCAAAAACCATGATGGGTTTGCGATCTCTCAGTTATTCGTATGGCCTTTAGAAATTTCCTCTGGTGCTAACTTGCATTTTAGATAGGCAACCCACACCAGCATGCATCTTCACTGCTAACATTCTCTTACTAACACTCAAAAAAAAAAAAAAAGGTGATTTTCCTCGATCATATGATTGCTCCATGGCTCCCCTAGCTCAGGTAGCCTACTGGTCCGCCTTCATGACTATCCAGGTTGATATCGGGTCTTTGTTGCCCCCCTTCTCCACTTGTCCCACCGTGCTTTTCACACTGATCATTCCAGCCTTATTGAGTCCATTTGAGCCTTCGCCAGCCGCGAGATTAATTCCGGACTTCAGCTTTCCAAGCATGTGATTCCAGTTAGAATCTTTTGATAATCCTTTGAGAGATCAACCAACCTTGTCTTTGTGACCTCCTAAATTCGGGACCGACGTCCTGATTAGGCCAGCGAGCCCGCGAGCTCCGGTTATGAGACCCTCTTGATTCAACCGTCATATTACAACTCCTTTGACTCAGACACCCAGAAACTAGTCAAAGTCCAAACGGCCATGCCAGGGACCCAGCCATTGGGTCGCAGTTGTAGTTACATGGGTAGATCACCCTTTCCTACCCCTACTTGTCTCTCAGACGATTCGTCATCTGTCTCTAGCCTGTCTCTTTCGTTTGGTTTGCTAGAACTCCTATCCTCGGAGATGGCCCTTCCATTAATCTCCGCGTCCTTTGTTTACCGAGACACCAACCTTTCAGTCCACTCTGCTCCCTTCCAAGACCGGACGTCTTGGAGGGGCATTTGTAGACGCGAGATTGGCCCATCTCCCGCAAGGCTCTTTGGCCCATTAACCTTGTTTGACCATTTGTTGACCAGCCTCGGATCCCATGTAGACGGCATCATCGATGGCCGCCGACTACTGGTTGGCGGCAATCCCCCTGGACGTTGACCCAAGTTGGCGTCCACCTCGATGGACGCCTGCATGAGGTTGGCGGCCTGATCCCTGGACGTCAATAGGGTTTACCTGGTCTGCGCAACTAACCCGAGATTCCAGCCCACTTGCACCATTCTCTCGGCCATGCAACGCATGTAGCCGTTCCCACGGGTATATGGGCCACCTAGGCACCCCCTTGACCCAGTAAAAATCCTACATGGCCTCTACCCATTGGTTGGAGCATTTAGCAAGGATTGCCAAGTGTGCAAGTGTGTTTCTTCACACTTGAGCATCCAAGGCTCTCAACCCCGAGCTCCACTGTCTATATAATAGCCCTTTGAGCCCTCTGAGCCAGGGGAGAGAGGCTGGACGTCCTTATGCTGAAGCTTTGAGAGAGAGAGAGAAAACCTTAACCTACCTTCCACAACTTTTTTTTTTTTTTTTTTTGATAAAAAGGACAACAGTCAGCGACTAGTCGGGTGCACTTCCCTCCAGAGGAGGAAAGTGTGCTCACCCCCCCGGCGATCACCTATTGCCTAGAAATTTTATTGATATATGAAAATAACATACAACTGGCATTCGACCCCTGATCCTAGGACTCGAATGTTCATGAGACCGGTCTTATCAATCAGAAGCGGCCCTTTACAAGCAAAAGGCAAATGATTAAACCCCCAGAAAACCTCATTACATCGTGAAATAATAGCATGGTTGGCCAGCCATCAGCCACCTGATTAGTTTCCCTGAAGACATGATGCAGGGTGGAGACGTTTCCTTGTAATAGCTCCCTACCTCCACCACTCATTCTCTTCACTCTCTCCACATTCGGGACGTCTGGAAGGTTGCTTTGGAGCTGGGGGAGCCCTTGCAAGGAGCCACAACACCAACAACGGATCTACATCTCCTTCCCTCTCTCTTCTCTTACTTACCTTTTAGCTAGTTTGCATGTCACACACCTTCCCACTCACACTAGGCACGTAGGTTATCTTCCTACACACCTAGAAAGGGTTTCCCAACCAAAAACGGAGGGAAGAAGGGTGGTCATAACATTTGGCCACCCCTCTCTCAAGTCCGCAACCGGTACGGGACCTTCCTTTTGGGTTTCTCACATTCGTTTTGAGCATCTACCACACTCCCTAGAGTCTAATAGAGTCTTGTTTTGGCAGGACAACCCGCAGGAGACTACGGAGCTCTTCTCCTTTGGCCGGCCGAAGGGGAGAAGTTGAAGTCCCACCATTATTCGCAACGCGAGGCCACTGCAACCGACGTGATCACAGCAACCCCTTGGGCACAGGTAAGTCCCTGGCGATCACCAAATCTCCTTTGTTTCGCTTGTTTGCTGCATTTTCCTTCTAGTCAACTCAGTCACCGGAGGGTCAACGTGGTCAACCGGCGGCCCTTCATCGCCAACGAGAGTCGGCGGCGTCCGCGAGCGTCCGAGGGATCCGGCGACGGGGCGGAAACGAACCGTCTACAGAAGTATCCGTTGCCTCTAGCTTTTGGTGGACGTTAGACTGAGTGGCACTTGGAAGCTTCCAGTCAACATCCTTTATCCATTTGTGCACGCAAAGAGATAGGATATTCTGAAGTGTCCTTTGGCTTCTACAAGTCCAATTATTGTGAGATGAATAGCTGACCAGGACCTGCACACAAAGCAAGCTAGAATGATACAGCTGAACTGTCTCTTGTTGTCAGTCAGTTAGTGTGAATATTCATCAAGATAGTAATGCTATTCTACTGTTCTAAAAGATGCATCAAGGGTAGACATGATAATGGACGATATCGTCTGCATGCATGCAGAGATACGTTCAGTCTTCATTAAATGCACAGCTGACAGAAGAATATGTGCAAAGATTTTGACTATTCAACCCGTTGAAAGGATATTCATATGTCAAGTTGATTGATATGAAATCGATGCATTTATGACTTATGAAATCGTTATGCAACCAACATCAAATCGTTGTGAGATATGAAAGAATTGTTGTGATCATTAAGGAAATCATTATGATTACTTAAGAAGTCGATGTGCAAAGCAAACTATTTGAGAACCAAGAATCGATGTGATTACTTAAGCAGTTGATGCGCAAAGTAAATCGTTAGAAATCTGAAGCAATCGTTGTGATAAGCAAATCATTACGACGTCTGAAGAAATCGTTGCGATAAGCAAATCGTTACGACGTTTGAAGAAATCGTTGCGATAAGCAAATCGTTACGATAACTTAAGGAATCGTTTACAGTAGAAATCGTTGCGATAACTATAGGAATCATTAGGATAGCAAATCGATGCGATACTAAAGGAATCGTTACGATAGCAAATCGTTGCGACGTCTGAAGGAATCGTTGCGATAAGCAAATCGTTACGATAACTAAAGGATCGTTACGATAGCAAATCATTGTGATAACTAAAGGAATAGTTACGATAGAAAATCGTTGCGACGTCTGAAGAAATCGTTGCGATAAGCAAATCGTTACGATAACTAAAGGAATCGTTACGATAGCAAATCCTTGCGATAACTAAAGGAATCGTTACGATAGCAAATCGTTGCGACATCTGAAGAATCGTTGCGATAAGAAAATCGTTACGATAACTAAAGGAATCGTTACGATAGCAAATCGTTGCGAGACGATTTGTTTTGAATTCAAACGATTTTCATTCAATGAAGAAATCGATAAGGCACTTATGAAACCGTTATGAGGAAATCATTACAGTTCTACTGTAGTCATCATATTTATAAAAGAAACCGATGTGTCTTAGAGAAATATCATACTTGATCTTAATGTTGCTTCAGTAAGAATAATACTTACCAATTTTGGCTTGATTTTCCTTGTTATATTTCTTGTGCTCAAGACTTATAGAAAATAGGTTAGTGACCTTAATCAAAGGTTTGATAATTATCAACATAACATGGTTTTGTTAATCACCAAAATAGAAATGTGATTAAATTAAATTACATGGGGATAGAGTGTTCATCAATCTCCCCCTTTTGGTGATGACAAAACTTCAATAAACTTCAGTAAATAGCACAGATAAGTTTACATTTAAATTCTGAAATTGTTTGCAATAGCTCACCATATGTATTTCAGAGCTTGCAATAGTTCTCCCCCTTTTTGTCATTAAGCAAAAAAATAGACTGAGACAAAGAAGAGGAACACGAAAAAGTAAAGAGCACACAAAGAGTGTATTGTATTAATTGTGAGAAGGTACAGGGAGATAATGAGCAGAGGACAAGAGAGAGGCATAATGAGAAATTATTTCCCAGGCCTGCTCTTCCTGCTTCTCAAAAATGGCTTGAAAACCCCAAGAGATACGGAATAGGTTGGTCCCATAGAGGGAGCCATCCTACGGAGATGAAGGGCCAACTGCTTCTCAGGAAATCTGCATAGAAATCGCGATCCAAATCCATTTTAAGAAGTTGACTTTCGCAAAACTGGCACAAGCAGAAACTGATCTAGAGTGACAGGGTAGAATATCTGCTTGTGCTTCATATCCTGGCGCATGGCTACATAAACCTTGTACCTTTCACCCAAGTGAGATAGGGATCATTGACAAGGTATATGGAGTTCATATCCAGGAAGTAGCTTATGAGATGAGAGGTTCACTGTCATGCCCCGCCAATTTAGCAGCGGAATAAATCGGGGAGGCATGAACAACGAGTATGGTAATGTAAATTGCGCATACATTCGCAAATATCAGAGCAACTAATGGACAATAATTGCAATAAAACTCATCATTTTATTGATAATTCATCTAAACTATTACAACCACTAATTCAGAGCCAAAACATAGGGCTCAATGACATTATTACATTGGAAAAGAAATCTAAAGCAAATCTCTAACTAGACTCTAAGGTACTAAAGACATTCCATCGCTATGACTTCATGACGCTCATCACTCCAGTCCAATCTCGTTGTTGGGTGTAAGGTCGTCACTCGACTTACCTGGAAACACAATAACAAATAACGAAGGTGAGCGATAACGCTCAGTAGGACTTAATATCTCGTGTAAACAAGCATGCTTTAAGTGATTATGTCTTGTAATGCAGGTTAACTAGAGAGAACGATCATGTATAGTCAAGAGAGTAATAGTACAAGATAATAAGTGAACGATAATACATTTCTCAAGAGTATTGCAAAACTAGGATGACAACATAACGAGATAGCGTGTAACAAGATAGTGTATGACAAGATAGCGTGTATCAAAATGACATATAATAGGATAGCTGTATATATCAAGTGGCGTGTAACGAGATAGCTTGTAGAGATAGCGTGTAATGAATAACGTGTATGGTTGCACAACGGTGCACTAGTCGAGTACGACTAGTCACTTTGGGACAGTAGCCGTTTAACCGATGGTACATTTCGTCTGACTCCTCAGACTAATGTTATAACAGTCAGTGCTAGCACAATAATAGCACCGAAATGGTACAGTACGTCTGAACTCCTCAGACTAATAGTATACAGTTAGGTGTCTAGCCATATCGAGATAGTCAGAACCGGTGCAATGCAGAACACCGTCAATAACCCCTGCAGGTATTTTCGGGTGGCTCTCTGCCCCCAAGACTAGATTGGCCCCCTCGGACACTCTCCGTGCCCTGCACAGTATGCATTCAAGTCAGTAGGGTCACCGGACCCATATTATGGCGCTAGACAGTCATGTATAGTACAAGCAATGGGAGCCACAACAGCTCAAGAGTCTCAAGAGAGTACTAGATGAATAGACAAGATAGTAGAGTGAACGTGAACAGATGAGAGTACAAGGATAGTAGACAAGATAGGGGTATAATCGTAAAACAACGATAAACCACGATAGTAACGGTTGCACAGTACCAAGTCGGGTACCGGCAGTCAGGTAGAAGTCACATCCGCCCATTAGCCGTGCCGCGTACACGAGCCAGATGGTGCGGCGTGATCACAAGATAAGAGAGATCTCACTAAGGCCGATTGGATCGTACTGATCCCTAAAAGTGTAACAAGATTTAAAGGTACAACCAGCTCGTCGGCAATGGACGTGCGCCAAAGCCAAGAAGACTTACGGAGGCCTTGACAAAGAGTCCCTAGTCCAGTCGAGAGTATTCCCGGTGGAGAGGTGGTCCAAGTCAAGAGAAAGTGTGTAATGAAACGTTGTCTGTCTTGCCTCGAGTGTTCGAAGGCAGAGGGACGCGATAACGGTGTACAAATCACGCGAATAAAATGAAAACATGTGTCATTTAATAATAGGGAAATTAGGTAATTAATTTCACTTAATTACCAGATACATTATGAGTAATTTATAGGGGCAAATGGCAATAAACAATGTTGTGTGCAAGTGTAAAGAAATCATGAGAATAGAATAAGTCGTGCTCACGGCTTTTAAAATTAATAAGAATCATTTAAATATTATCCAATAAATATTCAGATCATTATTAAGCTTAACAGTACATGGTTTAACTTGTACAAGGATTAGATGGCATTTAAAGTAGGATATAAGGGCAATTAAAGGTTCTGGCAGAAATTTCAAAAAGGCGACAGGGTGCCCGTCGCGATCATGTCGCGACGGGGCGCATGGGCGCGTTACACATCTGTCGCGACGGGGTATCCCGTCGCGGTTATGGTCGCGGTGGTGCGGCCTGGCGCGACAGGCGAACCCCTGGCCTGGCCTGGTTCGGGTTTTGGAACGCGGCGCGCGGGCCGTCGCGATAACAGGGCGGTCCAGGGTTTTTTCCCTTTTCTCTGTGTGGACCTTTTTTGATACAGGGTCAATCTAAATTCAATATAAATTGCACGGTGATCCAAAAAGCATGAAACTTTTAAACGAAAGTAGACATGTATATCTATCAACATGCATGATTAATTTGAAAATAGTCAAGGTTTAGACATGCATTGATCAGGTTACTTGTCGGTGACCTAAACAGGCACAGTCAGTGTTCCACGAATTATTCAGGGATGCATACATGATGAAAAATTATGAAACCAGCGGCGTTTGAAAGCTAACATGTATTAGTATTTATGATAATTTTATCATGGAGTGATGTCAAGTTTGCACGAGGTTAAAAAGGAAACAAGGAGGGTCGAGTGCATGTATCTGACATATTCGAAGAATTAATTCTCCCTCATGGGAGATCGAAATAGAACGACCAGGGCGTTTGAAAGCTATTGAACTGTAGTATCATGTGAATTTTATCATAGCATGGGAATAAGTACGTGCAGAGGATTAGAGAAAACATGAGATTAGGGTTCATGGTCACAGCAGGGTTTCATGAATTAATTTGCCCAAATGGATGAACGGAATACAACGAAATCATAGGGCTTTTGAAGAGGTACATGAAGGCTACCTAGGGTAATTGTTTCACGATTTTAGCTTGAGAGATTGCCTACTTTTTTCATGAGTAAGAAAACCCTAGTTGAATGATGAAAATATGAAAACCCTTCTTGCTCCAAGCCTTCTCCTTCCTTGCTCCTTGGTCCAGATCTTCTCCTCTTCCTCCAAAAAGTCTTAGCACGAAATGGGGGGTGCTAGGGTCAAATGGGGGGTGTTTTGATGGCTTGTAGAGTTCTAAATCACATAAAACTCTTTCCTCCTCTTTAATTACGAATTTCCATAATTATCACATATTTTTCTTGCTATATCTATCTATTGGGTAAGGAGAGGTCTAATTTCGTGGGTAATGGTTTAGGATAGGATTAGACTCTTATTAAGATATATATGAGTCATATTAGTGCTTTAATGACCCCTTTTTAATTAAGAGATAATATAGTTACGAATTCCCTATTTAATTTGGTCTCTTATATTTAACTCAATTGTCTCTCATCTAAATCCCAATTTTAGATTAGGATAGAGTCCTATTGAGTTATACTAGGTTTAGAACTCTTTCTAAGATGATTAAGAGTTAAAATACTCATTATCTTAACCTTTTCTATTTATTAATATTTTAGGTACGAATTTCACTTATTTACTCTCATCTCATGGTGGACTTTTCATAATTGGGCCCAAAACTTTATGCTAGGACCATTAGTAAAACCCATTACTAATTTGACTTAATGAGTATTGATTTAATTCTAATTATTCCCCTTTATCCTTATGTAAATCTATTTATCACACTTATTCAAGTAATTTTCATATTTTTATTTCAATTAAATATTATTCATGACAATATTTCTAACCTTCATCATTTGGGCTCTTACTCTTGGCCCAATAACTCATGTGAGCTTAATTGTACAACCCATGTACTACTTTACTTATTAGATTTTTAATTATCCTTTATTAGAGAATTTATTCATGGGCCAAGATTGTCCATTGGTCCAAATATCATAATGGGCTATCATCCCATATTATTAAAGTCTAATTATTATTTTTTACGAAATTTTTATATAGGTTTATACGCATGTGATAATGATGCGTACCTTTTTAACTAATTGAATTTATTAATGATAAAATTTCAATTTATCCATAATTTTTAATTAATGGATTTTCCGGGTACTACATCCTCCCCCACTAAAATTGAATTTGGTCTCCAATTCATATGATATTATACGACTACCAATTCTATTCTGAATATCTCATTCCATCATCTCCCCCACTTGGGCTTTGCTATCGAGAAAATAATATGAAATTGAACTAAGGGTTTAGTGATGGTACCTTGTCCCCTTCGATGGCATGATTTAAATCCACAAGGGCTTGTAATCGTCCCTGGCGTGAAGTTTGGTTCTTCTCTATTGGACAATTGATGACTTGGTGGTGTTGACTTCCACAACGCAAGCATTTGCCCAATTTCTTCCAACAGTTATCCATCTGATGCCCTGGCTTTTTACAAATTTACAGAATTCCTTCCGCTTTACTTCCCCTTTCATTCTCTTGCTATCTACTGTATTTCTTCCTTTATTATCATTGGAATGGATAGCATGTTCCTTTTCAACGCCTTCTTCTTATGGATCTTTTCAAGAAGTCCCATGGTGTCCTCCACTATTTGAGCTCTCGATACCATGTCCGAATATACTACAAGGTCTAGCGGAGCCAACTTTTCCCAGAACACAGGTCTCAATCCTTCTAAGAATCTCTTGCCTTCATTTTTTCCGTACTTACCAAATGTGGTGCATATTGTGCTAGTCTTTCAAATTGTGCTTCATATTCTGCTACAGACATCATTCGTTGTTTTAAATTGGCGAATTCATTTGCCTTCTTCTCACGAATCCTTTCGGAAAAATATTTGGTGGTTTGAAGAGTTCTAAAAATTCATCCCACTCTATGTTGATGTCTGCTAGTTGTCGACTGGCAGCTTCCCACCAAGCTCTGGCATCGCGGTCCAATTGGAAGGTTGCTAGAAGGACTTTCTCCTGTTCTAAACATTGCATAACTCTAAAGATCCGTTCCATCGTCTTCACCCAATTTTCGGCTTCATCGGGATCCAGAGTTCCATTAAACCTAGGAGGATTCATTTGTTGGAAATCCCATATAAATCTCCTGCCCCATTCCTTGCTCCTGCTTGAATCACGTTGTTAAGGGCTTGAGTTAACCCTTGTACAGTGCTTTGCAAGTCCCGCAATTGTGCATGCTCACCAGCCATCTCCACTAATCTCCTGCGAGCAATAACATTTTGTTTGTTTCTTTTAGACTTTGTGCTAAAGTATTACCAAGTTGATACATATATATATAGATAAATGTATTCAGATCTTAACTATGGTTCTACCCAATTCTCACATAGGTATGGTGGTTGACTTAGACACATGTTAGGGCAGTTCACCTAGAACATCCTAGACTTAAATATCCTGATAAGGACATCCTAGGCTCTGATACCAACTGTCATGCCCCGCCAATTTAGCAGCGGAATAAATCGGGGAGGCATGAACAACGAGTATGGTAATGTAAATTGCGCATACATTCGCAAATATCAGAGAACTAATGGACAATAATTGCAATAAACTCATCATTTTATTGATAATTCATCTAAACTATTACAACCACTAATTCAGAGCCAAAACATAGGCTCAATGACATTATTACATTGGAAAAGAAATCTAAAGCAAATCTCTAACTAGACTCTAAGGTACTAAGGACATTCCATCGCTATGACTTCATGACGCTCATCACTCCAGTCCAATCCCGTTGTTGGGGTGTAAGGTCGTCACTTGACTTACCTGGAAACACAATAACAAATAACGAAGGGTGAGCGATAACGCTCAGTAGGACTTAATATCTCGTAAAACAAGCATGCTTTAAGTGATTAATGTCTTGTAACGCAGGTTAACTAGAGAGAACGATCATGTATAGTCAAGAGAGTAATAGTACAAGATAATAAGTGAACGATAATACATTTCTCAAGAGTATTGCAAAACTAGGATGACAACATAACGAGATAGCGTGTAACAAGATAGTGTATGACAAGATAGCGTGTATCAAAATGACATATATAGGATAGCTTGTATATATCAAGGTGGCGTGTAACGAGATAGCTTGTATAAGATAGCGTGTAATGAGATAACGTGTATGGTTGCACAACGGTGCACTAGTCGAGTACGACAATAGTCACTTTGGGACAGTAGTCCGTTTAACGATGGTACATTTCGTCTGAACTCCTCAGACTAATGTTATAACAGTCAGTGCTAGCACAATAATAGCACCGAAATGGTACAGTACGTCTGAACTCCTCAGACTAATAGTATAACAGTTAGTGTCTAGCCAATATCGAGATAGTCAGAACCGGTGCAATGCAGAACACCGTCATAGCCCCTGCAGGTATTTTCGGGTGGCTCTCTGCCCCCAGGACTAGATTGGAGCCCCTCGGACTCTCCGTGCCCTGCACATATGCATTCAAGTCAGTAGGGTCACCAGACCCATATTATGGCGCTAGACAGTCATGTATAGTACAAGCAATGGGAGCCACAACAGCTCAAGAGTCTCAAGAGAGTACTAGATGAATAGACGAGATAGTAGAGTGAACGTGAACAGATGAGAGTACAAGGATAGTAGACGAGATAGGGGTATAATCGTAAAACAACGATAAACCACGATAGTAACGGTTGCACAGTACCAGTCGGGTACCGGCAGTCAGGTAGAAGTCACATCCGCCCATTAGCCGTGCCGCGTACACGAGCCAGATGGTCCGGCGTGATCACAAGATAAGAGAGATCTCACTAAGGCCGATTGGATCGTACTGATCCCTAAAAGTGTAACAGGATTTAAAGGTACAACCAGCTCGTCGGCAATGGACGTGCGCCAAAGCCAAGAAGACTTACGGAGGCCTTGACAAGGAGTCCCTAGTCCAGTCGAGAGTATTCCCGGTGGAGAGGTGGTCCAAGTCAAGAGAAAGTGTGTAATGAAACGTTGTCTGTCTTGCCTCGAGTGCTCGAAGGCAGAGGGACGCGATAACGGTGTACAAATCACGTGAATAAAATGAAAACATGTGTCATTAAATAATAGGGAAATTAGGTAATTAATTTCACTTAATTACCAGATACATTATTGAGTAATTTAATAGGGCAAATGGCAATAAACAATGTTTAGTGTGCAAGTGTAAAGAAATCATGAGAATAGAATAAGTCGTGCTCACGGCTTTTAAATTAATAAGAATCATTTAAATATTATCCAATAAAAATATTCAGATCATTTATTAAGCTTAACAGTACATGGTTAACTTGTACAAGGATTAGATGGCATTTAAAGTAGGGATATAAGAGCAATTAAAGGTTCTGGCAGAAATTTCAAAAAGGCGACGGGGGTGCCCGTCGCGATCATGTCGCGACGGGGCGCATGGGCGCGTTACACATCGTGTCGCGACGGGGTATCCCGTCGCGGTTATGGTCGCGGTGGTGCGGCCTGGCGCGACAGGCGAACCGGCCTGGCCTGCCTGGTTCGGGTTGGGAACGCGGCGGCGAGGGCCGTCGCGTTCATGACGCGGCCTAAAGGCCGACCGCGACACACCCGTTATCGCGGCGCATCGCGCCGTCGCGATAACAGGGGCGGTCCAGGGTTTTTCCCTTTCTCTGTGTGGACCTTTCTTGATACAGGGTCAATCTAAATTCAATATAAAATTCGCACGGTGATCCAAAAAGCATGAAACTAGTTTTAAACGAAAGTAGACATGTATATCTATCAACATGCATGATTAATTTGAAAATAGTCAAGGTTTAGACATGCATTGATCAGGTTACTTTTTGGTGACCTAAACAGGCACAGTCAGTATTCCATGAATTATTCAGGGATGAATACATGATGAAAAATTATGAAACCAGCGGCGTTTGAAAGCTAACATGTATTAGTATTTATGATAATTTTATCATGGAGTGATGTCAAGTTTGCACGAGGTTAAAAGGAAACAAGGAGGGTCGAGTGCATGTATCTGACAGATATTCGAAGAATTAATTCTCCCTCATGGAAGATCAAAATAGAACGAAACCAAGGGCGTTTGAAAGCTATTGAACTGTAGTATCATTGAGAATTTTATCATAGCATGGGAATAAGTACGTGCTGAGGATTAGAGAAAACATGAGATTAGGGTTCATGGTCACACAGCAGGTTCATGAATTAAATTCGCCCAAATGGATGAACGGAATACAACGAAACCATAGGGCTTTTGAAGAGGTACATGAAGGATACCTAGGGTAATTGTTTCACGATTTTAGCTTGAGAGATTGCCTACCTTTTTCATGGAGTAAGAAACCCTAGTTGAATGATGAAATATGAAAACCCTTCTTGCTCCAAGCCTTCTCCTCTTCCTTGCTCCTTGGTCCAGATCTCTCCTCTTCCTCCCAAAAGTCTTAGCACGAAATTGTGGGGTGCTAGGGTTAAATGGGGGGTGTTTTGATGGCTTGTAGAGTTCTAAATCACCTAAAACTCTTTCCTCCTCATTTAATTACGAATTTCCATAATTATCACATATTTTTCTTGCTATATCTATCTAATTGGGTAGGGAGAGGTATAATTTCGTGGGTAATGGTTTAGGATAGGATTAGGACTCTTATTAAGATATATATGAGTCATATTAGTGCTTTAATGACCCCTTTTTAATTAAGAGATAATTAGTTACGAATTTCCTATTTAATTTGGGTCTCTTATATTTAACTCAATTGTCTCTCATCTAAATCCCAATTTTAGATTAGGATAGAGTCCTATTGAGTTATACTAGGTTTAGAACTCTTTCTAAGATGATAAGAGTTAAAATACTCATTATCTTAACTCTTTTCTATTTATTAATATTTTAGGTACGAATTTCACTTATTTAACTCTCATCTCATGGTGGACTTTTCATAATTGGGCCCAAAACTTTATGCTAGGACCATTAGTAAAAACCCATTACTAATTTGACTTAATGGGTATTGATTTAATTCCAATTATTCACCCTTTATCCTTATGTAAATCTATTTATCACACTTATTCAAGTAAATTTCATATTTTTATTTCAATTAAATATTATTCATGACAATATTTCTAACCTTCATCATTGGGCTCTTACTCTTGGCCCAATACTCATGTGAGCTTAATTGTACAACCCATGTACTTACTTTACTTATTAGATTTTTTAATTATCCTTTATTAGAGAATTTATTCATGGGCCAAGATTGTCATTGGTCCAAATATCATAATGGGCTATCATCCCATATTATTTAAAGTCTAATTATTATTTTAACGAAATTTTATATAGGTTTTACGCATGTGATAATGATGCGTACCTTTTTAACTAATTGAATTTATTAATTGATAAAATTTCAATTTATCCATATTTTTAATTAATGGATTTTCCGGGTACTACATCCTCCCCCACTTAAATAGAATTTGGTCTCCAAATTCATATGATATTAACGACTACCAATTCTATTCTGATATCTCATTCCATCATCTCCCCCACTTGGGGCTTTGCTATCGAGAAATAATATGAAATTGAACTAAGGGTTTAGTGATGGTACCTTGTTCCCTTCGATTGGCATGATTTATATCCACAAGGGCTTGTAATCGTCCCTGGCGTGAAGTTTGGTTCTTCTCTATTGGACAATTGATGACTTGGTGGTGTTGACTTCCACAACGCAGCATTTGCCCAATTTCTTCCCACAGTTATCCATCTGATGCCCTGGCTTTTTACAAATTTACAGAATTCCTTCCGCTTTACTTCCCCTTTCATTCTCTTGCTATCTACTGTATTTCTTCCTTTATTATCATTGGAATGGATAGCATGTTCCCTTTTCAACGCCTTCTTCTTATGGATCTTTTCAAGAAGTCCCATGGTGTCCTCCACTATTTGAGCTCTCGATACCATGTCCGAATATACTACAAGGTCTAGCGGAGCCAACTTTTTCCAGAACACAGGTCTCAATCCTTCTAGAATCTCCTTGCTTCATTTTTTCCGTACTTACCAATGTGGTGCATATTGTGCTAGTCTTTCAAATTGTGCTTCATATTCTGCTACAGACATCATTCGTTGTTTTAAATTGGCGAATTCATTTGCCTTCTTCTCACGAATCCTTTCGGAAAATATTTTTGTGTTGAAGAGTTCTAAAAATTCATCCCACTCTATGTTGATGTCTGCTAGTTTTCGACTGGCAGCTTCCACCAAGCTCTGGCATCGCGGTCCAATTGGAAGTTTGCTAGAAGGACTTTCTCCTGTTCTGAACATTGCATAACTCTAAAGATCCGTTCCATCGTCTTCACCTAATTTCTCGGCTTCATCGGGATCCAGAGTTCCATTAAACCTAGGAGGATTCATTTGTTGGAAATTCCCATATAAATCTCCTGCCCCATTCCTTGCTCCTGCTTGAATCACGTTGTTAAGGGCTTGAGTTAACCCTTGTACAGTGCTTTGCAAGTCCCGCAATTGTGCATGCTCACCAGCCATCTCCACTAATCTCCTGCGAGCAATAACATTTTGTTTGTTTCTTTTTAGACTTTGGGTGCTAAAGTATTACCAAGTTGATACATATATATTAGATAAATGTATTCAGATCTTAACTATGGTTCTACCCAATTCTCACATAGGTATGGTGGTGACTTAGACACATGTTAGGGCAGTTCACCTAGAACATCCTAGACTTAAATATCCTGATAAGGACATCCTAGTCTCTGATACCAACTGTCATGCCCCCCGCCAATTTAGCAGCGGAATAAATCGGGGAGGCATGAACAACGACTATGGTAATGTAATTGCGCATACATTCGCAAATATCAGAGAAACTAATGGACAATAATTTCAATAAAACTCATCATTTTATTGATAATTCATCTAAACATTACAACCACTATTCAGAGCCAAAACATAAGGCTCAATGACATTATTACATTGGAAAAGAAATCAAAAGCAAATCTATAACTAGACTCTAAGGTACTAAGGACATTCCTCGCTATGACTTCATGACGCATCACTCCAGTCCAATCCCGTTGTTGGGTGTAAGGTCGTCACTCTCGACTTACCTGGAAACACAATAACAAATAACGAAGGGTGAGCGATAACGCTCAGTAGGACTTAATATCTCGTGTAAACAAGCATGCTTTAAGTGATTAATGTCTTGTAACGCAGGTTAACTAGAGAACGATCATGTATAGTCAAGAGAGTAATAGTACAAGATAATATGAACGATAATACATTTCTCAAGAGTATTGCAAAACTAGATGATAACATAACGAGATAGCGTGTAACGATATTGTATGACAAGATAGCGTGTATCAAAATGACATATAATAGGATAGCTTGTATATATCAAGGTGACGTGTAACGAGATAGCTTGTATAGAGATAGCGTGTAATGAGATAACGTGTATGGTTGCACAACGGTGCACTAGTCGAGTACGACAATAGTCACTTTGGGACAGTAGCCGTTTAACGATGGTACATTTCGTCTGAACTCCTCAGACTAATGTTTATAACAGTCAGTGCTAGCACAATAATAGCACCGAAATGGTATAGTACGTCTGAACTCCTCAGACTAATAGTATAACAGTTAGGTTCTAGCCATATCGAGATAGTCAGAACCGGTGCAATGCAGAACACCGTCAATAGCCCCTGCAGGTATTTTCGGGTGGCTCTCTGCCCCCAGGACTAGATTGGAGCCCCTCGGACACTCTCCGTGCCCTGCACATATGCATTCAAGTCAGTAGGGTCACCGGACCCATATTATGGCGCTAGACAGTCATGTATAGTACAAGCAATGGGAGCCACAACAGCTTGTTGCCCAGCTAGCTAGCCCAGAGGGGGGGGGTGAATGGGTTATTAAAATTTGATCTTGAATTAAAACCTGTTCACTAAAAAGATTACACAACAGCTTAAACAGAAGTTAGAGTTAAAGAAAAGATAGCAAGCGCATAAACACACCACACGACACAAGGAATTTTCCTGGTTCGGAAACTCCTCTTCACAGGAGACCTACGTCCAGTCCCTGAGCAATGCCTCAGGATTTCACTAACAAGGGACAATCCCCCTAACGAAACTACAACACCCAGCTCAGCTGGTCTTCCTTCAACTCGAAGGGAACAACACCCTGGATGCCACCAGGTCTTCCTTCCACAACAGAGGGAGCCACACCCTGGATACCACCAGGTCTACCTTCACAACCGAAGGGAACAACACAATAATGAAAGACTTTCAAGCCTCTAAACAAGCTTTTGATAAGCAAAGATCTGAAGCAACTAGAACTGAGAGCAAGAGATGTTAAGCAGGTAGCACTCTCAGAACTGTACAAGCTCTCACAGGATTTTCACAAAACTAGTTGAGAGCAAAAGAGCTAAAGCAAGGAGGAATGACAATTCTTGGCTCTGGACTTTCTTCAGAAGAATTGAGTTCTTGAATATCTGATCGATCATTTCTTCTATCCTTCTGTCTTGAATTTATATCTTCAATTTGAAATCAAGACGTTGAAGTGTTCGTTGTCTCTCTTTTGAGTCGTTAGACTAAGTGACACCTGGAGTCTTGGAAGCTTCCAGTCAACAGTCTTTTGATTACTTGATCACGCAAAGATATAACTCTTCAAAAATATCCGTTGGTTTCTATTTGTTTACGTTGTACTGAAGCTGGTTCAGAAGTCTGCACAAATGTCCAACTCAAGTAGCAGACAGCTAAGCTGTCTCTGATGTCAGTCAACGTCAGTAGCAATAGACATGAAAATAGTAACCAAATATCTTGACAAAAAGACGTAATCAGAGTAGACAAAAAGAAGGATGATATGGTCTGCATGCATGCAGAGATATGTTCAGATCTCATAAATGCAAAAGCGTCAGAGAGATGTCTACGAGGACATTGACTATCAAAACTTTTAAAGGTCAATAAGATATCCAGATATGACTTATCGAAACGATATGAATACTGACAAGTCGTTATAGGGAGCAAGTCGTTATGATCACTTATCAAATCGTTTTGAACTCTTAAAGAAACTGTTATCACATGAAGTTGTTACAACAGGCAAGTCGTTGTGAGTTCTAAAGAAATCGTTATGATAACTTATGAAGTCGTTACAACAAGCAAGTCGTTGCGAGTTCTAAAGAATCGTTATGATAACTTATGAAGTCGTTACAACAAGCAAGTCGTTGCGAGTTCTAAAGAAATCGTTATGATAACTTATGAAGACGTTACAAAGGCAAAGTCGTTGCGAGTTCTAAAGAAATCGTTATGATAACTTATGAAGTCGTTACAACAAGCAAGTCGTTACGAGTTTCAAAGAAATCGTTACGAGAACTAAAGAAGTCGTTACGGCTACCAGTCGTTACGAGTTTCAAAGAGATCGTTCGAAAGCTAAAGAAGTCGTTACGGCTACCGAGTCGTTACGAGTTTCAAGAAATCGTTACGAGAACTAAGAAATCGTTACGGCTACCAGTCGTTATGAGTTTCAAAGAAATCTTTACGAAAGCTAAAGAAGTCGTTACGGCTAAAGAGTCGTTGCGAGTTCTAAGGAAGTCGTTACGATAACTTATGAAATCGTTACGAGAACTAAAGAAATCGTTACGGCTACCAAGTCGTTACGAGTTTCAAAGAATCTTTACGAAAGCTAAAGAAGTCGTTACGGCTAAAGAGTCGTTGCGAGTTCTAAGGAAGTCGTTTTGATAACTTATGAAACGTTACGAGAACTAAAGAAATCGTACGGCTACCAAGTCGTTACGAGTTTCAAAGAAATCTTTACGAAAGCTAAAGAAGTCGTTACGGCTAAGAGTCGTTGCGAGTTCTAAGGAAGTCGTTACGATAACTTATGAAATCGTTACGACAGCGACTTGTTTGAACTTTGCGGTCAGAGAGGAAATCGTTGTGAACTTCACAGAAATCGATATGGACTTGGAGAAAATTCATGCAGAAAAGGTTAAAGCTTTAGAGAGGAAATGCATACCTTTATTGACTTGTTTGACCTTGGTATTTTTCCTGTACTTAGACTTTTGAAATATTCATTAGATATAATTGATAAACTCTTGTTTGGTTTGTTAATCATCAAAATATGTATATATAATTAATTAAAATTGCATGGGGACAGACTGATCATCACAGCTCAAGAGTCTCAAGAGAGTACTAGATGAATAGACGAGATAGTAGAAGTGAACGTGAACAGATGAGAGTACAAGGATAGTAGACGAGATAGGGGTATAATCGTAAAACAACGATAACCACGATAGTAACGGTTGCACAGTACCAAGTCGGGTACCGGCAGTCAGGTAGAAGTCACATCCGCCCATTAGTCGTGCCACGTACACGAGCCAGATGGTCCGACGTGATCACAAGATAAGAGAGATCTCACTAAGGCCGATTGGATCGTACTGATCCCTAAAAGTGTAACAGGATTTAAAGGTACAACCAGCTCGTCGGCAATGGACGTGCGCCAAAGCCAAGAAGACTTACGGAGCCTTGACAAAGAGTCCCTAGTCCAGTCGAAAGTATTCCCGGTGGAGAGGTGGTCCAAGTCAAGAGAAAGTGTGTAATGAAACGTTGTCTGTCTTGCCTCGAGTGCCGAAGGCAGAGGACGCGATAACGGTGTACAAATCACGCGAATAAAATGAAAACATGTGTCCATTTAAATAATAGGGAAATTAGGTAATTAATTTCACTTAATTACCAGATACATTATTGAGTAATTAATAGGGGCAAATGGCAATAAACAATGTTAGTGTGCAAGTGTAAAGAAATCATGAGAATAGAATAAGTCGTGCTCACGGGCTTAAATTAATAAGAATCATTTAAATATTATCCAATAAAATATTCAGATCATTATTAAGCTTAACAGTACATGGTTTAACTTGTACAAGGATTAGATGGCATTTAAAGTAGGGATATAAGAGCAATTTAAGGTTCTGACAGAAATTTCAAAAAGGCGACGGGGGTGCCCGTCGCGATCATGTCGCGACGGGGCGCATGGGCGCGTTACACATCGGGTCGCGACGGGGTATCCCGTCGCGCTTATGGTCGCGGTGGTGCGGCCTGGCGCGACAGGCGAACCGGCCTGGCCTGGCCTGGTTCGGGTTTGGGAACGCGGCGGCGAGGGCCGTCGCGTTCATGACGCGGCCTAAAGGCCGACCGCGACACACCCGTTATCGCGGCGCATCGCGCCGTCGCGATAACAGGGGCGGTCCAGGGTTTTTCCCTTTCTCTGTGTGGACCTTTCTTGATACAGGGTCAATCTAAATTCAATATAAATTCGCACGGTGATCCAAAAAGCATGAAACTAGTTTTAAAACGAAAGTAGACATGTATATCTATCAACATGCATGATTAATTTGAAAATAGTCAAGGTTTAGACATGCATTGATCAGGTTACTTTTCGGTGACCTAAACAGGCAGAGTCAGTGTTCCACGAATTATTCAGGGATGAATACATGATGAAACATTATGAAACCAGCGGCGTTTGAAAGCTAACATGTAGTAGTATTATGATAATTTTATCATGGAGTGATGTCAAGTTTGCACGAGGTTAAAATGAAACAAGGAGGTCGAGTGCATGTATCTGACAGATATTCAAAGAATTAATTCTCCCTCTTGGGAGATTGAAATAGAAAAAACAAGGGCGTTTGAAAGTATTGAACTGTAGTATCATTGAGAATTTTATCATAGCATGGGAATAAGTACGTGCAGAGGATTAGAGAAAACATGAGATTAGGGTTCATAGTCACGCAGGGGTTTCATGAATTAAATTCGCCCAAATGGATGAACAGATACAACGAAACCATAGGGCTTTTGAAGAGGTACATGAAGGCTACCTAGGGTAATTGTTTCACGATTTTAGCTTGAGATATTGCCTACCTTTTTCATGGAGTAAGAAAACCCTAGTTGAATGATGAAAATATGAAAACCCTTCTTGCTCCAAGCCTTCTCCTTCCTTGCTCCTTGGTCCAGATCTTCTCTCTTCCTCCCAAAAAGTCTTAGCACTAAATTGTGGGGTGCTAGGGTCAAATGGGGGGTGTTTTGATGGCTTGTAGAGTTCTAAATCACCTAAAACTCTTTCCTCCTCATTTAATTACGAATTTCCATAATATCACATATTTTTTCTGCTATATCTATCTAATTGGGTAAGGGAGAGGTCTAATTTCGTGGGTAATGGTTTAGGATAGGATTAGGACTCTTATTAAGATATATATGAGTCATATTAGTGCTTTAATGACCCCTTTTTAATTAAGAGATAATATAGTTACGAATTCCCTATTTATGGGTCTCTTATATTTTACTCAATTGTCTCTCATCTAAATCCCAATTTAGATTAGGATAGAGTCCTATTGAGTTATACTAGGTTTAGAACTCTTTCTAAGATGATTAAGAGTTAAAATATCATTATCTTAACTCTTTTCTATTTATTAATATTTTAGGTACGAATTTCACTTATTTAACTCTCATCTCATGGTGGATTTCATAATTGGGCCCAAAACTTTATGCTAGGACCATTAGTAAAACCCATTACTAATTTGACTTAATGGGTATTGATTTAATTCCAATATTCACCCTTTATCCTTATGTAAATCTATTTATCACACTTATTCAGTAAATTTCATATTTTTATTTCAATTAAATATTATTCATGACAATATTTCTAATTCATCATTTGGGCTTTACTCTTGGCAATATAACTCATGTGAGCTTAATTGTACAACCCATGTACTTACTTTACTTATTAGATTTTTTAATTATCCTTTTATTAGAGAATTTATTCATGGGCCAAGCTTGGCCATTTGTCCAAATATCATAATGGGCTATCATCCCATATTATTTAAAGTCTAATTATTATTTTTACGAAATTTTATATAGTTTATACGCATGTGATAATGATGCGTACCTTTTTAACTAATTGAATTTATTAATTGATAAAATTCAATTTATCCATAATTTTAATTATGGATTTTCCGGGGTACTACATTCACCAACCTGGCACGAGATTCATTCAGATCAGAAAGTTGTTGTGCGGAGAGAGGATATAATCTGATCCAATCTTTAGGGTTCAATCTTTCACATTCTGACAAGGTAGGAGCAAGAACTTCAGCACTGACATGGCCCTGGTGATACTCTCGAAACATGAATCTGTGGAAAGCCACCAGAACTCCTTCTGGACCTTAATTCTGCCCATGACTCTGAAAAACGCTCAAAAATGATTGAGCCTACAGAGGAATCCATTATTAGAGAGTGGAGAGGGGGAAGGAAGGTAGGTAGCTCAGGCAATTGAAGAGTGGCAAAGTCTACTTGGATAGCTTCAGTGTCACGAGGAGGAGCCATGACTTTTGATGGCCTGCCGGAACTGACCCAACTGGACTTCAGGCAAACGATGAAGATATCGATAATCATTAAACATCTTGAAGTGCCTGATCAGCTTTATCTCCTTCTGAATGAACGGGGCCCAGGAGTCCTTGTGGTGGATCAGGAACCATTCAGACAAGGTTAGGGTATGGTCCCTAGGAGGGAATCAGGCAGATTTGGCAAGTAAAAACTTATTGTAGAGAGCTTTATTTGAGCGACCCCATTTTTCTTCAGTTTGGGATTCGCTGAAGAAAAGATTTTAGTTTTGAGGAATTGGAAAGAGAAGTGTAAGGTAAGATGGTGTTTAGATAGTCTATGAGATTCTGATGAGGAAGATTGAAGATAGATGCAAAACCACCTTAGAGAGGAATTCCCTGTAAAGAGGTCTATTCTTGGTGACCTCTGTCAGTGAAAACCATAGAGGAGATACAAAACTGAAGAGGAGTTAGAAGAAGAGGAGGTTTTTATTTTCTTATGGACAGGACTAGAAGAGTCTGTCCCATGAATATGTTCTCCAACCTTGAGGACAGATCGAAGAATGCTGCCTCAAACTCATCCTTGATGGCCCTAAGGTAGGGACCATCAATCTGAGCTCCCTCTGGAATGATTGTAATGAAGGAGGGAGGAGGATTAGGATGAAGTAGAGAATGTGGGTTGGAAGAGGTAGGTTCAGAGGGTCCAAGAATGAGGGACCAGAGGAGGAGGAGGCTCCAGCTGAAGATGCTGGAGGAACCTCACTAAGAGGAGGAGGTGGAGAAATGTGAGAGACAGGAGGTGAAGAGGAATGTGTGGTAAATGGGGTAGGAGAGGAGATGGTTCTGGGTTGTGGTTGCTTGAAGGGGTGATGAGCAGGTGGAGCAGTGGAGGCCGAAGGTGGAGAGGAAGGAGCAGGTGTCTGAGTAGGTGAAGGAGCTGGGGGCTCTAGAGCGACTGCTGCTTCTTCTGCCAAAATTTGCTCAGACCCAACTGGCCCTGATGGCCCTGATCCTGATCTGATGGCCCTGAAGGCCCAGACTCCACGGCTGCTGCCAGAGAAACAATTTCTGGCCCTGATGGCCCAGACTCTACAACTGCTGCCTGAGAAACAATTTTCGGCCCTGAAGGCCCAGACTCTTGATCTGATGGCCTGATGGCCTGGCAACCTCTTCTTCATTTTCTTTAGAAGGCTGAGCTGGAGGGGGAGGAGCTTGAGCTCCAACTACCTTCAAATCTCAGAGAGCATGACTTCATGCTTCCCATTTCCTTGTTGAACCATTTCATAGCATTTCTTACTTGGGATAGCTCTTTGGTGGCTGATGCCTGGCTCATGAATATGGAGTTTACATCAGATTGCAATGAGCATAAGATTTCTCCTTGAGCATCCACCTCTCTATCACAGGCTTCAAAAGTATTACAATTTTCTTGCCTCCAGGACCTCTGATATGGAGTATCCGCAAGGAAAGGAACTTCCTTTCCTTTCTCCCTTGCTTAGTCCACACGTGCCTGAAGATCACCATCATCATCTTCAGAGTCTGAGGAGCTTGCAGTTTCTCCTTCTCTGAACTGATTTTCTAGGGGGGTTTCATTTCCCTCCCCCTGAGTCTCACTGCCCTTTTCAACACTAACTTCTTCTTCTTCAGCCACAACCTCCATAGGAACATTGGGTTGAGCTGCTGCTGCTGCTTCGGATTGGACTGGGAGGTCTTCTGAAGGAACTTTAGTGTGGCCTGATGCCACAAGACTTTCTCCCTGAATATCCTCTGCTACTGAATGCTCCCCCTCAATGGGAGCATCTTCCATTACTGCATCTACTTGAACTGATACGTGCTCCTGCTGGCTTGGAGCTTCTTCTATGACCATTTCTTCAGTGTGGCCTTCTGCCACAGATTCTCTACAAGAGATTCACTTGCAACTTGCTCCTCCTGAGAAATGGAGTCCAGTGCATTCCTAAGTAGAGTGGCTACTTGGAAGATAGAAGAGGATCTCTGGAGATTGCCCAAAGGGCTCAATGAAGTCAGGAGGAATGTCCTCAATCCTTCTGCTGGCTTTTCTTCTACTGCTGCTGCTGTCACTGCTGCTGTTGGAAAACTTGATCAATGGCTGCTCTTCTGGCTCAACCACTGCCGCTGCTTCGGCTACTGGTTCTAGGTCCTCTTGGGCTCACCAATGATGGCTTCACCCTCAACCGCCCAGTCTTTGACCATACACTATCACCACTGAAAATCCACTCTTTCTCAAATTTCTGGACCTGATGGCTTGGCCCATTTTCTCAGAAACATCACCAACTACGCTAATGCCAAAATGCTGGAAAATTCTTGTCAAGAGATGGGCATAGGTAGTGAGATATTCAACTACTCTTGGTGTCCCACACCTGAGAACTGGCAAACTTCATCCTCTCAATTATTAATTCTGCAGTGTTAATTTCCTGGTTCTGGATGGCCCAGAACATCAGGTCAGAATCTGCCCTGGCGCAGGTAGAGAAAGATGCACTCCTAGGAACAATAATCTAACAAATAATGAAGTGCAATAACTTTAAACGCACTAAGCTGGTTGATATCCAGCTTTCCATCCTTCAGCCTGAAATCCGGACCAATAATCCTAGCCTCTTGACTTGAGTGTCCACAGAGTGGACTCCACTGTGACCAGTGGTGGAGACTTCAAACAGAGAGGCTAACAAATCCCTGGTGATCCTGATCTGGGTACCCTTGACCATGGATGTCAAGGTCCCATCCGCCTCAGTCTTCAAACAACATAAAAAAGGCTTTCACAAGATATGGATAACTTACTTCAGACAGGGTTGCAATCTTCGTCCATTTTAACTTCTGCAGAGCTTCAACTAAACTGCCCATGCCATTCTTCTAGGTCTGCAAATCTAATGCTTTGTGACCACAAAGCTTAGCCTTGACTGACGTGAACTTAGCTTGCTGATCTGCGGTGAGGAACACAGCTCCGTAGCCCCCAACGGTGCCGGAAATGGTTGTAGAGGCCATGGAATCTAGTAGGGAAAGTTCTGAGGGCTGGAAGGGTGATTGAGGAAGAACCCCTCAAGAAATTTCTGGCGGGAGAGGTTGAAGGCTTCAAATCTGAGGAAAGTCGATGCGGGGTCGATAGGGTATCGCCTTAGGCAAGAGGACGAAAGAGATAAGAGGGAAGAGGAATTGTTCCCACACAGATTCTGGGATTTGTGAAATAAAGAAAAAAGCTTTTCGAAATGGGATGTACCTTTATGGCGGAAAACGACAAAGCTCCAATTTGAAAGAAATAAAGAGTTACAAATAACAAACCGACAGGAGTATTTACGCCAGATAGAATGAATGAGAGATAATTGAGATATTTTGCTCACTTTCAAGGAGAATAATTAATTTAAGCTCTGAAATTAATATCTCAAGTTTAGAAAATAAATCTTTCACAATTTGCACATGCCCAATTCCCTTCTGAGAGAAGTAAACCTCTCTTCGGGTAATGCTTTTGTGAAGATGTCTGCTAACTGATTATTTGTATCAATGAAAGAAATTTCTATATTACCATTAGCTACATGATCACGAATAAAATGATATCTAACCTCAATGTGTTTGGTCCTTGAGTGCTGTACTAGATTCTTGGTTAAGTTTATAGCACTTGTGTTATCACATAGCAGTGGGATTGACTTGATGTGTAGCCCATAGTCCTCAAGTTGTTGCTTTATCCATAGGAGTTGTGTACAACAACTCTCCAGCAGCAACATACTCAGCTTCAGCTGTCGATAGTGCTACTGAATTCTGCTTCTTGGAGGACCAGGATATCAGACATCCTGCAAGTAATTGACAACAACCACTGGTGCTTTTTCTATCTATTTTGCATCCAGCATAGTCAGCATTAGAGTATCCTACTAAATTGACTTCACATGATTTTGGATACCATATACCTAGATCATGAGTTCTGGATAAGTATCTAAAGATTCTTGTAACTGAAATTAGATGAGATTCTTTAGGATCTGCTTGGTATCTAGCACACATACATACACTAAATAAAATATTAGGTCGGCTAGCTGTTAATAAAGTAAAGACCTATCATACCTCTGTAGATCTTTTGATCTACTTTCTTACCATCCTTGTCACTGTCCATCCTTGTTGATGTACTCATAGGTGTTGACAATGGCTTGGCATTTTCGAATCCAAACTTCTTTAAGAGCTCCTTGGTGTATTTGGCTTGACAGATGTGGGTGCCATCTTTTCCTTGCTTAATTTGTAGTCCAGGAAATAGTTGAGCTTCCCCATCATGCTCATTTCAAATTCTCCCTGCATTAACTTTTCAAAATACTTGCAAAGAGATTCATCAATAGATTCAAAAATTATATCATCTACATAAATTTGCACAAGTAACATGTGTTTAACTTTGGATTTGATGAACAATGTACTATCTACTTGACCTCTAGTGAAACCATGGTTCAGTAAAAATGAGCTAAGCCTTTCATACCAGGCCCTAGGTGCTTATTTCAAACCATATAAAGCTTTATGTAATCTAAAGACATGATTAGGAATTCTGTGTCATCAAACCCGAGGTTGTTCCACATAAACTTCCTCTTTAATAAAGCCATTTAAAAATGCGAATTTGAGATCCATTTGAAATAATTCTAAATCTAGAGCAGATGTATATGCAAGTAAGATTCTAATAGCCTCAAGTCTAGCTACAGGTGCATAGGTTTCATCGAAATCTATGCCTTCCTCTTGAGAATAGCCTTGAGCTACCAACCTGGCCTTATTTCTGAAGATCACACCAGCTTCATCCAATTTATTTCTGAACACCCATTTGGTGCCAATAACTGGATGATCTGATGGTCTAGGAACAAATGACCATACATGGTTTCTCTTGAACTGATTCAGTTCATCTTGCATGGCTAAAATCCAAGATTCATCAGTAAGAGCTTCATTGACTGTCCTAGGCTCTATTTGAGAAAAAAAAGCAAGGTAATCATAAGGAATTTACCTCTTGTTCTTACCCCTACAGTTGGATCACCAATGATGTTTTCAGGTGGGTGATCTTTCTTGTATCTCCATTCCTTTGGAAGATTTTCATGTTCAATGTTTGTTTGTTGCAGGTCTTCCAGAGGTGGATCTTCCTTGTCCTCAATTGATGTGTTCTTTAACTTCTTGGACAAATCATCTGCATCATCAACATCACTATCTTCGTCCTTTCTCAAGGAAGGTTAGTTTCATCAAAGAGAATGTGCACAGATTGCTCTATCAATAGTGTACGCTTATTAAATACTCTATAACCTTTAGGTTTAGAAGTATACCCCATGAAGATGCCTTCATCTGATTGGCATCCAACTTACCCATGTCTCTTTTTCCGTTGTTGTGAATGAAGCATGGACATCCAAAAGTTCAGAAGTGATTGATCTTTGGCTCTTTCCCTTGTACAGCTCATAGGCAGTCTTCTTTAGGATTGGCCTAATCATCACCCTGTTGATGATATAGCTTGCGGTATTCACTGCTTCGGCCCAAAAATATCTTGGCAAGTCATATTCTGACAGCATTGTTCTTGCCATGTCCAATAAAGTTCTGTTCTTTCTTTCAGCAACTCCATTCTGCTGTGGTGTCCTTGGTTCTGAGAAGTTGTGCTTAATCCCTTGGTCATCACAGAATTTTAGAAATTTGTCATTTTGGAAGTCTCCTCCATGATCTGACCGGATTCCAATAATGCAGTACTTCTTGTCTCTTTGCACCTTTCTGCTGAAACTTACAAAACTTGTCAAATGTGTCATCTTTGTGTTCCAAGAATGAGACCCATGTGAATCTGGAGTAATCATCCACTATTACGAACTGAAACTCTTTCCTCCAAGACTTGTGGTCCTCATTGACCCAAACAAATCCATGGAAGGAGTTCTATGGGTTTAGAGGTGGTTACCACAGTCTTTGACTTGAAGGAACTCTTAGTGTGCTTCCCTTTTGCACACGGTCTGCAGATACCATCCATTTTAGTGCAGACCTTTGGCAGACCTTCCAGAAGACTTCTCTTTCTGAGCTTGTTCATGCCATCCAAACTGCAGAAGCCCAATCTTCTGTGCCATAGCTCAGTTGACTGCTGTAACGTCGCGCATTTCCGGATCCCCGTGGATCCAGGTTTAGCGGGTTTGGTGGCCAATGTGAGGCCCATTAGTGTTGTGTGTTTCTTATTGAATCCTTACCGGGCTTGGTTATGGGTCTGTGTTGGTGTTCAGTACGCTGGACATCACAGTGGGTTGGCGTCCATGGTGGTGACGTCGACTTTGTGTTGGCAGCCATGGTTGCCGTTAACAGTTTTTAGCGTCCATCGATGTGGACGTCCACCATGGTTCTAGTGTGTTCCCCGTTGTATGATCTGGCGGCCAAAGATGTGGATGCCTATGGGGTGGCGGTTTGGTTAACGACACAGAGGTTGACGTTAACCTGACGCACCTGTGTTATTAGGGCTGACCCGAGCCTTGTTCTTTCCCCTCTCTCTCTCCCTTCCTCTCACCCACCTTCACCCTTGAGCTTCTTCGCGAGTTCTGATGGTCGGAGGGAGCTCGTGGAAGGCTGTGGTGCGCGTGGTAGCAGCAGATCGGCGGGGAATGGCGAATTGGAGTGCGGTGTTCGTGGGCGTCCTCGGTTTCAGTGTGATTCAAGGTTCTTCGGGGTTTAATTGCGTTTCTGAGGTAGGGATTGGACCCGTTGATCTTCCCTGATTAATGTTAGCTTTCTTTGCATAATTTGGATGCTAATTGAGTTTTTGGGAAAAATGGGTCTTCATGCTGAAAAATCGGGTGGTTTGATTGATCTAAGCGTTGGATCATGTCTTTCCGGTTTAATTATGGTTGCTAGATGTAAGGGAAGTGTTTTCCCTTTTTTTTCTATTGTATTTATGGCTAGATTGCCTGTGCAATCGGCCTAGGGCCATTTTGTGTGTTCTGGCGGGTTCTGCAGTGAAGATCTTGGCGTCAACATCGGTTGACGCAGAGTTCTTCGTTGGGAGATTAACGGCTAGGTATGTAGCTGTTGATTGTGGGTAAACGGCCAAGTGGTGGTCGCTTACTTGGTGTTGACGGCAAGGGACATTGTCGTCTATATTCTTTGGACGACAATCGATGTCGCCGCTAATCTGTGCTTGTACATGCGTCATCACTATTTTTTTACGTTTTGTGTGTGCATGGAAATGACCGGTGTGAGCCAGTGCACTTGTTATGCTCTTGGAGCATACTGCACATGTAATGGGCATGTTTTACGTAAATGATGTGTGATGTCCGTAGTGGTTTAAGTATGTGTATATTGTCCATGTGTTGGACATCTTGTTTACGTAGATAATGTGTGATATATTCGTCGTGAGGTATTATGCACGTGATATCTTCGAGGTTTGGATGCCATGTATATGGTTTGTGTGTTCATGGCATACCGTGCGTTATTGTGGTTAATAATTAGTTAGGTCAGTCTGCGTGTTGCGACGGTAAGGTTCCTATGATCCTTTAGGATCTCTTGTGAATTATCCTAGATGGATTATTAAGTGTGGTCGTGCTATTATGTTTAGTGTGGCAGTGGAGGTCATCGTCTGACCAATGACAAACTGCGGTGTTATCTTTAATTTGGTTAGTGTATGTAGTTGTGCAAGTTAGCTTGTGAGTCACAGGGTGACTAGGACAAGCTATCCTTAATGTGATTTGTGTACCGTGATTGGTAACAGAAAGTGTTTGTGTATATATCGTGGTTTGAGCTTGCCGAGTGTGGTGGTCCGGCGCCTATTCCGGAATGCCTCTCTAGTCGGTACCCCAGTTCTTTGTGAGCCAGGCACGTGTGTTTGTTGTGCTCGGGGTTTGTCCCGGTACAGTGTGGTACCGTCGAGGTCTGTGTCGTCTTCCTGGACACCCTCACTCCTGTGCTTGAGTTGTACGTCCGGCTGAGGGAAAGACGACAGTATGGCAGCGGCTTTTGTTTGGGGTGTGTAGTCGCTTGTAGCGCGCTCGTAGTTGGGGGTACGGACACCAGTAGTCGACACTGGTCCCCAGCTAGTCCTGTTTTCCAGTGCCTCACTTTAGGGTGCTCCGGCCAGAGACTCTAGAGGTGCCAGGCATGGGCCTGTAGCTGTGTGTCTGCAGGTGTGGTGTTGGTTGGTCTCCACAGTTGTTTGACTTGTTCTCGTGGCGCGGTAGTTGGACCTTTCGTCCGTGACTGCGAGGCTGAGAGGTTGTTCTTGTGTTGTGTTGTCCGGGATGGATACTGGCCTGATCAGCTAGTAGTCCGTTCCCGTGTGGTGGCGTCCTTCTTTCTGACTCGTGCTTTGCCTGCTCTGGCTGTGGCTTGACTCTTGCTTTGCCACTGGCTGTAATTCGTGAGTTTGTGACTCGTGGTCGAGGTTTGACCTTTTCGAGGTGTGCCTGGCGTTGGCACAGTTGTGATTGAGTTGTGGTTTTGTGACTTGCCGGTTGAGGTTTTACTTGTAATATTGTGCCTAAATAAAGGTATAATATAATTGTGGTTCAGTATGGTGTTTATCACCTACTTGTACCCTTGTTCAGGTGTTTGTGTTGTGGTACCTCAGAGTAGTAGGTACCTGTTCCCTTCATGGGTTACTTTGTAGTTTTGGGTGGTACATTGTGTACCAACCTTTTCAGGCTCTCTTGTGTTGTGGAGGTCTTGTGGTTTGACCTGCCACTTGTTGTATCTTATCCATTTTAAGTAGATCTTTGTTTATAATTTATTGTGGATTAGTTTGTGATTATTAATTATGTTACCTTTGTGGGTAATTTGCCGATGAGGCTTGTGGCATAGGCATATTGTGGTTTAGTAGAGCTGTGCTCCGTGGAGCCGTGTGAGACCTTCCACTTGTTGAGTTTTACTCTTCTTGGGTATGATTCCAATTATAGTTTTAGTGTGTTATGGATTGGATTCGTGGTAGCCAGTTCCGTTACCTTGTGTGTAGTTTTCGACATAGTGAGGTTGGAGTATAAAGGACCAGCTCTTTGTTAGCAGTCCTGTTACTCAGTGTTTGAGATTCGCCTGTGAAGCTTGTAGCCTGGGCAGTGACTTGCCTGTGTGGCTTATAGCTTAGGCAACTAGTTGTTGTAGCAGTGTGCCAGTGAGACTGTGGTTTAGGCACTTTAGTAGTTGGGCTGACTAATGATATTATATTAGTCCTGTAGTCCCACTTTCCTTCCGAGGACTTTGTGTTTTTATCATGATTATGTTTAATTGTTATTTATTGTTATGATGTGAGCATGAAATGGTTTGGCTATTGGTGTTGCCAGTGAGACCCTTTGGGGTTGAGGAGTTTTGGTTTCAGAGTTTTTTTGGGTGGTCCCTGCTGAGCCAGTGACTTGTTGAGGCTCACTCTCCTACAGTTCTTTTCAGGGCTTGCCGTGTGTTTGGCTTGCAGGGTGTTGTGACAGACTTGTACCACCAGCAGTAGTGTAGTAGTTAGTGTTGTGTGAGCTTGTGCTCCCTGGGGTATGCCCCAGGTAGTTGTACTCTTTCTTTTAATTGGACATGTATTAATGTAATGGGACAGTTGTACAAATTTGTGACAAATATGAGCACATGTACTTTCTTGTGTCTTATTTTGTTATGGTTTGTCTTTTATACTCTTCCTGGACACGTTTGTGAGATATCCCTTGCGAGACTTCGGTCCGTTCGCGGGAGGCGGATCTGGATATGGAGCCTTATCGACATAAGTACCCCGGTCCGTCACAGTTGGTATCAGAGCAATGTCCATTAGAATATGAAAAGACATTGAAAGTACAATGTCCCAATACATGGATTAATGTCCACTGCTGGTAGTAAGTCTGCAGTTTTGTGTGTGATATAAAGTAGTTTTTACGTGAGCTTTTGGCACGTAAACCGTGTGTTTCGTTTTTAAATTGGCAGTTGGGAGTAGTTGTTGTCCACAATATGGATAGTGGCATAAGTTGTGTGGTAGCATCCTGGCACTAGTGCAGTTAAAGCAGTTAAAGTATAGTTTTAAAGTTTTCAGTTGCAGAGATTAGAGGAGAAATGTAAAGTAGTGTCTTGAGAGGGATATGCCTGTTATATGTTAGTAAAGTACAGAGTTAGCAGAGACAAGTATAGAGTATTTCTGTGATAGATCAGTTTGTTTTTAAAGATTCGCAGTTAAGGAATGAAGTTTGGAATGGAATTCAGTAAGTAAGTTATATGAGATAGAAAGTTGGCAGAGACGGTGTATGGGGACAAGGTGATAAGAACAGGTCAGTGTGTGTGTGAAGTTGCAGTTGAGAACCTCAGCAAATGTATTGTGGCATTAGAGATCTGAGTCAGATGATATTAAGAAACAGTGTGGATGAGAATGTGATTAGTGTTATGAAGAGTTTGATATGATTAAGAAGGCAGATCAGCTTTAAAAGAGGTATTAGTACATAAAAGAGCAGTGATTTATGGCAGATAGATTAGTATGCCTGAGATCAGAAATTTGAGAAAATTGTTGTTATGAATAATGATGGTAACAGGAAGTGTGATATGAAGATTTGTATAAATAAGTATAGAAATGATCAGTTGAATAAAGAAAGAGATAAAAGAAGGATTAGTGTGCAATAAGAATTTGTGAAAATTGCACAAGAGGAATATTTATTGTTGATGATGGCAGAGTATAGAAGTTTTTCAGAAAGAACATTTAATGAAATAGAGAAGTATGTTGCAGAAAAGATATGAATTAGAAAAAAGAAGATTTAGTAAATGATGAAGTGAATAAAGTCAGATGAGTCAGGAAATGTCAGTTAGAGTTTGCATACTAGTGCAAAGAAATGATTCAATTGAGCAGAAAGGAATTGTTATTAAGATATTTCAGAGTTTTATGCAAGAGCAGGAATAGACTAATAAAGAGTATTTGGAAAGGTTATGTAACAAAAGTATGAGATTAGCCAGAGAATGTCAGTAAAGCAGGATGATATATGAAGAGCACAATATGTCAATAGTGGTTTGGCAGATCAGAAATTGCAGTAATTTCTTCAGCATGAATTAATTGAATGAGATGATTTGAGAAGTAGTTAAGTTAGAAATGAATGCAGTTGAAGCCAAAGAAGTAATTGAAAGTAATTGTTCGGTGTGATCAGAGTGGCGCAGCGGAAGCAAAGAAAGATTAATATCCGCAGATTGTTTAAGTTTGCTTGAATAAGGAGAAAGTGTAAAGTTTTGCGCAGCGGAATAAAGGAACAGAGTTTATTATGGTTTTTAATCAGAGATTGACTTTAAGCAGTATGAGCAGAATAATATGAAAAGAGCAGAAATTCAAAGATGGTGATTGGTTTTCTTTAAGAAGTGTCAGTTGTGAATGTGAATACAGATGAGACAGGATAATAGTTGGCAGTGATAAATAGAAAGAATGGCACCGGAAAGTTCAATAATTTGAAAGGATTATGGCATGAAAGAGTATTACAGTGTAAGATATTTGAGAAAGATAAAGCGGTCCCGAAAGAAATGTTGCAAACACAGTCCAAAATTGTGGAAGCAGGTTCAGTCCAAGGAGATAAAGCGCCATTGGCAAGGTAGAATCGTCTACAATTGAAAAGTAAGAAGGCAATGGAATTGACAGAACAGAGTAATTGTGAAATGAATTGAAAGAAAATAAAAGAATAAAGCAAGGATGGAAATGGTTAGATGAATTGAAAGGCTGATGCAGAGAAAGAGTATCCTTCTTGTTCTGTATATGGTTTCATTTCTTTTTAGGTGATAATCCGGTTGTTGTAATTTGTTTTACATGTCGAGGACGACATTTCTTTTTAGATGATAATAATGTAATGTCGCGCGTTTTTCGGATCCCCGTGGATCCAGGTTTAGCGGGTTTGGTGGCCAATGTGAGGCCCATTAGTGTTGTGTGTTTCTTATTAGATCCTTACCGGGCTTGGTTATGGGTCTGTGTTGGTGTTCAGTACGCTGGACATCAACAGTGGGTTGGCGTCCAGGGGTGACGTCGACTTTGTGTTGCGGCCATGGGTTGCCGTTAACATGTTTTTGCGTCCATCGATGTGGACGTCCACCATGGTTCTAGTGTGTTCCGTTGTAGATCTTGGCGGCCAAATATGTGGATGCCTATGGGGTGGCGGTTTGGTTAACGACACAGAGGTTGACGTTAACCTGACGCACCTGTGTTTTTAGGGCTCCGAGCCTTGTTCTTTCTTTCCTCCTCTCTCCCTTCCTCTTCACCCACCTTCACCCTTGAGCTTCTTCGCGAGTTCTGATGGTCGGAGGGAGCTCGTGGGAAGGCTGTGGTGCGCGTGGTAGCAGCAGATCGGGCGGGGAATGGCGAATTGGAGTGCGGTGTTCGTGGGGCGTTCCTCGGGTTTCAGTGGATTCAAGGTTCTTCGGGGTTTAATTGCGTTTCTGAGGTAGGGATTGGACCCGTTGATCTTCCCTGATTAATTAGTTATGCTTTCTTTGCATAATTTGGATGCTAATTGATTTTTGGGAAAAATGGGTCTTCATGCTGAAAAATCGGGTGGTTTGATTGATCTAACGTTGATCATGTCTTTCCGTTAATTATGGTTGCTATATGTAAGGGAAGTGTTTTCCCTTGTTTTTCCTATTGTATTATGGCTAGATTGCCTGTGCAATCGGCCTAGGCCATTTTGTGTGTTCGGCGGTTCTGCAGTGAAGATCTTGGCGTCAACATCGGTTGACGCAGAGTTCTTCGTTGGAAGATTAACGGCTAGGTATGTAGCTGTTGATTGTGGGTAAACGCCAAGTGGTGGTCGCTTACTTGGTGTTGACGGCAAGGACATTGTCGTCTATATTCTTTGGACGACAATCGATGTCGCCGCTAATCTGTGCTTGTACATGCGTCATCACTATTTGTTTTACGTGTTTTGTGTGTGCATGGAAATGACCGGTGTGAGCCAGTGCACTTTTTATGCTCTTGGAGCATACTGCACATGTAATGGGCATGTTTTACGTAAATGATGTGTGATGTCCGTAGTGGTTTAAGTAGTGTATATTGTCCATGTGTTGGACATCTTGTTTACGTAGATAATGTGTGATATATTCGTCGTGAGGTATTATGCACGTGATATCTTCGAGGTTTGGATGCCATGTATATGGTTTGTGTGTTCATGGCATACCGTGCGTTATTGTGGTTAATAATTAGTTAGGTCAGTCTGCGTGTTGCGACGGTAGGTTCCTATGATCCTTTAGGATCTCTTGTGAATTATCCTAGATGGATTATTAAGTGTGGTCGTGCTATTATGTTTAGGTGTGGTGGAGGTCATCGTCTGACCATGACAAACTGCGGTGTTATCTTTAATTTGGTTAGTGTATGTAGTTGTGCAAGTTAGCTTGTGAGTCACAGGGTGACTAGGACAAGCTATCCTTAATGGTGATTTGTGTACCGTGATTGGTAACAGAAAGTGTTTGTGTATATATCGTGGTTTGAGCTTGCCGAGTGTGGTGGTCCGGCGCCTATTCCGGAATGCCTCTCTAGTCGGTACCCCAGGTTCTTTGTGAGCCGGCACGTGTGTTTGTTGTGCTCGGGGTTTGTCCCGGTACAGTGTGGTACCGTCGAGGTCTGTGTCGTCTTCCTGGACACCCTCACTCCTGTGCTTGAGTTGTACGTCCGGCTGAGGGAAAGACGACAGTAGTGCACGGCTTGTGTTTGTGTGTGTGTTCGCTTGTAGCGCGCTCGTAGTTGGGGGTACGGACACCAGTAGTCGACACTGGTCCCCAGCTAGTCCTGTTTTCCAGTGCCTCACTTTAGGGTGCTCCGGCCAGAGACTCTAGAGGTGCCAGGCATGGGCTGTAGCTGTGTGTCTGCAGGTGTGGTGTTGGTTGGTCTCCACAGTTGTTTGACTTGTTCTCGTGGCGCGGTAGTTGGACCTTTCGTCCGTGACTGCGAGGCTGAGAGGTTGTTCTTGTGTTGTGTTGTCCGGGATGGATACTGGCCTGATCAGCTAGTAGTCCGTTCCCGTGTGGTGGCGTCCTTCTTTCTGACTCGTGCTTTGCCTGCTCTGGCTGTGGCTTGACTCTTGCTTTGCCACTGGCTGTAATTCGTGAGTTTGTGACTCGTGGTCGAGGTTTGACCTTTTCGAGGTGTGCCTGGCGTTGGCACAGTTGTGATTGAGTTGTGGTTTGTGTGACTTGCCGGTTGAGGTTTACTTGAATATTGTGCCTAAATAAAGGTATAATATAATTGTGGTTCAGTATGGTGTTTATCACCTACTTGTACCCTTTTCAGGTGTTTGTGTTGTGGTACCTCAGAGTAGTAGGTACCTGTTCCCTTCATGGGTTACTTTGTAGTTTTGTGGTGGTACATTGTGTACCAACCTTTTCAGGCTCTCTTGTGTTGTGGAGGTCTTGTGGTTTGACCTGCCACTTGTTGTATCTTATCCATTTTAAGTAGATCTTTGTTTATAATTTATTGTGGATTAGTTTGTGATTATTAATTATGTTACCTTTGTGGGTAATTTGCCGATGAGGCTTGTGGCATAGGCATATTTGGTTTAGTAGAGCTGTGCTCCGTGGAGGCCGTGTGAGACCTTCCACTTGTTGAGTTTTACTCTTCTTGGGTATGATTCCAATTATAGTTTTAGTGTGTTATGGATTGGATTCGTGGTAGCCAGTTCCGTTACCTTGTGTGTAGTTTTCGACATAGTGAGGTTTGGAGTATAAAGGACCAGCTCTTTGTTAGCAGTCCTGTTACTCAAGTGTTTGAGATTCGCCTGTGAAGCTTGTAGCCTGGGCAGTGACTTGCCTGTTGTGGCTTATAGCTTAGGCAACTAGTTGTTGTAGCAGTGTGCCAGTGAGACTGTGGTTTAGGCACTTTAGTAGTTGGGCTGACTAATGATATTATATTAGTCCTGTAGTCCCACTTTCCTCCGAGGACTTTGTGTTTATTATCATGATTATGTTTAATTGTTATTTATTGTTATGATGTGAGCATGAAATGGTTTGGCTATTGGTGTTGCCAGTGAGACCCTTTGGGGTTGAGGATTTGTGGTTTCAGAGTTGTTTTTGGGTGGTCCCTGCTGAGCCAGTGACTTGTTGAGGCTCACTCTCCTACAGTTCTTTTCAGGCTTGCCGTGTGTTTTGCTTGCAGTGGTGTTGTGACAGACTTGTACCACCAGCAGTAGTGTAGTAGTTAGTGTTGTGTGAGCTTGTGCTCCCTGGGGTATGCCCCAGGTAGTTGTACTCTTTCTTTTAATTGGACATGTATTAATGTAATGGGACAGTTGTACAAATTTGTGAACAAATATGAGCACATGTACTTTCTTGTGTCTTATTTTGTTATGGTTTGTCTTTTATACTCTTCCTGGACGTTTGTGAGATATCCCTTGCGAGACTTCGGTCCGTTCGCGGGAGGCGGATCTGGATATGGAGCCTTATCGGACATAAGTACCCCGGTCCGTCACAGTTGGTATCAGAGCAATGTCCAGTTAGAATATGAAAAGACATTGAAAGTACAATGTCCCAATACATGGATTAATGTCCACTGCTGGTAGTAAGTCTGCAGTTTTGTGTGATATAAAGTAGTTTTTACGTGAGCTTTTGGCACGTAAACCGTGTTTTTCTGTTTGTTAAATGGCAGTTGGGAGTAGTTGTTTGCCACAATATGGATAGTGGCATAAGTTGTGTGGTAGCATCCTGGCACTAGTGCAGTTAAAGCAGTTAAAGTATAGTATTTAAAAGTTTTCAGTTGCAGAGATTAGAGGAGAAATGTAAAGTAGTGTCTTGAGAGGGATATGCCTGTTATATGTTAGTAAAGTACAGAGTTAGCAGAGACAAGTATAGAGTATTTCTGTGATAGATCAGTTTGGTTGTTAAAGATTCGCAGTTAAAGGAATTGAAGTTTGGATATGAATTCAGTAAGTAAGTTATAATGAGATAGAAAGTTGGCAGAGACAGGTGTATGGGGACAAGGTGATAAGGAACAGGTCAGTGTGTGTGTGATAAGTTGCAGTTGAGAACCTCAGCAAATGTATTGTGGCATTAGAGATCTGAGTCAGATGATATTAAGAAACAGTGTGGATGAGAATGTGATTAGTGTTATGAAGAGTTTGATATGATTAAGAAGGGCAGATCAGCTTTAAGAGGTATTAGTACATAAAAGAGCAGTGATTTATGGCAGATAGATTAATATGCCTGAGATCAGAAATTTGAGAAAATTGTTGTTATGAATAATGATGGTAACAGGAAGTGTGATATGAAGATTTGTATAAATAGTATAGAAATGATCAGTTGAATAAAGAAAGAGATAAAAGAAGGATTAGTGTGCAATAAGAATTTGTGAAAATTGCACAAGAGGATATTTAGTTGATGAATGGCAGAGTATGAAAGTTTTCAGAAAGAACATTTAATGAAATAAGAAAGTATGTTGCAGAAAAGATATGAATTAGAAAAGAAGAATTTAGTAAATGATGAGTGAATAAGTCAGATGAGTCAGGAAATGTCAGTTAGAGTTTGCATACTAGTGCAAAGAAATGATTCAATTGAGCAGAAAGGAATTGTTATTAAGATATTTCAGAGTTTTATGCAAGAGCAGGAATAGACTAATTAAAGAGTATTGGAAAGGTTATGTAACAAAAGTATGAGATTAGCCAGAGAATGTCAGTAAAGCAGGAATGATATATGAAGAGCACAATATGTCAATAGTGGTTTGGCAGATCAGAAATTGCAGTAATTTCTTCAGCATGAATTAATTGAATGAGATGATTTGAGAAGTAGTTAAGTTAGAAATGAATGCAGTTGAAGCCAGAAAAGTAATTGAAAGTAATTGTTCGGTGTGATCAGAGTGCGCAGCGGAAGCAAAGAAAGATTTAATATCCGCAGATTGTTTAAGTTTGCTTGAATAAGGAGAAAGTGTAAAGTTTTGCGCAGCGGAATAAAGGAACAGAGTTTATTATGGTTTTTAATCAGAGATTGACTTTAAGCAGTATGAGCAGAATAATATGAAAAGAGCAGAAATTCAAAGATGGTGATTGGTTTTCTTTAAGAAGTGTCAGTTGTGAATGTGAATACAGATGAGACAGGATAATAGTTGGCAGTGATAAATAGAAAAGGAAATGGCACCGAAAGTTCAATAATTTGAAAGGATTATGGCATGAAAGAGTATTACAGTGTAAGATATTTGAGAAGATAAAGCGGTCCCGAAAGAAATGTTGCAAAACAGTCCAAAATTGTGGAAGCAGGTTCAGTCCAAGGAGATAAAGCGCCATTGGCAAGGTAGAATCGTCTACAATTGAAAGTAAGAAAGGCAATGGAATTGACAGAACAGAGTAATTGTGAAATGAATTGAAAGAAAATAAAAGAATAAAGCAAGGATGGAATGGTTAGATGAATTGAAAGGCTGATGCAGAGAAAGAGTATCCTTCTTGTTCTGTATATGGTTTCATTTCTTTTTAGGTGATAATCCGGGTTGTTGTAATTTGTTTACATGTCGAGGACGACATTTCTTTTTAGATGATAATAATGTAATGTCGCGCGTTTTTCGGATCCCCGTGGATCCAGGTTTAGCGGGTTTGGTGGCCAATGTGAGGCCCATTAGTGTTGTGTGTTTCTTATTAGATCCTTACCGGGCTTGGTTATGGGTCTGTGTTGGTGTTCAGTACGCTGGACATCAACAGTGGGTTGGCGTCCAGGTGGGTGACGTCGACTTTGTTGGCGCCATGGTTTCCGTTAACATGTTTTTAGCGTCCATCGATGTGGACGTCCACCATGGTTCTAGTGTGTTCCGTTGTATGATCTTGGCGGCCAAATATGTGGATGCCTATGGGGTGGCGTTTGGTTAACGACACAGAGGTTGACGTTAACCTGACGCACCTGTGTTTTTAGGGCTCCGAGCCTTGTTCTTTCCCCTCTCTCTCTCCCTTCCTCTTCGCCCACCTTCACCCTTGAGCTTCTTCGCGAGTTCTGACGGTCGGCGGAGCTCGTGGGAAGGCTGTGGTGCGCGTGGTAGCAGCAGATCGGGCGGGGAATGGCGAATTGGAGTGCGGTGTTCGTGGGGCGTTCCTCGGTTTCGGCGTGATTCAAGGTTCTTCGGGGTTTAATTGAGTTTCTGAGGTAGGTTGGACCCGTTGATCTTCCCTGATTAATTTGTTATGCTTTCTTTGCATAATTTGGATGCTAATTGAGTTTTTGGGAAAAATGGGTCTTCATGCTGAAAAATCGGGTGGTTTGATTGATCTAAGCATTGGATCATGTCTTTCCGGTTTAATTATGGTTGCTAGATGTAAGGGGAAGTGTTTTCCCTTGTTTTTCTATTGTATTTATGGCTAGATTGCCTGTGCAATCGGCTAGGGCCATTTTTGTGTTCTGGTGGGTTCTGCAGTGAAGATCTTGGCGTCAACATCGGTTGACGCAGAGTTCTTCGTTGGGAGATTAACGGCTAGGTATCTAGCCGTTGATTGTGGGTAAACGGCCAAGTGGTGGTCGCTTACTTGGTGTTGACGGCAAGGGACATTGTCGTCTATATTCTTTGGACGGCAATCGATGTCGCCGCTAATCTGTGCTTGTACATGCGTCAGCACTATTTGTTTTACGTGTTTGTGTGTGCATGGCAATGACCGGTGTGAGCCAGTGCACTTGTTATGCTCTTGGAGCATACTGCTCATGTAATGGGCATGTTTTACGTAAATGATGTGTGATGTCCGTAGTGGTTTAAGTATGTGTATATTGTCCATGTGTTGGACATCTTGTTTACGTAGATAATGTGTGATATATTCGTCGTGAGGTATTATGCATGTGATATCTTCGAGGTTTGGATGCCATGTATATGGTTTGTGTGTTCATTGCATACCGTGCGTTATTGTGGTTAATAATTAGTGAGGTCAGTCTGCGTGTTGCGGCGGTAATGTTCCTATGATCCTTTAGGATCTCTTGTGAATTATCCTAGATGGATTATTAAGTGTGGTCGTGCTATTATGTTTAGTGTGGCAGTGGAGGTCATCATCTGACCATGACAAACTGCGGTGTTATCTTTAATATGGTTAGTGTATGTAGTTGTGCAAGTTAGCTTGTGAGTCACAGGTGACTAGGACAAGCTATCCTTAATGGTAATTTGTGTACCGTGATTGGTAACAGAAAGTGTTTGTGTATATATCGTGGTTTGAGCTTGCCGAGTGTGGTGGTCCGGCGCCTATTCCGGAATGCCTCTCTAGTCGGGTACCCCAGGTTCTTTGTGAGCCAGGCACGTGTGTTTGTTGTGCTCGGGGTTTGTCCCGGTACAGTGTGGTACCGTCGAGGTCTGTGTCGTCTCTCCTGGACACCCTCACTCCTGTGCTTGAGTTGTACGTCCGGCTGAGGGAAAGACGACAGTAGGACAGCGGCTTGTGTTTGTGGGTGTGTAGTCGCTTGTAGCGCGCTCGTAGTTGGGGGTACACCACACAAGTCGACACTGGTCCCCAGCTAGTCCTGTTTTCCAGTGCCTCACTTTAGGGTGCTCCGGCCAGAGACTCTAGAGGTGCCAGGCATGGGCCTGTAGCTGTGTGTCTGCAGGTGTGGTGTTGGTTGGTCTCCACAGTTGTTTGACTTGTTCTCGTGGAGCGGCAGTTGGACCTTTCGTCCGTGACTGCGAGGCTGAGAGGTTGTTCTTGTTGTGTTGTCCGGGATGGATACTGGCCTGATCAGCTAGTAGTCTGTTCCCGTGTGGTGGCGTCGTTCTTTCTGACTCGTGCTTTGCCTGCTCTGGCTGTGGCTTGACTCGTGCTTTGCCACTGGCTGTAATTCGTGAGTTTGTGACTCGTGGTCGAGGTTTGACCTTTTCGAGGTGTGCCTGGTGTTGGCACAGTTGTGACTGAGTTGTGGTTTGTGTGACTTGCCGGTTGAGATTTACTTGTAATATTGTGCCTAAATAAAGGTATAATATAATTGTGGTTCATTATGGTGTTTATCACCTACTTGTACCCTTGTTCAGGTGTTTGTGTTGTGGTACCTCATAGTAGTAGGTACATGTTCCCTTCGTGGGTTACTTTGTAGTTTTGTGGTGGTACATTGTGTACCAACCTTTTCAGGCTCTTTTGTGTTGTGGAGGTCTTGTGGTTTGACCTGCCACTTGTTGTATCTTATCCATTTTAAGTAGATCTTTGTTTATAATTTATTGTGGATTAGTTTGTGATTATTAATTATGTTACCTTTGTGGGGAATTTGCCGATGAGGCTTGTGGCCTAGGCATATTGTGGTTTAGTAGAGCTGTGCTCCGTGGAGGCCGTGTGAGACCTTCCACTTGTTGAGTTTTACTCTTCTTGGGTATGATTCCAATTATAGTTTTAGTGTGTTATGGATTGGCTTCGTGGTAGCCAATTCCGTTACCTTGTGTGTAGTTTCCGACGTAGTGAGGTTTGGAGTATAAAGGACCAGCTCTTTGTTAGCAGTCCTGTTACTCAAGTTTGAGATTCACCTGTGAAGCTTGTAGCCTGGGCAGTGACTTGCCTGTGTGGCTTATAGCTTAGGCAACTAGTTGTTGTAGCAGTGTGCCAGTGAGACTGTGGTTTAGGCACTTTAGTAGTTGGGCTGACTAATGATATTATATTAGTCCTGTAGTCCCACTTTCCTTCCGAGGACTTTGTTTTATTATCATGATTATGTTTAATTGTTATTTATTGTTATGATGTGAGCATGAAATGGTTTGGCTATTGGTGTTGCCAGTGAGACCCTTTGGGGTTGAGGAGTTTGTGGTTTCGGAGTTGTTTTTGGGTGGTCCCTGCTGAGCCAGTGACTTGTTGAGCTCACTCCCCTACAGTTCTTTTCAGGGCTTGCCGTGTGTTTGGCTTGCAGTGGTGTTGTGACAGACTTGTACCACCAGCAGTAGTGTAGTAGTTAGTGTTGTGTGAGCTTGTGCTTCCTCGGGGTATGCCCCAGGTAGTTGTACTCTTTCTTTTAATTGGACATGTATTAATGTAATGGGACAGTTGTACAAATTGTGAACAGATATGAGCACATGTACTTTCTTGTGTCTTATATTGTTATGGTTTGTCTTTTATACTCTTCCTGGACACGTTTGTGAGATATCCCTTGCGAGACTTCGGTCCGTTCGCGGGAGGCGGATCTGGATATGGAGCCTTATCGGGCATAAGTACCCCGGTCCGTCACAACTGCTCTTTGCTGGCTGCTAAACAAACGTCTTGATCTTTGAGTTCTTCAAGGTACAGTACATATAGATTCTTTTCTCTGTTAGCTTCAAAGATAACTGCTCCATCCTTCATAATGCTGCACTTGGATTCTTGAAATTGATTTGGTGTCCCTTGTCACATAGTTGGTTGATACTTATAAGGTTATGCTTCAGACCTTTGACACATAGAACATCTTCAATAATAGTTTTGTTGTTGCTGCCAACAGATCCACTCCCAATAACAGTCCCTTTCCCATTGTCTCCATAGGTGATTGTTCCTTCTTCAGCTTCTAGATGAGAGAATAATCTTTTATTTCCTAACATGTGCCTTGAGCACCCATTATCCAAATACCATTTGGATGCTCGAAGGTTACCCTGAAATGAAACATTAAGTTTTAGGTACCCAAATTCTTTTTGGGTCCTTGTTGGTTAGTGCCATCATTTTTCCTTTTATTACCCATTTCTTGTTCTTAGTTGGACATGTTTTTTGTGTGTCCTAATTTATTGCAGTGGCTGCAGCATGTTACTCTAGTTACTTTTTCATATGAGGCGTATTTAAAGTTAGATTATATGATGTCTCTTGTTAGTTACAAATTTAGGGGTTGGATATATTTTTGGATAAATAATGGTTTCTTCATTGTCTGGAGGGGTGTATCTATTCCTTGTTTATTCTTCCCTGATCGTCCAGCACCTTTTAATACTAAGGAATTTTTACCATTAGTAAATTTCTCCAGCGTCTTTGACAGTTTTTCATTTTCTTCACTTAAGGCTTTGATTTCTATTCTTAGGTCATCTGATTTCTCCTGTTTTTCTAATCTGATTATTTGTTTATTCTTATCTTTTAGATCCTCACACAATAGATCATTTCTTCTTTTCAGTTCAGATACTTATTTTTCTAATTGTTCATTTTCTGATTTTAAATCTGAGTTTGTGTTTTCTAGACAGACAATACTCTTCTTACTAGCTTTTAGTAACTTAGATATATTTCTATATTTATCATACAATTCATTAAATGCTTCTTCTAAATTGTCTGAATCCAAATCATTGCAAGAATCAAAAGAGGAGTCAGAGGTTACCTTTTTGTTTGTATTGGCATGAAAGCCAAGTTGGCTTCTTCTTCTCCCTCACTGCTCTGGGTTGACTCACTGTCAGAGTCACTGCTGTTCTCCCACGCAGCTGCCATTGCTTTCTTTTTGTACTTTCTGAATTTTCTGAAGTTGTCCTTCTTCTTGTATTACCTTCTTGAGCTTTTGACATTCTGCCTTGATATGTCCTGGCTTCTTACACTCATAAATATCGGCTCGGTCTTCTTCTGATCTTTTCCTTCTGATTTCCTAAACTCCTTGTGTTTCTTGAAGTGTCTTCTACCTGATTGGAACTTCTTCTTCTTTGCTAGGATGCGTTGTAATCTCCTAGACAACATTGCTTCTTCATCTTCACTATCCTTGCTGCTTTCATTGTTATCTGAGAGTTCATCTGATGAGTCTTCTTCAGCTTTAAGGGCATTTGAGTGCTTCTTTCTGCTCGAGGACTCTCCCAACCTTTCCATGTTGATCTCATGGGCCATAAGGGACCCAATGAGCTTCTCCAACGACATCTTTTTCAAGTCGTTGGCTCCTCAATGGCTGTTACCTTTAGGGTCCATGAGGGTGGTAGGGATCTGAGAATCTTCCTAACCATATCTCCAATTTCATATGTCTTCCCAAGTCCAGCTAAGCCGTTTGTAATGTCTGTAAATCTACTGAACATTTGAGTTATGGATTCACCTGGTTGCATCTGAAATCTTTCATACTGTGTTACAAGAATGTCAATCCTTTTCTCTTTCACTTTGTCTGTCCCTTCATACATGATTATGAGCTTTTCCCACATCTCCATTGCGGATTTGCAGGCTGAAACTCTGTTGAATTCTTCTTACTGAGAGCACAACACAGAATGCTCTTAGCTTTACAGTTGAGGGAGATCTTCTTCCTATCATCGTCTGTCCAGTTCTGCCTTGAGTTCAGGATAACGAGATCTCCTTCTTCTATAATTGACCAGATCTGATAGTCGAATCCTTGCAGAAAGTACTCCATTCTGGTCTTCCAGTAAGTGTAGTCTTCACCATCGAAAAGAGGGGGTCGGTTGACAGACTGACCTTCAATGTTTCCTTGGGCTGCCATGGATCTTTACTCTTCAGATCGTTGGATCTTCTCTTTGTCGAAGAGACTCGCTCTGATACCACTTGTTGCCCAGTTAGGTAGCCCAGAGGGGGGGTGAATGGGCCTTTAAAATTTATCAGCTAATACCTGTTCACTAAAAATATTCACAGAGAAATACACTTTGAAGATTGTTAGTGTTAGTAAAGAGAAACAACAATCACATGAAGACAATCACACAACACAAGATGTATCCTGGTTCGGATCTCCTCTCCACAAGAGTCCTACGTCTAGTCCCTGAGCAACAACTCAGGATTTCACTAACTAGGGTACAGTCCCCCTATGGACACTACAACACCCAGCCCATCTGGTCTTCTCTTCACAGCCGAAGAGGAACAACACCCTGGATACCCCACCAGGTCTTCCTTCTGAACAGAAGGGAACACACACAGAATCAAGTAAGCAGGAGATTAAGCCCCTAGATCAAGCTTTGATAAGCCAAGATCTGAAGCAAGGGACTGAGAGCAATGAGATCTATAAACAAAAGCTCACTCTCAGAACCAAACAAGCTCTCTCGAAAATCTACAAACAATGCAGAGAGCAAAGAGCTAATCTAATGGAATGAGGCTTGGCTATTCTTGAGAACTCGCAGAAGACTTGATGATCAGAAAGTTTTCTATGACTGTCGTTCTCTGTCTATGTGTATGTGTTCTTTCTGGAGCTCCTTTCTTCAATATATATCTTCAATTGAAATCTAAACGTTGAAGTATCCGTTGCCTCTAGCTTTTGGGGGACGTTAGACTGAGTGGCACTTGGAAGCTTCCAGTCAACAGTCCTTTATCCATTTGTGCACGCAAAGAGATAGAATCTTCTGAAGTGTCCTTTGGCTTCTACAAGGTCCAATTATTGTGAGATGAATAGCTGACCAGGACCTGCACACAAAGCAAGCTAGAATGATAGACAGCTGAACTATCTCTTGTTGTCAGTCAATGTTAGTGTGAATATTCATCAAGATAGTAATGCTATTCTGCTGTTCTAAAGATGCATAAAGAGTAGACACGATAATGGATGATATCGTCTGCATGCATGCAGAGATACGTTCAGTCTTCATTAAATGCACAGCTGACAGAAGAATATGTGCGAAGACTTTGACTATTCAACCCGTTGAAAGGATAAGTCATATGTCAAGTTGATTGATATGAAATCGATGCATTTATGACTTATGAAATCGTTATGCTACCAAACAACAAATCGTTGTAAGATATGAAAGAATTGTTGTGATCATTAAGGAAATCATTATGATTACTTAAGAAGTTGATGCGCAAAGCAAATCGTTATGAGAACCAAAGAAATCGATGTGATTACTTAAGCAGTCGATGCGCAAAGCAAATCATTATAATATCTGAAGCAATCGTGGCGATAAGCAAATCATTACGACGTCTGAAGAAATCGTTGTGATAAGCAAATCGTTACGACGTCTGAAGAAATCATTGCGATAAGCAAATCGTTATGATAACTAAAGGAATCGTTACGATAGCAAATCGTTGCGATAACTAAAGGAATCGTTATGATAGCAAATCGTTGCGATAACTAAAGGAATTGTTACGATAGCAAATCGTTACGACGTTTGAAGAAATCGTTGCAATAAGCAAATCATTACGATAACTAAAGTAATCGTTACGATAGCAAATCGTTGTGATAACTAAATGAATCGTTATGATAGCAAATCATTGCGATAACTAAAGGAATCGTTACGATATCAAATCGTTACGATAACTAAGGAATCGTTACGATAGCAAATCATTGCGACGTCTGAAGAAATCGTTGCGATAAGCAAATCGTTACGATAACTAAAGGAATCGTTACGATAGCAAATCGTTGCGATAACTAAAGGAATCGTTACGATAGCAAATCGTTGTGACGTCTGAAGAAACCGTTGCGATAAGCAAATCGTTACGATAACTAAAGGAATCGTTACGATAGCAAATCGTTGCGAGAACGATTTCTTTTGAATTCAAACGATGTTTCATTCTATGAAGAAATCGATAAGGCACTTATGAAACCATTATGAGGAAATCGTTACAGTTCTACTGTAGTCATCATAATTTATAAAAGAAACCGATGTGTACTTAGAGAAATATCATACTTGATCTTAATGTTGATTCAGTAAGAATAATACTTACCAATTTTGGCTTGATTTTCCTTGTTATATTTCCTGTGCTCAAGACTTATAGAAAATAGGTTAGTGACCTTAATCAAGGGTTTGATAATTATCAACATAACATGGTTTTGTTAATCACCAAAATAGAAATGTGATTAAATTAAATTACATGGGGATAGACTATTCATCAAATGAGACCTCCTAGGACCGGGACGGGTATAGCCCGAAGGAGGAGGAACAACAAAGTAAGGCCTAGAAGGATGTGATGGAAACTGATGAGGATTGGAAGGAGGATTGGAAGGTTTGTTGGGAGGCCTCAATGGCTGACTACAAGCGCTAACAGACTCGTTGACGATCACCCCCTCGGTGGTAGGTGCCGCGGGAGCCCTACATCCCTTGGGCTTCCCTTCAAAGAAAGGCGGAAGAGAGGAGTCCTTGATTTGATTTTGGACCACCCTAGCTCGGTTGTAAGGATGTGCAAAGGAGGGGAACTCGCTAAGCATCAATATAGATCGGAGAAAAGGGGTGGTGTTGGTGACTATCATGGTTATGGCTTGGGACTCCGTGATGGGGAGGTCGGCCCTTGAAGCCATGGATCTCCATCGGTTGGTGAATGTGACGAAGTCTTCGTCCAGCCTCATCTTTTCTGCCACCAAGTCTGGAAGTGTAGGGACTTGGGTGGCTATATAAGAAAAGTGGGAGATGAAGCATTCGGAGATTATGTCGAAATTAACAAGATCCGATGCGGGTAAGGAGGTAACCACCTCAAAGCCTCCCCTTCTAACGATTGTTGGAAGAGGTGGACTAAGAGACCCGATCGTATAGCCACCGATGGGAATCCATAGTGAAGCCGGCAAGATGGAATTGGTGGTCGGAGGTCTCGTCATACTTGCGGTATTTTGGGGCCTTGAAACCCGGAGGAAAATAGGCATTGGGGCGCTTGCAGTAGTTTTGGAGAGAGTGAGGCTTGGAGAGGGACAAGGACTCAGCTAAGAGCTTCCTAACAAAACCCTCCATCTCCGATCGGGAGATGGATTCGGATTGAGCGGGGGTGTAGGTTGGACATAGGGTGGATAGACAGAGGGAGGAGTTGGAATGGGAGTATGTAAAGGAGTGGGAGGAGGAATATGAGTGGAGATGGGGACCCAGGCTAGGGTGACCGGCCTAGGAATTGGCCTAGATGAAGAAGCATGGAAAGGAGATGGAGATGGAGATGGAGATGGAGAGGAAGGAGAGGCCATCACCCGGACAGTATGCTTGGAAAGCATGGAAATAATGTCCTCGGGCGAATAGCGGGAGAGGAGTTTGAAATTCGGGGTCTTCTTGAACTTCCTGGGCATATGTCGGATTGACCCTCAAACTTACCTCCTCATTATCAGCTTGGGAGGAGGATTGAACTGACTCTTCAGGCTGAACATTAGAATTCATCATTCCGACAAATTCATCATGGATTTTATCATCATATTCAAATGCCGGATTATTAGACATGTTAACGGAGTTCAACAAGAGTCCATTAGCAACACAACCTACTGATTTTAAGATGGTTAAGTTGAATAACTACACTGTTATTAGGAGAAATATGGATTTCTACCAAAAAATGTTATCAAACAACATCTCCAAAATTTTGAAATGTTGACGGTGTGTGTTAATTGACTTATAAAGGCCAGTTCTCTCACTCCTCACTCAAACCCGGGTGAATAGGCAGACTAGCTAGGAGGGTAAAGGTCCTCCTACCCCGTACCATGAGGGAATCCACAGAATTTAGGGACTTATAGAGTTCTCCTTGAAGCCAACCTGATTTATCCGAGAGGGAATCCCAGGATAAAAGGTTGTGAATCAAGGAGGGGCTATCCTAGAACGTGTGGGGAGGCTAGAACAGAAGAGAATAAAGAACCCCCCATGACTGAGGACCGTTAGAAATCAAACAGGAAGCAAACAGAAAATAAAATCAATCAAAACTGTCCAAAAACAGGCTTCTGGGAACTAAACGGCAAAGACATGGACGTTCAGTTCATCAAAAGAGAGTAAACGGCATCATCGATGGACGCTACATAGAGTAAACGACAGAGGATATGGATGTTAAGAGTAACTAGACGACAAGAAGATTGGACGTTTATCTGGATAGGCGGCAAGATCGTTTGCCGTTTACCTGGATGCAGGCTGAAACCGTGGCAGCAATAGTGGTCCCACTATGATCGCCAAAGAGGATCTGTGGACGCTCCGTTCCGCACCCCCGCAAGCACTTGCTGTATCCGGAGGTTCCCGAATGTTGCCGCTCCCTCGTTGGCGTTGAATGGGTGCTGGTTGACTTCGTTGACTCCTCGTTTGACCACGTTGACCAAGGGGAAAACAAAGATACCAGCAAAGGAAGTGAACGGGATGTGATCGCCAGGGCCTTACCTGTGCCCAAGAAAGTATCTTGATCGCACCGACGACGTAGCCTCGCGCAGCGGTGGATGGTGGGGCTCCAACTTTCTCCTCTTCAGCCGCCCAAAGAGAAGAAGCTCCATGGTCTCGTTTGGGTGTTCCTGTCGGAAGAAAAGACTCTATTAGACTTGGAGAAGTATGGTAAATGTCCAAAACAGAAAAGAAAATGCCAAAAGGAGAGCCCCGTACCGATTGCGAGCTTGAGAAGAGGGGTGGCCAAGTGCTATGACCACCCTTCTTCCCTCCGTTTTTTTGTTGGAAAACCCCTTTTGGGTGTGTTGGGAGGTGCACTACATGCCTAGAGTGTGAGTGTGAGTGTGTGTAGGATGCAAAGCTAGAGAGAGAAGGAGGGAAAGAGAGGAAGAAGAGGGAGATGATCCTCGTGTAGCAGCTTGTTTGGCTCCTTTGTGGGCTCCTCCAGCTCATGGTGAAGCCTCCTGGACGCTCCAAGGGTTGTGAGAATGAGAGAAAGCAAAGGTGGAAGCTCTCAAGTCACTTTTCTCTCTCTTCTCTCAAGACAATATGCACTAGCTAGTCCAGCATCTCCCCCTCCACTTAGAAGGCCAATGAGTGACCTATATAGGCAGTGGGGTCGGAGCTAGTGAGCATTGGATGCTCAAGTGTGAGAAAACACACTTAAACATGTGGAAATCTATGTGTTAAGGCTTGAACCAATGAGAGGAGGCCAAGTAGGACTTTTACTGGGTCAAGGGGGTGCCAAGGTGGCCCATTTGCCCATTGGGAATAGCCCCATGTGCTGCATGGGAGAGGAGAGGGCGCTTAGTGGGCTGGAATCTCGGGCAGTCGCGTAGACCAAGTAAACCAGGTTGACGGCAAACGATGCTGCCGCCAACCCCATGCAGATGTCAACCAGTGTGGACGCCAACCGGAATCGACGTCAAGGGACTGTGCCGCCAACCAGAGGTCAGCGACAATGATGTTTGCCGTCTACATGGAATCCAAGACAAGTCAACAAGCGGTCAAACCAGGCCTTATTGGGCCATGAACCACGCGAAGATGGGCCAAATCTCGCATCTACAGTCACCTCTCTTCATTTCTGGACATTTACTACACTTCAATTAAGTCTAATAGAGTCTTCTATGTTGCAGGAACACCTCAAACAAGATCGCGGATGTAACACCCCACTTAGACCTGGTCCAGTTATACCAACTCTCATCGAGCTGAAGGGACGTGTTACATGGGAACACACCCCAACATATATCAAATGTTGGTTGATTCATTCACAAATAAATTATAATGCAGCGAAAATAAAGCACAACTTATCAACTTTAATAATCAAGTCCATAGTCCATCAAATAAGTCCACAATGCTATAAATAGTTCAATTACAATGTTCATAACATAATCAGATCTTCACATACAATAATCTCTCAAACACACAATCTAAGTCAATCCTCTCACTCCGAATCTGATCCTGCTATCAAAGCCTCGGGATCCGCTGTCTCACCTGAAATGTTAAGCAAGTATGAGTCTACAACGAAGACTAAGCAAGCAACCCAAAAATGGATTACCAATCTAACATATACATAATGGTTTCAAAACATGTTATTACATATAGAATTCAGCAACCATACTACTTGCATTATGTACATTATCATTCACATTCTAAACCATAAGTGAGTAAAATTGCTACTAGAATAAAGCATGATTTCAAGACATGATCTTAACTTCACAATGTTTTTCCTTACTAAAAGATTTCAGATCTGAAAAAGATGTTATGGATTCAAGAAATTTAACGACCCTCCTCATACCGGTACGATTATACCAATCCACGTCGGTATAATGAACGCCGTCACAGTGGGACATTGACCCAACCCTAAACAATAGGCTGATATGCACATGAATAACAAGAGTACAGCGGAAAATAAATGTACTAATGTTAATCCATCATCAACATTCTATCCACAGTCCATATAGCATTTAAAAGAAATACATATGTCCACAGTTTACAATTTCAAAACAAAATTACATTGTCTAAATGAATTTCGTAACTCAGATTACATACTATAAAATGAAAAGTACAACGGATCACGTCCACAAAAAAGCTACTCCTCGCACTCGGATCGCTCCTAACAATCTCCTCCTCAGAAGTGGAGACACCTACCACACCTGTACGCCGAAGTAAGTATGAGTCTAAATAGACCCAGCAAGCAATCTATGCACAACACCCTACACATGTCATATGCACATGCTGACTTTTAAAGATGAGAAGTAACACATGTTGCATGCTTCATACAATCTAAACTATTATGCATGGAAAATTTATAGCACTAGAACATATGATACATGCTTATAACATAAAACAGTATAACACAATAATCCTACACATGCTTTCCACACACATCTTATAACATGATTTACAATTCAACGATTATCCCTATCATGGAACAATTCTACCAATTTAGAACATGGAATTAAGTATGAAGTAAATAGCACACCTAGCATGAATTCTAATCACTTTCACATGCATTTATCACATTTATACTCACATTTTACTTGTTGTTTTGACTAACATAATCACATAAATTTACAATTGTTCACATACTAACTCATTCACTTAACAAATTCACATGCTCATTTACACATTGCACATTTCACAATCTCACTTACACATATTCACATTTTTCACTTAGTTGCCGTGACACTTAGTCTAAACCACCACTAGAAGGACACACATATACACATTCACAGACCTATCACCTAGGCAACACAGTAATAGATCTTGGTTAACTGCGCAGAACCGGGAGAAGCACTTTCCACCCTAACCAGTGGTACTTGTCCACCTCCAAGATTTAATCTTAATTGTCCATAGGATATCACACACATTGAACCTTCCCGTAGGGACTTCACTACGGTATGGTTCCACAGCCCTCTATGGTAGCAGTGTCACTAACGGCACAGTTTATACATTTTCACGTTATCACATTGTCACATTATTCACATGCATTTAGACACACACATTTACTTTTATCACATATACATGGATCAGTTTGCAGAGCATGCTATTACTATTTCATAATGATATCAACTCCTAATACAGTCCTAATTATGTTGTTCATAACTGAATCACATACAATTTAACTTAACATGCTTAACATAGTCATTTTCCCATTTAAATCCATAACAGCACCTACTGTCATTAAAACAACATGAAATTTTTATAACAGGTTCCAAACAATAACCATATGACATGCTCAATTTTCCATATTTTTCATATTTGTAAAACATTTTGGAAATTAAAACATGATCAGGCATAATTATCATTAAATTCCTTTAATCAGGTTTCACAGTAACACAGTTATATCCAGCAGTGCTAACACCTATACACAGTCATCATATAGTCATAGGAAATTTCTGAAACCCTAATTTAACATGGATCTAATTAATCAGGAATTATGAAGATCAAATCATATTCACATCCATTTACAAAAATTTTAATAAATAAAATTGTGCACATGATTTTTTTCATAGCCGCATGATTTGACCTATTCTCTGTACTTGACCACATATAAAATTTACAGCATGCAATTATACCTAGAAGTCTGGTAAATGTGTCACAAAGATCAAAACATCAATCAGTCAAACCTGATGAACTTGGCGGCACAAGGGTTGCCGCCAACCGGGTTAACAGCACAAGATGTTGCCGCTGACCCTGGATCTTAACAGCACAAGATGTTGCCGTTAAGTTCCTCTCTGTAGCAACACAGACTGAACACATAAATCATGGTGAATGGGGGTTCCAGGACACGAGATAAATTCTGTTAAATTCCTAGGACCTAGCTGACATGAGTAGGGATGATGTCCAATGTTTACTTGCCTTTAGAAAAATCTATAGATGGTTTAATTAATCGAAGATGCCCTCCTCGGCCAAGCCAAGAAGGAACTCAAATCTTCTCCCGAGCCGGTCATGTGTTGATGTAGACTGCACACCGGAGTCGGGGAAGCCTTCCTTTATGTTCAGAGCTCCTTCCAGTCGAAGAGGATCGCCGGAAGATGCCCACAATCGCCAGATCCAAGCCTCCAAAGAATAGGTTTCGCACAGAGTTTCTAGGGTTTCTCAAAGAGCCAAAGGAACCTAATCCGGCCGAAAGAGAGAGTTTTTATAGAACCCAAGGGTCGGGGTACGCAATGGATAGGGTATCCTACCGTTGGGAGACGGTTTCCAAAACAGGAGCCGAAAGAATCGCGGCCGTTTCCGGATCTGAAACCGCACAATTCTGGGGAAATAGACGTCCACATTCCTGGCCGTCTACTGGGAGTTGGCATCCATCGATCTGGACGTCGACTCTCCTTTAACGTCCATGCATGTTGACGTTAACATGCACTTCGGCCAGAACACAGAAATGACTAAATCATACATACACACTATATACATATACATATATTATATAATGTATAACTTAAACACCATATATACAATGTAAATAAAGCAACATATACATGATTGACAATCATATACATATGTACAACATTATTTAATATAAATTACACAAAATTAACACATATATACATATATATACATATACCTCCATATACACATGCACATAACTATATACACAAAGCAACTCATCACTACATGACACAGTCTAAATAAGGAGTAAAATCTGAGGGCCTTACACCCTCTCCCCCTTAAAGAAAACTTCATCCTCGAAGTTAGATCGACACTACTCAAACAATTGGGGATACTTCTTCATCATAGCATCCTCAGCTCCCACGTAGCCTCTTCTCTCGAGAAGTTTTTCCATAGCACCTTCACGGACGCAATGCTCTTGTTCCGAAGATGCTGAACCTTCCGATCAAAAATAGCTACTGGTTGCTCAACATACGACAGATCTGGCTGAATCTCCACTGGCTCTTGAGTAATGACATGAGATGGATCTCGGACATATCTCCGGAGCATAGATACGTGGAATACCGATGAACACTAGATAATGCTAGAGGTAAAGCTTGCTCATATGCCACTTTGCCCAAACGTCTGAGAATCTCATACGGGCCAATGAATCTAGGACTTAATTTATTATGCCTGCCAAACCTGACAATACCCCGAGTAGGCAAAATCTTCAGAAAAACATGCTCGCCCACCTTGAACTCTAAATCCTTCCTCATGTTGTCGGCGTAACTCTTCTGCCTATCCTGCGCTGCAACAAGCCTCTTCCTGATAAGTTGGATCTTATCCGAAGTCTCCTGCACTAACTCCGAATAAATCAACTGCCTATCACCAGTCTCCTCCAAACACAAAGGAGATCTATAAGGCCGCCCATACAACGCCTCAAATGGAGCCATACCAATACTTGCATGAAAACTATTGTTATATGCAAACTCCACAAGAAGTAAATGACTCTCCCAATCACCCTTCCAATCCAACACACATGCTCTCAACATATCCTCGAGTGTTTGGATAGTCCTCTCGGTCTGTCCATCTATCTGAGGATGGAATGCCGAACTATGCTTCAACTCAGAACCTAATGCCTCCTAAAGACCCTTCCATAACCTCGAAGTGAACCTCGGATCTCGATCCGAAATGATCGACTTCGGCATACCATGCAACCTAACAATGCTACTAACATACCTTAGCCAAACTCTCAACTGACTGCTTCTCCTCATAGGCAAGAAATATGCAGTCTTAGAGAATCCATCTACAATCACCCAAATCGAGTCATTGACCCTAATTGATCTGGGAAACTCGTTACAAAATCCATGGTGATGGCCTCCCACTTCCATATTGGGATCTCCATTTTCTGCATAAGACCAGATGGTCGCTGCCGCTCGGCTTCACTTGCTGGCATACTAAATGCCTGGATACAAAATCCGCCACATCCTTCTTCATGCCAGACCACCAAAATGAGCTCTTCAAATTCTAGTACATCTTGGTGTTACCTGGATGAATAGAGAATCTCGACCTATGAGCTTCTGCAAGAACATGCTAACGAACATCTACAAAATCGGAACACAAACTCGATGATGGAATCTAATCACACCATCCTCATCACGAGCAATTCCGCCTTGTTTACTAATTCTTGAAGTCTAGGGTTGACTTTCTGCTGCTCAATCATCTCATCCAAGACAGTGGACCGAATGGACAACTGAGCCACGAAGCTTGACATAACAATGGCTCTAACTCTGTCATCGCACAAGCAGCATCCTCCAACATCTTCCAATCCTGCTGGAGTAAAGACCTCTTCCGGCTAAGAGCATCTGCTACGACATTCACCTTCCTAGGATGATACTGAAGATCGAAGTAGTAGTCCTTGAGGAACTCAATCCATCTCCTCTGCCACAGGTTTAACTCCTTCTGTGAAAAGTGATACTTCAAACTCTTTTGGTCAGTGAACACCTCAAATCTGACACCATAAAGATAGTGCCTCCAGATCTTTAGTGCATAAACCACTGCTGCAAGCTCCAAATCATGAGTCGGATAGTTACGCTCATGCTCCTTCAATCGGGGAGAAGCATACGCCACTACCCTTCCCTGCTGCATCAACACACAGCCTAAACCAATCCGAGACGCATCCGACTAAATGGCAAAACCCTCTACACCACTCGGCAAAATCAACACCGGTGCAGAAGTAAGCTTAGCCTTCAACAATTGAAAGCTACTCTCACAATCCTCGGACCAGACAAACTTCACACCCTTCCTTGTTAGCTTAGTCAAAGGTGCAGCGATGGATGCGAATCCCTTAATGAATCGCCGATAATAGCCCGCTAAACCAAGGAAACTCTGAATCTCCCAATCTAATACACCCTAGACCTTCACTAGATCAACTGCTACACCAGCACCGGAGATAACATGCCCAAGGAATTGAACCTCGCGCATCCAGAAATTGCACTTGCTGAACTTTCCATACAGCTTGTGCTCTTGGAGAACTTCTAACACTACCCTCAAATGTTGACAGTGTGTGGCCTCATCCGAAAAAGACTAACACATCATGGAAAACACTACCACAAAACTATCTAAATAAGGTCTAAACACCCTGTTCATGAGATCCATGAATGCTACAGGGGCATTGGTCAGACCAAAAGGAAGAACCAAAAACTCATAATGTCCATAACGAGTCCTGAAGGCCGTCTGGACACATCCTCACTCCTAATCCTCAACTAATGATAGCCGGACTGCAAATCAATCTTAGAAAATACAGATGCATTCTGCAGCTGGTCAATAGATCATCAATCCACGGTAAGGGATACCTTTTCTTCACAGTCACCTGGTTGAGCTTTCTATAATCGATGCACAACCTGAGTGATCCATCCTTCTTCTTCACAAATAATATAGGTGCGCCCCAAGGAGATACACTAGGGCGAATAAATCCCTTGTCCAGCAAATCTTGCAACTGCTTCCTTAACTCAGCCAATTACGCAGGTGCCATCTGATATGGAGCCTTCAAGATAGGAGAGGTGCCTGGAAGCAACTCTATTGTAAAATCTATCTATCTCCCTAACCGGTGGAAATCCAGACAAATCATTGGGAAATATGTCTGAAAACACCTGTACTACATCAATCTCCTCAAGGGTAGGTGACAATCAGCCTTCGGTACTAAGACCACGCTGGCAAGAAATGCGTCACATCCCTTGTTCACCATCTTCATCTCCTTCATGGGAGATAACAAACCTTCCCGTTAAGTTCCTTGGCAATGGATGTGAAACTCATCCTCACCAGGAATACAGAAAGTGATCTTCTTCCCATGACAATCTACTAAAGCATAGTGCTCCTCTAGCCAATCCAGACCAGAATAGCATCATAGTCCTTCATCTTTAGCAAATAGAAGCAACCATCTAAGACTCAGTCCTCAATGCACACAGGTAAAGACGGAATACACTTCCTAGTCGATACCGTTTCTGTTGGTGTGTGCACAGACAAAGGGACCTCTAACTCCTCAACCTCTACACTAGATTCTACAGCTAACAGCCTAGCAAACCGCTTGGAAATGAACAAGTGAGTGGCATCCGTATCAAATAAAACCCAAGCGTTCACACTCATGAAAGAACTGTACCTTCGGTGACGTTTTCTGCTTGCTCAGCATCCTCTGGCACTAAGTGAACACTCGAGCTTGGGCTCGAGGCCTTCCTGGTTTTCCTATAGCTGGCGCTGCTGGGGCTGGCACTCCACGCTGAACTCCGTGCTGAAGCCTAAGGCAATCCTAGATCTGATGCTCGCTTCTCCCACACTTTAAACACTTCCCCGCTAGCTTCCAACACTCGGTACCTCTATGTGTCCTTCCACAGTGAGGACACTCCTTCTTGCCACTGGGCCTAACATCGTGGGACCGCAGTGCAACTACCTGCTAACTGCTTGCCGCCATGGGATGCTGCAGTGATTGATATGCCGCTTTCTTCATGTCCTGCTGCTAGAAAGGTGGCGGGGACCTCTTCTGTGAAGCCTTCTTCTCTTCTAAGTATTGCTTCATCTCGCTCTTCTGCCTACACACAACGCTAAGAGCCTCATCTAAGGTACGATGATCGAATGCTACGAGCCTCGATCTAAGTGATGGCTTAAGGCCCATCACAAACTTCTTCGCTTTCCTGCACTCATCAGCAACGATATGAGGTGCATACTTAGATAAATCCGTAAACCTAGCCTCATACTCAAGTACGGTCATGGAGCCCTGAGTAAGAGTGAGAAACTCTTGCTCCATCTTGTCTTGAATATGCTCGGGAACAAACTTGGCCTGAAAGAGCCTCACGAACTCATCCCAAGCTATCTCGACAGCATCGTCCTCAAACCGGTATGCAGTAAAGAGGACCACCACACATCGGCTCTCTCCTGTAGCATATAGGTGGCCAAGCTAACCTTGTCCTCCTCAGCACACCTAATAGCTCAGAAGATCTTCTCGATCTCCCTCATCCAGCTCTCCGCCAGTAATGGCTGACTCTCCCCCTTAAAAGAGGGTAGAGCCATCCTCTTTAATCGCTCCATGATGGAAGGACCACCATGGTCATTTCCCTGGGGAACTGGAGCTAGAACCTGAGCCTGATACAACCATAACATAATCAGCACATAAACAATATAGCAATCATACATTTAATGAAAACAGACTATATCTATCTAACTTTCAACCTGAGCCTCCAGCTGATCTTGGAGTGCAACCTGGGTATGCGCCTGAGTCTGCATAGCCTGCACCAGGCCTTGCATGAATACTCCATAATCTACAGGTGGTGGTGGAGGAAGCACTGTAGGACCCTGTGGTGGCCTACTGCTCACCCCTCTCCTCTCTCCTCTCTCCTCTGCTCATCCTCACGAGCAGGAACACCACGCCTACCACGAGAAGCCATAGCCTGTAAACAAATTAATCGCAATTAGAAACTAAGTTATTTAATCCCTAACCTTTTCTTAGCTATCTTTCATTCTTATTAATCATTTTCTACACATATGGACAATACTATAAAGACTTAGCATATATGAAGATGAGGTAATATTCATGTACAATCTCAACCTTCATCTCTGATGCCAATCTCTGTAATGACCCTCCTTATACCAGTACGATTATACCAATCCAAGTCGGTATAATGAATGTCGTCACAGTGGACAATGACCCAACACTAAACAATAGGCTGATATGCACATGAATAACAAGAGTACAGTGGAAAATAAACGTACTAATCTTATTCCATCATCAACATTTTATCCACAGTCCATATAGCATTTAAAAGAAATACATATGTCCACAGTTTACAATTCCAAAACAAAATTACATTGTCCAAATGAATTTCATAATTCCAGATTACATACTATAAAATGAAAAGTACAACAGATCACGTCCACAAAAAGCTACTCCTCGCGCTCGGAGTCGCTCCGAACAATCTCCACCTCAGAAGTGGAGACACTTACCACACCTGTACGTCGAAGCAAGTATGAGTCTACATAGACCCAGCAAGCAATCTATGCACAACACCCTTACACATGTCATATGCACATGCTGACATTTAAAGATGAGAAGTAACACATGTTGCATGCTTTATACAATCTAAACTATTATGCATGGAAAACTTATAGCACTAGAACACACGATACATGCTTATACATTAAACAGTATACACAATAATCCTACACATGCTTTCCACACACATCTGATAACTGATTTACAATTCAACCATTATCCCTATCATGGAACAATTCTACCCATTTAGAACATGGAATTAAGTATGAAGTAATTAGCACACCTAGCATGAATTATAATCACATTCAATGCATTTATCACATTTATACTCATATTTTACTTGTTGTTTTGACTAACATAATCACATAAATTTACAATTGTTCACATACTAACACATTCACTTAACAAATTCACATGCTCATTTACACATTGCACATTTCACAAGCTCACTTACACATATTCACATTTTTCACTTTGTTGTCATGACACATAGTCCAAACCACCACTAGAAGGACACACATATACACATTCACATACCTATCACCTTGGCAACATAGTGATAGATCTTGGTTAACTGCGTAAAACCGGTAGAAGCCCTCTCCACCCTAACCAGTGGTACTTCTCCACCTCCAGGATTTCATCCTAATTGCCCATAAGATATCACACATATTGAACCTTCCCGTAGGGACTTTACTATGGTACGATTCCACTGCCCTCTATGGTAGCAGTGTCACTAATGCACATTTATCACATTATCATTTAGTCACATTCACATGATACACATGTACTAATTTATATGCTTATATGCATCATTTACATATAAATACATGGATCAATTTACAAGCATACTATTGCTATTTCACAATGCAAATTAAATCCTAATACAATCCTAAGCATGTTGTTCATAACTGAATCACACACAATTTAACTTGACATGCTTAACATGGTCATTTTCTCATTTAAATCCATAATAGTACTTATTGTTAATAAAACAAGATGATAATTTTATAGCAGGTTCCAAACAATAAACATATCACATGCTCAATTTTCCATTTTTTTTAGATCTGTAAAATAATTTAAGCAATTAAACATGATTCAGCCATAATTATCACTAAATTCCTTTAAACAGTTTTCACAATAACATAGTTATACACAACAGTGCTAATACCTGAACACAATCATCATATAGTTGTAGGAATTTTATGAAACCCTAATACATCATGAATCTAAATAATTAGGAATTATCAAGACCAATTCATGATCATTATCTCATTGCAGAAATTCTAATAAAATAGGTAATTACATAAATTCATCAGCTCTGCATGATATGACCTAGTGACGGCACCTGATCAAATGAAAATTTCACAACATATACATACAACCATAAGTCCGAAATCACAGGGTACAGATCAAAGTCACAGTTCTGAAAACTTAAAGAATTTGGCAGCACAGATGTTGCCGCCAACATGGGTTAACGGCACCAGAAGTTGCCGCCGACCAGGCATCTTAACGGCAACAAAGTTCCTGTCTGCAGAAGTGCAGACTGAACGCATGAGATTTGGTGAATGGGGGTTCCAGGACACGAGGAAATTTTTGTAAAAATACTTGAGACCTACTAGACATGGGTAGAGATGATATGAACAGGTTACTTGCCTTTAGAAAAATCTACAGATGGTTTAATTAATCGAAGATGCCCTCCTAGGCCAAGCCGAGAAGGCGCCCAAATCTTCTCTCGAGCCGGTTCTGTGTTGATGTAGACTGCACACCGGGGTCGTGGAAGCCTTCCTTTATGTTCAGAGCTCCTTCCAGTCGAAGAGGGTCGCTGGAAGATGCCCACAAACACCAGATCCAAGCCTCCAAAGAACAGGTTTCGCACAGAGTTTCTAGGGATTCTCAAAGAGCCAAAGGAACCTAATCCGGCTGAAAGAGAGAGTTTTTATAGAACCTTACGGTCGGGGTACGCATTGGATAAGGTATCCTACCATTGGGAGACGGTTTCCAAAACAAGAGCTGAAATAATCGCGGTCATTTCCGGATCTGAAACCGCACAATTCTGGGGAATAGATGTCCACATTCCTGACCGTCTACTGGGAGTTGGCATCCATCGATCTGGATGTCGACTCTCCTTTAACGTCCATGCATGTTGACGTTAACAAGCACTTCGGCCAGAACACAAAATGACTAAATCATACATACACCCATATACAATACAATATATATAATGTATAACTTAAACACCATATATACAATGTAAATAAAGAACATATACATGATTGACAATCATATACATATGTACAACATTATTTAATATAAATTATACAGAATTAAACACATATATACATATATATACATATACCTCTATATACACATGCACATAACTATATACACAAAGCAACTCATCACTACATGACACAGTCCAAATAAGGAGCAAAATCCGAGGGCCTTACATTATTCCTTTGTCGATTGCAGGGGGAAGAGAATTACTTTCCGTATTCTCAGAGAGGATGAGTTCTCACATCCTTTGCCTAGAAATCTTGCGAGAAGGTTTGTGATCTCCGCAATGAAGGCTATGCAGATGGTGAACAAGGGTTGTGATGCTTTCCTTGCTAGTGTGGTCTTAGTTCCTAAAGCCGATCATTCACCTACCCTCGGGGAGAACGAGGTTGTGTAGAAATTCCCAGATGTGTTCCCGAATGATTTGTCTGAATTGCCACCAACGAGGGAGATAGAATTTACTATCGAGTTGCTTCTAGGCACCTCACCTATCTCTAAGGCTCCTTACCGGATGGCACCTGCGGAGTTAGATGAGCTGAGGACGCAGTTGCAGAAGTTGCTTGACAAGGGGTTTATTCGCCCTAGTGTGTCACCATGGGGCATGCCTGTGTTATTTGTAAAGAAGAAGGATGGTTCCCTCAAGTTGTGCATTGACTACAGGAAGCTCAACCAAGTGACAATGAAGAACAAGTACCCCTTTCCGTGCATAATGATTTATTTGATCAATTGCAGAATGCATCCGTGTTCTCCAAGATCGATCTGCGGTCTGGATACCATCAGTTGAGGATCAAGGAGGAAGATGTTTCGAAGACTGCATTCAGGACCAGCTATGGACACTATGAGTTCTTTGTGCTTACATTTGGTCTGACTGACGACCCTGCAAGATTCATGGATCTCATGAATAGGGTGTTTAGGCCATACGTGGATAGCTTTGTTGTGGTGTTCATAGATGATGTGTTAGTCTATTCCCCTGATGAGGCAACACACCATGAGCATCTGAGGACAGTTCTAGAGGTTCTCTTAAAGTACAAGCTATATGCCAAGTTCAGCAAGTGCAACTTCTGGATGTGCGATGTTCACTTCCTTGGGCATGTCATCTCAGGCGCTGGAGTTGCTATTGATCCGGCAAAGGTTCAGGCAGTGTTAGAGTAGGAGACTCCGAGGTCACCATCTTAGATCAGGAGTTTTCTTGGGTTAGCAGGTTATTACAAGCGATTCATAGAAGGCTTTGCCTCCATAGCAGCACCTTTGACCAAGCTGACCAGGAAAGGTGTTAAGTATGTGTGGTCTGAGGATTGTGAGACTAGTTTCTAGAAGCTGAAGACGAGGTTGACATCTGCACCTATGTTGGTTTTGCCTAGTGGTACCAAATGTTTTGCGATCTATTCAGATGCTTCACAGATAGGCCTTAGTTGTGTTTTGATGCAGCATGGTAAGGTAGTTGGCTATGATTCTCGTCAACTAAAGGAGCATGAGCATAACTATCCGACCCATGACTTGGAGTTAGCAGTTGTGGTCCATGCACTGAAGATCTAGAGACACTACCTCTATGGTGTCAGGTTCGAGGTGTTCACAGACCACAAGATCTTGAGGTACCTATTGTCTCAGAAGGAGTTGAACCTCCGACAAAGGCAGATCGAGTTTCTTAAGGACTACAACTTCGAGCTTGAATACCATCTATGGAAGGCGAATGTAGTGGCAGATGTGCTCAGCAGGAAGAGGTTTTTACTTCAGCAAGATTGGAAGATGTTAGAGGATGCGGCGTGTGCTATAACTGAGCTAGAGCCACAGTTATGTCAGGCTTTCATGACACAATTGTCTATCCGATCAACTCTGCTAGACGAGGTGATTGAGCAGCAAGGAGTTGATCCCAGACTCCAGAAGATGGTGGGCAAGGCAGGTATTGCTCGTGATGAGGATGGTGTTATTAGATTTAAGCACCGAGTTTGTGTACCAGATGTCGTGGAGGTCCATGAGCGAGTACTTGCAGAAGCTCACATGTTTTGGTTCTCCATTCATCCAGGCAACACCAAGATGTACCAGGAATTGAAGCAATCCTTTTGGTGGTCAGGCATGAAGAAGGATGTGGCAGAGTTTGTATCTCGGTGTTTGGTGTATTAATAGGTTAAGGCCGAACGTCAAAAACCATCAGGCCTTATGCAGAAGATGGAGATACCTGTGTGGAAGTGGGAAGCAATCACCATGGATTTTGTGATGGGTTTGCACAAGTCAGCTAAGGGCAATGGCTCGATATGGGTAGTCGTGGACCGTTTCTCCAAGACTACTCACTTCTTACCTATGAGGAAGAAATAGTTTGTGGAGAGCTTTGCGAGACTTTATGTAGGCAACATTGTGATATTGCATGGTGTGCCAAAGTCCATTATCTCTGATAAAGACCCGCGGTTTACAATGAGGCTGTGGTAGGGTCTTCAAGAGGCTTTGGGTTCACAGCTAAAGCTCATTTCGGCTATTCATCCTCAGATAGACAGTCAGCTCGAGAGGATGATTCAGACGCTCGAGGACATGTTAAGAGCGTGCGTGCTTGACTGGAAGGGCAATTGGGAACGTCATCGATCTCTTGTGGAGTTTGCTTACAACAACAATTTTCATGCAAGTATAGGCATGGCTCATTCGAGGCTTTGTATGGTCGGCCCTGTAGATCTCCTTTATGTTGGGAGGAGACTGGTGATAGGCAGTTGGTAGGACCTGAGTTGGTACAAGAAACTTCAGATAAGATCCAACTTATCAGGCAAAGGTTGTTTGCAGCGCAGGATAGGCAGAAGAGCTACGCCAGCAACAGAAGGAAGGACTAAGAGTTCAAGATTAGGGAGCATGTTTTACTCAAGGTTTCACCTACACGAGGTGTGGTCAGGTTTGCAGGCATGGCAAGTTGAGTCCGAGGTTCATTGGCCCGTTTGAGATTATCAGGTGGATGGGCAGTGTGGCGTACGAGCTAGCTTTACCCCCATCGCTAGCAAGTGTGCACCCTGTATTGCACGTTTCTATGTTCAGAAGATATGTGCGACATCCATCAAATGTTATTAGCCACGAGCCAGTGGAGCTTCAGCCAGATTTGTCTTACGTGGAGCGACCAGTGGCCATCTTAGATCGTAAGGTTCAACACCTCAGGAACAAGGCTATAGCTTCCGTGAAGGTGGTGTGGAGGAACTTCTCACAGGAGGAGGCTACATGGGAGCTCGAGGAGGCCATGAAGAAGTAGTATCCCCATCTGTTTGGTTAGTATTTTTGCGCTAACTTTAGGGAAAAAGTTTTCTTTTAGGGGGAGAGGGTGTAAGGCCCTAGTTTTTTGCACATTTTATGGTTGTTGTTATGTTTTTATTTCTTTATTCTTTTCTTCTGAAATTCTTCTTAACGTCAACATCAATTGACGTTAAGGGCTTGTTGATGGCAAGATGTGTGTCGTTTACAGTTTGGCTAGAGGATCTAGACGTCAACATCGATTGACGTTTATTTCTTATTGACGGTAGCAAAATGGGTACCCTACAACGGTCAGGATCTGAAACTGTCCCGATTTCTCTGGGAGACAGATATGGAAACCCTACAATGGTTTGGACTTTTCTTCCCTAGGTTGCCTACAACCCCAATCATCTATAAAGCTGGGTCATCTCTTAAAGTGAGGACTTTGGCTCATATAGGGCTTTTTGGGTTTCGGGGAGAGAAAAAGAGAGAGTTTGAGAGGGTTGATCTGGAAAACCATAGGCTGCACTGACGATCTACTGCAAGGAGGAGGTTCTTCTGAACGTGGCGAACCTCTCCTAACTCTGGGAGATCATCTGCGAGAGCGTGGAGGTGGAATCGAAGTGTGGAAGTTACCTCTTTGGCTTGGCCGAGGAGGGATTCATCACCCAAATTCGATCTTTAGGCAATTTCTTAGAGGCAAGTAACTTAGGGGTTTCATCCCTAGATCTATCACCTAGAGTTTTAGGATTTTTTTAGATTTTTATCTCGTGTCCTAGACCCCCAAATTCTCTATTTTTTTGTTCAGTCTACACTTTCTGCAGATAGGAGGTTGAAAACAACCTCCTTGTCGTCAAGTTCTTGAGTTGACGGCAGTCAATTATGTCGATAACCCATCCTGACAGCAAACCCCTTGTCGTCAAGTTCTTCTCATTTTTCCAAAACATTGAATTAACACATGTGATGTGATTTTTTAGGGATTTTTGGATGTATGCATATGTTTATAAATCTTGTTAGATATGTTTATTAGATTAACCTATGAAATCCTGATAAGTTTCTTATCATAATTGTAAATTATAGAATTTTGTGTTATGAGTAAATAAGTATGTTATGTAAGATTTAAATTCATAGTAAATATGTATGATGTATGTTATTGCCACAAAAATTTTCCATGAACTTAGGATTACTGTGTGCATGTTTCAACTGTTAGAATCGCCAGTTCACTATGTAACATGTTTAATTGATTATCTTGTTAAATTACATGAGATCTTTGTTAAATATTAAAATAGATGTACTGTTCTGAAAAATCCGAAAAATTAAACAACTGATATATTCCATGCATAAGATTTATGTTTAAAATTTGAGCATGTTCTGACATTCGTGAATATTGTTTCCATGTGTGAGTCATTAAGAGTCATATTAAGCTTGATTAGTGATGAAATGATATTTTCTAATGATTAGTATCATGTTTAGGTACTGTTAAGCATGTTTTAACACTGCTAGATAGTCATGATAAATTCTATAACTTGAGATAAAAGTGTTTGAGTTATGAGCTTGTATATGGATCATAAAGTGTATGTAAAACTGTATTAAACATGTGATCAATGTGAGTGATGTGATTAAGTGATAATTATGCTAAAATTGACACTGCTACCATAGTAGACTGTGGAGCCGTACTGTAGAAAAGTCCATATGGGAAAGCTCATGTGTATGTGATACCTGTGGGCATTAGGATGAAATCCTAGAGGTGGACAAGTACCACTGGTTAGGTGGAGAGGGCTTCTCTCGAGTCTGCGAAGTTACCAAGATTTGTCATTATATTGCCTACGTGACTGGTATGTGTCATGTGTGTGATGTGTTGGTTCGGACTGTGTCACGGTAAAAAGATGTGCAAAAATGTGAATTGTGTGTGAATGTGCTAAGTGAACATGTGAAAGTGATGTGCTAATGTACTCCAATGTGAAATAAGGTGAAATCATGTGATTATGTTACATTTATGTTTAAACAGCAAGTAAAAAGTGAGATTATGTTATAAAAGCATATTAGATGTGATAGATATCATGCTAGTGTTACTAGTAAACATGTGTTTATTCTATGATTAAGTTACTTGGAAATGTGCCATGAATGAGTTATAATTGATGCCATGATTTAAGTTAAGTCCATGTGTAGATAGCATGTTATAGATTGTTCATTAGTAATTGTTTAATGTGACGTGAACCATGTGTTAAATGCCTTTATGTTAAGATTGAGTAGAATGAATGTGATAAGTGTATGGATGTACCAATAGGTTGCTTGTTGAGTCTTTTGTGAAGACTCATCCTTGCTTAACCATACAGGTGAGATAGGTGTTCTCGAGATTGAAGTGGTCTACATAGCTTGTACTTTTCATTTGCTAGTATGTAAAACAATGTTATGTTATGGACTTTGTTTATTTACATTGCTACTATATAGACTATGGGATGTGTGTAATGATGATGGAATAAGAATCACTTTCATTTCTGCTATACTTTCCTTTAATATTTGTGTACATCTCTACCTACTGTGATGTGTTGTGTACATGTCCCACTGTGATAGCGCACTTTATATTGACATGGATTGGTATAATCATACCAGTATAAAGGGGTCATTACAGGATTTGTTGTGTTTTCCATGGTGTTTGCCAATTTCATCCTCATCAGATTCAGACGATTCAGAAACATTAATCTCTATTTCTTTGTCTTTTCCACTTGTGGAGGCTTTGAGAGCAGTTGGTTTGGCTTTTAGCATATGTTCTTCAGTTCTTTTCAAATATATTTCATAAGTCATTAGTGATCCTATGAGCTCATCTAGAGAGATTTTGGGTAAGTGCTTATTATCCTCAATGATAGTTGCCTTAGTACGTGATGCATGAGATAAGGATCGAAGAATTTTTCTTACCAGCTCAACATCAGTATTATCCTTACCTAATCCTTTCAGTCCACTGACAGTTAACATAAACCTAGGAAACATTTCAGATAAAGATTCATCAAACTTCATTGTAAACATTATCAACAAATTGGCCTTACTTTCTTTAACTTGTGATCTTCCCTCATACATCACCTGAAGTTTGTCCCACATTTTCTTTGCAGAGGAGCACATGGATACTCTAGCATATTCATTGGGATGAATTGCACATTGAAGCATGTTTGTAGCACTAAAATTTAATGTAGCCCTTCTTATTTGCTCTCTGGTCAATGTATCCTCATCGCTAGTGATTTCATAAGGGCCTTTTTCAACAATCTTCCAGATTTCATAATTCTGGGCTCTAAGAAACACTTGCATGCAATTTTTCCAATAGGAGTAATCAAATCCAAAAATATGGTGGTCTCTTGATAGAATGACCCTCAGCTACAACCTTAAGAATCCATAGGTCATGTAAGAGACAATGAATGAGCAAGCAGACAATTCACACAAATAGACCACACAAATCAAACAAAAGCCATCAAATCAGATCAGAATCAGATATTAACTTGCTCTGATATCAATGTAGGATCATATGAGCAGGGTGAATATATGTAGAAGGGGGGGGGGGTTGAATAGATCTAACACCAATCACAACGGAAGCTTGAGTAATTTAAAATTTACTCTAGATTGTAACACAATTCAATGAAACATCATACTGATCTGATGTGAGTGTGCGTAGTTGATGTGTGAGACAATTAGACAAACATTGTGTGAATGATCCCTATGCATACATCTGTCGAAGAGACAATTAAACAAACCACAATGCACAAAGATTTGATGGTGGTTCATAGATCACAATAAGTGATTCCTAAACCCACCTCTCACCACTGTAAGGATTAAACTACACAATATCTCATAAAAGAGATACAACACACACAAACACTTAAGAGCATGATAGCTCAGTCCACACACTTGAGCAAACCACTGAAGGCACACATAAACATTCAGACACACTCTCTGATAGAGATTAATATGCATAGAACACTTGTGCAAATCAATCAACTCTCAAAAACACACACACATATGAAGAACCTTTGCCTGTACTCTCCTCTATTAGAGAAAAACTGGACCTCAATGAAGTTCGTACATCTGGACTTCTCCTCTGAGATTGGATCTCCAGATCAGGCAGAAGAACAAAGAATTCACGAGCTTCTCTTCTTCTTCTTCTTCTTCTTCTTCTTCTTCTTCTTAACGGCACTGCTCTGCTCCTCTTCTGAGCTCTTCTTTTTCCCACTCCTTTCCACACACCTATTTTGCCGCTGCTCCTAGACACCCTTTCACAAAGGACAAGGACATATTTCAGGCCAGATGTCCAAACCTCGTACTAGGGTTTCATGTACCCTAAGTAAGACATGTTCCAGTCACATGTCATGCTACACAGATGGCATCTTTAGTTATTCAGAAAAAAAAGCAATCGATGTTATGTTAATTAATAAAGCAATCTATGCTTAGACATCGATGTTTAAACATTAAGTAATCTATGTCTACAAGAGGTAATCGATGTTTAAGTTGTTTAGCAATCATGTGTAGACAGAAATTGTTTAAACCATGAAGTAATCGATGTTTGATCGACTGTTAAGTTAAAACAAGAATATACGAAGTCTCAGCACTTCGACTGACCAAGTGTAAATCGTGACATCTAAATTCAAGGTGCTTCGAATGGCAGAAATACACCATGAATATACGAAGTGCCATAGCTTCGACTGACAGGGTTTAAACATGAACATTTGAAGTCACAGAGCTTCGGATGATAGCAACCAAGATAGAAAAATACAAAGTTCATGGCTTCAACTGACCAAGTGTAAAAGTGAGCATCCGAAGTCACGATGTCAAAATGGTCTTCATCGGTCAAAGTTGCTTCGTCATTTCTGAAGCTTAGCTTTGTATATGACGAAGTTCCACTTCGTGATATCTGAAGTCCAGCTTCGTATATGACGAAGTTACATATCGTCTGACAAAGAGAAATTGAGTACATCTGAAGTCAGTGTTGAATTTAGTCTTAATCAGTTGAAGTGAACTGTCGTATCTGAGGCTTAGCTTCATATATGACGAAGTTCCACTTCATCATATCTGAAGTCCAGCTTCATATATGACAAAGTTCTGCTTCGATTGACAAAGAACAAATATTAACATCCAATGGCACAGTGATAAAATAGTCATGATCGGACGAAGTGACTTCGTCATATCCGAAGCGTAGTTTCGTATATGACGAAGTTCCACTTCGTCATATCCGAAGTCTAGCTTTGTATATGACAAAGTTCTACTTCGACTGATTGCGACCAAAACTGTACATCCGAAGTCTCTGCTTCGCTGACTACACCAAAAGTGAATATCAGATGGTCATGTAAGTATGATTTCAATATGGCCAGTCTGTCTATGAGTCACATACATTATTCATCATTAAATCAAATCAATCATCATCAAAACAATAATTATTCTTCATCAAATCAAATCAATCATCATCAAAATAATAATTATGGTTATTCACATAACCATAACTCAACACTCCCCAGTCCCTACCTTTGTCTCCATGCGTGCACCACCTAGATTTGCCTTTGCTTTTTATCGAGGCTATGCATGGGCGAGGAAGTGCGGTGTTGACGATCCGCAATGATTGCTCTCCCATACGGACAATCGCCCCCACATTTGTTTAATATTCCACTTACTTTTTCATCTCCTATTGGATCGAGATGGAGCTTTAGATGTCCTAGAGGGGGTTGAATAGGACTACTTGCACTATTAAAAATTTATCTGAAAATAGATAACAATAGATAGTATTGTTAGTACTTAGTGTAGTGTGTGTGAAATAAGTGAAATGCTTGGCGAAAACAATCACACAAAGTGCACAGATATTTATCCTATTTCGGCCCTTCTAAATGGAAGTCGTACGTCCTAACTGCCAAGAAAACTTGGCCTTCTCTCACCAGAGAGGTATTACAACACACTTGCACCAACGTAAGTCTTCCCTTCACAAAGGGGTATTACAACCACCTACCACCGTAGGTCTTCCCTTCACAGAGGGGCACTATAGGGAACAAACCCTCTGTTGGTTTCTACACAGAGATGAACATAGTGTGTCTACTCAGAAAGATGAGCAAACACAGATGATTAGAGAGAGATTACAAGTAGGAATAAAAGCTCTAAATTCTTTCTAACTCTAATAGGAGGACTGAGATAATCAATGAATGCCACCTAAGAAACTTTTGAGAGCAAGAGTGTAAGGACCTCAAATTCTGTGCATATAATATTTATTTATTTATGTGCATGTACGTTTGTTTGATGTTTTTGTGTTCTACCCGAAATCCCTGTTTAACGTCAACATCACTTGACATTAATGGCAGGTTGATGGTAACTTTTGTGTCGTTGTCTGTGTGGCCAGAGGATCTAGACGTCAACATCCTATTGACGGCAGTAAAGTGGTCGTTTACTTCTCCGACTGTGTTTGGGATTACAGATCTGAAATGACTCTGTTTTCTCCAAAATTTGTTTAGGAAGCGTATCCCCAACGGTCAGGACTCCTAATACTAGGTTTACCCCGACTCTCAGCCTATATAACCTAGACATCTCGGCTAGGAAAGACCCTTTGGTTCAGAAAGAGATTTCTAGGGTTCAGGTGAGAGAAAAGGCAGACATTGAGAGGCTTAATCTGACGTTTGGAAGGCTTCTCCGACAATCTTCTTCAACTGGAAGGTTCTTCTGGAGGTGAAGGAGCTCCCCTGACTCTGGGAGGTCATCTATGCAAGCGTGAGGATCAGATTTAGGGCTGAAGGAACCACCTCTTTGGCTTGGCCGAGGTGGGCTTCATCGCCAAATTAGATCTCTTTTGAAGTTTTTCTAAAGGCATGTAACTTAGGGGTTTCATCCCTAGACATATCCCTAGAGTTTAGGTATTTTTACAGATTTTAAAATCGTGTCCTGACCCCCAATTTTGTGTTTGTTTGTGGTCGGTCTGCACTTTTTTACAGACAATAGTTGACGAAAACCTTGTTGCCACCAAGTTCCTGAGTTAACGACAACTGATTGTGCCATTAACCTACCTTGACGGCAAGACCCTTGTCGCCAAGCTCTTCTAGTTTTTACAGAATTGTGATTTTAATCTCTGTGATATGATTTTTGGATGTTTTCACATGCTGTAAAAATTATGGATGTTCAGGTATTGTCTTAGGGTCAAACCATGAATTTCTATTGAATTTCTGATCATGCTTTCATTTAATATAATTTATGTTATGGAGAAATATGCATGATTTGACAGGTTTAAATTTTGAATAAATAGAATTGTTGTAGGAAATTGTTACAGAAATTTTCATGACCTTAGGGCTACTGTTTACATGTTTTAAACCTATGAGAACTGACTGTTTACTACCTATCATGTTAAAATGTAATATCTTGTTAAATTGCATGAAATTTGTATTAAATGTTAAAATAGTTATACTATTACAAAATCTTTGAAAAATTAGTCATATTATATATTCCATGCGTAGAGTTAGTAGTTAGAATTTGGAACTGTTTTGATATCCGTAGGTATTGTTGCGCTTATAAGGGTATTAAAGCCATGTTAAGCGTGTTTGATTAAGAGAATGTATTTTTCACTGATTTGCAGCATGTTTAGGTACTGTTATGAATGAGTTGATACTACTAGACAGTCAGAATATGTTCTGTAAACTGAAGTATATATGTTTAAATAATTTACATGTGAATGGACCAAATAGTGCATGTAAATGATATTAATCATGTGATTAAGTGAGATAATATTTTTAAGTGAAATATGCGCCGAAATTGACGCTGCTACCATAGAAGGCTGTAGAGCCGTACTGTAGAAAAGTCTCTATGGGAAGGCTCAATGTGTATGTGATATGTAGTGGGCCTCAGGATGAAATCTTGGAGGTGGACAAGTAACACTGGTTAGGGTGGAGAGGGCTTCTCCTGGTTCTGCGTAGTTATCAAGATTCGTCACTATATTGCCTAGGTGTTGGGTATGTGTTATGTGATATGTGTGTCCTTCTTTATGGTGGTTCGGACTATGTGTCACGGCAATAATGTGTAAAAGTGTGAAACATGTGTAAATGTGCAAAGTGTTCATGTGAAAGTGATGTGTAATATGCTACTATGTGAAGTGATGTGAAACCATGTGAATATATTTATTTATATTAAACCAAGAAAAGATGTGATTATGTGATATAAAAGCATGTGAATAGTGTTAGATATCATGCTAGGTTGTTCGTACCATGTGCTTAATTCCATGATCTATTTGTTTAGAAATATGAAATGATATGAATTGAAATTGACACCATGATTCAGTTAAAGACATGTATAGAAAGCATGTTATAGGTTATCCATGTGTACTTGCTTATTGACATAAACCATGTGCCATACTTCTCTTATTATTTAGAAGATAGAATGAATATGATATGTGTAAGGATGTGCCAATGGGTTGCTTGATGGGTCTTTGTGAAGACTCATACTTGCTTTAACATACAGGTGAGACAGGTGTCCCCGTGCTAGAGGAGGACATTGTGAGGAGCGACTCCGAGCGAGAGGAGTAGCTATGCTTGTGGAGACTACTTGTTTTGGCTGCACTTTCTTTCATTAGTATGTGGACAATGATGTTATTATATGGACTTGTGTAATTGTGGATAATGGTTTACTTTCATTTCTACTATATAGACTGTGGAATGTGTGATTGATGATGGAATAAGAGTATCTTTCATTTCCGCTGTACTTTTTTTGTTATTTATGTACATATCTACCTACTGTATTGTGTTGGGTACATGTCCCACTGTGGAGGCGCACTTTATATCGATGTGGATTGGTATATCGTACCGGTATAAAGAGGGTCGTTACAAAGAGAGCTGGAAGTCGAAGCATGAATAGCTAGATTTCTTGAGATCTTGTAAGTTCTTCTCAGTTGTAGAATGGTTGTATGTGGTCGTGTATGCTCGTGCCTTCATGTGTGTGTCTCTCATCACTGTCTTTCAAACTTCAGTGCCATATATAAACTTTAGTCTTTAGCTTCCTGTTTGAATGTAGCCGTTTGAATTTGAACGTTAAGTCTTGAGACTTGAGACTGTTTGAGATGTCCATCATCAGATCATTAGACCTTTGAGTCTTTGAGTCTCAACGGCTTCAGGCTATAGAGATAGCTGCATGGTTCTATTTAGATAGCTTCAATAAATGTCTCCAAGCACCATACCCATGACTGAATGACAGCTTGCATGCTTCTGTAGGTAGCTGAGTGTCTGCATTGCTAGGAGAAATACGCAGGTACCTCCATTCTCTTGGAGGTAGGTAAGATACCATAGAATATTTAAATAGAAGATCATAGACAAATAGATGTAAATACATTTAAAGACATTTGTATAGGTCATGCAAAGGCTTTTCCTTAAAACATGGAGTTTTGACAGAAAGTAAGAGACAAGTCATTTTGTTAAGAAATATCTATCAGTTTCAGATAGACAAACTGTCCTTTGAACAGTACAAAGTTAAGTGAGCATTCAATGGGGAATGGACACCTACTTGACGCGCAGTGCATCTGCAAAAAGCTTTCCTGAAAAATTGGAAACTTGTCAGTTTGAAGGACTTAGACAAATAACTTATAGAGCAGATCTTTGTCAAGAAACATTCTAAAATAATAGTACTTCAGATATGTTCTCATAAATAAATTTTAAACTAAAATGCAGAGAACATTAAGGTACCATGTGTACTGCTACTGGAGTTTCAGGAAGTATATTAAAGAAAGCTTCTTCGATTAGAGAAACCTTTGAAAGAATCGAAGTGAAAGATTAGGAGTCAATATATTAAGTTTAAAGATATTCAAAATATAATTAACATATTATGATTTGTTCAATAATCGATATTCAGAACTTAAAGATAATCGGTATTTATATAGTCATCAATCGATGTACAAGTAGTCATCAATCGATATAAAAAGTCATCAATCGATATACACTTCAATTGGACAAGAAAACAACATAGTCAATCAAAGTTAAGCTTCGAATATGATGAAGTTAACTTCGGATATGATGAAGTGAACTTCGTATATGACGAAGTGTAGCTTCGGATGAACTGAAAATAATGTTGTCGGTCGAAGCTGAAACACGCAGTCAGTTGAAATGAACTTTATATAGAACTTCGGATATGATGAAGTTTGCTTCATATATGATGAAGTTGGACTTTGACTGAACACGACCAAAAGCATTCATGACAAAGTGTAACTTCGTATATGAAAAAGTGGATTTCGGATATGATGAAGTGTAGCTTAGAATATGATGAAGCTAGCTTCAACTGAATATGATCAAAACATGCATGACGAAGTTGAATTTCAAATGTCTAAGTAATAGATCAGTGTAAATATTTATGAAGCGATGAGAAAACACAATAATCATGAGATAAAAAATGATATTGAAATATATTAAGGACGATTATGATAAACATAAGTGTTGTTATCACCAAAATAAAAGGATAATATATAAGGGTGATTCAACATCTCCCACCTCACTTTCTGTTGTTGTCTGCCTCTAGATTTGAGGTTGATTGAACGTTCTTTCTCTCTCTCTCTCTCTCTCTCTCTCTCTCTCTCTCTCTCTCTCTCTCTCTCTTCTCTCTCTCTCTCTCTCTCTCTCTCTCTCCCTCTTTTTCTTTGGATCTTTGCAATTACTATCCTCATCCACTTAACAATCACATGCAACAATGTGATAAGATGAAATTAGAGTTAGTTTGATAGTTAGGGCCCATTTGGAAAAATGGTTACTATATGGTTAACACATTTTACATCTAGATTAACTTTAAAAACTAGCTTGAAAATGTAAAAGAATTAACTTGAGTCAAAATGAATTAGATCAGAACTAATGTAGACTAATGAAGAGTAACTCAACGAAGGTGGACTATAGTATTCTCACCTTAAAAAGCCCATTATCCCCCTTACCATACATCCCACCTATGATTTGCTATTGGCCTCCCTTGGAGGGTTTGGATGGCCTCCCCATCAGCTCTACTGGTCTCCCCATTCTAGAGCATAATTCCCCTTTCTCTACCTCATTATCTCATCAATCTTTCTCCTTCGGATAGTTGCGACAACCCTATCTAACTCCTCCATTGGCTGCCATTGCTAGTCGGAATATGCCCCTAGCATCACTTCATCCCTTTGGCCATCGATACTGCATCGATCACGAGAAAATCTCCAACATTTCTCACCAACGTTAGAGATCCTACTCCCTCTGGTCATCAACAATGCATCACTCTATTTGGTACTGTGTGATTCATGGACCTCCCTTCAACGACAGATCTATGATTATGGCTATTTATCTTGTTTCCCTTTCCCCTTTTGGCTTTATATATATGATTCTTCTTCCACCTTATTGATCCACTTTGTAGTGCAGTTGTTGGGTGGGAATTGCTACCGATGGATCTACTCTAGGCTTCCCTCTCCAAGTGGGTGTACACTGAGATTCCTCCTTCCCTCTTCCAATTCCATTGCATTGCTATGGGGTGGCTTCTCTTGTATGTGCTTGAGATTTGTTGATCCATGTTGCCTATGTATTCATTTCACCCCATTGTTCGTGCTCCTATTGATGCTTTTAGAGTGGCAATGTAGGGTTTAGGTTTTACTTTGTTGTGTGATTTGTGCTTAATAAAAGTGTTTCAATGCTTATAATGTAATTGCATAAGTCCTCTTCTTTAAACAGTCCTCAATACTATAAATTTGTAACAGTTTGATTACTGTACAATGGTTTAATGTTATTAAACTCCCTGCTCGGTGTTTAGCACCTTACTTACTAGTTTTTAAACTAATTACCTGAATACCTAGTATGGCTAATGGCTATTGTTCATGTATTTCATTTGAATCTTAGTATGCTTATGGTTGTACCAACTCTAGTTTTGACTACTATTAATTTCCTAGTTACAATTTGTGATGACTAGAGACCTTACTACATCTTCATACCAGTCATCTATCTCCATAGTTATTTTGTTGAGAATTTGTAATAACAGTCTTTCCAGTGCTAGTTTGATTTTGTATCTTGAGTTAATGTTAATGTGACATGGCTGGTGGGAATTTTAGCAAAGGTCTTTATGCCCATTCCTAAATTCATGAAGATGTTTATGCTAGCTGTAATATGATTGAATATTATTATACTAGTCCTAAACACCTTATATCTAGGTGGGGGGGTTTCGTTTAATGGTGGTTTGTTGGATCTAGGTGGAGCTGATGATGTCCTCGAGGGGGGTTCAATAGGAATTTTGAATTTTATGTAATAAGAAGTTAGATCTGAAATACACTAAACAAAAGTTAATGATTAGTACAGTGTGTGAAATTAAGTACAAATAGCGGAAGCAATCACACAAACACAATACACAAAGATTTATCTTGGTTTGGATCTCCTCCCTGATAGGAGTCCCATATCGAATCCCCAATCACCACTTGGAATTTTTCACTAACCACCACTTGCACCCAAGCAAGTTTTTCCTTTTTAGAGGGGTATATAACCTCCTATAGCAGTAAGCCCTCCCTTTTGCCAAAGAGGAATACATAGGGAACTGTAGCACCCCGAAATTTCAATTATATAAAAAAATTCAATTAAATGGAAATAAATAATTTCCATTATAACAAGTGTTTAAAACATACGTATCATTATCGTATGTGCTAAAACACATCGAAAATTCCGTGAAATTTATAAATCAACCCCAAATATTATTACTAAATGTTTCATAAAGAACATGTGCCATGAAAAATGGATTAGCTAAGTTTAAAGTGTTTCGCGACTTATTATCGTAATTCATGAATAATCGAAATATCATTATCATACGTACTTGGATGAGTTAGAAAATTAAATAAAAATCATATATGGGCTTCAAATAATATCCTATAATGACCCATCAAGAAAATTGGGTCAATAAAATCATGCGAGCTAGGTTTAAGAATTATTGTGACCGATTATCCCAATTAGGAACCAAGTCGGAAAACCGTTAACACAGAAATACGACGCAATCATAAATTAAATAAAAATGTTAGAAATGCTTATAACAATATATATTAATAACCTAATATCATAATTGGCCAATGGACATCATTTTGCCAATAATCAATAAAGCAAGAAAATGCATAGAAATTCGTAACTCTAAATAGGCTGAAATTAGAAAGAGGCAATTTGAGTTGAATGGGATACAAACATGCATTCATGGCAACCCAAATTCGTGCCTACCCATCCATGGAAGTTGCTTGATGGCCAAGACTCTCTAATGGAGGAAGAAATCATCAAAAATAGGAAACCAACATGCCAATCCCGAAACCCTTCTTTCCTAGTTACAATGGGACTCCTAAACACCATGGATGCTTAAATCTCTTCACCCAAACCCTAGGAACGAATTTAGAACTTGCTGGGGTCGTGTGGAGGAGCTCTTGGAGGCTGGAGAGTAGGAGATCAAGCATACCAAGCTCATCTTCTTCCCCCTTCATCTGCTACGACCTGCACAAACCACCTTCTTGAAGCCGATCAAAGTAGGCCAACCTAAATCCCATCGTGCAAGGCTTATACCCCGTAAAGAGGGTCGAGTCTACTTCCTAACCCAAGTGGAATGCCCAAATTCCATGCAGTATACACGGAGTATTAAGCGTTCTTCTGCAAGTGGTCTGAACACGGGTTTTCTGAAGAACGAAACTTCATCAACCCAAAAGGTATGTTTTCTCAGGCCACATCTTAACATCTCCTATACCAAATGTGTAGAGCATCAAGTTAGCTTTCATTGCCCTCTGGTTTCATCGAATTTCATTGAGTAGATTTTGAATTATAAGCATTTTCTCAAGTCGTGCACTGTTAGGGCTTTTCCTGGTCTTCGTATGTTTCATGTGATTCAAGAACGAATTAGAGTAAACTCATGACATGATGTTATTCTACTAGATATCCTCGTCAGGTTTCATGTTGAACATTTTGTCTAAATCTCATTAGATAGAGAGTTATAAGCATGGTAATAGGGTTGCTGCATAAAACTACGTCTTCAGGTTACCCTTGGTCTGACTTTTTGTTCCCCGTGATCAAAGCCTATCGAAACCATCCTTATTTTCCATTCCGATTTACTAGAAGTACCCTTGTATGTCTAGGTGGTTGTAAAATAGTTTCGTTAATTTTCATGCACTGTACAATTTGTTCTCTATTTTAGAACAACCCTGTGTCAAAAGAAGGAAAGACTGTCCGCAATCCAAAGCTCTGTCCTTGCTCTGTCAGAGTCAGGCACGGACCCTGTGAACGCGACGGCCCGATAGGTCGCGTTCAGAGGTTTTATTGCGACATAGCCTTGTCGCTTCTCAAGGAGACATGCGCTCCGTCGCTATCCAGCTACTGATCTGACTTCCCTGTCGCGATGCTCACACCCCTATGTCGCCTTCTGGGCCCGACCTATCGCCTTCCTTACATGAGCATGTCGCAATCTGACCCTGGCCTGAAAACACCCATGTTGCCTTCCTCTTAGGTGCATGTCGCGATCTGACCCCGACCAGACACCCTGTCGCCTTCCTTATATGGATATGTCGCCATCTCAAGATCTTTACCTAAAACCACGTGTTTTTTTGCAAAGTTTCCGCATATACCCGAGGTCTATTTAAATGTGATATTTACTATGTAAGTTGCATGTCTTGGGTCTGATCATTGCATGATTGTTATTTAATGGCTTAAAAGTGATTAACCCATTTAAAAGCTTTAATTACATGAATGCTATTCTAAGTGCTCCTTAAATGTTATGATCCATTCGTACTTCTTGTGATTTAAATCTTCCTACTGATCTTCCCCGTTTAAATGTTAATGGTTATCATAAAATCTTGTAAACCATGATTAGTTAAAGTGCATAGTTTATTCCACGTTATATTGTTAAGTGCTTCCCGCAAGTTTGAGACCGATAGTTTGTAATTGAGAGACATACATCACTATACACTTGCACGATTAGGCAGCCCTTCTTGGGAAATTGGAAACTCTCTACCGGTCATTCCGAATCGGTAGACTAGCGACCTTTTCACCAAGGCCTCCGTAAATCTCCTCTGACCTTGGATTCCCACATGGCCGACGAGTTGGTTGTACCATTGAAGTTCCTTGGAGATAGCATGCACTTCCTTTCTCTTCTTATTCTCGTGAGTGTGACTTACAAACTGGACTAAAGCCATTAAGTAAAGATTGAATTAAAGTATAAATCGTGCCGTTATGCTGCCGAATTTATCTCTTGACCATTGTATCATGAATCATGTTCAATTACTTATTACTTGTTCCCATCATCATCACGAACATGACATTACACCTGCTTACTTATTGAAACTCTCATTGACCATTATTAATGACTGTGGGTATCTACATTTAAAAATGTTTCAAGAGATTGCTGATAGGGCACGGCGTGTGTCCAAGGGCTCCAGTCTAGCCCCAATGACGGCGAGTCATAAATATACTGTTAACCATGGGGTATAATGATTACTGGAGTTGCATCTGCGCTGGGAGTACTTTCTTGCTTGTTGAATGATAGATACAACAACCACATACATGTGTCCTAGTGTGCATTCTTGGTGGATCTTTCCTTGTGTACATTAGAGTCTACATGCCTAATTAGTGTTACATGATCGTGCTCGTGCGTTCTTGCTTGCTTGCTTGCATGATATGGCCATCCTGCATTTAATGCAATTATTGATATCTTGCGTTCTTGACATCAATTGAAATCTTGCGTACATGTATAAAGTGATCTATTGCTAGTTCTATCTGTCATCTTGTTCACCAATCTTGTTCTATCATAACCTCTCTCTCTCTAGCTTGTTTTATACATCATATTTTAACGAGTTTTATTCGTACTTGCATATCATCATCGTACTTGCCTAGTTCTAAAATGTTAATCACTTATATCATTGCCCGCACATTGAGATATAAATCCTACTGGGCTAGTTTGCTCATCCCTACTTCTACCCAATCTAGTTGACTATGACGTCCAAGAGGAAGAGCAAGTCGAGGATGAGAATGCGTCCGAGTGAAGAGCGTTCCAATCATGAGTCTATCTATAGTTAGTTTATTTTGAGTGTTAGAACAATGTAGTAGAAGTGAGGATTAAATGTACTTCCCTTTATTGAGTCTTAGTCCTGTACTAGTTTCCATTCGAATACAAAGAGTTGAGATTTGAATACAATTTATATTGAGTTCACATTTGGGCCCTATTATGATGTTGTGTTGATACACATTTAGTGCGCGCTAGCTAGAGGCTTATTTTTCGACTGTCCATGTCTCGAATTATCGACTCGAATTTAATCAATAATAATCCGCTGTGTAATTCTCGGACGTGATAGGAACAAACCCACTACTGGTTACAACTCAGAGAAATTTCAGACTAATTTCTACTCAGGGAATGAGAAAACACAACAAGATAGAAAGAGATGCACACAGAAAAGGAATGAGAGCTCAATCTCTTTCTGACTCTAAGGTGAACTCTAGAAATGATCTAAGAATTCTAAATCACTCAATGACAAACTTCTAGGAGGCCAGAGAGCTCAGAAGCTAGGAGTTGGTTGTTTTGAACAGATTGCTCTCTTCTTACTCCTTTCAAGCTTTTGTGTGTATCACTTGTTCTTTCTTCTATATTTTCTTCAGATGGACTTCGACTACTTATATAGTCTTCAAAGTTATCAGAATTTTTAGCTACCCATTGGAATATAGCCGTTTGAAATATAAACATATTGAGTGAAGGAGAAGGCTTGAGAAATCTATCTTTAGGTTCTTCATCTCTTCAATGGCTTCCTAGCTATTTGGGGAGTTGCATGCTCTTATAGACAGCCGCAATAAAAGTCTACAAACACCACACCCATGCAAGGTCTTTCTCTTTTTCACGGTTAGACTTGTATCAAATAATATATTAGATTAAAAATAAAAAAGCAAGTCATCTATTCCAGAGAAAAGTTCTGTCCATCAAGCATGCAGAAGTAGGTGAGCATTTGAGGAATAAATACCTACTCGGCGTGCAATGTGTCTGCAAAAGTCTTTCCTTCATATCTGAAAACTTGTTAGTTAGAAGGACACTAACAAATATCTTGAAAGTCAAATAGCAATCACAAAATATAATACTCCAGTATGTTCTCATTAATAAATAAAATTTGAGTGCAAACAAGGATAAAGTACAATATGTCCAATGGTACAGATAGGAGTTCAGAAAGTATTACAGAATGAATGTACTTCGACTTTGGAAACTTTAAAGGATTTAGAGTAAAGTGTGTAAAATATTGAACAATAGATAAACAATTCTTAAATTTAATTTTTTTCATTGATTGACAAAGAAGTTTACAAAAAGATATTCCAAAGTCAATCGTAATGAAATTGGATTAACAAATATGCAACTAGTTGTTTTTTATTAAATACAGAGACTTCGACTTCATCGAAGTCGGAGTCGCACTATGATTATCGTCATATGTTCACAAGTCAATATCTAACTTTGACTTTTAAAGAGTTGCAGTGGGACTTCGACTATTGTGATTTATTCATAAGTTCGAGTCTCACTTCGACTGTCCAAAAGTCGGAGTTGGACTTCGACTATCATGACTTTTTCACAAGTCGGAGTCTCATATAGATATACTAGTTGTGGACTTATAATATTACTGTGATAGTTATGCAAGTGTCAATATGAATTTATTCAAGTGTCGACACAAGATGGACTACAGTATTATACACACATGCCTTTAGCAAATATATGAAATGCAATCTTGAATAAGATGACATTGAGTTATAATTAGATGAATTTGTTCATTACCTGAATAAGGTTGTGTATAAAGATTTTGTCATATTCAAAACACTAAGTAATACATTTGCAAGAACTATTGCACAACAATTCTCCCCCTTTTTGTTGACGACAAAATCATGTATACATGAAATAAATAGTCAAGCAAAAAGTAATCCTTTTCATACAAACAAATTCATTTAAGAATTAATAGGAAGGTAAATTTATTTTGTAGAGTCACAAGTGTCTAAAATTACTTCAAAACATGTTATTACTTATTCTAACTTGGCTGCCCCTTAATCTTATCTCCCTACATAAAAAAATGCTACATATTTTTTTTATATATATCTCCCCCTTTGTGACATTAACAGAAAGAGATGTGAGTAAGAGGAGACAGAAATACATAGGGATTACTCAAAGTGTGAGAGACTCTTTTGTATTATAGAGATTTGTACATACAAAAGTTAGAGATACTCTTTTGGATGACATAGGAAGATAAAGAGAAGGTGGGATTTGAACGAAGAAGGGTTGCAGAACATCCCAAAATTTCTTCTCATTGGCGTCGAAATTGTGAATGAAAAGAGAAAGATATATGTTATAGGAATGGGCAATGGAAGGAATTTTTCTATAGGGTTTGAGATGTCGGAGATGATAGCAACGAACCTTCTGATGATAGGCTATATTCACCAAACTCTTCAAGGGAATAAACATTCGACTATCAACTTTGTGCAAGAACTCATATATTGTAATATTCCAATGTAGACCTTTTGAATAAGCCTCAACTTTGGCTTTGTAATATATCTGATATCTAGATTCCCATATGAGCTCAAGAGATTTTTAGAGAGAATCATAGTCCTTGGCCATAAAAACATATGGAGGAATTTTTGTCTTCTTGCATTCTTTATTATTTTCTAGATAACTCTGTGTCCATTTCCCTTCAATCAACCTTTCTGATTCTGCAAAAAACTCCTGAAAACTTTGTAGTGCTTGATCCGATATCTACCTACAAATTTGATATGCCTATTAAAAACTACTCTAGTGAGTTCTGTTCTAGGGCTGACTGCACCGATCAAGGTGGGGAACAAGTTGGAGGGCAACCCAATGGTCATGCGTGGTGTAATGGTTCTTTGCCCTTTTAACATCATCGCCCATTGCCCCCTACTGACATCTGCCAAATTTAGCTTAAATCATTCATCATTAAATGTCTTCATCCTAATGAAGCTTTCTTGATGCTTCTTCAGAGAAGTACTAAACAAGTCATAAAATTACAGATTCATATTATTTTAGATAGTAAGAGATGTAGATCTTCCTACTTTGGCTTCTCTAAACTTTATTCCTTCTCCCGAATAGACCCTGAGAAATTCTTCAGGAGATAGACTATGATTGGATTAACAATTGGTTTTAAGTCTCCCAGAGAGATGTCCTTAGATTTGATCGAGATAGGTAGCCAGTCTTCGAATTTTTAGTGTGTCATGCCATGAACTTCCAAAAATACTTTTATCTGTAAAATTTCTTCAAATAACTCAAAATTCCTATTTGAATGATAGATAAATGCATATCAAAATGGACGAAAAACTTGCCTTTGGCCTCTCCTTTTCTTTTCTGTCCAGTCCTTGAGAGAATCTCTTCTCTAGGAACCCTTTGAGCTAAAGGTCGAAAGACTAGGTCTAGAGTAGGGATAGATGTTCGGGGAAGTGATGAGAAAAAGGAGGGTGGACAAAGGTGAAGAGCTGGTGGGAGTTTAGGTTGAAGATCCTCATCAAAGGATTCCTCACCAGAGATTGCAGGTTCTTGAGAGGATTCTTCTATTGGTTTAGAAGGTGAAGAAGTAGGCTCTTCTTAGGTTTCCTACTTAATGGTAGGTTGAGAAGGAGGAATTGAAGAGGAGATCTCAGGTTGTGTAGTAGGGATAGGGGTAGTGGAAGGGTCAGGATCAGAAGAGGGTTTAGTTTTGGTGTATGGAAAAAGAATGGATCCAAACTTTACGAGTTTACTTTTTGCTCTTCTCTTGAATAACTTTGCATGAGTCCCTTTAGGAGATTTAGTAGTATTTGCCTCTAGTGTTGTTGGATCTATTGCTGCTGGGACTTATGGTTGCAGTTCTTCTGTGGCTACTGCCTCTGATGTTGTTGTTTTTGGCTATGTTGTTATTGTTGTTGTTTCTACCATGGCACCTGGTACCTTTGCCTATCTAGTTACTGGCTGCTCTACTGTTGGTTCTTCTACAACTGGCTGTCTACTACTGTTGGGTCTACTGCTGCCTTTGGTGCTGCTGTTTCTTGTGCTGGTGGTGCTGTCCTTGCTTCTGCTGTTGTTGTTGTGCCTGTCATGGGGGTACTACCTCTATCCTGACTACACACAAATTAGAATAGCAAATCTCTCATCCGTTGCAACTCATCTGTCATAAAATCAAATTTAACATCCACCTGGTGAATCTGCATTTGAACCACATTTATCATCTCTTGTTGTTTGAGGACCAACTCAAATACATCATTTATGGTCCTACTGCTACTAGTCTCCCCCTGAGACCTTGGTTGGAAATCTGGTCTAGAGGTCTCAACTGGTGGTGGAGAGACATGGTGAAAAGCTTCCTCCAAAGCTCCATGAGCAGAAGGACGAGGAGGAGCTTCTTCATGAACAATTATTTTTCCTTTTAAATCCCTGATGACTTGAGCAATAGTCTCTTCAGGGAGTTCTTGTTCATCTATCGCTGGGGGTGCCACATTCCCTTCTGCCAAAGTAATTTCAACTTCTGTTCTATCTACTACAGGTTCCACTATTGGTGTTGGTGCTAGTAGAGGTGCTGAGGGCGTACCCTGCACAATATCAATAAATATTTCATGTGTGCAATCTAGTATCAATTCCTTAATCATTCAGCTTGTGACCTATAGTTGGGTGTTCCAAGATTTCAGCCAAGTTGGCTTCTGACACTTTGATCTTCATGCCATCGACAAAACCTTCCAATGAACCATTTTCTGAAACTTCCAAGTTGACATAAAAAGCTTTCACGACATCACCATATGTCGGTTCCTTAATTTCACAAATCCTTTTCCAACCCATGGCTTCCAGTGTATTAGACACTATACTAAGCTTGTCGGTTAACTGAGCAAAGTCAACAATTTTCTAGCGCATAAAGAAGCTTTTGTAGAGATTAGCTTCTAGAATTGGTCTAGAGTGAAGAAGGAAGCATCCAATGCCCTAGACGAGGCCATATGGACAGAGACAATGGAAATGACTTTGAAGGATTCTAAAAATGGATGAGATGTTCGAAATTGGGTTAAAGATCTTACCTTTCTTCAAAAAAGATGAAAAGATCAAGACTATCACAACGAGGGTTCCTTTGGAGTTGAGGATGAACGCAGGAACCAACAAGATGACTGAAGGAGTCAAAGATTTTTTGAATGTGGTAAGTGGAAATGAAAAAGAAAGGTCTTTATATATAAAGAAATGGATATCGACGACAAGAGATCTATAGATCAATGGCTGAGATTTAATATCAATTTCAAAAAACTATAGACAAAAGAATAAATGAACATATTTTATTCACCTTTTAATTTTATTATTTACTATGAACATCAACTTCCAACTTTGACTTCAATTTCGTCTCCCTATATTAAGGAGTCAGCTCGACTTGTGAGAAGTCGAATTGTAACTAGAGTCGGAGTGATAATAGCCATAGGTGAAAATCTACACTTCAGGACTTTTCAACTATAGGCTAGTATGTTATTCAGAATTATACATGCATATTTCAATTCTAATTGAAGTGAATTGTTCTTTCAGAAGAGACTTAGTAAATATATCAGTTAATTGATGATTTGTATCAACAAATTCAAGTAAGATTTCACCATTACTTACATGTGCTTTGATGAAATCATGTTTGACCTCAATATGCTTGGTTCTTGAGTGCTGGATAGGATTCTTGCTCAAGTTGATTGCACTTGTATTGTCACATAACATTGGAATGACGTTTAATTTGTGACCATAATCTTCCATTTGATGTTTGATCCACAGTAGTTGAATATAGCAACTTCCAGCTGTAATGTATTCTGCTTCTGTTATGGATAATACTACTGAGTCTGCTTTCTGGAGGACCAAGAAATCAAGCATCTAGCAAGAAATTGGCAAGTATCACTTGTAATTTTTTTTGTCTATTTTCCATTCTGCATAGTCAACATCACTATATCCAAACAATTTGAATTCAGAACATCTAGGATACCATAAACCAAGTTTACTTATATTTATAAGATATCTAAAAATTCTTTTAACATCATTTAACTGTGATTCCTTGTGATCAGCTTGAAATCGACACACAAACATACACTAAACATTATATGTAGTCTACTAGAAGTTAGATGGAGCAATGACCCAATGATACCTCTATAGATCTTTTGATCTACCTTTTTTCCAATGGGATCACTATCTAATTTTATGCCAGAGCTCATAGGAGTACCTAATGGCTTACACTTACCAAACCTGAATTTCTTAAGCAAATTTGAAATGTACTTGGTTTGACAAATGTGAGTCCCTTGCTTGAAATGTTTGATTTGTAAGCCAAGAAAATAATTAAGCTCACCCATCATGCTCATTTCAATTTCACTTTGCATAAGATTTTCAAAAATTTTACAGAGTGATTCATTAGTAACACCAAAAATAATATTATCAACGTATATTTGTGTAATTAAGATTCCTTCTGAAATTTCTTAATAAATAAAGTGTTATCTACTTTACCTCTTGAAAAGTCATATAATAGAAGATAAGCACTTAGTCTTTCATACTAAGCTCTTGGAGCTTGTTTCAGACCATACAATGCCTTCCTTAAATGAAAAACATGATTTGGGTATTATTATCTTCAAAACCTAGTGGTTGCTCAACATAAATTTTTTATTTTATGAAACCATTTAAAAAGACACTTTTTACATCCATTTGATATAAAATAATATTAAAAAAACATGCATATACTATAAGAATTTCGATTGCCTCTAGTCTAGCTACTGGAGCATATGTTTCATCGAAATCAATGCCTTCCTCTTAGGAATATCCTTGAGCAACTAATTTGGCCTTGTTTCTAGTAATTACCCCTGATTCATCCATCTTTTTTTATGAAAACACATTTGATTCTAATAACTGGATAGTCAGAAGATCTAGGTACAAGAGACCATACTTGGTTGTGTTGGAACTGATTGAGTTCCTCTTACATGGCTCGGATCCAAGATTCTTCTGCCAATACATCATTAATTGTCCAAGGCTCAATTTGAGAAACAATTTAAGATAGTCACAAGGAATTGACCTACCACTTGTTCTTACCCTATCTTGAGGATCACCTATTATATTTTCTTTTCGATGATCTTTGTGATACATCAATTCCATAAGTAGTTTTTCATGTGCTTCTTCTTGTTGTTGTAATTTTTCTAGTGGAGGATCTTCATTTTTCCCTTCATATTCTTCTAGTGAAGCTTGTTCCAGATCCCTACACAGATCTTCAACAACATTATCTTCTTTTATTTTTATATTTCTTATGTTTCTCCTCTTTTCTTTTCTTCTTTTTTGATTTTTTAGACCTTCCAAGCTCTGGACAGTCTGACCTTAGATGTCCAAGTTGCTTACATTCATAAAATTTTGTTCTTTCTTCTTTTTTTTCTCTTTTTTTGGCTAAGTTCTTTCAGATAACTTCTTCTTCACTAGTATATCACTGCTTTCACTAGCAGTGGCTTCATCTGAACTGCTTTCTTCTGAATGCACTTTCCCCTAATCTCTCCATATTAATATCATGAGCCATTAATGACCCTATGAGCATTTCAAGTGACATCGTGGAGAGGTCATTTGCTTCTTCTATGGTAATGACCTTAGGAGTCCATGGGTGTGGTAGACATCTCCAGTGCTATATACTTTGCCAAGCCGTGCAAGACCATTTGCTATATCAGTGAATCTGTTGTACATTTGAGTAATGGACTCACTTGGATCCATTTGGAACTTCTCATATTGTGTCAACAAGATGTCAATCCTGGTTTCTTTGACATTGTCTGTTTCATCATAGGTGAGCTTCAACTTCTCCCACATCTCCTTAGCAGATTTGCATGCAGATATTCTATTGAATTATTGCTTTGTTAGTGCACAACATATGAATCTCTTGGCCTTGCTATTTAAAGATATTTTCTTTCTATCTTCATTGGTCCATTCTTCCTTGGACTTTGATATTTTGAAGTCACCATCTTCTATGATGCTCCAGAGTAGGTAGTCATATCCTTGTTGAAAGAATTCCATTCTTGTTTTTTGTTTTCCAATATTGATAGTCTTCACCCACAAATAGAGGAGGCCGGAAGATGGATTGGCCTTCTGAAAAACCTTGGGCTGCCATGAATTTTTCTCCTAGATTGTTAGATCTTCTTTGAATCTCAGAGACCACGACTTTGATACCACTTGTTGGCCCACTTAGTTGGCATCAAGTTTTACCTAGAGGGGGGGGGGGGGGCTGTGAATAGGATAAATAGTAATATAAAAGACAAATCACAACTTGAAACTTTGGTTAGTGTAAACAAAGCATGTGCAATGGAAATTAAACGTGCAGAAGCAATCACACATAAGAACACATAAATTTATCCTAGTTCAGCTCTTCCCACATGGAAGTCCTACGTCCAGCCCCCAAGCACACTCTTGGGATTTCACTAAACGGGGTACAATCCCGCAAGGATATACAACACCTAGCCCCTTCTGGTCTTCTTCTCTTTCGAGGAAAGAAGGCAGCCCACTTCTATCACAAGTCAAGAAGCCAATCTCCTGGTACAACCCCAGTGCGGTTCTGCTAGAACAAACCCCAGCTGGGTTCTTCCCTTAACATAAGGGGAACACATAGTACAGACCCTCTTCTGGTCACCACCCCCAGCAAACCTGCTGGTCCTCTCTTCAAATAGGAAGAGGAACAACCCTTGTTCTTCTTTGGAAAGAATGAACAGGTTGTAGAGATCAAGATCGAAAACAAAGAGCATAGCTTGCTTGATCTCCAACAACAAAAAAGGTCTATCGAAGGAATACAAGACTCTCAGGCTAAAAACCTCTCACTCAAGATTACACAAACACACAGAAGCATAGTGAGAGAGAGAATGAGAGGAAAGCTTGAATGCTTGGAGCTTTAGAAGACTTCAGCTTGAATGCTTCTCTTGAATAGGCTTCAACACTTCCTCTCTTTCCTTTGTGTGTGTATGGCATTTAGGCTACTCACTGGTTGCACACTCCTTCAAACTAATTTTCAGGTTTTCTTTATGCTCTTCTACTTCAAGGCTTCATCCTTTATAGAGCAGTTATAGTGGACCATTGAAGGACGTAACCATTGGAGCTTCTTCTTCCTCTTCTGCTCACTTGAGTCTAACGGATGTTTGGAGCAGAGAAGAGCCTTCCAACTTTGTTTATAATGGATGCCTCATGAGAGTACTAGATTTTTGCAAGCATAGAGGACAGTGTTAGGTAAGATAGGTCATGTGTTAGTCAACATCCATACCTCTTGTGTAGAAGCCCACATTTCCAGCTGACATTCCTGCTATAATAGATAGAAGCTTTTTATTTCTAGTAGAAAAAAGAAATCCTTGAAAAATGCAAAAAAGAACTTCAGTCAGAGAAATAATAAGTTAAAGATATGAAGAACATTTGAAATTTCATTTGGCACCAAGATAGTTAATTCAAGCTGAGAATATGATCAATCGGTATGAACATAACTTTAGTATTCACCAATCGATGTGAAACAACACCAATCGAAAGAAATATAATAGCAATCGATATTTCTTAAACATAATCGATATAATGAAGACAATTGATGTGAGTTCGTAAAGGAAATCGACATGTTAAAAGAACAATCAATATGCTAAAAGGCAATTGATATGTTAAAAGAACAATCGATATGCTAAAAGACAATCGATGTGTTAAACGGATAATCGATATGCTAAAAGACAATCAATATGTTAAAAGACAATGGATGTGATATTTCGTCACCATTTTTTATAAAACTTAACAACAATCGATAGAGCACTTGAACACTAACTGATAGAAATTTGTTCACCAATCGATTGACATTTTCGTCTCCAATCGATAGGCAATTTTTCACCAATCGATAAGCAGTTCGGTGACCAATCAATAGGCGCTTTAAACATAATCGATAAATCACTTGAACACCAATCAATAGAAATTTGTTCTTCAATCGATGCGAACATGATCATCAATCGATAGAGATATTGAGCAACAATCGATTTGGCTTATCAGTGCAAAACTTTGAGGTGATAGAAATTATAATATTATAGTGCAAAAATATTATTAAATATTATTATGAATTTATGATGGACATGCGTTTTTGTTATCACCAAAACCAAGGGACAAAAAATAAGGGTGGTTCAACATTATTCTGGCCATATCTAGCAGTGTTATGTTCTTTCTTTCAGCTATATCATTTTGTTGATGTGTTCTTGGTACAAAGAAATTGTGTTCAATGCCATTTTATTTAAAGAATCTGACAAAGTCCTCATTCTTTAATTTTTCACCATGATCTCATCAAATAGTAATAATTTCATGCTTTTGACTCTTCTGTACTATTTTATTAAACTTCAGGAAAGCTGAGAATGTTTCTGATTTGGTTTATAAAAATGATGCCAAAGTGAATCTTGTGTAATCATCAACAATAACATAGCTAGAATTCCTCCAAGACTTGTTCTCATAGGTCCAAATAAATATATATGAATGAGTTCCAATGGTTTTGAAGTTGTTACCATTGTTTTGGACTGAGAGGATGTCTTGGTCTACTTCCCTTTTGCACAAGCTGTACAGCTTCTAGATTTCCTCAATTTCATCTTTGGAAGACCTTCAACTAGATCATGCTTGATTAAATTCTTGATTACTGAAGTGCTAGCATGTCCTAGTCTTCTATGGTTGACTTCTTTTAGTTTTGCCAGTTGAAGTGTGTATAGATTCATTACTCTATGTGCTTCAAAGATTACTTTCTTATCCTTAAGAATTATGCACTTGTCATTTTGAAATTTTACCAAGTGACCTCTATCACACAGTTAACTGATGCTTGTGAGGTTGTGTTTTAGTCTTTCAACACATAATACATCTTTTATTAAATCTTTTGTCTTTGTTCCTACTGTTCCACTTCCAATAATCTTTCCCTTTCCATTATCTCCATATGTTACTTGACAATCTTAATTTCTAAAACTTGCAAACAATCTTCTATCACCTGTCATATGCCTTGAGCATCCACTATCCAAATACCATTTGGATGTTGTTAGGCAATCTTGCACACAAACTCAAGTTGAGATGTTTGGTACCCAAATTTTCTTGTGTCCTTGATGGATAGTCTTTGGAATCCACAGTAACTGTTTAGTAGTGCATGTGCTTATAGTGTGTCATAACTAGTTACAATGAGAGCAACATAGATTATACTCATTCTTTGTTTGTGTTCTCATATTATTTATTTTATGTTTGTATTGATGTTGCTTTATTCTTTATGTTTTCCAATTAACATTTCTTTTACAAAGTTAGGAGTTGGATATTGTTCATGATAAATAATTTCTTCTTCGTTTACAGGTGGTTTATAACATATTCCATACTTCTTTTTACTAGTTCTTGCACCTTTTAGTCTTACAACTAAAGATGTTTTATAGTTAGTTATTTTATCTATTGATGCTCTAAGACAATCATTCTCTTCATTTAATTTTTCTTCATCCTTAAGTTCATTTTGCTTATGTTCTAATTCCATGATCTTATTGTTTTTAGTTTTAAGTCCTCACATAATAAACTATTTGAGATTTTGGTTTCAGTTAGTTGTTCTTTTAATTTTTCTATCTCAGATTTTAAGATGGTGTTAGATTTTTCTCCTTAACACAATTTAGTTTAAGATTTTTCAGTACTTTTTGTAGCACTTTTATATTTATCATATACTCATTAAAGCAGCTTGTAAACTATTTGAATCAGATTCATAATATGAAGTAAATGAAGTTTTTGAATTTACTTGATCTAGTCCTGCCATTAGGGCTAGATTGGATTCTTCTTGTTTGGATACTAAACTTGAAGGATCTGAGCTAGATATTTCTTCATTATCCTATGTAGCTACCATTGCTTTCTTCTTATATTTTATGTATTTCTTCTATTTACCTTTCGTTTTCTCATACTTCTCAGCTGGATCTTTCTTTTTGAGCTTAGGATATTCTGATATTAGATGTCCTAGCTACTTGCATTCATACCATGTTGGTTTCTTGCTCTTCCTATCTTTCTTGTAGTACCTCCTTGAGCCTAACTTCTTCTTGGCAAGTATTCTTTAAAGTTTCCTTGACAACAAGACTTCATTCAGAATATTGTTTGGAGTCTTCAGAAGATGAGGAAGAAGGAAAGCTACAACTTTCAAAGTATTAGATAATTTCTTCTTTGAAGAACTTTTAGAAAATCTTTCAATGTTTATTTCATAAGCCATGAGTGATCCTATTAATTTATCTATAGAAAGTTCTGTTAAATCATTTACTTCTTCTATTGTAGTTACTTTAGGAGTCCATGGTTGGGTTAGAGATCTAAGATTTTTTCTAACTGTTTCTTCATTCTTATAGATTTTCCCTAATGAGCTTAAACCATTTGTTATATCAGTGAATCTATTATACATTTGAGTAATGTTTTTACTTGACAACATTTTGAATTGTTTATATTGAGAAACGAGGATGTCTATCTTAGTTTGTCTTACCTTATCTATACCTTCATAAGTTATTTTTAATTTATCTCACATTTCATTAGCTGATTTTCATGCAGACACTCTATTGAATTCTTTCTTTGACAATGCACAACAAAGATAAGTCATATGCCTTCTATCATCTAATGACCAATCAGATGAGCTTTCAACAAAGACCGTATAATCACCTTGTTCTATTACCTGTCACAGATCAAAGTCTATGCCTCGAATGAAACATTCTATTCGCATCTTCCAATATTGGTAATCCTCACCATCAAAGAGTGATGGCCATATCACAAACTGACCTTCAAGGTTGTGCATTTGTACTGCCATCTCTTCTCAAATAATTTGATTCTTCTGAGAAGACCAAGGCCCTGATACCACTTGTTGGATTAGGTCGAGCTGATGATGCCCTAGAAGGGGGGGGGGTGGTGAATAGAACTTTGAATTTTATGTAAAAAGAAGTTAGATTTGAAATACACTAAATAAAAGTTAATTATTAGTGTAGTGTGTGAAATGAAGTACAAATAGCGAAAGCAACCCACAACACAATGCACAAAGATTTATCCTGATTTAGATATCCTCTCCAATAGGAGTCCTACATCTAGTCCCCAAGCACCACTTGGGATTTTCCACTAACTGCCAAGAACACTTAGCCTTCCCTTCAAAAGGGGTATAACAACCACTTGCACCCAAGCAAATCTTCCCTTCTTAGGGGGGTATACAACCTCCTACTGCAGTAGGCCCTCCCTTCTTCCAAAGGAATATACAGGGATCAAACCCCTTACTGGTTACAACTCAGAGAAATTTCAGACTGAGTGCTGTTCAGGAAATGAGCAAACGTAGAAATAGAAAGAGATGTAGAAAGAAGAGGAATGAAAGCTCAAATCTCTTTTTGACTCTAAGGTGAGCTGAAAAAATGATCTAAGAATTCTAAATCACTCAATGACAACTTCTTGGAGGCCAGCGAGCTTGAAAGCAAGGAGTTGGTTGTTTTGAATAGATTGCTCTCTTCTTGCTACTTTTAGATTTTCTGTATGTATCACTTGTTATGTTCTGTATTTTATTCAATTGGACTTCGATTGCTTATATAGTCTTCACAGTTATCAGAGTTTTTAGCTGCCCATTGAAATATAGTAGTTTGGAATGTAAACATTGTGAGTGATGGAAAAGGTTTGAGAAATCTATCTTCAGATTCTTCATCTCATTAATGGCTTCCTAGCTATTTAAGTAGCTGCAAGCTCCTATAGATAGTGATAATAAAAGTCTACAAACACCATACACATGCAAGGTCTTTTCTCCTTTTCATGGTTAGACTTGCATCAAATAATATATTAGATTAAAAATAAAAAGCAACTCATCTGAAAAGATATCTATCTGTTCTATAGAAAGTTCTATCCTTCGAGCATGCAGGAGTAGGTGAGCAATTAATGAGAAATGGATACCTACTCGACGCATCGTGTGTCTGCAAAAAGTCTTTCATTAATACCTGGAAACTTGTGAGTTAGAAGGACACTAACAAATATCTTACAAATCAAACCTATCATGGAATATAATACTCAAGGTATGTTCTCATTAATAAATAATAAATTTGAGTGCAGATAAGAATAAAGTACAATATGTCCAATGGTATAGATTGGAGTTTAGAAAGTATTTACAGAATGAATGTACTTCGACTTTGGAAACTTTAAAGGAGTCGGAGTACAAGAGTGTAAAATATTGAACAATAGATAAAAAATTTTTAAATAATATAATATGTTCATTGATTGACGAAGAAGTTTACAAAAAGATATTCCAAAGTCAGTCGTAATGAAATTGGATTAACAGATATGCAACTAGTTGTTTTTCTATTAAGTACAGGGACTTCGACTTTATCGGAGTCGGAGTGGAACAACGACTGGTGTCATATGTTCACAAGTCGATATCTAACTTCGACTTTTAAAGAGTTATAGTGGACTTCGATTATTGTGATTTGTTCATAATTTAGTTAGAGTCTCACTTCGACTGGCGAAGAGTTGGAGTTGGACTTCGACTATCATGACTTGTTCACAAGTCAAAGTTTCATAAAGATATACTAGTTGTGGACTTAGAATATTACTGGTGAGAGTTATGCAAGTGTCAATATGAATTTATTGAAGTGTTGACATAAGATGGACAAGTGTCGACCCGTAATCATTTATGTGTCGACACCTATTATCTATAATTAGTTGTATAGTATAATAAACACATGCCTTTAGCAAATATATGAAATGCAATATTTAATAAGTTGACATTGAGTTATAATTAGATGAATTTGTTTATTACCTAAATAAGGTTGTATATAAAGATTTTGTCATATTCAAAACACTAAGTAATACGTTTGCAAGAACAATTGCACAACATGCTTGACCCTCAATACATGAATACTAGTCTTAAATCCTTTTCGTCGTTATGATGATAATTTTTTTATAAGGTCTTTGCTGTGTTGGTCTGATTTATAGATTTTGATTTAAAGTTAATGACATGCTCCTTGTGTGTTTTATCACCTGATTTACCTATCGTAAATACCTTTGTAGCAGTCCTAAACACATCAACACTTATACTAGATCTAATATGTCTAAATATCTTTATATTAGTCGTAAATACCTTATGTCACATCCTGACATAAGATATTGGTATGTGTAGATACATATATCATTTAGTCGTATCAATCAAAGAAAATACTAAGTATTAATTAATTTCCTAAGAGATTATAAGTACAACTAATGCTAAATAATCAACTAATACTTTTATTGATCTCAAATCACTAATGCCAACTACAACTACTAATCAGATCCAATATATAGAGCCCATAATGACATTTGACTTACTAGAAATAAACACTATGCTATGACTCTAAGATAACTAGGTAATTCAATCACTCTTGCCCATCCCAATCAGTGTGCACAACGTCATCAGATTCACCTGAATATCATATATGAGCATAGGGTGAGCATAAAGCTCAGTAGAGTATATATCTCTCATTGAAGTTGGTTTTAAGTGATTAACAATTTAACAAGTTAAATGCACTAATGACATGATGGCAAATTAAAAAATATTCATAATTAGTTACAAGATGACAAGAGAATATGAATGAGTAGTGAAATACCAAGTACGAGAGAGATGGTGTTGGAAGAGTAATGATGTTAGATTGGCCATAACATGACATAATACCCACAAGAGTAACAAGTGCAAGTCAAGTAATAAATATGTTAATCAAATACTCAAGAGTTGATTGTCATATATTAATCAAGAATGCAAGTACGCCACACCATGCCATTCAACTCTCGTGGACTCAAGTATCTTCGAGGGCTCCTCCAAAGACCAGACCGGGCCTTATTAACACCACACATTGGGTCAGAGATTTAAGATCCATATGTTATATACACTACAAGAAAATATAATTTGTCAATGACTATATGCCAGCGGCTATAAAAAGTTGCTGCCATATGTTTCTTATGTCGACGGCTATTAGAGACTATTGACTTCTGGATAACATATGTCAGTGGCTACAAGAGCCGTTGACAAATATTAACCTTTTGTCAACCGCTAATATTAGCCGCTGACATAACTCAACATTTGTCAGTAGATAAACTAAGTCGTGGGCAAATGTTAACATTTGTTAGCAGCTACATATAGCCGTTGACAAAAGTTAAGTATATGTCAACGGCTAATAGGAGTCGTTGACAAACTTTAACATTTGTCAACGGCTTCGTCGTAGATATTGACAAATGGACTATTTGTCAGCGGCTAAATAGTCGTCGATAAATACTTCATAGAATAGTGAAAAATGGCACGTACTTTCCCGCCAAAAATTTAACATTTGTCAACGGCTACAATGCAGCCGTTGACAAATGTGGTATTTTTCAGCAGCTCCCTTAACTGCTGACAAATACTTAATGAAATATCGTGGGCCATTTTCTTCCCCCTTCGCCTTCTTCTTCCTCCTCCTTTCTTCCCCCCCCCCCCCTCTACTGTCCCTTGCTCTGCCATCAGCCACGTCGTCTACGCCGACCGGCGCAAGTCCCAGCACCAGTATCGGTTCTAGCACCTCTCCTCCCCACCGCGGCTGGCGACAAGCAGCATCTCAGAACCTTGCAAGAAGCCGTCTCTGTCGCAAGCGCGTGGTCAAGGAGGCAACAGACTCCGCACTGGTGTTGACGGCCCAAGGGACGACTCAGTGGAGCCAGGCCATCCTGAAGTGGCCCACTTGCCTGCCTACTGCACCCAGCCGCCCACCTGCTTCGAAGCTGTCGCCACCCTCCTGTGGCGATGCATCATCCGGGCGAGACGCAAAGTAGCGGCGGTAGGGGGCGGGGGCAGCGATCACGGCAATGGGAGGAGGAGGACCCACGTCGCCTTGTTCTCCATGAACCTGATGAAGATGATGGCGGGAGAGCTATCTGACGCCGCCTTCGGCAACCTGGTCGCCTACGCCCTCATGGCGGTGGACGGCAGTGCCGCAGAGGACGGGCCTAGAGAAGATCTACTGTAGCAGGCGTCCATAGAGGGGAGCATGAGGAAGGCCGTAAGGAGCGTGGACGTAGACTACGTGAGGGATAAGATGGAGGCGTTCCTCTCCCAACGGCATGGGGAGGAGGAGGAGGGGGACGTCGTTGACGACATGCAGATCAATAGCTGGTGCCGGATATCCTTGTACAAGACAGACTTCGGGTGGGCAAACTAGAGGAGGTGATGCACACAATTTCTCAACATTTCAGTCCCCTCGAAGTTGCCTCCTACGACCAGAATCATTGTGAGGGTGAGCTCAACCCACCGGGACCGAGGGGGATTTAGCATCGGGGGAGGAAGGCTATAGTGGCAGAGGAGGCGACGATGGATTTTTTATTTAAAAAAATTATTTTTGTCAGTAGCTGAGCACAGCCGCTGACATATTCTTAATTGTCGACATTACGCAGCCCGCTGACATATGTTCTATATGTCAATGGCTACAATCCATTGAGATATACAATATATGTCATCGACTTTTAACCGCTGACATATGTCTCATATGTCAACAGCTAATGATAGCCGCTGACAAACATTAGTCGACGACTTATTTATCCACGATTTTATCAACGGTTATAGAGCCGCTGACATATATTTATGTCAACAACTTTTCCTATTTTGTCAACGGTGGCTATGTCATGTTTCTTGTAGTGTATTTAGACAATATTGCTTAATGGCCAAGCAATTTCTAAGGAATAATACATATGAAATATAGGTATGGTTGTACAAGATTATCTAGCAATTCCAAGGAATAGTTTAGAGTTTACAATAGATAATTTCAAGGGATAGCATAGTACAAGCCTTTCAAAATTAGCACCAGGTGACCTAAAAAAAAAAGAATTCATTAAGATTAATCAGTGAAATAGTAAGAGTTTATGTTTAATCGCTTGACTATTGGGTCTTGACAAAGAGTGAATTCCTTAAAACAAGTCAGAGTTGATTTTTAAAGCAAGTGAGAGTCGATTCTTTAGTCTAAGAGTCAAATTATAAGCAGGTAAGAGTCAATTATTTAGGTTTAAGAGCCAATTTATAACTAGGAGTCAATTCTTAAATAACATTGGGTGTCAATTCTCAAATATACAAGGGGTTGCTTCTTAAATAGCACAAGGAGTATATTCTCTAAAACACTTGAGATTCGACAATTCTCTGAACACTTACGAGTCGATTCTCCAAAACACTTGAGAGTTGATTCTATAACTAGGACTCGATAAGATTGAGACTCGATTCTTATTAGATTTGGACTCGATTCTTATAACAAACTGGGACTTGATTCTTATAACAGTATGAGACTCAGTTCTTGTAATAGTCTAAGATTTGATTCTTATAACAATTTGGGACTTGATTCTTATAACTAACTGAGACTCAATTATGACTGAGACTTGATTTTATCTAAGACTCGATTATAACTAAGGCTTGATTCAAATTGTGACTTAATTATGACTAAAACTCAATTCTATCTAACACTTGAGACTCAATTCTAATTGTTACTCGATTCTGACTAGGAGTTAGTTCTATCTAATACTCAATTCGAATTGAGCCTCAATTCTATCTTACTAATGAGACTTGATTCTTGTCCTACTAATGAGACTCAATTCTTATGTACAAGCCCCCTCTGTCACCTTTTATACGCCTTTGTGTACAAGCCCTATCATGAGGAGGCAATTGCCATGTAAAGCTACGTGCAAGACCCGAGAGCAGTGCCATCATGCCACTGACTGATGATGCGACGTGCCGCATGCCATAGGGTAGAGGATGAACCCTAAGGGCAGCACCATCATGGCACCTAGTTGATGATGTGAAACATCATATTGTAGCGCATCGACTCACCCGAAACTGAGCTAACAACCTAGCCCAACATCTTGAGCATGATGCTACTGTCAGCCTAGGTCTCAACATTCGAGACAAAAATCTTGAGTGGGAGGCTCATGATAGGGCCCATAGGCTAGCCCAAGGTCATCTTACTCATTTTGGCCTAGGACAGCCATCATGGCACAAGGAAGAAGGGGAAGGCAAGGGATTCCAAAGGAGAATTTAATCTTATATTGGAGCTTACAAGCTTCTCCCACTGAGGTCATCTTCAAAAAGAGGTCAACAAAAGTTGATAAGGGCAAAGAGGACAAGTGTCAATTCTCGTCACAACCCCATTTTAAATCTGTCCCTCATCTAATTCCACTCTCAAACGGAGGTCTTCCCTTGCTGACTTGATCACAGAGGTTGTCCCCAACATCTACATTCGGGACTGATTATCTTGTAAGTCAAGGAAATAGTTAAGAGTAGGCAGGATATTTGTTCCTTTTCTCATCCCTATCATCTAAGATTTAAGCTCGGACCCTTTCACGGTCATCTCTGCTAATAATCTTAGAGCCAGATAGGGATCTACCATACCAATAACATTTTCATAGCCATCCTTGGAGAAATGTTATTCATACATACATTGATTAATATAAGTTCAGTATACGGGAGTATATCTCTCCCATTAAACGCCAGTTGGAACTTTTGTCTGGTAAATGTAGTTAGTTATCATCAAAATCTAACTACAGATAAAATATATTTATAATTTCTTAACTTGTCCATACAAAATGATTCTACTGCCTATATAGAAGAGGAAAAAATAATTCTATCTCAAAAATATAATTGCGATAACGCCTTTCTCGTTCATGTGCTGTCATCTGTTTTCAAACGGCAATTACTTGTTGAATAGTCATGCATCTACTTTTATGATATTTAATATTCCAAGTAACATGTACATAGCAGCAACATTTCCATACTTCTGCAGTTATCCCTTTAAACTCTTCTACCCGACTAGTATTCCTATTTTTATAAAAAAAGATTATTAGTAATTTAACACTGGACTTAAATAACAAGAACAAGGATCTTTGAAAACAATGACTCGTCAGTCTTCTTTGTCGTGGAGCCTCCTCAGTGGGCTTATTTTCCTTGTTTGTTTCTACGTAATTGGAGCAAGCAGGAGATATTTATGATCGGCTGATGTGATACGTCCTTACTTTAGGATTGCAAGGTCCCGTCGGACGCCACACCTTGGCCGTTTTCACTTGTGATTCCTGAGAATACGAGCCATATGAACGGGCTTACTCGTTCAACTCAATACACAATATCTGTGATATTCTTGTTCAGGAGAAGTTTTGACCCTGATTATATCAGAAAAAAAATTGAAATGTAGTCATGGTATATACTTTTGAGGCCAACGTGTGATTTCACAGCCAGGTGGAATGCGGAACCAAGGATACATCGATGTTATCCATGGATAGATGGCATCAGCGTACGGGGTATAATAGGTGTTTCTATATATGTGCAGGGTCCACGAGCCTTTTGAGTCTTGTGACAGTACCAAGAAGAAAGTGACTGATCAAGAAAATTTAAGTGCAGTTGTAAGTGTTTGAAGCAGCCAAGTACGCTTTCAGGTGATCACGTCGGGTAGAAGGGAAATGCTTTGTGCTTACACGCGTACGTACCTGAACACAAAAAAAAACTTGTACCTCTGAAAACCGGTATAACCGTGTGGATGTACATGAAGTACTTAGATCCATGCTCCCTTCCCCCTTCATAGAACACCAGAAAATGAGAAAATGGCTCTGTTAATGTGTGTCGTAAATATTTGCTTGACAAAAGAAAATTAGAGATCTGGTTAAAAGGGTCTCCAGGTACATATGCTTGACGTACGGGAAAGATTCCGGTGAAGGATCTGTAAACATCATAGATGTGAGAGAGAGAGAGAAAGACAATTTAAGGGTCCCTTTCTTCTTTTTCTTCACATTGATTTAAGGGTCCCTTTCATCGATGCGACGAAATACGTGAGAGAATTTGCATCATATGATGTCGGTAGCGTCTAGCTATCTCTTTCGGAAGCCTTAACGGAGCTCTCATGAACCAGGTCTCAACATTTTCGTCTATGGACGGTCTGAGGGAGGAGAGAGATCTATGGTACGCCACTATGCTTTCAAACAGTCCAACAGTACCATACGAATAACAGTACTATGACAGATTATCACCAACTTCTCCATCCTTCTTCACAGATTTCAAGGGTAAATATATAATAAATTTACAATTAAGATGAACAAGTAAAAAATGAATGAGAAATATTTATTACATAAAAGTTTTGACAATAAATTTGAGTTAGATCGCAAGATTATAATTCTATTAATAGTTGTGCCGTGACCGGTAACATGGTGACTCAGATCGCAATCTTATAATGTAATTCAGATTTATTATAGGAGTTTTTTATTTGCGATGAATATTTCTCAGATTGAGTACACCTCCTTATTCTGACGCCAATTACCTGCTCTGCATAAAGACCATTGACCCCTAAGCAAAGTTAGTGTTACAGAAGAATCGAACATACACATCAGCTGGGAAGAGTTTTAATCAGCAAAAGATAGAATAGATATTAAAAGATGAAAATTAATTCCATTTTAACTGGCCGTGATTCCTCTTCCACCTATGAAAAGAAAAAAAAAAGGGTTTTCATGTAACCCTTGTAATCTATTGACAATCCAAATAACGCCGTGAAGTCCTAATATTTAAAAACAACCACTTACAATTTACTAGGGTTAAAAAGTAACCCCCGGAATTAGTTGTCATCCAAAAATAGTATTAACAAAGAGAATATTCCATCGATAAGCTCTCTTGTAGGGCCGCCAACGAATCTTTTTTTATTTAGTCGACATGTTTTCACATTCTTTATAGAATGTGAAATTCTTAAAAAAAAATTCAACTTACCGAAAATGGATATATGAATTCTTATAAGATGTGGAAGTAGACACACTGAATTTTGCATCTATTTTTCAGTTTTTGTTTTTGATAAATTTTTAATATATATTATATATTTTTAATAATAATAACTCTTCAACTTTGAAACTTTGGCATTTAAATTTTAACTCATTATCCCCCACCTCCAATCTACATGCAAATGCCATCTATCTTTGTCCCAATCAGTGGCTAATGGTCATTCTCTTAGTCCATCATACATGATAGTTTTATTTTTTTCCTGATAATCTTCATACCTACATGTGTCGACTATCTATTACTCAACCATTGTATGTAACTATATGATATTACTATACTAATTTGATCTTGCCATTAAGTAAGAGATAATATAGTGTACATGATGGAGAAGATATGGTAGAAAAACTATTTTTATTTATTATTGTTAGTTATCTATACTAGTAAATTATTAAATTTATATTTAAAATTATTCAAAAAATTAATAATCAATGTACTTGAAAACTTATAAATATTGTTATATCAGAAGTTTCCATTTTGTTTCTATTTTTTCACTTAAAACAAAAATAGATGCGGAAGCAAAAACACCATTTTCCATTTCCATTTTCGTTTTTGACTCTAAAATTTCTCATAAAAAGTAGAAGCGAAAGTAGCCATTCCGATTCTAAATTTGACATGTTGGCAGCCCTACTCTGTTAGTAGATTTTTAAGACAAAAAATGTCCTTATCTTTGTGAGGATTAGAAAATAATAAAAAAATTAAAAAGAAATAATTTTTTATTTTTATAAATTTCTTCTCTCACCTCCCCCGTCTTCCTCACCGTCGTGCTTGAATATGGGAGAGGAGCCGGAGTCAGTGGATGGAGGGAAGGGGCTGTCTGGGGTGCCAACTCTGAATGTGTGCAAGAGAGGCTCCAACACTTCTGCAGGGGAGAGAGAGAGTGAGAGAGAGAGAGAGAGAGAGGTGTCAGAGTTATGAGAGAGAACTAGATTGGGGAAGGGGGCACCAGTGGTGAGCAGTAGTGTCACGCCCCGCCAATTTAGCAGCGGAATAAATCGGCGAGAATGTGAACCAAGTACATAGTAGAGAAAATGTACAACAGTTGAATAATTCAGAGCATCTATGGAACAATAAATTGAATAAACTCTTCATTTCATTGAAATTCTACTAAGACTATTACAACCACTAATTGGAGCCAATACATAGGGCTCAAAGACATCATTACATCGAAAAGAAATCTAAAGCAATAACTACTAGACTCCAGGGTACTAAGGTAACTTCATGAGTGACTTCAGGTCGCTCATCACTCTAGTCCTGTCCCATTGGTGTGTGTGACGTCAAAGTCCGATTTACCTGAGACACACAAGACAAATAACGAAGGGTGAGCGATAACGCCCAGTAGGACTTAAATCTCAGGGTCAAGCATGCTTTAAATAATTAGTGCATTAAATGGCAGAGTAACTAAAGATAGAGCGAGTCATGTAAGTCGAGAAAGTAAGAGCACAAGTAACATGGTTCAAATAGTAGATGAATCAAGTATAGTACAATGAATAAGATCGAGTCACGAAAGAAAGCAACACAACAACACGATGGCACTTAGCGTTAACGTCAAGCAATATCAAGCAACATGTATAGCAAGAAGAGAGAAAGTAGTTGGCCATATAGAGAGTAAATTGCACTTTGATTGATTTTCTTATCAATCGAATAGTATAGCACTTTTGATTAACTTTCTTGTCAATCGAGAGAGTAATTGCACTTTGGTTATCCGAAGATAGCCGAGAGAGGGTATAACACTTGTTTGTCAAAAGACAACGAGAGAATATAGCATTTTGTGTTGATTGTCTTAGATTAATCTTGATAGTATGGCACTTGGATGTAATGCCGACATCCTGATCATTTAACTCCTGCGGGCAAATGGCACTTTCGAGCGCTCCCCCCAGGACCTGATCGGGCCCTATTGCGCTGGCATTGGGTATATTGTTTATCTTTAGATAATCAATTAATGGCCAATTTGAGAGTACCAAGAAATAGATAAGAGCACTAGATGAATAGACGAGATAGTAGAGTGAACGTGAATAGGTGAGCGAGTAGAGTAAAGATGAGAACTAGTGAACATCACGTAAAACAACGAGTAAACAAGCGATAGTAACAGTTGCACAACACGCACACGTCGTATTGGCAGTCAGATGGAATTCACGATCTTCCCGCTAGCCATGTTATGCACAAGTCCAGAGGTCCGACGTGATTCAAGGTAAGAGCGAACTTCTAATAGCCGTTTGGATCATATCGATCCCTAAAGGGGTAATGGGTGTTAGGGTACAACCGGCTCGTCGACCATGTGGTAATCCATGATCAAAGGAGACTTACGAAGGCCTTGCACAAGGATTCACTAGTCCGGCGGAAGGAGTATCCGATGGAGAGTTCGTCCAAGTCAAGAAAGTGTGTAAATATAGAAACAAGTGCTCGACGTTCTAGAGGAATTCTAGAATAGTGGAGCGTCAAGATCGGTGTTCTAAAACATCGCACGAATCGTAAACGAGTACTTGTTAAAGTAAGGTAATTAATTGCAATAATTACCAGATATGTTATGTATCATATTCATACAAATTAAGCCATGTTTGGATGGTTCAACGTGTGTGTATGTGTCATGAATCAAGGATATGAAAGATCAAGTGATTGACTTTTATTAGATTAAAATACAACCAATACTTACAACTTCGTTTTTCGGTAATTAAGACTATTAACATGATATGTGAATTATGGTGGTACAACAAGACTTGCAAAAGACTAGTTTTCAGGCCCAAAAATTGAGATCGCGACGTGGTCTTGCAAGGATCGCGACGGGGTCGTCAGATCAGGCAGACAGATCGCGACAGGGTTATTGTCGCGACCAGAATGCGACAGAAGGTATTGTCGCGACCCGACCTCAGAATGCGGCCTATCGGGCCGTCGCGTTCGCAGGGTCGGCGCTTGAGTCCGACAGGGATCTGACATGATCTTGGTCCAAACTTACCATGTTTTGACACAGGGTGTGATAGTCATGAAACGCCTATATCTCTCTATATGCTGGCATTTAGACAAAACTCTAAACATCAAAAATATCGAGGACATTATTGGAAGGACTTTTTTGTTGTGGGTTAGATCTGAATCGGACTCTAATGGCATGAAATTAAGGAAGAACATAAGAAAGCCCTAAACATACATGACTTTGTTACAACTTACATGTCGGGCTCGTAACATGAGATCTACTGATATTTGGACAAATGATTAACATAAAAGATGACCAGGACAACTAGTAGAAGAACGTTTATGTTGGAGATTTGACCCAATTCGGTCTCTAATCCTGTGAAAAACATGAAGAACGTAAGTTAAGTGGAACTCAAAATCGCAGTATCATGCAGTGACTCTATTACAAAGCTTATAACTCTATAAATAATGACATGTAGACAAACTGTTCATCATGAAAGATGACCAGAACGATGGTTAGAAGAACTTTTATGTTTTAGACTTGACCTAACTACGTCTTAAATCTCGTGCAAAATAGGAAGAACATAAAGTTAAGTGCAGCCCGAAGTCGCAGTATCATGCAGCGACTCGCTTACCACACTTATAACTCTCTAACTAGTGACTATTAGACAAAACGTTCAACATAGAAGATGATCGTGACTACTAGTGGAAGAACTGTGTTGTTGGAGATTTAATCTAATTCGGTCTCGAATTGTGTGCATAATAAGAAGAACGGGAAAAGCCCTAACTGTGCATGACTGGGGAAAACGACTAATACACAAGGTATACTCCATGAAAATTGGGCAAATCAAGTGCAAATGAACATAGACACGATGCTCTACATGATGGTATAGGTTTTCTTTAATCTTGGCCCGAGAACACCTACCTTTGAACGCAAAGAACTCCCTGCAGGTTCCTGGTTCGCTGTAGGGCGAGGTTCAAGAAGACCACGTTTTTCCCCAGCCTTCTCCTCTCCTCCAGCGCCCCAAACTTGTTGATCACGACCCCAACTTGTTTCTAACCCTTCCCTAAACGTTTTGTGAAGAGTTCTTATAGTTTTAGTGTTCTATGTCATGTCCTAATGGGACTAGGAAAGAGGGCTGCGAATTTTGCTTTCTAGTTTCCAAAAATCTGGGATTTTCTCACCCAAAGGAGGTAGCAAAGGTTTAGGAAACCACCTTTTAGGGTTGGGTCCAGTTTTGACTTACCATGTATGACCAATTACCCTAATTTTAACCCTAATTTGCCCTCCACAATTATTGCATATTTACAGGTGCGAATTTCTGAGTATTTTGATGTTCCAATTTTATTATTAGGCTAAAAGTGATCCATTGGCCCATTTTCATTAATGGGTCACTAATACATAATGTTATAAGTCTCTCCAACCTATTTATTTAATTTATGGTTGGGTTATTTTTCCGTGTTAACAATTTTCCGACCTAGTTTCCTAATTCGGTTAACTTGGTCACGTGTAATGTACACTTGGCCAATCAGATTTTTCGTTGCTCGAATCTCTTCATGAAACTCTTAAGAATAATGTTTGAGGTTGATTTATAATTTTTACGGAATTTTCTAATGTGTTTTCTCACGTACGATAGTGGTACATAAGTTCTATCATTTCGATAATACGTAAGTTATTTATTTACTATTTTCATACTTGAATTTGTTCATGGGTCATAAGTTGTCCATTGATCCAATTTATTTTATGGACTATTCCCACATATTGTTTGGAGTCTACTCATAATTTTTATTTCAATTGTTAATCCACTTGGCTCATATAATAATAGATTTTCCAATTTATTCCTTATTTACAATAATAAGTCACATAAATTCTAAATCATGGTCCGAATTATTTTTCTATGCCCAAATTTCTTAATGGGTCATTAGATAATAAATTTTAAGGTATAACTAATATTTTCATAGAATTGTTATATGAGTTTCTACTCATGCAATAATGATGTGTATCTTTTAACTAGTTTGATTTTTATTAATGGGCAAAATTTTCCTTTTTCTATAATATTTTTTTTAATTAATGAAATTTCTAGGGTATTACAAGCAGCTAGGGTGGGGAGGGCAACGCCGAAAGGGGGCTCTGTAGAATGGAGGAGAAGAAGAAGAACGTCAGAATAGTAAAGACTCTTACTTCTCTCTTAGTACCACATCCCTGTGACTTTGCTCAATATATAATACAAAGGGATATGAAAGGTTACAAATGTGAACAACCAACCAACAATATTTACTTATGTACAATAAGAGGTGCGGCACATAGGAAGACATGCAGATGCATTTATTCATATCTTTGGAGAACGTGCTCGGTGCTCTGATGTGCTTGGAATCATAGTCTGCTCAGATGGCTCTACTCATAAGGCTTTCTTTGCTTAGATGGCTCTGTTCGGATGGCTCTACTCAGTAGAGTCGCTAACAAACCCCTGCAAGCTCAACGGGGCCTACCACACATTGAGCTTGGATCTTAATTCCATAAACTTCTGGCAACCCAAAGGTTTGGTGAAGATGTCTACACGTTGGTCCCTAGTAGAAATGTAGGTAACGACCAACTCTTTAGTTTCTACGCCTTCCCAAACAAATGAAAATCTATTTCCACATGTTTAGTGCGGGCATGGAACATAGGATTGGTGGCCAAGTATGTGGCGCCAGTGTTGTCACACCATAGGACAGGGGTCGGAGTAGAGAATCCAAGTTCTCACAAGAGAAAGAGTAGCTAGAGCAACTCAATAGTGGCATTAGCCACGACTTTGTATCCTGCCATAGTACTGGATCGAGAGACAGTGGGTTGTTTCTTGGAGCTCTTGTAACGACCCTCCTCATACCGGTACGATTATACCAATCCTCATCGGTATAAAGAGCATCGTCACAGTGAGATATATCACAACACTAGTCGATAGGTTGAAAAGTACGTGGATAGCAATTGATAACAGCGGAAATAAAATAATTACTCAACGTTTATTCCATCACCATCACATATTCCACAGTCTATATAGCGAAATAAAATGACAATGTTCACATTATTACATGATAAAAGAACTGCATTGTCCAATATTGTCCATACAATTACATTATTCATGCTATGGGAAAAAGAAAAGTACAACTGATAATCTCTCCTCAAAAGCTACTTCTCCAAGAGATCAACCTTCGCTATGCCTTCATCCAAAAATGAATACCTATCTCATCTGTACGCCGAAGCAAGAGTGAGTCTAAAGACTCAGCAAACAAACCAAAGATTCAATTTTAAACATATTTCACACATTCGCTTTCAAACAATAAGGAAATTCATATTATCAATTAAACTATAACAATTTACATGATACATACTCTTGCTATCAACACATGTTTAAACCACCTAGACATGCTTTAGGCTTCAACATATGTATTCTAAATCATGGATAGTAACATACACTTGTACATGTTTTCTACACCTAACATGTAGCATGATACCTCCACTTAAACATTATCTATTTCATGATATATTTTCTACAAACTAGAACATAGATTGAAGCATAAAGAAATGAATAACCTAACATGATGACTATTCACTTTTCACATGTACTTTTCATATTTAATTGCACATTTTGTTTGCTGTTTTAATGTAAATAAATATCATTTCACATGATTTCACATTTTATACCATGAATGAAAGGTTTAGGACATGTTCAAGCAATTAGCAAACATATACCATTTTTGCTTCAGGGGTGGAAAACCGATCTGCTTTCTTCAGGTGGCAGACTCATTCTTATACAGCATATTCTGACCGCCCTTCCCATCTACACCATGAACGCCATGCCAATCCCGACCACTGTGGTGAGAGGTTTCCATAGGATCCTCGCCAACTTCTTCTGGGGATCTTACGAGGGATCACCGAAAGATATTGGAAGAGCTGGAGCACCATCGCACAACCAAGGGAGAGCGAAGGACTGGGAGTACTGAACCTGAATCATATGCAGATCGCCTTTAGGACAAAGATGCTATGGAAAGCTTTGACGGTGGACTCTCTATGGGCTAGATTCTTCAGAGGAAAACATCTTTATGGTTGTCATCATTTGGAAGCTCACTTTCCCTTCATGCTGGCCGCGGACAGAAATCTGTGGAAACAAGCAGCTCATATCATCCAAAGAAACCACAGAATTGTTTCTATGAATAGCAGCCCCACAACTCACTTCTGGTATGATGCATGGACTGGGGAGATGCCCCTCAAAGAGTTCATCCCTGAAGACACCTAGAACAACATGTCCGACAAGTATTGCACTGTCCAGCAAGCCTTCAACAACCCGATGAGCATTCAGTTGCAGACTGCTACCTGGTATTGTCCCCGACATCTTTTGTCTCAGTTCTTAACTTCTAATGGCACCAAGGACACATGGCTATGGTGTCCTACGGAAAATGGCATATTCTCCACAAAATCTGTACGCTCCCTCCTCGCTCCAGCAAACTCACAACAGTGGGCTATCCTGTGGTCACCCCACATCCCCCTTAAATGGTCTGTTCTGTTATGGCGCCTTATCCTCAACTCCATCCCGGTGGATGAGACGGTGAAGGAAAAAGGAGTGCCCATTGCTTCTAAATGTTCCTTCTGCCCCCAACCTCAAGAAGAAAGTGCCCTTCACCTGTTCTTCAGAAGCGACACCACCGATCAAGTCTGGACCGAGCTTTCCCATCTCCTGCATTTCAGCAACAGGGAGGTTAGTGCAGTGACAGATGGCGTGACTGCCTTCCTTGCCCGCCCAGAAATTATTGCCACATACGATCGCCTCGTTAGATGTACCTTTATGGCTGCCTTATGGGAGATATGGTGTAGCCAAAATAAAGCAAGATTCCAAGATCAGGGGATGACGGCCAAGCACATCGTCAATAGAACAATGTTGTCCATCCGTGCGATCTGCATCTCCTTCAAATTTCAAAAAGTTCCGCAACCATGGTTAGCTGCACTCCATCAAACTGAACATGGTATGGAAGAGCTGAAGAACAAAACCCCGACCATTGTCTGATGAATCACGCCCTCGTCGGGGAGATTAAAGCTAAATGTTGATGGCGCCTTCATGAGGACATCGGGGACAGCCAGAGGTGGAGGTATACTTCGAGACCACGAGGGCACCATGTGCTGGGCATTCGCCCGGGCATACCATGATCTAAACTCAAGTCTTGCAGCTGAAGCTATGGCGCTCAACGATGGCCTCGCCATTTGCTGCAGTAAGGGTGTTTCTGAAGTAATGGTGGAGACAGACTCACTCAATCTTCTTCAGCTGGTCACTAAACAGATTTCCAGCCAGTGGGATCTCACTTGTATCATGCATGACATTGCAGCCAAGACCTTGAATCTGAAAGCAGAAATTGCACATGTTCCCAGGGAAGCTAATAGAGTAGCGGACTGCTTGGCCAGTTCTGCCATGTCCTGCCCTTGTTTTGTCATTTGGAGTTCCTGGGGCGATCTGCCTACTACTGTTAAGGATCCCTACCACCTTGATAAGGTAGGAGATCCTTCCATCAGGTCTTAACCCTTGCTGTACTTAAATTTTACTCATATATGAAAAACCCACCCCTTGCCACTTGGGAAGGTAGTGACACTCTCACTTGCTAGTGAGATCCCCCCTACCTATCTCGGTTTGGCTTTACTAATGAAAAAAAAAAAAACATATACCATTTTTAGACATGGACTTATGTACTATGTGGACGTCACATCTAGCATGGAACCTAAACATTAATTCATGCATTTGTCACATTCATAACTACACTTTACTTGCTGTTTTGACATAAAATAAACTCAATTACATGGATTTATATTTGTTCATATTTTATCTTATCCATTCAACAATTTTACATATTCATATTGCATAAATGACATGGTTACATATGTTTATTCACATACACTAATACATGTAGATAATTAAACTACATTACTTGATGCTAAACATGGTATTGCAATTGAGATATTATTACATGAAAATTATGAATATGGTGCATTAATACATCGGTTTTCGCATGCAAGCATACTCTCATTACATTACACTCTCTTACATATCTTTTCACATTTTCTTCATATCATTTACTCTTTTACTTTTACTTAACACATATCATATCATTTATACTCATCACGTGCCACATTCGCATATCATCTTACACTTTATTCATATTTCATCGCTTAAAATGCCATGACACATAGTCCTAACTACCTATTAGAGGACGCAAACCAATATCTCATAGTTCATAACTCATCTCATAGCACAACTCATCACATCTCATAACACATAACTCATAACACAACTCATAAACACATAACTCATAATCACATACTCACCACCTAGACAATGTAGTGGTGAATCTTGGTAACTGCGCAGATCGGGAGAAGCCCTCTCCACCATATCTAGTGGTACTTGTCCACCTCCAGGTTTTTTCTAATGCCCTTAGGTCATACTTTTCACACATGTAGAGCCTTCCATAGGGAGTTTTCTATGTACAGCTCTCGAAGCCTCTAGGGTAGCAGTGTCATTCTTGGCCCAATTGTTACACATTTACTTTATCACATTTTCTCTCATCATTTACACACTTCATATAAACTATTTAATCACTTTACATGTATCATTGATCATTACACATATCTAAGGTAACCTAACATGATACTACTGTTTGTAGAAGTAAAACAAATCATATTACAATCCTAAACATGTTGTTAGTTACTGAATTACACAAGATTAGATTTAACATGTCTAATATGAGCAATTTCCATGGTTTAACTAGTAATCATACCTACTGTCATCAATTTAGTTCAAAAATTTTATCACAGGTTAATAATAGTAAACATATTACATATGCAATATTCAGATTTTTCGAACAGTAAATATAACTTCTACAATTTAAACAATATTTAAGATATATTCATTGAAATATCTTTATACATGGTACATATGAACATGGTTGGGTGCTAACAGTTCAGAATTCAAATAGCAGACCTCATGCTATCATGTAAAATCATAGAACTCTATCTTACAACAAATCTAATTTTACAAGATTTAATCATGTTTATATGATGCTCATAATAAAAGTATTGAATTTTAATAATTAACATAGTTCACAGACAATTAGGGCAACCTCATGATATGACCTAATGATTGTTTACAATCACAAATAAAATTTACAGCATGTAACTACGTCCAGAAATCATTTAAACAGCTTAAAAAGATCAAAAAACATAATTTCAGGACACTGAAGAAGTAGACGTCAAGGGATGTGGCCATTTACTTTCAACTGTAGCATCCCTTGCCGTCAACTCAAGAACTTGACTGCAGCAGATGCTGCCGCCAACCTGCTCCCAGCAGCACACATAGACAACACTCCATACAAGGGTGAATTTTGGGTTCCAAGACTCGAGGAAAAATTTGTAAAAATCCTATGACTTAAGGGGACATGTATAAGATTGAGATCTAGGGTTTACTTGCATCAAAAAAAATCTTCGAAGATCAAGAATCACCGATGAAGCCCTCCTCGGCCCTGCCAAGAAGGTGCTTAGAAACGCCTTAGATCGGGTTCTTCTGTGGAGGCAGACGGTCCCTCAGAGTTGGAATCTCTTCTCCTATGCATAGGCTATCCTCCAGTTGGTGTAGCTCCTCGGGGAACACCTCTAGTCGAGGGATCCAGCCCTCCAAAGATCAGCTTTTCCTCATCACGGGTCCAAGGTTTCACCAAATGCTAAAAGCCTTCTCCTCGGCCTAGGATGAGTATTTTATAGGCTTGGGGTTTGGGGTACGCAATAGGGTAGGTTTCCTACGTATTAGGATGGGTTTCCTAATCTGGAACCGGCCAAAATGCGAGCATTAACAAATCTGGAACCAACCACAGGGCTGGAAGTTGGCGTCTAGGTCTTGGCCGCCAATTGCATAGGGCAGTGAAAACCCTGCCAAACCCTAAATAAATGCATAAATACACCAAAACAATTTAGTATATGTAAAAATAATTTCATATATCCTTACCACATAAAGTACATGCATACATAATATTTATTTAAATATAACTTACACTAATCATAATTAAGGATAATATGCTTCAATAACATACATATATGCACATATACATACACATTACATGCATACATACATCAAGCATGAACATATATGAAATGTGTTCATCATTAGTTAAATTCTACATGTACAGTATCATTCAAGTACCTTAACACCATAAATAATTTAACATGCTTAAAGTAGGTAGATTCCATTTAAACAAGAATAACATATGTATGTATACATATACACACCATGGTTACTTACAACATGTATAAAACAATTAAATACAAGAGGCACATCAATATTAAATAATTCATATACATTTAAATATATTTTGCATGCTCGGAAATAAACTCATAATTATTTACAAAATATGATAATAGTTTCTTACTATGTGCACAACACATACAATATGCATGAGATCTACATACAATGATAGCTAGATAATGCATGCACATTTATATATATATATACTTATACAAAATAACTTTCATGTACATACATGGCCTATAGCATTATATATCTATCACATGCACAATGTTATTTAAGTACTATTCATATGCTATGGATGATTTGTTGTACATAGGATTAGATAGATAGATATCACATGCATAAGATAAAATACATATATACATTTATACTTCATATACTTACACACAATATCCATGGAATAGGTAGTATAATATGCCCTTCAAGATTTAGATAGTACATGTATAGTGTTATTAAGATGCAATATGAAGTAAGTTAACTAAGAATACTCTATACAACAAAATAATTCTTGCATGCACACACTTGAATTGACATATGAATAAATACGCACACGTATACAACATAATTATATATATTATGCATAAAATAGATAAATACAACATGCATATCAGTAATTAGATTAAACATGCGTGATATTACTTAGTATTATATGCCTAGGATTTTAGTATACACAATATACATCAATTTAGCTAATTGCCTATTTTCTCATGAAATATCATATATATACATGCATATGCTCATGAGAAGTATTGAAATGGTAATATGCACAATTGAATACATATGCTATACACACAACAAGTAAAGACACATGCACAATATAAAAGAAGGAAAATTTCGGGGTATGACAGCTCTAGAAAATGAAATTACGTCCAAGAAAGCTAGCATACCCACTGGTTGAATGTCGATCTTGAGAGGAGACAGCCCAGTTGGCATCACTAAAGGTGTGCAAATGACATGGAGAATCCTTATGAAAGAATATGACATATGTCGATGTCCCCTATAAGTATATCAAAATGTGTTTAACATGAGCCCAATCATTGGTGGTGGGCATATGCATATGCTTGCACGCCTTGTTCACAGCAAAGGAAATATCTAGCCGAGTGACAGTGGCATATTGGAGAGCACCAACCACACTACGATACATGGAAGCATCTGTAAAAGGAGTGAACTATGTGTCATCGCGTGTTGTCGTGCTAGCGATGGGTGTCGAGAGGGGCCACACATTAGTCATTCGAGTACGTTTAAGAATATCAAGGATGTACTTGGCTTGTGTAAGCATGTACCCAGATGGTTTTGTTAACAACTCGATGCCTAAGAAGACGTGGGCTGCCCCATGGTCACAAACTGCAAAGGCCTCTGCAAGAGAGGACATAAGAGAATAGATGCCCCTAGGATCATTGCCGGTGAAAAGTATATCATCCACATAAACCAAACGAAAATCTAGGAGTGTGCTTGACACCAAAAGAAAAGAGATGTATCAGTCTTGGAGCCACTAAAATTATGAGCAAGAAGCCAATGCTGAGGTGTTTGAACCATGCCCAAGGTGCTTGACGGAGACCATAAAGAGACCGGCGATGTTGGCAGACATGGTCTGACACTGAGGGTGAACAAAGCCAGAGGGTGGCTCCATAAACAAGGTCTCTTCGAGGTCGCCATGGAGAAAAGGTTTGGACACATCGAGCTGTCAAAGGGACCAACTGGAGCTAACAGTGATGACCAACAGTAATTGGACTGTTGTGATTTTGACAACAGGGCTGAAGGTATCAAAGCAGTCTATCCCGGGTTGTTGATGGAAACCTTTGGCCACAAGTCTAGCATTGTGGCGCTCAATTGTCCCATCAGCATGTTTCTTGATCTTGATTACCCACTTTCACCCGAGATCATTCATCCGAGCATCAGGCGCGATGAGGTCCCATGTGCCATTGCGCAAGAAGTCGTCAAATTTTGTAGTATGGCAGTATGCCATGCCGGATCCTTTACTGCCTAGGTAAAGCATGTGGGTTCTGCATGGACTGATGCAAGGAAAGATGCTGGCACAATATCCTTGGTAGGATGTTGTGGAGCAGTTGCATAAAGCTTACGCAGGGAGCGCATGCGCAAAGGTCTATCCGGCGAAGAGGTAGGAGATGGACCACTACCCAAAGAAGGTGTAGTGTCACTAGGTGGTGGAGAGACTTCTTGCCTTTGTCAAGGTGATGTAGGAGTAGAGGGCTGAGTGGGCGGTGTAGCTGGCATGGGCTGTGACGAAGGAAGAGCAAGAGCTAGATGGGGCTCTCCTATGGCAGAAGTAGACTGGGGTGCAACAAGAGAGGTAGAGATAGGTGTAGGCGGCTGCGAGACATCCTTGGGGAGGGTGATCGTGCTAGCAGGTGCTGATCCAAGGAGACTAGGCAAAGGTGGCAAACCTGATGCAGCTACAAAGGGAAATTCATCCTCATGAAAGAGCACATCACGGGAGATATAAATTCGACCGGTGCACGAGTTAAGACAATGATACCCTAAATGGTTTGGGCTATAACCAAGGAAAACACAATGCTTAGAATGGGGACTAAGTTTGTTAGGGTGTAGGGGCGTAGCCAAGGGTAGCATTCACACCCAAAGACTCGAAGTAAGGTGGGATATGGCAGGTGCTGAAAGAGAGAATGTAGGGAGTATCAAATGAAGCATCGGGGTTGGGTGATGATTGATGAGATAGACGGCTGTCATAGCAGCCTCATCCGAAAATTGCTGGGTATGGAAGCATGAAGCATCATAGACAAAGTGGATTCAATGATATGACAATGTTTCCTCTCTGCCGTGCCATTTTGTTGAGGGGTGTGGGGACAAGAGACCCGATGTAATATGCCAACATAATCAAGGTGAGGACGTAGCGCTTGGAATTCTCCACCCCAATCAGAGTGGAATACTTTAATTTTGCGACTGAAGAATCACTCCACCTGATGTTGAAGACGTAGAAAAGTGGCACACACATCAGATTTGAGATGTAAGGGAAAAGACATGTAAAGTGACTATAATCATCAATGAAAATGACATAATATCGATGGCCAAAATGAGACACAATTGGGGCAAGTCCCTAAACATCTGAGTGTATGAGATCTAAAATACCCGCCGAATGTGAGTCAGAAGTGGAGAAAGGAAGCCTGCGAGACTTAGCTTGCAGACAAGCATGGCAAGGGGAAGATGAAGTGGAAAAAGAGGGAAAGACGTAAGTGGAGATAACGCGATGCACAGTCCACAAAGCTAGATGCCTAAGCGAGCATGCCAGGTAGTGGTGGAGGATAGTTCACCAGCAAGAGCGGATTTAGATGGCGCAGTGGTCTTGATCTCAACAAGTTGGTGTTGTGACAAAGGTAGACGATATAGGCCATGATCAAGAGCCCCATGAGTCAAAACCGTCCCCGACCTTTGATCCTTCACAAGACAAAAGGTGGGATGAAATTCAAAGAAGACATCATTATCTTTAGTCAGGCGATGGATAGAAAGAAGATTGCGATTCATAGCAGGGAAATGTAGAACATTATTAAATGAAGTGGACGGGAAATAGAAGAGAGCATTGCATGTCCATGGTTCTAAATGGGAAAACCTGTACTGTTGCCAACGCACACCGTGTCCGACCCAAGGTACAGAGAAGACGTCAAAAGCTAACTATAGTCAGGTGTGACGTGATGTGTGGCACCCGAATCTGGGTACCAAGCTGCTGATGTGGCAAGGTGAGCAAAGGCAGTAGTGAGGGCATTGATTGGAGGCCCCAAAAGCATAGGTTTGTTGGCGTAGAAAAATACTACTGAGCTTGAGATCGAGGCCCACCCAGGAAGCACTGGTTAAAGAGCTCTGGGCACTCATGAGCATAGTGTTGGCCGATGATGAAGCAGATTTGATAAAACGGACCATGTCCACGTCCTCGGCTGTGGCCACACCCTCGTCTTGAGCAACCACCGCCATGAACAGAGCCACGACGTGACAGATCATCAGGAGTGGAAGCACAATTGCCCACTGCTAAGTTGGCAGATGGGAAGTCCGCCTCTTCAGAGTGCTCACAGTGTTGCATAAAACTCTCATGGGCGAGGAGCATTGCATGCAAGTCTTTGAGTTTCACATCTCGAATGAGGGTCGTCACAGATAGAATAAAGGTATTGTAGGCAGGACTAAGACCTGGAAGGACATGCATGATTAAGTCTCTTTCATGAACAGGTTTACCAATGATGGCAAGGCTATTAGCCATACCTTTAACTTTTTGCATGAACTCACTGATGGTAGAAGTTCCACGATGGAGGGATTGAAGTTGGGTTCGCATCTAAAGAACCCACGCCCCAAAGTGAGACACCAAAGCCTGGGCAATAGAAGTCTAAGCTTCCTGAGCACTGTTGCAATCAGGGACTAGGGCGGCCACAGAGTCGGACATAGATGCCAACATCTAGGAGAGAATGAGTGTGCCATGCCAGATAAGCAGGGTTGGGGCATGGTTCACCGTCAGGTCTTGGAAGAGCAGGGGGGCATGCATCTAAGCCATCAAGAATTCCCAAGTAGCCATGAGTGCGCAGGGCAATAGTGAACTGGCGACGCCAACAGATGTAATTTTCGTGTGTTAATTTGATGGTGAGCAAGGACAAAACACCAGAAACACCAGGCATAGTAGGAGAATTAGTGGTTGATGGGAGGGACCTGGTTGATAGCGAGGAGGAAGGAGAAAGATCAGAGATAGCATGAAGGGGGGGAGAACGAACTGGTTGAAGGTGTTTGGGCCATGAGAAAGAAAAGTAGAAAATAGATCAAAGCTGTGAAGCAGTCAACTCTGATACCATGTTAAAATGGAGGAGGAGAAGAAGAACGTGAGAATGGTAAAGACTCTTACTTCTCTCTTATTGCCACATCCCTGAGACTCTGCTCAATATTTAATACAAAGGGATATGAAAAGTTACATCTGTGAACAACCAACAACCAACAATATTACTTATGTACAACAAGAGGTGCGACACATAGGAAGACATGCAAACACATTTATTTATGTCTTTGGAGAACTTGCTCGGTGCCTTGATGTGCTTGGAAGCATAGTCTGCTCAGATGGCTCTGCTTGGAAGGCCTTCTCTGCTCGGATGACCGTGTTCGAATGGCTCTACTCAGTAGAGTTGCTAACAGGTTCCCCTCTGATACTGATGTTCTAAGAGAGAGAGAGAGCAGGTATGTAGGGGGTTCAAGTTGTCGGCATGGCTTCTCCCCATGGCCTATTATTATCCGCAAGATGATGCACACCATTGTGCAGTAGATAGTGAATTAGAGAGAGTGGGGTGAGGAAGGGGGCCATCGGAGGTGAGCAAGGGTGGTGAAAGAGAAACCGAAGGGGGACCTCTCTCCTTGTCACCGATGGTCTAAGAGTGAGGAGAGAGAGAGAGAGAGAGGAGAGAGAGAGAGAGAGAGAGAGGAGAGAGAGAGAGAGAGAGAGAGAGAGAGAGAGAGAGAGAGAGAGAGGAGAGAGAGATGAGAGAGAGATCAGATCTGTGAGAGAGAACCAGAGTGGAAGTGGGGTGCCGATGGTGAGCAGCGTGGGGAGGGCACTTGTGTGAGGGAACCAAAGGGGAAGGGAGGCATTGGTGGCGAGCAGGTGAGGAGAGAAGCACAGAAAGGGACCTCTCCATTCGGTAATGGCGTCTAAAGGGAGAAAGAGAGACCAGGATCGCAGAGCACTCTCCCACGATGGTGGCCAACTTGAGGTTATCGTCATGGGGGTTTCAGCCAACTAGGAACTCCTACTGCCGAGAGACAACGGCCACATCTCCTAACGTGACAATACTATAGTAATGGATTACATGTTTCTAGTTTGATAGCTAGGTGCCCATGCATGCCCGATAAGTGAGTGATGGTCCCCTAGCCTGCCACCGCGTGAGTGACCATGAACACCAATGTAGGTAAGAAAACCAGTGCAATGGATGCGCATGTTGAGGGCGATGCATGGTGTAGAGAGAGAGAGAGAGAGAGAGAGAGAGAGACGGACCACATCGTTCAACCCATTAACCTGATAATGAGCCTGATACGACTCTGCCTCCCGCGAACGAGTCGAAACTTCGCAAGGGAAATAATTCACATGTCCGTAGAAATATAAAGGAAACAACAGAACAGATGTAAACATTCCATTCCACAAATATTTACATAGGATTTACATAGTCAGTTTCTCAACTAAAACCATAACCAGCACAATAGAACCTGGGGCATACCCCGAGTTGTACAAAGAGAGAAAATTACTGTAACGACCCAGAACCCGACCCTCGGCCCACGCCAAGGACCAGATTTTCGCGGTCGCCGCCCACGGACCAGAGGGACCCGGAAGGGCTATAACACGCATCTGACAGGATATGTAACGGAAGTAACACATCACTGCTAAACTAGAAGCCTACAAGCGGAAACAGGAAAGTAAAGCGAGACCGCTGCGTACCGCTCTAAGTACAGTCCCAACGCACGCACACTAGTACAGTAAGGAAAGGGAGAGACAAGTCCCTTAGGGGCATACCCCGAGGGTGACGTACACTGAGAGGGGGAACCACTGCTAGCTACGGGGACCAAGACTACCGCCCCGTCTCCTCCGCTCGACGCGCACCCTGCCGCTGCTGGGAAGACTCACCTGGAAAACAGAGGGATGAGCTTCACAACAGAAGCTCAGTAGGGACTACCAATCTCCTACTGACTCTAAACAGGCAGAGGAACATATACAACTATTAATAAAGGAAGACAGCAGTTGATATCTTTCTACCTACAAAAGGAAGTGCGGAAGCGAGCTAAAGCTAACACGGTACGGAAATTACTCTCGGTCGAAAACTCCGTACGACTGCTCGTCGTGACCACCACACGACTAGCAACCACAGACGGAGGGGACTCCGCCTGGACAAGGAACACTAGCTACGGAAAGCACCACCCTAGTCAACAGTCAGGTGCGTCCACAACATCTTATCCTCGACCTAGGTCCTGGCCCTCGCATCTCTCAGAGCGAGGTAGGACACAAGGAACACAACAGTAACCGCCGTAGTCTGGCCGGACTACGGTCCCACGCCTGACCTCTCCAAACGGTTCCGGGGCCGTAAGGAGCGAGGAAGTGAGAAGAAGGACTGGCTGCCTGCGCCGGGTAGAACTCCAAACTGTCCTCGGCGTCCCAGACCAACCACGAGAGCTCTGCAAGCGACTCACACGCAACTGTCCTAACCACCGTTTTCCCCTCAGCTCCAGAGTCCGCCAATGGCTGCCAACTCGAGCACACTCGTAGCCCGGAGTACTCCCTCAACAGGCTCCCGAGGACGGGGGTCCCAGGTAACGGTAACAACCTCTCGCATGGACAAGCCCTCAAGTGCCGCGCACCGAGCGAACGACTAGTGTGAGACCGTACTAGGGAACTAGCACAGGTGCCACGGGTACAGTAACGCGGAAAACGGAAGTGGCGGAAGCACAACAACCTGCCTCTGGACTGAGAAGGCGACATAGGGCATGTCACCTTCTCAATGTGACATAGGCCATGTCGCCTTCTGAATGCGACATAGCCTCTGTCGAATTCTCAATGCGACATAGCCCCTGTCGCATTACCAGTCAGAAGGCGACACAGGGTATGTCGCATTCCGGCCAGTCGGGGTTCCGGAGATTCTTCTTCAGGAACCTCTCCGAAACGGGAGAACGCTACACGGCGAGGGAGGGGAGCATGCTTATCATGCTAGGAAGCTAGTAAAGCATTCAAACCACCCTCAAACACCCAAGAACATGGATTCTATGCTCGGAGGAAACCTCACTCACACGAGCATGGAAACTCCACACTCCCAACCCCCAAACCACAAGGAAAACACGCTTTGCAGGGGAAGGGGAGCATGCTTAGAGTGAGAGGATCAAGAGTCCCTACCTCCACGCGAAGAACGAACCCGTGGGGCCTTCTTGTAGGTAGAAACGTCTCCTCCTCCTCGCACCGCACGGCACGAACGCGACCCCTGCACGAACGGAGCGACACCCTCCTCAGCACGGCCGCCTCAACACGGGGAGGCACCCCCACACCGCCGAACTCCGAGAGGGCGAGAGGGAGAGAGGGGGAAAGGAAAAACATGAGAGAGGGAAAGAGCTCGGGCGCCCGGGCTTTAAGCCCGGATCCTGAGAAGGCGACACACCTTGTGTCGCATTGGGAACTAGAAGGCGACAGTGGGTGTGTCGCCTTCAAGAAGAGACATACCCCCTGTCGCAATTCCACTGACAACGGTCAAATCACGGAATTCGAAAAAGTGAAGGCGACAGCCATCTTGTCGCGTTCACCCCTACGACACCGCCAGAGCCGTACTGACACAAAGGACGCCTGTCACGTCTGTCAACTGCGTCTGGGGCGACGCGATGGGAAGGCGACATAGGCCATGTCGCCTTCAAGAAGGCGACACACCCCCTGTCGCAATCCATCAAACCAGAAGGCGACATAGGGTATGTCGCATTCAAGAAGGCGACACACCCCCTGTCGCAATATGAAGCAGAACCGACACCGACGCGATCGGAACCATGTCGCGACAGTCGCCCTCCGCGACCCAGAGGACGGGCCAAGGGCCCAAGGGGCCGGTGTGTTAAACCCTCCCTCCTTAAGACATTTCATCCGCAGAAATCGTCCTCGAAAAAACAACGGTTCTCAACCCGGAAGACGACAAAAAGGGGAGATCACCACATACGATTAATCAAACAAGTAAGGAAACTGCTCCTGCATCTCATCCTCGCGCTGCCAGGTGGCCTCGCCACCGACACGGTTCTGCCAAACGACCTTAACCAGCGGAATCTGCTTCCTGCGCAACTTCTGAACTCTGCGGTCGAGAACACTAACTGGGTACTCTGGCACTGACAAATCTGGCGCTACCCTAGCTGCGAGTAGTCCAACACGTGCGAAGAGACTGCAACGTACCTCCTAAGTTGCGAAACGTGGAAAATGCTGTGCACACCTGCTAGCTCTGCCGGAAGACTCAGCCTGTAAGCTACCTCGCCGACCCTCTCGGTAATAGGAAAGGCCCGAATGTACCTCAGACTAAGCTTTCCTTTCTTACCAACCTCATGACCCTTTGGTCGGCGAGACCCGCAGGAAGACCAGGTCACCAACGCTGAACTCTAGCGGTCTCCTGCGGACATCCGCATAACTCTTCTGCCTGCTCTGTGCTGCCCGAAGCCTCTGCCTGATCGAACTGACTGTCTCTGCACACTGCTGCACTAACTCTGGCCCCAACAAGCGCCTCTCACCAACCTCGAACCAGTGAAGCGGAGTCCTACACGGGCGACCATACAAAGCCTCGTATGGCGCCATCCCGATGCTCGAGTGATAACTGTTGTTATACGCGAACTCTACCATCGGAGGTGAATTCCCAAGTGCCGCTCCAGTCTAAACAGCACGCTCTCAGCATATCCTCCAGTGTCTGAATGGTTCACTCTGACTGACCGTCTGTCGCGGGTTACGCTGTGCTAACCTCAACTCTGTACCCAGTGCTCTCTGAAGACTGTGCAAAACCCTGACGTGAACCTCGGATCTCTGTCGAAACGACTGAAACTGGGATCCCGTGCAACGAACAACTCTGTCCACGATGGCCTGGCTAATCTGTCCACTGACCACGACATCCTGATCGGAAGAAAGTGCGCTGCCTTGGTCAAGCGATCCACATCACCCAAATACCATCATGCCTCTGCGGGTACGAGGCAAACCAACCACAAAGTCCATGGTGATGTCGTCCCACTTCCACTCAGGAATGGGCAACGGCTGCAGCTCACCACTAGGACACTGGTGCTCAGCCTTCACCTGTTGATAGTAAGGCACCGAGTGACGAACTCCGCCACGCCCCTCTTCCCCCGGCCACTAGAAGAACCTCCTCAAACAATGGTACATCTTGGTGGAGCCGGGATGAACGACATACCTCGACCTGTGAGCCTCTGACAACACTGCCTCACGAACCTCCTCTGGAACGTACAAGCGCCTCTGAATCTGACCTCGCTCTTCGCTGAGCTCAACGTCCGACATCCGCAAATGTCTGCTCACTCTGGGATCTGCTCGTTGCCTGCAACACCTGCCTGAACAGTGATGGCCAAACTGACAAACTGGAAGCCCTGCACGGTCTCTGGTCCTCGACGGAACAAACACTCCCTGGGACAAGCTCCTCGAACGCCTCAACTCTCTCCGACCATCAGCGAACTCTCAAGCGCACGCACCTACTCAAAGCATCGGCTAACGTTAGCCTTTCCTGGATGATAGGAAAGGGTTAGGTCATAGTCCTTCAAATACTCCATCCAACGGCGCTGCCTCAAGTTCAGATCCCTCTGGGTGAAGATGTACTGCAACTCTGGTGATCGGTGAAGATTTGAAAAGCCTCGCCATACAGGTAGTGCCTCCACAACTTGAGAGCGTACACCACTACTGCCAGCTCCAAGTCGTGGTGGGATAGTTCTCCTCATGCTTCTTGAGCTGCCGAGAAGCATAGGCAACGACCCCACCATGCTGCATCAGCACGGCACCCAAACCTGACCTCGACGCATCGGTGTAAACCACGAACCCACCAGTGCCCGACGGCAAGACCAACACTAGCGCCGAAGTCAACCTCGTCTTCAGCTCCAAAAACTCTGCTCACAGTCCTCCGACCAACAACCTGGTGTCCTGCCTCGTCACCGAGTCAACGGTGCTGCAATCTGGCGAAATCCTGAATGAACCTCCGGTAGTAACCTGCCAGACCCAGAAACTGCGGACCTCTGCAACTGATGTGGGCTGCTCCCACGACAACACTGCCTCAACCTTGGCGGATCCACTGCCACACCAGAACCCGAGATCACGTGCCCGAGAAGTGCACCTCGCTCAGCCAAAATTCGCACTTGTCGAACTTGGCATAAAGACGGTGACTCCGCAGGGTCTCCAGCACGATCCTCAGGTGCTCCTCGTGCTCCTCTTCATAAGCCGAGTAGACCAGAATATCATCACACAAACAACAACAAAGCGGTCTAGGTACTCACTGAACACCCTATGCATCAGATCCATGAATGCTGCAGGTGCGTTCGTCAGCCCAACGGCATCACGACGAACTCAAAGTGACCGTACCTGGAATGAAGCCGTCAAACCAACATCTGACTCTCTGATCCGCAGCTGGTAGTAGCTGGATCTCAAGTCGATCTTCGAGAAAACTCGGGCCGATTGCAACTGATCAAACAATCATCAATTCTCGGCAACGGGTACTTGTTCTTCACAGTGACCTGATTCAACTGCCGATAATCGATGCACAAACGAAGACTACCATCCTCCTTCCTCACGAACAAAACAGGCGCGCCCCACGAACGGCTCGGACGAATGAAGCCCAACTCAAGCAACTCTTGCAGCTGGTGCTTCAACTCACGCAGCTCCGCCGGGCCATCCGATAATGTGCCTTGGACAAGGGCATCGTACCAGGCAAAAGCTCGATGGAGAACTCTACCTCTCGCTCAGGCGGAAACCCAGGTAGATCCTCCGGAAACACGTCAGAAAACTCAGAAACAACTGGCACATCAAAAACTGAAGACCCGCTAGGCTCCAAGGAACAAACCGAAGCAAGGTAAGCATCGCAGCCATCACGGATCAAACGACGAGCCTTACAGAAAGAAATGAACGGCCACGACGGGTAGACCGGATACCTCTAAAGCAGAGAACAGGCGCTCCAGGTATCTCGACCGAACGGTCTTCCTCTGACAATCAACCACGGCTGAGTGAGCCTCCAACCAGTCCATGTCCAGGATGACGTCGAAGTCGCAAAGCTGCAGTGCGTACAACCTGGCCGGCAACTGGTGACCCTCAACCTCGACTGTCACACCCTCCAGGTAACCGAAAGAACGCATGTAGTCATCGGACGGGAGATCAACCATCGTCACACTGCCTCTCGGGTGTGTGACAAGCAAGAGACTCGTAAAACTCCTCGGAAGCAAAACACAAGAAGCACCGGGATCAACCAAAACACGAGCAGCTCTGCCAAGAATAGGTAGAGTACCTATCACCAGGTTCGATGCCTCTGCTTGCTCCCGGTGAGCGCCATCACGCGCCCACGTCCACGCTGCGGTGCCTGCTTGGGCTGCTGCTGCGGGCGACTGCTGCTGAGAAACTGCTGCTGCTGTGCTGCTGGCTGCTGGTACGGCTGGTACTGCAGCGCTGCGGAACTGCTGGACTTGCTGCTGGTACTGCCCTCTCTGCTGCTGATGCGGTGCCTGCTGCTGGGGAGGGTACTGGTACTGAGGTGGCTGCTGCGCGTACTGCACTGGCTGCTGCTGCTGCGCGAACTTGCCCCCTAGGCAATCCCTCCTAAAGTGGCCTGGCAAGCCACAAGTGTATCACACTGGCTCCTGACTGCCCTGCTCGTACCCTGCTGTACTGACTGCTCTGCAAACCTGGACTGACGCCTCTGCTGACAGCTCCGTCCACCCCCGCGAGTAGACAACTTCCTAACTGCGAGCGAATTCCAGAGCTACCGGAACTGCCCGAGCCTGAGGAAGAGGAAGTCGCACTACCCGCGGTTGCCTGCTGGACGCTGGTACGGCGAGGACCTGGAAGAGGCTCCTCCCTGCTGTTGCTGTTGAGGCTGCCAAGCCTCCCTATCCAAGGCGGTGGCCTTCGCCACGGCCTCTCCCAAGGTGGTACACATGTGTGCCGTCACACCCCACCTCAGGTCTGGTCTCAGCCCTGCTATAAACCTCTCTGCACAAGCCTGGTCATTGCCTGCTACATGGGCACATGCCTCAACAACCGGACAAACCTCTGGTGGTACTGAGAAACTGTGAGGTCGCCCTGCACCAACTCATGGAACTGGTCTCGCCTCTCACGTCGAGCGTAGTCGGGAAGTACTCGTCGTGGAAGATTTCCAAAAACCGGTGCCAAGTGATCTGGTCCAACCGCTGCCCCTGGAAGTGAGTCTGCCTCTGAACTCTCCACCACTCATGGGCTGCTCCCTTGAGCTGGTATACTGTCAAACGAACCTGATCCTCCTCAGCACATCCATAGTCTCAAAGATGCGCTCCAACTCATGGGTCCAGCTCTCTGCCTTATCTGGATCATACTCACCGTGGAACATCGGTGGGCGAAGATGCAGGAACCTCTCAAGGAGAGCGGTCCTCGCCTCCGACACCGCTGCCCTCCGCTGATCGGACCGGGTACTCCCAGTACCTGACCGCTGCTGGCAGACTGGCTGCTCCACCTCAGGCTCCACCTCCTGCTGCTCTGGTACGGCTAGGGGGGCACTAGAAACTGACCACCTGCTGCTGCCTGCCCGGGCTGCCACTCTCCCTGGTACATAGCTCTGAAGAACTGCTCGGCCATGGGAAACCAGTCTGCATACTGCTGAGGCTGAGGGTGGTACTCCTGCTGCTGCTGCCCACCGCTGCTGCCGCTGCCTCTGCTGCTGCTGCCTGTCCACCCTGAGGCTGTGCCCTGACTCCTCCACGGACACCTCCTCCTGAACCTGCCCTGAGCGGCATGTCGGACTCATCCTGCTGCTCAACCAGCTGCCTAGCCTGACTGCGCCTACGCGGGCCATGACCTACACGGCAACACAACTGACAAAGGTTATAAATACCTCTCGGGCGGCTAGCAGTGTACTTGTACTATTGTTGGGACTTACTGTTGCAGTTTAGATCCACTACAAGCCCTGTCAGACCAAGCTCTGATACCAACTGTAACGACCGAGAACCCGACCCTCGGCCCACGCCGAGGACCGATTTTCGCGGTCGCCGCCCACTGACCAGGGCACCCCGAAGGGCTATAACACGCGTCTGACAGATATGTAACGGAAGTAAATGTCAACTGCTAAGCTAGAAGCGTACAAGCGGAAACAGGAAAGTAAGCGAGACCGCTGCGTACCGCTCTAAGTACAGTGCCAACTCACACACACTAGTACAAGTAAGGAAAGGGGAGAGACAAGTCCCTTAGGGGCATACCCCGAGGTGACGTACACTGAGAGGGGAACCACTGCTAGCTACGGGGACCAAGACTACCGCCCGTCTCCTCCGCCCGACGCGCACCCTACCGCTGTTGGGAAGACTCACCTGGAAAATAGAGGGATGAGCTTCACAACAGAAGCTCAGTAGGACTACCAATCTCCTACTGGCTCTAAACAGGCAGAGGAACATATACAACTATTAATAAAGGAAAGA
>CM024754.1:130894481-130941979 GCA_014218235.1 Colocasia esculenta
TCTCCCATTAAACGCCAGTTGGAACTTTTGTCTGGTAATGTAGTTAGTTATCATCAAAATCTAACTACAGATAAAATATATTTATAATTTCTTAACTTGTCCATACAAAATGATTCTACTGCCTATATAGAAGAGGAAAAAATAATTCTATCTCAAAAATATAATTGCGATAACGCCTTTCTCGTTCATGTGCTGTCATCTGTTTTCAAACGGCAATTACTTGTTGAATAGTCATGCATCTACTTTTATGATATTTAATATTCCAAGTAACATGTACATAGCAGCAACATTTCCATACTTCTGCAGTTATCCCTTTAAACTCTTCTACCCGACTAGTATTCCTATTTTTATATAAAAAAGATTATTAGTAATTTAAACACTGGACTTAAATAACAAGAACAAGGATCTTTGAAAACAATGACTCGTCAGTCTTCTTTGTCGTGGAGCCTCCTCAGTGGGCTTATTTTCCTTGTTTGTTTCTACGTAATTGGAGCAAGCAGGAGATATTTATGATCGGCTGATGTGATACGTCCTTACTTTAGGATTGCAAGGTCCCGTCGGACGCCACACCTTGGCCGTTTTCACTTGTGATTCCTGAGAATACGAGCCATATGAACGGGCTTACTCGTTCAACTCAATACACAATATCTGTGATATTCTTGTTCAGGAGAAGTTTTGACCCTGATTATATCAGAAAAAAAATTGAAATGTAGTCATGGTATATACTTTTGAGGCCAACGTGTGATTTCACAGCCAGGTGGAATGCTGAACCAAGGATACATCGATGTTATCCATGGATAGATGTTATTTGCATGTACAGGCATTACAGGCATCAGCGTACGGGGTATAATAGGTGTTTCTATATATGTGCAGGGTCCACGAGCCTTTTGAGTCTTGTGACAGTACCAAGAAGAAAGTGACTGATCAAGAAAATTTAAGTGCAGTTGTAAGTGTTTGAAGCAGCCAAGTACGCTTTCAGGTGATCACGTCGGGTAGAAGGGAAATGCTTTGTGCTTACACGCGTACGTACCTGAACACAAAAAAAAACTTGTACCTCTGAAAACCGGTATAACCGTGTGGATGTACATGAAGTACTTAGATCCATGCTCCCTTCCCCCTTCATAGAACACCAGAAAATGAGAAAATGGCTCTGTTAATGTGTGTCGTAAATATTTGCTTGACAAAAGAAAATTAGAGATCTGGTTAAAAGGGTCTCCAGGTACATATGCTTGACGTACGGGAAAGATTCCGGTGAAGGATCTGTAAACATCATAGATGTGAGAGAGAGAGAGAAAGACAATTTAAGGGTCCCTTTCTTCTTTTTCTTCACATTGATTTAAGGGTCCCTTTCATCGATGCGACGAAATACGTGAGAGAATTTGCATCATATGATGTCGGTAGCGTCTAGCTATCTCTTTCGGAAGCCTTAACGGAGCTCTCATGAACCAGGTCTCCACATTTTCGTCTATGGACGGTCTGAGGGAGGAGAGAGATCTATGGTACGCCACTATGCTTTCAAACAGTCCAACTGTATCATACGAATAACAGTACTATGACAGATTATCACCAACTTCTCCATCCTTCTTCACAGATTTCAAGGGTAAATATTTAATAAATTTAGAAATTAAGATGAACAAGTAAAAAATGAATGAGAAATATTTATTACATACAAGTTTTGACAATAAATTTGAGTTAGATCGCAAGATTATAATTCTATTAATGGTTGTGCCGTGGCCGGTACCATGGTGACTCAGATCGCAATCTTATAATGTAATTCAGATTTATTATAAGAGTTTTTTATTTGCGATGAATATTTCTCAGATTGAGTACACCTCCTTATTCTGACACCAATTACCTGCTCTGCATAAAGACCATTGACCCCTAAGCAAAGTTAGTGTTACAGAAGAATCGAACATACACATCAGCTGGGAAGAGTTTTAATAAGCAAAAGATAGAATAGATATTAAAAGATGAAAATTAATTCCATTTTAACTGGCCGTGATTCCTCTTCCACCTATGAAAAGAAAAAAAAAAGGGTTTTCATGTAACCCTTGTAATCTATTGACAATCCAAATAACGCCGTGAAGTCCTAATATTTAAAAACAACCACTTACAATTTACTAGGGTTAAAAAGTAACCCCCGGAATTAGTTGTCATCCAAAAATAGTATTAACAAAGAGAATATTCCATCGATAAGCTCTCTTGTAGGGCCGCCAACGAATCTTTTTTTATTTAGTCGACATGTTTTCACATTCTTTATAGAATGTGAAATTCTTAAAAAAAAATTCAACTTACCGAAAATGGATATATGAATTCTTATAAGATGTGGAAGTAGACACACTGAATTTTGCATCTATTTTTCAGTTTTTGTTTTTGATAAATTTTTAATATATATTATATATTTTTAATAATAATAACTCTTCAACTTTGAAACTTTGGCTCTTAAATTTTAACTCATTATTCCCCACCTCCAATTTACATGCAAATGCCATCTATCTTTGTCCCAATCAGTGGCTAATGGTCATTCTCTTAGTCCATCATACATGATAGTTTATTTTTTTCCTGATAATCTTCATACCTACATGGGTCGACTATCTATTACTCAACCATTGTATGTAACTATATGATATTACTATACTAATTTGATCTTGCCATTAAGTAAGAGATAAATAGTGGACATGATGGAGAAGATATGGTAGAAAAACTATTTTTATTTATTATGTTAGTTATCTATACTAGTAAATTATTAAATTTATATTTAAAATTATTCAAAAAATTAATAATCAATGTACTTGAAAACTTATAAATTGTTATATCAGAAGTTTCCATTTTGTTTCTATTTTTCACTTAAAACAAAAATAGATGCGGAAGCAAAAACACCATTTTCCATTCCATTTTCGTTTTGACTCTAAAATTTCTCATAAAAAGTAGAAGCGAAAGTAGCCATTCCGATTCTAAATTTGACATGTTGGCAGCCCTACTCTGTTAGTAGATTTTAAGACAAAAATGGCTCCTTATCTTTGTGAGGATTAGAAAATAATAAAAAAAATAAAAAGAAATAATTTTTTTTTTTATTAAATTTTCTTCTCTCACCTCCCCCGTCTTCCTCACCGTCGTGCTTGAATATGGGAGAGGAGCCGGAGTCAGGATGGAGGGAAGGGGCTGTCTGGGGTGCCAACTCTGAATGTGTGCAAGAGAGGCCCCAACACTTCTGCAGGGGGAGAGGAGCGAGTGAGAGAGAGAGAGAGAGAGAGGGGTCGAGGTATGAGAGAGAACTAGATTGGGGAAGGGGGCACCAGTGGTGAGCAGTAGTGTCACGCCCCGCCAATTTAGCAGCGGAATAAATCGGCGAGAATGTGAACCAAGTACATAGTAGAGAAAATGTACAACAGTTGAATAATTCAGAGCATCTATGGAACAATAAATTGAATAAACTCTTCATTTCATTGAAATTCTACTAAGACTATTACAACCACTAATTTGGAGCCAATACATAGGGCTCAAAGACATCATTACATCGAAAAGAAAGAAATCTAAAGCAATAACTACTAGACTCCAGGGTACTAAGGTAACTCATGAGTTGACTTCAGGTCGCTCATCACTCTAGTCCTGTCCCATTGGTGTGTGTGACGTCAAAGTCCGATTTACCTGAGACACAAGACAAATAACGAAGGGTGAGCGATAACGCCCAGTAGGACTTAAATCTCAGGGTCAAGCATGCTTTAAATAATTAGTGCATTAAATGGCAGAGTAACTAAGATAGAGCGAGTCATGTAAAGTCGAGAAAGTAAGAGCACAAGTAACATGGTTCAAATAGTAGATGAATCAAGTATAGTACAATGAATAAGATCGAGTCACGAAAGAAAGCAACACAACAACACGATGGCACTTAGCGTTAACGTCAAGCAATATCAAGCAAACATGTATAGCAAGAAGAGAGAAAGTAGTGGGCCATATAGAGAGTAAATTGCACTTTGATTGATTTTCTTATCAATCGAATAGTATAGCACTTTGATTAACTTTCTTGTCAATCGAGAGAGTAATTGCACTTTGGTTATCCGAAGATAGCCGAGAGAGGGTATAACACTGTTTGTCAAAAGACAACGAGAGAATAATATAGCATTTTGTGTTGATTGTCTTAGATTAATCTTGATAGTATGGCACTTGGATGTAATGCCGACATCCTGATCATTTAACTCCGCGGGCAAATGGCACTTTCGAGCGCTCCCCCCAGGACCTGATCGGGCCCTATTGCGCTGGCATTGGGTATATTGTTTATCTTTAGATAATCAATTAATGGCCAATTTGAGAGTACCAAGAAATAGATAAGAGCACTAGATGAATAGACGAGATAGTAGAGTGAACGTGAATAGGTGAGCGAGTAGAGTAAAGATGAGAACTAGTTGAACATCACGTAAAAACAAGAGTAAAAAGCGATAGTACAGTTGCACAACACGCACACGTCGTATTGGCAGTCAGATGGAATTCACGATCTTCCGCTAGCCATGTTATGCCAAGTCCAGAGGTCCGACGTGATTCAAGGTAAGAGCGAACTTCTAATAGCGTTTGGATCATATCGATCCCTAAAGGGGTAATGGGTGTTAGGGTACACCGGCTCGTCGACCATGTGGTATCCATGATCAAAGGGACTTACGAAGGCCTTGCACAAGGATTCACTAGTCCGGCGGAAGGAGTATCCGATGGAGAGTTCGTCCAAGTCAAGAAAGTGTGAAATATAGAAACAAGTGCTCGACGTTCTAGAGGAATTCTAGAATAGTGGAGCGTCAAGATCGGTGTTCTAAAACATCGCACGAATCGTAAACGAGTACTTGTAAAGTAAGGTAATTAATGCAATAATTACCAGATATGTTATGTATCATATTCATACAAATTAAGCCATGTTTGGATGGTTCAACGTGTGTGTATGTGTCATGAAATCAAGGATATGAAAGATCAAGTGATTGACTTTTATTAGATTAAATAAAACCAATACTTACAACTTCGTTTTCGGTAATTAAGAATTAACATGATATGTGAATTATGGTGGTACAACAAGACTTGCAAAAGACTAGTTTTCAGGCCCAAAAATGAGATCGCGACGGGTCTTGCAAGGATCGCGACGGGGTCGTCAGATCAGGCAGACAGATCGCGACAGGGTTATTGTCGCGACCAGAATGCGACAGAAGGTATTGTCGCGACCCGACCTCAGAATGCGGCCTATCGGGCCGTCGCGTTCGCAGGGTCGGCGCTTGAGTCCGACAGGGATCTGACATGATCTTGGTCCAAACTTACCATGTTTTGACACAGGGTTGATAGTCATGAAACGCCTATATCTCTCTATATGCTGGCATTTAGACAAAACTCTAAACATCAAAAATATCGAGGACATTTATTGGAAGGACTTTTTTGTTGTGGTTAGATCTGAATCGGACTCTAATGGCATGAAATTAGGAAGAACATAAGAAAGCCCTAAACATACATGACTTTGTTACAACTACATGTCGGGCTCGTAACATGAGATCTACTGATATTTGGACAAAATGATAACATAAAGATGACCAGGACAACTAGTAGAAGAACGTTATGTTGGAGATTGACCCAATTCGGTCTCTAATCCTGTGAAAAACATGAAGAACGTAAGTTAAGTGGAACTCAAATCGCAGTATCATGCAGTGACTCTATTACAAAGCTTATAACTCTATAAATAATGACATGTAGACAAACTGTTCATCATGAAAGATGACCAGAACGATGGTTAGAAGAACTTTTATGTTTAGACTTGACCTAACTACGTCTTAAATCTCGTGCAAAATAGGAAAGAACATAAAGTTAAGTGCAGCCCGAAGTCGCAGTATCATGCAGCGACTCGCTTACCACACTTATAACTCTCTAACTAGTGACTATTAGACAAAACGTTCAACATAGAAGATGATCGTGACTACTAGTGGAAGAACTGTGTGTTGGAGATTTAATCTAATTCGGTCTCGAATTGTGTGCATAATAAGAAGAACGGGGAAAAGCCCTAACTGTGCATGACTTGGGGAAAACGACTAATACACAAGGTATACTCCATGAAAATGGGCAAATCAAGTGCAAATGAACATAGACACGATGCTCTACATGATGGTATAGGTTTTCTAATCTGGCCCGAGAACACCTACCTTTGAACGCAAAGAACTCCCTGCAGGTTCCTGGTTCGCTGTAGGGCGAGGTTTCAAGAAGACCACGTTTTTCCCCAGCCTTCTCTCTCCTCCAGCGCCCAAACTTGTTGATCACGACCCCAACTTGTTTCTAACCCTTCCCTAAACGTTTTGTGAAGAGTTCTTATAGTTTTAGTGTTCTATGTCAATGCCTAATGGGACTAGGAAAGAGGGCTGCGAATTTTGCTTTCTAGTTTCCAAAAATCTGGAATTTTCTCACCCAAAGGAGGTAGCAAAGGTTTAGGAAACCACCTTTTAGGGTTGGGTCCAGTTTTGACTTACCATGTATGACCAATTACCCTATTTTACCCTAATTTGCCCTCCACAATTATGGCATATTTACAGGTGCGAATTTCTGAGTATTTTGATGTTCCAATTTTATTAGGCTAAAATGATCCATTGGCCCATTTTCATAATGGGTCACTAATACATATGTTATAGTCTCTCAACCTATTTATTTAATTTATGGTTGGGTTATTTTTCCGTGTTAACAATTTTCCGACCTAGTTTCCTAATTCGGTTAACTGGTCACGTGTAAGGTACACTTGGCCAATCAGATTTTCGTTGCTCGAATCTCTTCATGAAACTCTTAAGAATAATGTTTGAGGTTGATTATAATTTTTACGGAATTTTCTAATGTGTTTTCTCACGTACGATAGTGGTACATAAGTTCTATCATTTCGATAATACGTAAGTATTTATTTACTATTTCATACTGAATTTGTTCATGGGTCATAAGTTGTCCATTGATCCAATTTATTTTATGGACTATTCCACATATTGTTTGGAGTCTACTCATAATTTTATTTCAATTGTTAAATCCACTTGGCTCATATAATAATAGATTTTCCATTTATTCCTTATTTACAATACTAAGTCACATAAATTCTAAATCATGGTCCGAATTATTTTTAATGCCCAAATTTCTTAATGGGTCATTAGATAATAAATTTAAGGTATAACTAATATTTTCATAGAATTGTTATATGAGTTTCTACTCATGCAATAATGATGTGTATCTTTTAACTAGTTTGATTTTATTAATGGGCAAAATTTTCCTTTTTCTATAATATTTTTTTTTAATTAATGAAATTTCTAGGGTATTACAAGCAGCTAGGTGGGGAGGGCAACGCCGAAAGGGGGCTCTGTAGAATGGAGGAGAAGAAGAAGAACGTCAGAATAGTAAAGACTCTTACTTCTCTCTTAGTACCACATCCCTGTGACTTTGCTCAATATATAATACAAAGGGATATGAAAGGTTACAAATGGAACAACCAACCAACAATATTTACTTATGTACAATAAGAGGTGCGGCACATGGAAGACATGCAGATGCATTTATCATATCTTTGGAGAACGTGCTCAGTGCTCTGATGTGCTTGGAATCATAGTCTGCTCGGATGGCTCTACTCATAAGGCTTTCTTTGCTTAGATGGCTCTGTTTGGATAGCTCTACTCAGTAGAGTCGCTAACACGCCCTGCAAGCTCAACGGGGCCTGCCACACATTGAGCTTGGATCTTAATTCCATTAACTTCTGGCAACCCAAAGGTTTGGTGAAGATCTCTACACGTTGGTCCCTGGTAGAAATGTAGGTAACGACCAACTCTTTAGTTTCTACGCCTTCCCAAACAAATGAAAATCTATTTCCACATGTTTGGTCCGAGCATGGAACATAGGATTGGTGCCCAAGTATGTAGTGCCAGTGTTGTCACACCATAGGACAGGGGTCGGAGTAGAGAATCCAAGTTCTCACAAGAGAAAGAGTAGCTAGAGCAACTCAATAGTGGCATTAGCCACGACTTTGTATCCTGCCATAGTACTGGATCGAGAGACAGTGGGTTGTTTCTTGGAGCTCTTGTAACGACCCTCCTCATACCGGTACGATTATACCAATCCTCATCGGTATAAAGAGCATCGTCACAGTGAGATATATCACAACACTAGTCGATAGGTTGAAAAGTACGTGGATAGCAATTGATAACAGCGGAAATAAAATAATTACTCAACGTTTATTCCATCACCATCACATATTCCACAGTCTATATAGCGAAATAAAATGACAATGTTCACATTATTACATGATAAAAGAACTGCATTGTCCAATATTGTCCATACAATTACATTATTCATGCTATGGGAAAAAGAAAAGTACAACTGATAATCTCTCCTCAAAAGCTACTTCTCCAAGAGATCAACCTTCGCTATGCCTTCATCCAAAAATGAATACCTATCTCATCTGTACGCCGAAGCAAGAGTGAGTCTAAAGACTCAGCAAACAAACCAAAGATTCAATTTTAAACATATTTCACACATTCGCTTTCAAACAATAAGGAAATTCATATTATCAATTAAACTATAACAATTTACATGATACATACTCTTGCTATCAACACATGTTTAAACCACCTAGACATGCTTTAGGCTTCAACATATGTATTCTAAATCATGGATAGTAACATACACTTGTACATGTTTTCTACACCTAACATGTAGCATGATACCTCCACTTAAACATTATCTATTTCATGATATATTTTCTACAAACTAGAACATAGATTGAAGCATAAAGAAATGAATAACCTAACATGATGACTATTCACTTTTCACATGTACTTTTCATATTTAATTGCACATTTTGTTTGCTGTTTTAATGTAAATAAATATCATTTCACATGATTTCACATTTTATACCATGAATGAAAGGTTTAGGACATGTTCAAGCAATTAGCAAACATATACCATTTTTGCTTCAGGGGTGGAAAACCGATCTGCTTTCTTCAGGTGGCAGACTCATTCTTATACAGCATATTCTGACCGCCCTTCCCATCTACACCATGAACGCCATGCCAATCCCGACCACTGTGGTGAGAGGTTTCCATAGGATCCTCGCCAACTTCTTCTGGGGATCTTACGAGGGATCACCGAAAGATATTGGAAGAGCTGGAGCACCATCGCACAACCAAGGGAGAGCGAAGGACTGGGAGTACTGAACCTGAATCATATGCAGATCGCCTTTAGGACAAAGATGCTATGGAAAGCTTTGACGGTGGACTCTCTATGGGCTAGATTCTTCAGAGGAAAACATCTTTATGGTTGTCATCATTTGGAAGCTCACTTTCCCTTCATGCTGGCCGCGGACAGAAATCTGTGGAAACAAGCAGCTCATATCATCCAAAGAAACCACAGAATTGTTTCTATGAATAGCAGCCCCACAACTCACTTCTGGTATGATGCATGGACTGGGGAGATGCCCCTCAAAGAGTTCATCCCTGAAGACACCTAGAACAACATGTCCGACAAGTATTGCACTGTCCAGCAAGCCTTCAACAACCCGATGAGCATTCAGTTGCAGACTGCTACCTGGTATTGTCCCCGACATCTTTTGTCTCAGTTCTTAACTTCTAATGGCACCAAGGACACATGGCTATGGTGTCCTACGGAAAATGGCATATTCTCCACAAAATCTGTACGCTCCCTCCTCGCTCCAGCAAACTCACAACAGTGGGCTATCCTGTGGTCACCCCACATCCCCCTTAAATGGTCTGTTCTGTTATGGCGCCTTATCCTCAACTCCATCCCGGTGGATGAGACGGTGAAGGAAAAAGGAGTGCCCATTGCTTCTAAATGTTCCTTCTGCCCCCAACCTCAAGAAGAAAGTGCCCTTCACCTGTTCTTCAGAAGCGACACCACCGATCAAGTCTGGACCGAGCTTTCCCATCTCCTGCATTTCAGCAACAGGGAGGTTAGTGCAGTGACAGATGGCGTGACTGCCTTCCTTGCCCGCCCAGAAATTATTGCCACATACGATCGCCTCGTTAGATGTACCTTTATGGCTGCCTTATGGGAGATATGGTGTAGCCAAAATAAAGCAAGATTCCAAGATCAGGGGATGACGGCCAAGCACATCGTCAATAGAACAATGTTGTCCATCCGTGCGATCTGCATCTCCTTCAAATTTCAAAAAGTTCCGCAACCATGGTTAGCTGCACTCCATCAAACTGAACATGGTATGGAAGAGCTGAAGAACAAAACCCCGACCATTGTCTGATGAATCACGCCCTCGTCGGGGAGATTAAAGCTAAATGTTGATGGCGCCTTCATGAGGACATCGGGGACAGCCAGAGGTGGAGGTATACTTCGAGACCACGAGGGCACCATGTGCTGGGCATTCGCCCGGGCATACCATGATCTAAACTCAAGTCTTGCAGCTGAAGCTATGGCGCTCAACGATGGCCTCGCCATTTGCTGCAGTAAGGGTGTTTCTGAAGTAATGGTGGAGACAGACTCACTCAATCTTCTTCAGCTGGTCACTAAACAGATTTCCAGCCAGTGGGATCTCACTTGTATCATGCATGACATTGCAGCCAAGACCTTGAATCTGAAAGCAGAAATTGCACATGTTCCCAGGGAAGCTAATAGAGTAGCGGACTGCTTGGCCAGTTCTGCCATGTCCTGCCCTTGTTTTGTCATTTGGAGTTCCTGGGGCGATCTGCCTACTACTGTTAAGGATCCCTACCACCTTGATAAGGTAGGAGATCCTTCCATCAGGTCTTAACCCTTGCTGTACTTAAATTTTACTCATATATGAAAAACCCACCCCTTGCCACTTGGGAAGGTAGTGACACTCTCACTTGCTAGTGAGATCCCCCCTACCTATCTCGGTTTGGCTTTACTAATGAAAAAAAAAAAAACATATACCATTTTTAGACATGGACTTATGTACTATGTGGACGTCACATCTAGCATGGAACCTAAACATTAATTCATGCATTTGTCACATTCATAACTACACTTTACTTGCTGTTTTGACATAAAATAAACTCAATTACATGGATTTATATTTGTTCATATTTTATCTTATCCATTCAACAATTTTACATATTCATATTGCATAAATGACATGGTTACATATGTTTATTCACATACACTAATACATGTAGATAATTAAACTACATTACTTGATGCTAAACATGGTATTGCAATTGAGATATTATTACATGAAAATTATGAATATGGTGCATTAATACATCGGTTTTCGCATGCAAGCATACTCTCATTACATTACACTCTCTTACATATCTTTTCACATTTTCTTCATATCATTTACTCTTTTACTTTTACTTAACACATATCATATCATTTATACTCATCACGTGCCACATTCGCATATCATCTTACACTTTATTCATATTTCATCGCTTAAAATGCCATGACACATAGTCCTAACTACCTATTAGAGGACGCAAACCAATATCTCATAGTTCATAACTCATCTCATAGCACAACTCATCACATCTCATAACACATAACTCATAACACAACTCATAAACACATAACTCATAATCACATACTCACCACCTAGACAATGTAGTGGTGAATCTTGGTAACTGCGCAGATCGGGAGAAGCCCTCTCCACCATATCTAGTGGTACTTGTCCACCTCCAGGTTTTTTCTAATGCCCTTAGGTCATACTTTTCACACATGTAGAGCCTTCCATAGGGAGTTTTCTATGTACAGCTCTCGAAGCCTCTAGGGTAGCAGTGTCATTCTTGGCCCAATTGTTACACATTTACTTTATCACATTTTCTCTCATCATTTACACACTTCATATAAACTATTTAATCACTTTACATGTATCATTGATCATTACACATATCTAAGGTAACCTAACATGATACTACTGTTTGTAGAAGTAAAACAAATCATATTACAATCCTAAACATGTTGTTAGTTACTGAATTACACAAGATTAGATTTAACATGTCTAATATGAGCAATTTCCATGGTTTAACTAGTAATCATACCTACTGTCATCAATTTAGTTCAAAAATTTTATCACAGGTTAATAATAGTAAACATATTACATATGCAATATTCAGATTTTTCGAACAGTAAATATAACTTCTACAATTTAAACAATATTTAAGATATATTCATTGAAATATCTTTATACATGGTACATATGAACATGGTTGGGTGCTAACAGTTCAGAATTCAAATAGCAGACCTCATGCTATCATGTAAAATCATAGAACTCTATCTTACAACAAATCTAATTTTACAAGATTTAATCATGTTTATATGATGCTCATAATAAAAGTATTGAATTTTAATAATTAACATAGTTCACAGACAATTAGGGCAACCTCATGATATGACCTAATGATTGTTTACAATCACAAATAAAATTTACAGCATGTAACTACGTCCAGAAATCATTTAAACAGCTTAAAAAGATCAAAAAACATAATTTCAGGACACTGAAGAAGTAGACGTCAAGGGATGTGGCCATTTACTTTCAACTGTAGCATCCCTTGCCGTCAACTCAAGAACTTGACTGCAGCAGATGCTGCCGCCAACCTGCTCCCAGCAGCACACATAGACAACACTCCATACAAGGGTGAATTTTGGGTTCCAAGACTCGAGGAAAAATTTGTAAAAATCCTATGACTTAAGGGGACATGTATAAGATTGAGATCTAGGGTTTACTTGCATCAAAAAAAATCTTCGAAGATCAAGAATCACCGATGAAGCCCTCCTCGGCCCTGCCAAGAAGGTGCTTAGAAACGCCTTAGATCGGGTTCTTCTGTGGAGGCAGACGGTCCCTCAGAGTTGGAATCTCTTCTCCTATGCATAGGCTATCCTCCAGTTGGTGTAGCTCCTCGGGGAACACCTCTAGTCGAGGGATCCAGCCCTCCAAAGATCAGCTTTTCCTCATCACGGGTCCAAGGTTTCACCAAATGCTAAAAGCCTTCTCCTCGGCCTAGGATGAGTATTTTATAGGCTTGGGGTTTGGGGTACGCAATAGGGTAGGTTTCCTACGTATTAGGATGGGTTTCCTAATCTGGAACCGGCCAAAATGCGAGCATTAACAAATCTGGAACCAACCACAGGGCTGGAAGTTGGCGTCTAGGTCTTGGCCGCCAATTGCATAGGGCAGTGAAAACCCTGCCAAACCCTAAATAAATGCATAAATACACCAAAACAATTTAGTATATGTAAAAATAATTTCATATATCCTTACCACATAAAGTACATGCATACATAATATTTATTTAAATATAACTTACACTAATCATAATTAAGGATAATATGCTTCAATAACATACATATATGCACATATACATACACATTACATGCATACATACATCAAGCATGAACATATATGAAATGTGTTCATCATTAGTTAAATTCTACATGTACAGTATCATTCAAGTACCTTAACACCATAAATAATTTAACATGCTTAAAGTAGGTAGATTCCATTTAAACAAGAATAACATATGTATGTATACATATACACACCATGGTTACTTACAACATGTATAAAACAATTAAATACAAGAGGCACATCAATATTAAATAATTCATATACATTTAAATATATTTTGCATGCTCGGAAATAAACTCATAATTATTTACAAAATATGATAATAGTTTCTTACTATGTGCACAACACATACAATATGCATGAGATCTACATACAATGATAGCTAGATAATGCATGCACATTTATATATATATATACTTATACAAAATAACTTTCATGTACATACATGGCCTATAGCATTATATATCTATCACATGCACAATGTTATTTAAGTACTATTCATATGCTATGGATGATTTGTTGTACATAGGATTAGATAGATAGATATCACATGCATAAGATAAAATACATATATACATTTATACTTCATATACTTACACACAATATCCATGGAATAGGTAGTATAATATGCCCTTCAAGATTTAGATAGTACATGTATAGTGTTATTAAGATGCAATATGAAGTAAGTTAACTAAGAATACTCTATACAACAAAATAATTCTTGCATGCACACACTTGAATTGACATATGAATAAATACGCACACGTATACAACATAATTATATATATTATGCATAAAATAGATAAATACAACATGCATATCAGTAATTAGATTAAACATGCGTGATATTACTTAGTATTATATGCCTAGGATTTTAGTATACACAATATACATCAATTTAGCTAATTGCCTATTTTCTCATGAAATATCATATATATACATGCATATGCTCATGAGAAGTATTGAAATGGTAATATGCACAATTGAATACATATGCTATACACACAACAAGTAAAGACACATGCACAATATAAAAGAAGGAAAATTTCGGGGTATGACAGCTCTAGAAAATGAAATTACGTCCAAGAAAGCTAGCATACCCACTGGTTGAATGTCGATCTTGAGAGGAGACAGCCCAGTTGGCATCACTAAAGGTGTGCAAATGACATGGAGAATCCTTATGAAAGAATATGACATATGTCGATGTCCCCTATAAGTATATCAAAATGTGTTTAACATGAGCCCAATCATTGGTGGTGGGCATATGCATATGCTTGCACGCCTTGTTCACAGCAAAGGAAATATCTAGCCGAGTGACAGTGGCATATTGGAGAGCACCAACCACACTACGATACATGGAAGCATCTGTAAAAGGAGTGAACTATGTGTCATCGCGTGTTGTCGTGCTAGCGATGGGTGTCGAGAGGGGCCACACATTAGTCATTCGAGTACGTTTAAGAATATCAAGGATGTACTTGGCTTGTGTAAGCATGTACCCAGATGGTTTTGTTAACAACTCGATGCCTAAGAAGACGTGGGCTGCCCCATGGTCACAAACTGCAAAGGCCTCTGCAAGAGAGGACATAAGAGAATAGATGCCCCTAGGATCATTGCCGGTGAAAAGTATATCATCCACATAAACCAAACGAAAATCTAGGAGTGTGCTTGACACCAAAAGAAAAGAGATGTATCAGTCTTGGAGCCACTAAAATTATGAGCAAGAAGCCAATGCTGAGGTGTTTGAACCATGCCCAAGGTGCTTGACGGAGACCATAAAGAGACCGGCGATGTTGGCAGACATGGTCTGACACTGAGGGTGAACAAAGCCAGAGGGTGGCTCCATAAACAAGGTCTCTTCGAGGTCGCCATGGAGAAAAGGTTTGGACACATCGAGCTGTCAAAGGGACCAACTGGAGCTAACAGTGATGACCAACAGTAATTGGACTGTTGTGATTTTGACAACAGGGCTGAAGGTATCAAAGCAGTCTATCCCGGGTTGTTGATGGAAACCTTTGGCCACAAGTCTAGCATTGTGGCGCTCAATTGTCCCATCAGCATGTTTCTTGATCTTGATTACCCACTTTCACCCGAGATCATTCATCCGAGCATCAGGCGCGATGAGGTCCCATGTGCCATTGCGCAAGAAGTCGTCAAATTTTGTAGTATGGCAGTATGCCATGCCGGATCCTTTACTGCCTAGGTAAAGCATGTGGGTTCTGCATGGACTGATGCAAGGAAAGATGCTGGCACAATATCCTTGGTAGGATGTTGTGGAGCAGTTGCATAAAGCTTACGCAGGGAGCGCATGCGCAAAGGTCTATCCGGCGAAGAGGTAGGAGATGGACCACTACCCAAAGAAGGTGTAGTGTCACTAGGTGGTGGAGAGACTTCTTGCCTTTGTCAAGGTGATGTAGGAGTAGAGGGCTGAGTGGGCGGTGTAGCTGGCATGGGCTGTGACGAAGGAAGAGCAAGAGCTAGATGGGGCTCTCCTATGGCAGAAGAAGACCGGGGTGCAACAAGAGAGGTAGAGACAGGTATAGGCGGCTGCGAGACATCCTTGGGGAGGGTGATCGTGCTAGCAGGTGCTGATCCAGGAGACTAGGCAAAGGTGGCAAACCTGATGCAGCTACAAAGGGAAATTCATCCTCATGAAAGAGCACATCACGGGAGATATAAATCCAACCGGTGCACAAGTTAAGACAATGATACCCTAAATGGTTGGGCTATAACCAAGGAAAACACAATGTTTAGAACGGGGACTAAGTTTGTTAGGGTGTAGGGGCGTAGCCAAGGGTAGCATTCACACCCAAAGACTCGAAGTAAGGTGGGATATGGCAGGTGCTGAAAGAGAGAATGTAGGGAGTATCAAATGAAGCATCGGGGTTGGGTGATGATTGATGAGATAGACGGCTGTCATAGCAGCCTCATCCGAAAATTGCTGGGTATGGAAGCATGAAGCATCATAGACAAAGTGGATTCAATGATATGACAATGTTTCCTCTCTGCCGTGCCATTTTGTTGAGGGGTGTGGGGACAAGAGACCCGATGTAATATGCCAACATAATCAAGGTGAGGACGTAGCGCTTGGAATTCTCCACCCCAATCAGAGTGGAATACTTTAATTTTGCGACTGAAGAATCACTCCACCTGATGTTGAAGACGTAGAAAAGTGGCACACACATCAGATTTGAGATGTAAGGGAAAAGACATGTAAAGTGACTATAATCATCAATGAAAATGACATAATATCGATGGCCAAAATGAGACACAATTGGGGCAAGTCCCTAAACATCTGAGTGTATGAGATCTAAAATACCCGCCGAATGTGAGTCAGAAGTGGAGAAAGGAAGCCTGCGAGACTTAGCTTGCAGACAAGCATGGCAAGGGGAAGATGAAGTGGAAAAAGAGGGAAAGACGTAAGTGGAGATAACGCGATGCACAGTCCACAAAGCTAGATGCCTAAGCGAGCATGCCAGGTAGTGGTGGAGGATAGTTCACCAGCAAGAGCGGATTTAGATGGCGCAGTGGTCTTGATCTCAACAAGTTGGTGTTGTGACAAAGGTAGACGATATAGGCCATGATCAAGAGCCCCATGAGTCAAAACCGTCCCCGACCTTTGATCCTTCACAAGACAAAAGGTGGGATGAAATTCAAAGAAGACATCATTATCTTTAGTCAGGCGATGGATAGAAAGAAGATTGCGATTCATAGCAGGGAAATGTAGAACATTATTAAATGAAAGTGGACGGGAAATAGAAGAGAGCATTGCATGTCCATGGTTCTAAATGGGAAAACCTGTACTGTTGCCAACGCACACCGTGTCCGACCCAAGGTACAGAGAAGACGTCAAAAGCTAACTATAGTCAGGTGTGACGTGATGTGTGGCACCCGAATCTGGGTACCAAGCTGCTGATGTGGCAAGGTGAGCAAAGGCAGTAGTGAGGGCATTGATTGGAGGCCCCAAAAGCATAGGTTTGTTGGCGTAGAAAAATACTACTGAGCTTGAGATCGAGGCCCACCCAGGAAGCACTGGTTAAAGAGCTCTGGGCACTCATGAGCATAGTGTTGGCCGATGATGAAGCAGATTTGATAAAACGGACCATGTCCACGTCCTCGGCTGTGGCCACACCCTCGTCTTGAGCAACCACCGCCATGAACAGAGCCACGACGTGACAGATCATCAGGAGTGGAAGCACAATTGCCCACTGCTAAGTTGGCAGATGGGAAGTCCGCCTCTTCAGAGTGCTCACAGTGTTGCATAAAACTCTCATGGGCGAGGAGCATTGCATGCAAGTCTTTGAGTTTCACATCTCGAATGAGGGTCGTCACAGATAGAATAAAGGTATTATAGACAGGACTAAGACCCGCAAGGACATGCATGATTAAGTCTCTTTCATGAACAGGTTTACCAATGATGGCAAGGCTATTAGCCATACCTTTAACTTTTTGCATGAACTCACTGATGGTAGAAGTTCCACGATGGAGGGATTGAAGTTGGGTTCGCATCTAAAGAACCCACTCCCCGAAGTGAGACACCAAAGCCTGGGCAATAGAAGTCTAAGCTTCTTGAGCACTATCGCAGTCAGGGACTAGGGCGTCCACCGAGTCAGACATAGATGCCAACATCTAGGAGAGAATGAGTGTCCCATGCCAGATAAGCAGGGTTGGGACATGGTTCACCGTCAGGTCTTGGAAGAGCAGGGGGGCATGCATATGAGCCATCAAGAATTCCCAAGTAGCCATGAGTGCGCAGGGCAATAGTGAACTGGCGACACCAACAGATGTAATTTTCGTGTGTTAATTTGATGGTGAGCAAGGACAAAACACCAGAAACACCAGGCATAGTAGGAGAATTAGTGGTTGATGGGAGGGACCTGGTTGATAGCGAGGAGGAAGGAGAAAGATCAGAGATAGCATGAAGGGGGGGAGAACGAACTGGTTGAAGGTGTTTGGGCCATGAGAAAGAAAAGTAGAAAATAGATCAAAGCTGTGAAGCAGTCAGCTGTGATACCATGTTAAAATGGAGGAGGAGAAGATGAACGTGAGAATGGTAGAGACTCTTACTTCTCTCTTATTACCACATCCCTGAGACTCTGCTCAATATTTAATACAAAGGGATATGAAACATTACAACTATGAACAACCAACCAACAATATTTACTTATGTACAACAAGAGGTGCGACACATAGGAAGACATGCAAACACATTTATTCATGTCTTTGGAGAACGTGCTCGGTGCCCTGATGTGCTTGGAAGCATAGTCTGCTTGGATGGCTCTGCTTAGAAGGTTTTCTCTGCTCAGATGACCTTGTTCAGATGGCTCTACTCAGTAGAGTTGCTAACAGGTTCCCCTCTGATACTGATGGTCTGAGAGAGAGAGAGAGAGAGAGCAGGTATGTAGGGGGTTTCAAGTTGTCGGCATGGCTTCTCCCCATGGCCTATATTATCCGCAAGATGATGCACACCATTGTGCAGTAGATAGGGAATAAAGAGAGTGGGGGGGAGGAAGGGGGCCATCGGAGGTGAGCAAGGGTGGTGAAAGCAAACCGAAGGGGGACCTCTCTCCTTGTCACCGATGGTTTGAGAGAGAGAGAGAGAGAGAGAGGAGAGAGAGAGAGAGAGAGAGAGAGGACATCAAATATGTGAGAGAGAACCAGAGTGGGAAGTGGGGTGCCGATGGTGAGCAGCGTGATGAGGGCACTTGTGTGAGGGAACCAAAGGGGAAGGGAAGCATTGGTGGCGAGCAGGGTGGGGAGAGCAGCACCAGAAGGGGACCTCTCCATTCGGTAATGGCGGTCTAAGGGAGAAAGAGAGACCAGGATCACAGAGCACTCTCCCACGACGGTGGCCAACTTGTGGTTATCGTCATGGGGGTTTCCGCCAACTAGGAACTCCTACAACCGAGAGACAACGACCACATCTCCTAATGCGACAATACTATAGTAATGGATTACATGTTTCCAGTTTGATAGCCAGGTGCCCATGGATGCCCGATAAGTGAGTGATGGTCCCCTGGCCTGCCACCGCGTGAGTGACCATGAACACCATTGTAGGTAAGAAAACCAGTGCAATGGATGCGCATGTTGAGGGCGATGCATGGTGCAAAGAGAGAGAGAGATGGACCACATCGTTCAAACCATTAACCTGATAACGAGCCTGATACGACTCCGCCTCCCGCGAATGAGCCGAAGCTTCGCAAGGGATATCATTCACACATGTCCGTAGAATATAAAGGAAACTACAGAACAGAAGAAACATTCCATTCCACAAATATTTACATGGGATTTACATAGTCAGTTTCTCAACTAAAACCATAAACCAGTACAAAAGAACCTGGGGCATACCCCGAGGTGTACAAAGACAGAAAATTACATACTGGTGGTGGCGCAGACCCTGCTCCACTACGATACGGCCCGAAACTAGGACGATTGGGAAGCCTTCTGCTCTCCCTCACCTAAAAGGAGTAGGGGGGGTGAGCCTCACTAGTCACTGGCTCAGTAGGGAAACTCCCACAAAGTAACCGAACCAACCACAACTCAAGTAACTAAACAGGAAGCTACTCTATAGCAAAATTATTGAATTATTTAAGCAAGATATTAAAAGTGTAATTTACTTACCGCTTGTTGACCTCGAACGTAATGTTAATAAATAAATGGAAAACCCAAACAGGTGTACGAGCTAAAGTAGGTAAACGCAAAACTCGGGTCGCGTAGCTTGGCTCGCGACACAGCAACCAACCCGGACAAACACACAGGTCTACCTCTCAGTCTCGTAGCCATGAACAAAGGGTCCAGCTGCCGCTCCACTAAAACAACCAAGAAACTGTGGAGTCCAACAACACCACTTCTGTGGACCACACTGCCGCAGGCCCATGCCTGGCACCTTTAGGGACTCCGGCCCGAGCTCCCTAAAGTAAGGCACTGGAAATAGGACTAGGGGGGCCCAGTATGTCTCCTGGTATCCGTAACCCAACCACGAGCGCGCTACAAGCGACTAAACAACAAACTCTCACAAGTCGCTATCCTACTCGTCTTTCCCTCAGTCAGACGACAACTCTCCTCAAGAGCGAGGGTGTCCAGGAAAACGACAAGACCCTGACGGTACGATTGTACCGGGACAAACCCCGAGCACACCCACGTGTCTGGCTCACCTCGGAACCTGGGGCTCCTAACTGTAGAGGTAACCACGAAAGGCGTAACACTACTTTCACACACACACGAAAACTCGTGCACGCTACGCAAACCACGTGAACACATACGGATCACTGAAACTAGTCACACACACACAACCACGTGAGCCTTCAGCTCACCATGTAAACCGCACTCCCAAGGAGCACAACAGGTGCCAAAGCACCGCTAACCACTTCTACACACATCGGATAATCATACCATGATTAGTTAAACAAATATAGATACATGCATTAACATTACATGCAAGAAGTATCTCACGGCTGTGATCGCAACAGAGGCCTAGGTCGTGTTCAGATAGCGACGCCCCGACATGTCGCTACCAAGATAACGAACGCGATGTATCGTCCTGTCGCGATCTGATCGCGACAGGGGAGACTGTCTCCTTCACAGGTGAAAAACCCTATCCGAGTCCCCTCCACCAGAAAACCCTAAAAACCTTGCCAAACATGGTTTCTAATCCTTTTTTCATACTCTTTGTGATGTCCTAGCATGCCATCTATGGTTCTTAAAGTTGTAAACACATCACATGGCACCACACAGCGATTCCACGAAGGAAAAGGGTAGAATCCCCCTACTTTGACGAAGAACACTAAAACGGGCGGTAACCCGACGTTTCTCCCGCTCCACACACGGTCCTCGCGGAGAGAACACGACCAACCAAGGCCCACGAGCTCGAATCTCCCAGAATCCCACGAGCAAAACCTCCCTGGCCGCAGAGCTTGTGAAAGCTCTGTTCTACCAGGGTTCTTAAAATGCAGCTCAGTTGGGAACGCGCCATATCGCTACGTCGCGACCAGGTCGCGATGCGACTACCCGTCGCGATCCGCCTGTCGACGTCAGCACACCGTCCCGCGCACGACACACAGCGTGAATGCAGATGATGAGCCAAAACAACGGCAACCAGAACACGACGTCTCCGGTTGTCGCGATGAGAACGCGACGTGCACCTCTGTCGCGTTCAAAGACAGAGAAAACCTGCGTTTTGGGCAACTAGCGGCCCACAACGCCCCGGAAACCTGTGTAAGCACCTGTTACACACAATGTGAGCCACACACTTGTAGCAACTTGAATTTTTGTAAAAAAAAAAAAATTAAATAAAGAATAAAACCTAGCTAAATGGATATTTAATAGAGTATTAAATAAAACCCATTAAATGGAAAAGAGTAATGGGCTTTGCTTAATGGATCTTCTAGAATTTATTGGGTCAAAATATGAATTTACAAAGGGAGAATAATAGGAAAATACCCTAAATTCGTAACTAAAGTATTACTAAAATAGAAAAGAGTAATAATACATTAAATAGCTAGTTTGAGTCATAATAGGATTCCTAAACCTACCCCATATGGGTTAGCACGAATTTGGATCTTTTCCAAGTCTAAATAGAGATTGGAAAGCAAGGAAGGAAGGTGGGAATAAGGAAATTTTGTAATTTAAGAGGAATTAGAGTAGTAGTAGGAATAGAAATACATACTTGCATAAATAACCTCTTAAACTCTTGGGCACCCCTAGCTCGTTGCCAAGAGTTGCTGGACGTGGAAAGGAGGCTAAGGAGGAGAGGATTTCGTGGAGAAGAAGAGCTTGAAGCTTCTTCCCTTGTTCTTCAAGTTCTAGCCCTAGAAGACAAATCGAGTCAAAGGTAGGCATTCTCACAAGCATAAACCATGAAACTTTTTCTGTAGTTCTTCTCCCCTCTTGAACGAAACCCCCAAGTTTCATATTTTTCCATCCATCCTATCTTTTGTTCATAATTTTTGAAGAACTGCAAACATGATAACCCCGAGATGTCATGTTTAATTCAAATCTCTATGTATACTTGATCCCATGCTACAAAAGTTTTACTGTAGATACTTCATGTTGTTAGGGATCATTTGCCCCTAAAAAGCCTAAATTTCATTGAACATGTTGCCCGAATTAAATCCATCTTGATCTCTGTGTCTGGTTCTATGTTACTCGTTCTTGTTTGTTCTCAAACCATGTTCAAACCATGTTCTCTCTCGAATCCCTATTTATTGAAGGTACCCTTACATGTCTAGTTTAATTTGCAAATGATTTCATGATTTTTCTTTGACTATACAATTAGTTATGATTTTCTAATGACCCTGTATCGAAAGTTAAATATTCTGGTCCGCAATCCAATGTCTGGTCTGACTCCTGTCAGAGTCAGGCGCAGACAACCAGAAGGCGACACCTCGACATGTCGCTTTCTGGGGCCTTATTGCGACAGCCTCCCTGTTGCGACCAAGAAGGCGACAGGTGAGCCGTCGCATTCTCAGTACCCGATTTGCGTGCCCTGTCGCGACCTGTGCAAGACCCTGTCGCGTTCTGCCTGGCCCATGTTGCCATCCTTACAGCCCTCTGTCGCCTTCACAGGTTTTGATGAAAAACCCATAAAAAATAAAATAAAATATTTTGTCACTTTCTAACGGTTATACCCCCAGTAAAAACCCTACTTAAAAATGGTGCTATATTGAATGATTTAAAATACATGTTCACGACTATTTCTATCTATGATTTCTCTTGCACTTGCACACACTTGAACCATCCATATATGGCTGAAATCTGCAGAAAATATTCATAATGTATCTGGTAATTTATTGCAATAAAGCATATTAATTGCCCTATTTTTTTAAGGACATGTATTCGTTTCTTGCGTTGTTTATATACCGACATTTACGCTCCACTGTTAGAATTCCTTTAGAACGTCGAGCACCTGTTTCATATACACTCTTTGCTTGGCTTGTGGTGAACTGTCCGTCGGATACTCCTTTCGCCGGACTAGAGAACTCTTGCACAAGGCCTCTGTAAGTCTCCTCTGATCATGGATTCCCACATGGTCGACGAGCCGGTTGTACCCTAACACCTATGATACCCTTTAGGGATATATGATCCAAACGGCTGTTAGAAGTTGCTCTTACCTTGAATCACGTCGGACCTATGTACTTGTGCATAACATGGCCAGCGGGAAGACCGTGAATTCCACCTGACTGCCAATACGACGTGCGCGTGTTGTGCAACTGTTACTATCGCTTGTTTACTCGTCGCATTACGTGCAATGTCCACTAGCTCTCATCTGTACTCTACTCGCTCGTCTATTCACGTTCACTCCACTTTCTCATCTATTCATCTAGTGCTCTCATCTACTTCTTGGTATTCTATATTGGCCATTGATTGATTGTCTAAAGATAAACATATAACCAATGCCTGGCAATATATAAAGGGCCGATCTGGTCCTGGGATGTGCGCCTGAAAGTGCTAGTGCCCATGGGAGTTAAATGATCAGAGTGTTTGGCATTACACTCAAGTGCTATCTATCTCGACTATCTATATGACAATCAAAAACACAAAACGTGATATACTCTCTCGATGTCTAGAATGACAAACAAGTGCTATACTCGTCGTGCTATTACTATACTTGTGCTAGTTGTGCTATGGCCATCCTGCTATTCGTGTTATACTGGATGTGCTACTTTGGAAACTATACTCGCTCTTGTGCTATTGTGCTATCTCTTGCTATTTTGACTCTCTTGTACCTGCTATCGTTAGATACTCTGCCATTAAATGCATAATTAATTATAGCCTGCTTGAGCCTGAGATTTAAGTCCTACTGGGCGTTATCGCTCACCCTACGTTATTTGATGTTGTGTTCTCAGGTGAGACCGAGGATGACACATACACTCAAGAGGAAGGAATGACCAAGAGTGAAGCCAGGAGTACCCTCGAGTCATTATGTTATCTTAGAGTTGTAGTTAGTTATTTCCTGTTTTTGCAATGTAATTGGGCCCTATGGAATGGCTCTGATATTAGTGGTTGTAACTAGACATTGGAATAGTTTAATGAGAATGATTTGCTTTAGTATCATTCAATGTGTAATGGTTTGATGTCTAGTATTTGCTCTATACCTTTTTCTTGCAACTGCATTCGCGCTCCGATATTCCGCGTTGGGGCGTGACAGTTTTGTGGTATCAGAGCTACTGAAGACCTTGGGTTTACTAGCTGACAGACGCCCCGGAAACCTATGTAAGCACCTGTTACACACAATGTGGGCCACACACTGGACACCATAACGAATATAAGATGATCCGAACAGTCGATATGTTACATTACTATCACCTAAAAAAAATTTCATCATCAAAATTTAAAGCAGAACCCGATCTCAAAGATTTTCTTTTACAATTAACAGGGTACTATCACCTAAAGAATTAAAAGCTTACTCAAACAAATATGGATACATCTTCATCATTTCCTCTGCTAGTTCCCAAGTATCCTCACCACCTTGTCTTTTTTCCCATCTAACTTTCACTAAATCAATATTCTTATTCCTGAGCTTTTGGGTTCCGTGGCCTTTGATATGTATTGGATATTCTGGCATAGTCATATCTGGCTTTAATTCACTCCTCTGATAACTAACCACTTGGGATGGATCTTCAATGTACTTTCTGAGCATAGAAACATGGAATACATTATGGACATCTGTGAAGTATACTGGCAGATCTAACCTGTAAGCTGTCTCGCCTAATCTTTCTATTATTTGGAACAGACCTACATATCTGGGGCTCAACTTGCTTCGCTTGCTTAATCTAAATACACCTTTAGTAGGAGAAACTTTCAAAAATACATAATCCCCCACCTCAAACTGTAATGGTCTGCGTCTGTTGTCAGCATAACTCCTTTGTCGACTCTGTGCTATTGCAACTTTTCTTTAATAAACTTAACTATTTCTGCACATTGTCTAATTAACTTTGGACCCAGAACCTGCCTCTCTCCTATCTCATGCCAATTCAATGGTGTCCTACATGGTCTACCATATAATGCCTCATAAGGTGCAATTCCAATACTTGCTTGATAACTGTTATTATATGCAAATTCAACCATACTCAAATGACGTTCCCATATTCCTCCCCAAACCAAGCAACAGGCCCTCAACATATCTTCTATTGTCTGGATGGTCCTTTCTGTTTGTCCATCTGTCTGTGGATGATATGCGGAACTATATCTTAACGCAGTGCCAATTACCCTTTGCAAACATCTCCAAAAGTCTGAGGTGAATCTTGGATCTCGATCTGAAACAATAGTAAATGGAATTCCATGCAATGGTATTATTCTTTCCACATATAATTTGGCTAGCCTGTCCACTGACCATGACATATTAACTGGTAGCAGTTTGCAAACTTTAGTCAGTCTATCAACAAAAACCCAAATGCTATTGTGACCTGCTGAGCTGGGTAAGCCCACTATAAAATCCATAGCTATATCATCCCATTTCCATTGTGGTATGGGCAAAGGTTGCAACAAACCTCCTGGTCACTGATTTTCTGCTTTTGCTTGCTGACAGACGGCACATCTTGCTATAAATTCTACAATTTCTCTTTTCATGATTGGCCACCAGAAAAGACCCTTCATTCCCTGATACATCTTAGTACTGCCTGAATGAATAGTATATCTTGATCTAGGGGCCTCCTCTAACACTTTCTGTCTGATTCCTGCATCAGCTGGAACAACACTCGGCCTTTTAATCTGACTACATTATCATGCCCCAAAGTTACCTCCTCTATTCATAGAATATCTACCAAGTTCTCATCTACTTTCTGGGCTTCAACTATCTGTCTGTAAAGAGAAGGTTCAACTGCACTATTCGCCAACACTGCTCTCTACAGACTATTTGGCACATATAAATAATTATCTGCTATCTCTTCATATAATTTCCATTCTCTGATCATAAGTTGATTCATAATAGCTTTTCTGCTCAGTGCATCAGCCACAACATTTGCTTTACCTGGATGGTATCCCAAACTGAAGTCATAATCTTTCAAATATTCCATCCATCTGCGTTGCCTTAAATTCAAATCTTTTTGAAAATATATATTTCAAGCTTTTATGATCTGTAAATATTTCAAATCTTTTCCATATAAATAATGCTGCCAGATCTTCAAAGCAAATACTACCGCTGCCAATTCTAAATCATGAGTCGGATAATTCTCTTCATGCTTCTTTAACTGCCTAGAAGCATAAGCAACCACTTTTCCATGCTGCATTAATACTGCCCCTAATCCTCTTCTGGATGCATCTGTATATATCACAAAACCACCACTTCCTGAAAGAATTTCTAATATTGGTGCTGTAGTAAGCCTCTTTTTCAATTCAGCAAAGCTGCGCCTGCACTCAGAAGACCACACAAAAGAAACTCCCTTCCTGGTCAACTTGGTCATTGGGGCTACTATTTTAGAGAAATCTTGAATAAATCTTTATAATAAACCTGCAAGACCCAAAAAGCTTCTGATCTCTGACACTGTTTTTGGCTCTGCCCACTTCAACACTGCTTCTACTTTCGCGGGATCTACTGCAACTCCTTCACTAGAAATCACATGACCCAAAAACTATATCTCTTTCAGCCAGAATTCACACTTACTGAACTTAGTATACAGTTGATGCTCTCTCAATGCCTGCAAGGTGATTCTTAAATGGGCTGCATGTTCCTTTTCTGATGCTGAATATATCAAGATATCATCGATAAAAACTACTATAATTGATCCAGATATGGATGAATATTCTATTCATCAAGTTCATAAATAATGCTAGCGCATTAGTCAACCCATTACTACAAATTCATAATGTCCATACCTAGTCCTGAAAGCTGACTTTTCAATGTCTTCCTCATTAATTCTCAACTGATGATATCATGATCTTAAAACAATCTTGGAGAACACCTTTGCTGACTGAAGCTGGTCAAACAAATCATCTATTCTTGGTAGAGAATACTTGTTCTTGATGGTAACCTTATTCAATTGTCGGTAATCTATACACATCCTCAGACTACCATCCTTCTTTCTAACAATAGTACTGGCGCACCCCACGGTGAGTGACTTGTCCTGATGAAAAATTTCTCTAATTACTCCTGCAACTGCTTCTTTAACTCTTTTAATTCTGGGTGCCACCCTGTATGGTGCCTTTGATATCGGCATACTGCCTGGTTCTAACTCAATAGTGAAATCTATCTCTATCGCGACGCTAGCCCCGACAAATCTTCTGGGAATACATCTATAAATCTCTAACCACTGGCACAAACTCTACAGATTTATGAGACTCAACCAGACTCACAAAAGCAAGATACGCTACACATCTTGCATTAATTAATCTTCTAGCCTGAGCGCAGAAATGATAAACTTAGGAGAATAAAAGGGCATACCTTGAAATTCAAAAGTTGTCCATCAGGTCTACAAAACCTGACCTTCTTCTTTCTACAGTCTACCAGAGCACCATAAGCCTCTAACCAATCCATACCCAGAATCAAATCATACTCTTTTAAGACAAAGCATACAACTTTGCCCGCAACTGATTCCCATGAATCATAATTGGTACCTCATCTAAATAACAGAAGTAAGTATAAAATCATCGGTAGGAATCTCAACCACCAATTCACACTACTTTCTTCTATGGGATGAGCCAGACTATCCAAGAAATCTTCAGAAATAAATGAATGAGAAGCCTGGATCAATTAATTTTCTAGATGAGAAATCAAAGATCGATAGTATACCTTCAATGAGATTTGATGCTTCTGCCTGCGCCCTGGTGATTGCCATCACCCGACCTCGACCTCCTCTCTAATAAGGGGTTCCTCTGCCTCTCTCTACTGACGGCTGATATGTCTGCTGCTGCTGCTGAGTCCCTTTACCATAACCATATCCTCGAGACGGACAATCCCTGGCATAATGTCCTAGCTGACCACAAGCATAACATATGACCTCCCGAAAAGTTGTGGGTTGACTTGCGGTACTCTGCTGTGACTCCTATGGAACCGGTGGCCTGTAGCAACACCCTTGCTAGAAACCACCCTACTGGAAACCATATTGCCTGCCTCTGCCTCGTCCTCGTCCTTCGAAGAATTTCTTAATTTGCTTGCCGCACTTTGCTATCCCAGACGATGATGCTCCTGAGGGTGCATTCCTTTGCTGATGCCCTGCGACTGCTGGGGAAGTCGGAAGCTGCCTGAACCTCCCGCCTGAGACTGACTTTGCCTAGCCTGCAAAGTCCTCTCCAACACAGCTGCCCGCTGTGCCGCCTCCTCTACTGTCCTACACATTAGTGGAGCTACTGCATCCTGCAACTCAGACCTCAAACCTCTAATTAAATACTCTACCATTATTGCATGATCGTCACCACATAAGGGGCATATCTACTTAATGCCATGAATCTCATCTGATATTCCAACTCAGACCATCTCCATTGTTGCAAAGTTCTAAACTACTCCCTTTTTGCTTGTTGGATCTGTAGTGGAAAGAACGTGTCATTGAAAACCGTCAAAAATTCTGGCCAAGTAATTCCATCTTCTGTCCTTCCTGCAAAAATAGTCTGTAACTTGAGTCTCCACCATTCTTGAGCAAATCCCCTCAGCTGATAAATAGCAAGAATGACTCTGTCCTCCTGCAGACACCTCATTGTCACAAATACTCTGTCGATCTCATGTATCTAATGCTCTGCAGTATCTGGGTTAGGGCCTCCTGAGTAAGTAGGGGGCTGTAACCTCAGAAACCTCTCCACAAGAGCTATGGAATCCTCTATGGTAGCTGGCCTTACTAGTACTGTAGGTGCACAGGTACTACAGGAGGTACCTCAACTCCTACTGGGGGTAAAACTGGGGCTGCTGCACTCCCTCCTCAACAACTGGTATCGCTGGCTGTGCGGGTCTTGGCTGATCCATCCTCATACGGATCTCCATAAGAGTTTCCCAAATCTGTTCAATCATCCTCTGGGTACGATCCTCCGGATCATCACCACCTCCTCCCCAATCTCTTCGATCTGCCATTTCTGATCCTACACAAACAATTTTCCAACCACACAATACAACACATATCAACACAAAAACCCAGGGTCAACTACCAGCAGTGGGCTTAAGTAAAGAATAGGCTATGTAAATTTCCTATTCCTTAACATTTATACGGACTATGCTATGATACCAACTGTGACGGACCACATCGTTCCAACCCGTAACCTGATAACGAGCCTGATACGACTCTGCCTCCCGCGAACGAGCCGAAGCTTCGCAAGGGATATCATTCACACATGTCCATAGAAATATAAAGGAAACTATAGAAAAGAAGTAAACATTCCATTCCACAAATATTTACATGGGATTTACATAGCCAGTTTCTCAACTAAAACCATAAACTAGTACAACAGAACTTGGGGCATACCCCGAGGTGTACAAAGAGAGAAAATTACACTGCTGGTGGTGGCGTAGACCCTACTCTGCTACGGTGCGGCCCGGAACTAGAAGACGGTTGGGAAGCCTCCTGCTCTCCCTCACCTGAAAGGAGTAGGGGGGTGAGCCTCACTAGTCACTGGCTCAGTAGGGAAACTCCCTCAAAGTAACCGAACAAACCACAACTCAAGTAACTAAGCAGAAAGCTACTCTAGAGCAAATTATAGAATTATTTAAGAAAGATATTAAAACTGTAATTTACTTACTGCTTGCTGACCTCGAACGTAATGTTAATAAAAACGAAAAACCCAAACAGGTGTACGACCTAAGTAGTAAACGCCAAACTCGGGTCGCGTAGCCTGGCTTGCGACACCAGCAACCAAACCGGACAAACACACAGGTCTACCTCTCAGTCTCGCAGCCATGGACGAAAGGTCCAGCTGCCGGTCCACTTAAACAAGCCAAGAACTGTGGAGTCCAACCAACACCACTCCTTCGGACCACACTGCCGCAGGCCCATGCTTGGCACCTTTAGGGACTCCGGCCTGAGCTCCCTAAAGTGAGGCATTAGAAACAGCACTAGCTGGGACCCAGTACGTCTACTGGTGTCCGTAACCCCCAACCACGAGCGCGCTACAAGCGACTAAACAACAAACTCTCACAACTCGCTGTCCCTGTCGTCTTTCCCTCAGTCGGACGGCAACTCTCCTCGAGGGCGAGGGTGTCCAGGAAGACGACAAGACCCTGACGGTACCACTGCCCGGGACAAACCCCGAGCACACCCACGTGTGGCTCACCTCGGAACCTAGGGCTCCCAACTATAGAGGTAACCACGGAAGGCGTAACACTACTTGCTACACACACAAAAACTCGTGTACGCTACGCAAACCACGTGAACACATATGGGTCACTGAAACCAGCCACACACACACAACCACGTGAGCCTACAGCTCACCATGTGAACCGCACTCCCAAGGAGCACAACAGGTGCCAAAGCACCGCTAACCACTTCTACACATATCAGATAATCATACCATGTATCAGTTAAACAAATACAGATACATGCATTAACATTTACATGCAAGAAGTATCCCACGGCTGTGATCGCGACAGAGGGCCAGGTCGCGTTCAGATAGCGACGCCTCGACATGTCGCAACCAAGATAGCGAACGTGACGTATCGTCCTGTCGTGATTTGATCGCGACAGGGGAGACCGTCGCCTTCGCAGGCGAAAAACCCTATCTGAGTCCGCTTCGCCAGAAAACACTAAAAACCTGCCAAACATGGTTTCTAATCCATTTTTCATGCTCTTTGTGATGTCCTAGCATGCCATCTATGGTTCTTAAAGCTGTAAACACATCACACGGCACACACACAGCAATTCCACAAAGGAAAAGGGTACAATCCCCCTACTTTGATGAAGAACACTAAAACGGGCGATATAACCCGATGTTTCTCCCTCTCCACACACGATCCTCGCGGTGAGAACACGACCAACCAAGGCCAACGAGCCCGAATCACCTAGAATCCCACGAGCAAAACCTCCCCTGGCTGAGCAGAGCTTGTGAAAGCTCTAATCTGCCAGGGTTTCTTACAAACGCAGCTCGGTTGGGAACGCGACATATCGCTACGTCGCGGCCAGGTCGAGACGCGGCTGCCCGTCGCGATTCGCCTGTCGATGTCAGCACACCCGTCTCGCGCATGACACGTGGCGCGCATGCAGACGACGAGCCAAAACAACGACAATCAAAATGCGACGTCTCCGGGTGTCGCGACGAGAATGCGACGAGCCCCTCTATCGTGTTCAAAGACAGAGAACAAACCTGCATTTTGAGCCAACTAGCCAGCTCACAACGCCCCGGAAACCTGTGTAAGCAACTGCTACACACAATGTGGGCCACACACTGGCCACCACAACGAATATAAGACGATCCGAACAATCGATATGCTATAGAGAGAGAGAGAGAGAGAGAGAGAGAGAGAGAGAGAGAGAGAGAGAGAGAGAGAGAGGAGAGGAGAGAGAGAGAGGTACCTAGAAAGCATGCGGTGCAGGAGGATACAAACTTGGAGGGGGGGGGCTTGGGGCACTCCTTGTGATAGGGAGTCATTTTTTAAATGGAAGTAAATTACAGAGGGTTATTTCTGAATATTAGGATTATAAAGAGTCACATTAAATATTGACAAATTACATGGGATTATATGTTAAAACAAAGGGACAATTAATTGTTGGTCCCTGGAAGGGATGTGACATTATTTTCAGGGCCTTAGATTTTCCCACACCGTCCAATCCCTGCTTTATGCATGATTTACTTTTAGGTCCCTGTCGTTAACCCCCCATTATCCCCCCCCCCCCCCCCCCCAGCGATTCTTTCACTGCGAAAGTGTGTAATACGTAATTATATACTTACAGAGTTACATGTGTAAGTGCGTAAATATGTAAATCTTGTAACTGCGTAAGTATGTAGTTACATACTTATGCAGTTACATATGTAACTCTGTAAGTATGTAAGCACATAGTTTTTTACGCTTTATATTTTTAAGTATTTCTTCTTGTAACTGTGTAACATGATATGAAATAGTTATATAGTTAATTGTGTAACTACGTAAGTATGTAATTATCTAGTTTTATTCTACGAAAGTCTGTTTGTAAGTACATACTTATGTAGTGTGTAACTACGTAAGTATGCACTTACAGAGTTACATATGTAACTGCGTAAGTATGTAATTCCTATTACTACATAAGTATGTAATTACATACTTATGCAGTTACACATGTAACTCGTAACTACATAGAGATTTTGTAAGTTTGTAACTCTGTAACTAGGGCATACCTAGTTGCAGACTTACATAGTTTCAAAAGAACTTACCTAGTTATCAAGGCTTACCTAGTTACTTACCTAGGGCTTACCTAGTTATAGAATTACATGCGACGACCCTCCTTTTACCGGTACGATTATACCAATCCACGTCGGTATAGTGAGTCTCGTCACAGTGGGACATTGATCCAAGCATTAACACACATGATTGAGATGTTCATAAATACAAAATTCAGAGTAGCGGAAGTAAAAGAACTACTTGTCATTTCATTTCATCATCCACATTTACATACATGATTCATATAAGAATTTTAAGATCTAAAGTCCACATAATGAAATACTAAAACCAGATTACATATCTCGTCACAATTTCATAATAGTTCTACTACAATGCCTCATTACATACTATGAAAGCAAAAGTCACAATGTCGACTCCGCCAAGCTACTCGCCACGCTCGGAGTCACTCTCCACCGTCTCCTCCAAAGGTGTCGGGTCACCAACTAAACCTGTATGCCGAAGCAAGGAGTGAGTCTAAAAGACTCAGCAAATAACTTCATATACATCATTCATCCATACATCGCAGTAGGTTCTACATTCCAATTCACGAAGCAAAACATATAACATACTTGAACATTGATAAGAGACAACCTATCATGGTATTTCTACAAAGTTTAAAACATATGGTACATGATTTAAGACATTCCAAAATAAATATCCTATCACAGGCTTACTACTCATTCAATCACATTAAGCTACAACATGATAGCAACTAACATGGGGTTCTCACATGCATAAAAGGAAACATTCCTATCTTGGTTTTTACACATTCTTGCACATGCACACTATCATTTCATACACTTAAAGGTTGCTGTTATAACATTATTTCACATTAACATATCATGGATCACGATTTCACAATCTAAGACATTGGTTTCACATGTTTGCACAATTACTCGTTCACATAGTTCTCTTTTTACACATTGCACGTTTACACATATCACACCACACAATTTACACATATCCACATTCACATTTCACAATTTAGTGCCTCGACACATAGTCCAAACCACCATTAGAAGGACACATCACATACACATAACACATAGACACCACCTAGGCAATACAGTGACGACTCTTGGACTGCGCAGACCGGGAGAACAAGTCTCCACCCTAACCAGTGGTACTTGTCCACCTCCAGGATTTCATCCTAATGCCCTTAGGATCTTAACACATTGAACCTTCCCATGGAGACTTTTCCATGGTACGGTTCCACGGCCCTCTATGGAAGCAGTGTCACACATGGCACAGTCTTACACATTACACATTCCAATATTTTTTTATTTTTTTTTACACACATATTACACATGATATACACATGTCTTCACATTCTCCCACTTATACACATGGCTCTGTTTTCCTATTCATGATACTACTGTCGACAAAAATTAAAACATTCAGTACCTTACACTAATCAGGTTAAAACATACATAATCAACCAGGTTCATATTAGCATGCGTTGAACACTCGTTTCCGCATGGAAATTTCATAGAGCACTTCACAGTTATCCAAATAACATGAGAATTTAACCACAGACTAATTTCAGGTTTATGATCACACATGCAAATTTTCATATTTTTCTGAACTACACGGAATTTACAAAAATTAAAACATTCAATTTCATGCCATTTATAATTCAATTTATCATGGAACATAACATGAATGTCGATTTGACCATTCACAGGTCTGTACCTATCATTCATAATGTCACAGAAATTTTGCCCGAAACTTTTGCACAACATGCAATTTTCGAAATTTTAAAACAATCTAGGCATGCTCTTTATTTTCTAATACGGAAATTATATCAAGTTTCATATCATGGGAACATTCCCAAATTTTTGGGACATGGACTGTCATGCATTTACATCATCTGGAAGTTTTATTGAAGTCTAATTACACATGGATCATGCAAACAGTAAGCTACCATACCCATGATCTTTATTTCACATGCATTTCACATAATTCTAACAACTTAGATAATTCACAGAAAAGTATAAAGATCTCACAAACACATTCCATTAACCATATTACAAAACATATAGTGTGTACAATATATCCTCATGCGAAAACACATCGAAAATTTATCATATAGAAGGAGAGAACAGCTCACTGTTCTGTCCTGAAGAACTTAACGGCATAGTCTGGCAGTTATAGGAGATTAACGACAATATCGTTGGCCGCTAATCGAAGAGCTTGACGGCAAGGGATCTTGCCGTCAAGTTCTGATTTGTGCAAAAAGACAGACCGAGCTCCAAATACAAGAAGAATGGGGGGATCCAGGACACGATAAAATCTCATAAAAATGATAGAAACCTCCTAGACACATACATGGACAAAGTGGGTGGGTTACTTGCCTCTTGTAAAATCCCAAAGGGGTGAAAATGGGCGATGAAGCTCTCCTTGGGCAGTCCCAAGAAGCCTCCAAAACACCTTCACTCCGTCTCCTGTGGTGTTGTAGCTTCCAATCCGAGGTCGGGGAAGCCTCCTCTTATGTCCAAGCTAGCTTCTAGTCGCTGTAGATCGCCAGATGAAGCTCCAAGTAGCCGGATCTGAGCTCTCAAAGCTCAGGTTTTCTCACAAGGCTTAGGGTTTCTCTCCTTCTCCTTGCAAAGAGCCAAGAGAAGGTTTTGGGTTACAAAAAGGGTTTGTTTATAGGAGAGAGACCTCTCAACTCACGCAGGGGTGATGTGAAGGCTTGAGAGCCGTTGGGGACGTCTCCCCAATGGTTGAGGTAGCTTGCCCCCGAAATTTCGGGGTCTGCTGCGCATTGAGTTTCAGAGAGCTAGACGTCCACATCCATGGCCGCCTACTTAAGTGTTGGCGTCCATCGGGGTGGACGCTGACTCCTCATGGGCGTCCATCCATGTTGACACCAACTTGGCCTTCGGCCAGAGCTTAAAACACGCAGAAAACCATGCTTACACTCTACATATTTACATGACATATATGTAATATGATATACACACTACTACAACACGAAATCAAGCAATATTCACAATTAATATACACATGCTTACGCAATATACCAAGATAACATTGTACATAAGTATCTACATACGCATACAAGATATACATATATATATATATATACAACATGACTTAACACATAATAAAATGACAAACAATTCGAGGGCCTTACTTTACATGTGTAATTCTTGTAACTGTGTAAGTATGTAATTTCTGTAACTACGTATGTAGTTAAAGAGTTACATGTGTAACTCTGTAACTACATGTAAGTGTGTAATTACACTTGTACATATTAAGTAACTACACATATAACTCTGTAACTACATGCTCTATAACTACACATGTAATTACAGAGTTAAATAGTATGTAATTCAGAGACTCCATAACTAGGTAAGTCCCTGGTAATTAGTTAATTACAAAGTTACAGAAAAGCTTACTTGTGTAAGTGTGTAATTACATATATAACTCTGTAACTAGATAAGTCTCTAAAACTAGGTAAGCCTTTCTGAAACTATGTAAGTCCTTTCAACTATAACTATGTAACTCAAGGATCTGAAAATAAGTTCCCAAAATCAATGATTGATTGGTAATTCTCGCAGTAAGTAAGCAAATACTTATTTCTGTAAATTATTAAGTACTTACAGAGTTACATGTGTAACTGCATATGTATGTAATTACATATTTACGTAGTTACATGATTTACATACATGCACAGTTATGTATGTAACTCTATAAATATGTAATTACGCAGTTACACACATTCGCAGGTGAAACAGTCGTGGAGGAGATAACGGAGAATTAACGGCAGAGACTTAAAAATAAATTCTGCATAAAATAGGTGCTAGATAGCGTGAAAAAATCTGACAAGAATCTAAAAATAATGTATCCCTACGACAAACTAACAATTATTTCTCTCTAAAACAAATCCCAAACAATATATTTTAACCTATTCTTCTGCAATTTGACACGAGTTCTTTTTCTGCAGCATGCACCCCCGTATGATTGCCATTTGCCAAAAGCTACACTTGTCAATTTGACGGTGTTATCTTACTAAACAACTCCTCACCGATATTAGAACCGTTCAAGAATTTACATGTCTGTGGCCAGCCAAATCCGACAAAACGCAAGACGCATGAGAGCCTACCACGCCAGACCTGCCTCGGAAGAGACAGAAAAAGGAATCATATGATTGCCAACGGGATGTGGGCTGGAAGCGTCATACTTGACAAGAGAGCTTACCAGTCGACTAGCCCGACAAGACTAATAATTTCAGTCCAATCAAGAAATTTCCGCATCCGAACTAGAAAAGACTCTCTGATTAGATCACATTTATAATTTATGTATGTTTAGCATTATAAAACATTCTGTGATGGTGGAACATAGTACAGAATACTTGTCAAAAAAACATAGTACAGAACTGGCTCTAATCTGTGAAATCTAAAGGTCATGTTTGGTATCGGGACAGGGTGAAATATAGTGTGGTGATATCTCTATTATTGGTTTGTTATGGTTCTATTCACAGGGATAAGAAGAGATAAGGGGAATGGGATTATCTCTTAAACCCTGGATAATACCGGGGATAAGTCATTCCATGGGACCCTGGAATGGCGTATCCCCAATTCCCCAACCCCGAAATTACCTTCCCGAGGCAATGTCTTATCACACCCCACCCATTTCTTTCGCCCTCGTGCCTTGGCTCTCCGTCCTCTACCATTTCCACTCGACAGGATTGGAGTTCCTCCCCGGGGCGACTGCTCTGCTGAACGACGGCGAAAGGGATGATCCCCGGCGATCTCCACATCACAGCGACTGCTCGTCGGCGTCGAAAATAGTTGACGCCTCTGGCGCTCTCGTGTACCACGGAGAGCGCCTCCTCCAAGTCGTTTTCGAACGCACCATCAGCAGACGTTGTGAGCTCCTTCCCTCTTCCATCTGCTTCTTCCTTGCTATGTCAAAAACCTTTGGACAGATTGTCATCGTCAGCCTTCCCTCTTCCATCTGTCTTCCTTTCTATGTACAAAAACCCTTCCATAGTTTCTTATCGTGACATGCTACCTTCACTCATTCCTAGCCATTCTGTTCCTGTACTAGGGCACACACAAGGTCTTTTTAGTCTTCGCCTTTCTTTCCCTCTTCCATCGTCTTCTTCCTCTGTGTGTACAAAAACCCTTCAACGGCTTCTTGTCGTCGAAGGTTGTTTTAACTCCTTCCCCTTTACTGAGAGTGGTCTGGCCATTGTCTTACAGGGCACGGACATGACTTTGTATTGTTGGTTGTGAAAGTATTATTCCGTAAGAACTCATATTCCAACCATGTATGTGCATCTACTTTATGTACGGTTTCATGTTTAAATGTGGTACCCTACTTGCAGTACGCATTTTGTGGTTTTATTGAAATCCTTCCTTAATATACTCACGATTCGACTGTGTTCCATAGTTTTTCTATTTCGACTGTTGCGTGTGTACATGTTTCAATACATATATGTTAGTAGGCTGTAGTAGTGTCATATGTAAACTAATGATGTCTTCTGTTATATTCACTGATGAACTTGTATATTATTGGATCTTTTTCTACTTTAATCATACTGTGTTCGCTCATTATATTTTTTGTAGTGTCATATGTAGGTAATGATGTCTTATGTTATTTGCAATGAGATTGTATTACTGGGTCTTTTTTTACTTTAATGAATACTGTGTTGGCTCACTTACATTTGTTGTACTGTCCTATGTAAACACATTTGTCTTCTGCTATTTCCCTTCTTCAACTTGTCTATTAAATATTCCCTTTTTAGTTTAAACATACGGGGTGTTGCCTCACTGAATTCTGTTGTAAAGTAAGGTGCAAACTATTCATTTCTTTGCTGATTTTCATTGTTCAGTGTTACATATTACGTATTCCCTTTTTAGTATAAAGATACTATGTGTTGGCTCACATATTTTTGTTGTATAGTAATGTGTAAACTAATGATTTCTTTGCTTATTGTCACTGTTTAGTGTTAGATATTACATATTCCCTTTTTAATTGAATCATGGTGGGTGTTGGCTCACTTATTTTTAATTTTAAAGTAATGTGTCATCTTTTGACATCTTTGCTTATTTTCACTGTTCAGTGTTAGATATTACATATTTCCTTTTTAGTTTAATCATGGTGGGTGTTCCCTCACTTATTTTTCGTCACAAAAGAATGGCCATAGAAACAAAGACGGGTCCCTAATTGGAGGGGAGAATGGTGATCAAGTACTCGTCGACATCTTAGTTGAGCACAAAGTCCAGCATGATGGGTTTGTAAATGGGACATTTACAAAAGAGGCTTGGAGGTTGGCACTGCGGCAGTTCAATGACAAAACACATTTGTCTTACACACTGTTGACTTGGAAAATGGGTTCAAGAACCTGAAAAAATGGTTGCTATGTACGTTAATCTTAAGAGTAGGTCTAGTTGGGGTGGGATGATGAAAGAAACATGCCAGTGCCACCTCAGAAGATGCTTGGGATGAAATGATCGCGGTATGTGTATACAATACATAAGTTTGGTCATATTTCAAATGTCTATACCATTGACAAGTTAGAAATTGTGATTTTTCAGATTAATAAAGATTACAAGACTCTGAAAGGAAAGTCCTTTAATTTTATGGACCAAATGCACATTATTACTGCCACTTCAATGGCAAGGGGTGACCTAGGTGCAGGGGACCTTGGAAACTCTTACTTGGACCAACGTGATGAACCTAACATGGATGATGATGACCTATTCTTAGACATGAATGAAAATGATGGTGACCCTAATCCTCCTGACAACCAGCAGCCCACTTTGACTGAAGACATACCACCACAGACTACTGATCATGCCCCCACCCCCAACAGCACACCACACAACACTGCTACTGTTGCGCAGACATCAAGTAGAAAAAAAAAGACGTTTCTCATATTCATGCAATGATTCACTTGAAAAGATTGCCAAGTTAGGAGAGGAGAGGCTAGCCCTTCAAAAAGAGGCCCTGGAGCTCCAGAAGAGTGTTGCTCCCCCAGTTTCTTCTGCATTGGACCAATTAATGAAAGTGGATGGTGTGACGGAACGCCTCGGCCAAGCCCGTTAAACCGATAACGTACTTGATCCGAGTCCGCCTCTCGCGAACGGCCGAAGCCTCGCAAGGGAAACCAAAACCACAGTCCGTGTAAAACAAAGGAACACACAATTTTATATATAATGCACAAGTTACATAGCCAATTTTCCACAAAAACTAAAAAGAAGTACAAAAGCCTGGGCATACCCCGAGGTACAACTACAAAAAGAAACAACTAACTATACTACTCAACACTACACTGCTGGAGCTGCTACTACACAGCTGGAACTACTCCGCTGGAGGTACTGACCCTGCACCGCTACGGCGCGACCCTGAACTGGACGACGGTTGAGAAACGTCCTCCTCGCCTACACCTGTGGGGGTAGGGGTGAGCCTCGCTAGTCACTGGCTCAGTAGGGAACTCCCCCAACACCGAGCAAACCAAAACCACAGGTACAAAAGCAGTAAACAATACCAACAATTTATAGAACAGCTAAGCAGAATATTAAAGCTGTAAAAGTACTCACCGTCTGTCGTCTACGAGAAACAACTGTAATAATTAAACGGAAAACCAGTACAGGTGTACAAGCTAAAGTAGAGACAGCCAAACACGAGCCACGTGAACTGGTTCGTGACACCAGAAACTGACTCGAACAAGCTAACATAGGTCTACCTCTCAGTCTTGCAGCCACGGACGAAAGGTCCAGCTGCCGCTCCACGTGAAAGGTCAAGCAACTGTGGAGACCAACTAAACACCACCACCTGCAGACCACACGGTCACAGGCCATGCCTGGCACCTCAGAGACCCTGGCCTGGGCTCGCTAGAGTGAGGCACTGGAAAAGGACTAGCTGGGGACCAGTGTCGACTACTGGTGTCCGTACCCCAACTACGAGCGCGCTACAAGTGACTAAAGACAAACACAAGTGTCACTGTCCCACTGTCATCTTTCCCTCAGCCGACGTGCAACTCAAACACAAGAGTGAGGGTGTCCAGGTCAGACGACACAGACCTCGACGGTACAACGCAAGTACCAGGACAAAGCCTCGAGCTAACAGCCTGGCTCCAAAGAACCTGGGGCACCCAACTGGAGAGGTAACCACGGTAGGCGTCGTACTACTCGCACGTACACAAAACCACATGCACGTCATACACAAACCACGTGAAACCTCACATAAACCACAAGTAACCACGGTCCACTACATGTGAACCCAACTGACTCACGTAAACAACGCGCAGTCACTGAAGTAAATAGCTAATTGCATACCTTGTATGCTAAACACGAAAACCATGTGCACTCAGTGCATCTTATGTGTCAACACACATGCATTAACGATAAATACTGTAATTAGTCATTTCTGTACATAACCAGTACGCGGCAACATCGACTGCCGCTTACAACAAGTCAACGGCAAGAGACCTGGTCGTTAACATCTTGGCTGAGGAGCTTGGCGACAAACGATGTGACGCCAAGTTCTCCGGCCTTATACTGCAGAAAACCTAATCTGGCTCTGCGGGCTTTCCAACCATTCTAACTACAGAAAAACATACAAATGCAGTTCCTTTAGCATGCTAGAACCCAATACAACCCATTACAACATGCTTCGGACATTAAACTACTCAAACCACCCATTATCCCCGCATGGTGCAACATGATCCGAAAACACATTACCATGCTGATTCAAGTGGGTTTGTCATGTTTTAATGTTTCTACGGAGCTACCAGGGTTTGTCCCCTACCTCAGAACACGCTAGAATCTCCCACAATCTCCGGTTCACGCCGAGCCCTCCGCGAGCTTCCACGGGAATTGCACCACACCGCGACATTTCCTCGCGTAATTCGGCAACGCCACGCGTTCTACGATCGTCCAACACTCTTCGGAACCTGTTGGAAGCTTCAGAGACACGGGGCAGCAAGCTGGGGCAAGAGGAGAGAGAGTGAGCTGAGAGAACTGCTCTCGAGTGACCCTATAACCTGCAGAATTCTCAGGTTGGCATCAACCCCCAGGCCGCCAACAGCAACCGCCACCCTTAGCGTCCACATCTACTGCCGCCAAGTTCAAGCAGTCAACGTCCACTAACCTGGACGCCAACCAGTCAACGGCCACCCCTGGCCGCCAACTCCAACTGAACAGCAACAGGTCCCGTTTCATTTCAGGACCAACCTTGCTCTTCACTTGCTCAAGCCACACATTCACATCATACATTCCACACAACTAACTCACACATGATCCGCATGGATCCGAAAGGCACGCGACGTTACATTACTATCATCTAAAAAGAAAATTCGACCTCGAAATTCATAACACAACTCAAAAAACAACAATTAAATATACACACTTTACAAGCACTATCATCTACAAAAGAAAATACAAAGGCTTACATAAATAGATAGGATACCCTTTAGCCTTTCTCGGCTAACTCCCAGGTATCCTCACCACCAACCTATTTTCCCATCTCACTTTAACCAACTCAATTTCTTATTCTCAGCTTCTTCATCTTCGATCTGTGATCTGCACCGGATACTCTGGCATAGTCATGTCCGGTCTCAGGTCACCACTTGATATCGAATTATCTGAGCTGGATCTTTAATACACTTTCTCAACATGGAGACATGGAAAATATCATGCACATCTGCAAAATCAGCTGGCAAATCCAATCTATAAGCTGCTTCCCCATCCTTTCTAACACTTGAAAGGGTCCCACATATCTCGGGCTCAACTTTCCAGACTTGCCAAATCTCATAATACCTTTACGGGGGGAAACTCTCAGAAAAACAAAATCTCCCACCTCAAACTGAAGTGGTCTCCTCCGAACATCTGCATAACTTTTTGTCCGCTTTGAGCTGCCTGCAATTTTTCTTTAATAAGCTTCACCACTTCCGTGGTTTGCTGAATCAATTCAGGACCTACCAATTGCCTTTCTCCTACTTCATGCCAGTTCAATGGGGTTCTACATGGCCTTCCATATAAAGCTTCATACGGTGCCATCCCAAGACTGGAATGATAATTATTATTGTAGGCAAACTCAACCATTCCCAAATGATGCTCCCAACTTCCTCCCCAAACTAAACAACAAGCTCGCAAACATATCTTCAATGTCTGAATAGTCTCTCTGTCTAACCATCTGTCTGGGGATGATAAGCTGAGCTATATCTCAACTCAGACCATTACTTTCTACAGACTTCTCCAAAAACCAGAAGTAAATCTTGGATCTCTATCTGATACAATAGTCTTCGGAATACCATGCAGTGGAACAATTCTTTCAACATAAATATTGTCAATCTGTCCACTGTCCAAGACATACTTACTGCCACTAATCTGCATACTTTAGTCAATCTATCAAAATACCCATATTCCATTATGCCCGGAACTCGACTTGGTAAACCTGCTACAAAGTCCATAGCAATGTCATCCTACTTCCACTATGGAATGGGTAACGGTTGCAATAGACCTCTAGGCTTCTGATGCTCTGCTTTAATCTGTTGACAGATAGCACACCTTGCAACAAATTTTGCTATTTCTTTCTTCATATGAGGCCACCGAAAATGTCTTCTTAAATCATGGTACATTTTAGTACTACCCGGATGAATAGTGTACCTAGATTTATGAGCCTCTCCCAATACTCGCTGCTTCACCTCTCTTTCTGCAGGAACAAACAACCTGCCTCGAAGCCTGACCACACAATTATCATCAATAGAAACTCCTTCCATTTTCACAATTTCAGGCAAACTTGCATCTGCTCTCTGAGCCTCTATAATCTGCCAATACAAAGACGGCTCTACAGCACTAGCAGCTAGAATTGCCCGACGCTGACTACTGGGCACATACAAGAGTCTCCACTACTCTTCATACAACTTCCATTCTTAATCATCATCAATTCATATATGCCTTTCTGCTCAAGGCATCAGCTACAACATTGGCCTTACCCGGATGGTAAGCCAAACTAAAATCATAATCCTTCAAATATTCAATCCACTGCGCTGGCGAAGATTCAAATCTTCTACGAGAAGATATACTTCAAGCTTTTATGATCTGTAAAAATCTCAAATCTCTCGCCATAAAGATAATGCCTCCACATTTTCAAAGTAAAACAACTGCTGCTAATTCCAAATCATGAGTGGGGTAATTCTCCTCTGCTGGTTTCAATTGCCTGGACGCATAAGCTATCACTTTACCATGCTGCATAAGCACTGCACCAGTCCTCTCCTTGAAGCATCAGTATACAACACGAAACCACCACTTCCTGCCGGTAATGTCAATATAGGTGCTGATGTGAGTCTTTTCTTCAGTTCCACAAAACTTCTTGACATTCACGGACCACACAAAAGGTACACCCTTTCTAGTCAATCTAGTCATAGGTGCTGCAATCTTAGAAAAATCTTGAATAAAGCGCCTATAATAACCTGCAACCCCAGAAAACTTCTAATCTCAGTTATTGACTTAGGCACTCCACCTTGACACAGCTTCCACTTTACTTGGATCCACTGCTACTCCTTTAGATGAGATAACATGACCCAAAAACTGAATTTCCTTCAACCAGAATTCACACTTATTGAATTTGGCAAACAACTGGTTATCCCTTAACAATTGCAGAGTAACCTCAAATGAGCTGCATGCTCTTCTTCCGATGCTGAATAAATTAGAATATCATCAATAAAGACCACAATGAATTGATCAAAATATGGATGAAAAATTCTATCATCAGATCCATAAAACCTGTGGGAGAATTAGTCAACCCAAAGGCATAACCATAAACTCAAATGACCATATCTAGTTCTGAAAGCTGTCTTATCTATATCCTCTTTGATTCTCAATTGATGGTACCCGGAGCTCAAATCAATTAAAAAACACCTTTACTGATTGCAATTGATCAAATAAATCATCTATCTTTGGCAACGGGTACTTTTCTTGGTGGTCACATCATTCAATTTCCTATAATCAATACACATCCGAAAACTTCCATCTTTATTTTTCACAAATAAAACCGGCGCTCCTACGGGGATGAACGGTCTAATAAAACCTTTCTGCAACAACTCTTCTAACTGCTTTTCCATTCGATATGGAGCTTTAGAAATCAGCATGGTACCTGGCAGCAACTCAATGGTAAAGTCCACCTCTCTATGTGGAGCTAAACCGGCAAATCCTCAGGAAAAACATCAGCAAATTCCCTAACCACGGTAACTGCTTCCATTGGCTGACTGGCTTCTACCAAACTTATGAGGCTAAATAGGCCACACACACATCATTTATCAACTTTCTAGCTTTAATTGCAGAAATTATAAACTTGGAGGTATAAAAAGGCATACCTTGATATTCAAACACTGCACCATTAGGATGACAAAACCTGATCCTTTTCTTTCTGCAATCTAACATTTCTCCATACATTTCAAGCCAATCCACCCAGAATGATATCATAATCTGACAAGCAGAGCATACAACCGACCCAGCATCTGGTTCCTTCAATCATAACAGGAGCTTCATCTATAGCTCGAAGTGAGTAAGAACTCACCAGAAGGAACCTCCACTACTAACTCACAAGACTTCTCTTCTAGAGGATGAGCTATACAATCCAGAAATTCTTCGGAAATGAAAGAATGAGAGGCACCCGAATCAAATAAGACTCTTGCTGAATAATTATGAAGAGGTAAAGTACCTTCTATCATGTTCGATGCCTCCGCCTGGGCTCGGGTGATAGCCATACCCGACCTCTCCCTCGCTGCTGCTGCGGTGCTCCTCTACACGACCTGCCTGTGGCTGCTGGAACTGCTGAGTGCTGCTGCTGCACACCTCTGCCATACCCATATTCTCTTGCATAGGGACAATTGCGGATCAAATGCCCTGGCTGATTACAATTGTGACGGTCCTCATTATACCAGTACGGTTATACCAACCCACGTCGGTATAGCGAGAGTCCTCACAGTGGGACATTTTCCGAACGATACAAATAGCTGAGATACACGCGAATATACTACAGAGTAGTGGAAGTAAAAGACAACTGTCTTCATTCATTCATCATCCACATTAAACATACATGCAATTCGCAATTAACATAAAAGAACTAAAGGTCCACATAATTTAAATTGCTGAAATAGAACCACAAATTGTCCACACTTATACATCCTTTTCATAATACTCTAATACAATGTTCAAATTACATACTTATGAAATACACAAATCTCAAGAAACTCCAAAGCTAGTCTCCGCGCTCGGAGTCCGTCTCCACCGTCTCCTCCAACGGTGCTGTGTCACCAACTATACCTGTACGCCGAAGCAGGAGTGAGTCCTAGGACTCGCAGCAAACACTACTCATAACATACACGTACAAGTCTAGTGGTCTCTACATGCACATTTACAATTTGCAACACATAGCATGCTAGTCAATTCAAGTTTCAACCTATCAAGAAAGTTTTACAAATTTATACATTGATCTGCTTCAGATTTCTAAGGATAAAATTTACCTATCACATGCTCTCTATTCCATTTACTCATGAATTTTTATCTTAAAGAACCAAGACATGAGAGCTACCAACATGAACATTTTGCATGCATGAAAGGAACAACAAACTAGCAGGATCTTACATGTTTTTACACACATACATAAACGTTTTCACATGCTCTAAATTGCTGATTTCACATGGTTTAATGGCTATAACCTACACATGAGAGCTACAATATCGCGTAAAACATATCATGTGAACAACAATCATGCTATCTTGTACTCGTTTTCACCAATTATCCCTAACATGGATTCTAAACATCCTTGCACAAAATAACATGATGATAATAACTAAGACTCACTGATTTCACATGATTTCAGATTTGTCTCACATGGGTTTCAATATCATCCTCACATTTAGAATTTCGCATATCCTTTACCAAGTTTCCTGTTTCACATGGTACACTTTACACATACACATCACATTGTTCACATACACATTTACACATGAATACATACACATTACACCTTTCACATTACACATTTTTAGGTGCCGTGACACATAGTCCAAACCACCAAAGAAGGACACACACACATCACTTTACACTTAGACGCCATCTAGGCAATTCAATGACGACTCTTGGACTGGCGACCGGGAGAAACACGTCTCCACCCTAACCAGTGGTACTTGTCCACTCCAAGATTTCCCCTAATGCCCTTAGGGTCACTTACAAACTGAACTTCTCAGGGGGACTTTTCCCTGATACAGCTCCTCTGCCCTCTCAGAAGCAGTATCACATTGGCATAGTTACACATTTACAAATTTACGATTTTTACACATGGTTTTACACTTATCACTTTTCATCTCATTCACTTTCTCACTCACATGCACATCTCTGTTTTTCCTAACATGGCACTACAGATTTCAGAAGTTTAACACATAGTAAATTTCACCATAAAGTTGGGTTTAAATGATAACTAATCACATTACGATATCATACGTAGATTATTGCCTTTTCATGAGAAATACCTACTTTATTATACTGGTCACAAATGACCTGAAATTTTAACCACATTCTGTTTTCTGTTTCAAGATTACACTCAAATTGTCAGATTTTTCTGAGCTAAATAGAATTACAGAAAATAAAACACCTATTTAGCATACTATTCACAACTTAAAGTTAACATGGGGTTTAACATATCTTGTAAATTACCACTTACTGTTTTAAACAGAGGCTACTGATATAGGCATGATTTGAGAATACAAAATTACCCTAAATCATACATCTATAGATCAATCACCACAAACCATTTGCTGCTTTTCTATTTATCAAACCGAATTCATTGCAACTCATGCAAGCATGGATCAATTTACCAAATCGGCATACATCTATGATCTACTAATCTTCATGAACTGACAAGGGCCATGGCATTCAGTCTAATCCTACTCATGAAACATAA
>CM024754.1:130942079-131203143 GCA_014218235.1 Colocasia esculenta
TTGCATGGTAGGCGTGGTTGTGTCCCTCCTCGTGAGGGTGAGCAGAGAGAGAGGAGAGGGATGAGCAGCAGGCCCCAGCACCTTAGGGTCCTGTGCTCCTCCACCGCCACCAGTAGACTATGGAGTGTTCATGCAAGGTCTAGGTAGGCCATGCAGACGTAGGCCCACACCCAGCTACACTCCAGGCTCAGCTGAGGCTCAGCAGGCTCAGGTTAGAACGATACATAGTAGTCTGTCTGTTTACTTGATGATATGTTTATTATGTTTGCTATGCTATATGTGTTGCTTATGATGTTTGTTGTGGCAGGCTCAGGTGCCAGTTCCCCAGGCTCAGGACCATGGTGGACCCTCCATCATGGCACGGTTCAAGAGGATATCGCCATCCTCTTTTAAGGGGAGAGCGATCCATTGTTAGCTGAGAGCTGTTGAGGAACCGAGAAGATCTTCCGAGCTATTAGGTGCGCCGACGATGACAGGGTCACTTTAGCCACCTACATGCTACAGTATGGTTGTATAATTGTTCACTTAGTTTTCTTTGAGTTTAGAGTATTTGGTTTAGTCTTTATGAGTGGTTTTGGTAGGAGCGAGCCGACGTGTGGTGGTCCTCATTGCTACGTACCAGTTTCGAGGATGGTGCTATGGAGATTGGTTGGGACGAGTTCGTGAGCTTTTCCGAGCCAAGTTTGTTCCGGAGCACATCCAGGACAGATGGTGCAGGAGTTCCTTTATTTGACTCAGGGCTCCATGACCGTACTGAGTACGAGGCCAGGTTTGCCGAGCTGTCTAAGTATGGCCCCTCATATTGTAGCTAATGAGCGCAGGAAGGCGATAAGGTTTTGAGCTAGTTTCTGTGTGAAAACCGGAGTGCAGGGTTTCTGTCTAAGAAGACAATGAATCGAGATGTCACGTTCAAGTAGCAACCCTTGGCCCCATCACGTTCTAGTTTCTTGAACGCGGCCTATCGATCCGTCGCGTTCTTAATGCGATGGTAGATGCTGTCGCGTTCTGATGTGCAATTGCAGTTTGTCAGCTGTCGCGTTCTTAACCCGACAGTAGCCCCCTCTTTGGGGCAGCATATAAACAATGCTAAAAGTAGCTTCATGATATCTGATAAAGGTTCTACTCATATGATCAGCAGGATTAAGTTGTCACTGGTTTCACAGGCAAATGGGTCCTCTTATCTACCTTGGTGTTCCACTGCGTCCTGGCAGGTCCTTGCTGCAGACTTCTCCCCAATCTTCAGAAATAAAGGGTAACTAGCATCTTGGAAGCCCAGAGTATCTCACAAGGGAGAAGAGTCTCTCATCAACTCAGTTTCTTGCCTCCTACCAGATACCTGGCTGCTTCTTCCTCCATACTGGTTAGTATTATAAATTACATTGACAAACTTGTGCTGCTTTTTCTGGAATAGCTCTGATGGCATGAGGAAACGACATGGGTAGCTTGGTCTACTATCCAACGTCCTACTGCTGACAAGGCCTGGGGGTTCGCAACATTAACATGTTCATATTGCATTAGCTGTGAAGTGGTTTGAGATGTTAACCACAGTTCCTCCTACTGGATTTGTATGCTAGGAAACGTTATAACACTGGCAAAAATTCCAAATGCATCGATATGCCTTCTCAAATTGGGACGGTTGGCTCAGCAACTTGTTCATAATCATACTAGATGGGTTCATGGGAATGGGAAGGGTATTGATGTTTTATCATATTGTGTAGCTGGGGGAGAGGCCACTTGCAAATCTGTTGAATTCTCTGTATGAAGAGGGCAGTATTCCTCTGAGGGAAATCCTCAACATCCGATCAGGGACCTCTTCCTACTGGTATTCTAAATAAGTTGCTCTTAATGAGGAGAATGACAAATGTGTTTGGGGGCCTTCCCAGGATGGGAATTTTTGGTGAAGTCCACTTATAATTTGGTTTGGTCTGGGGTGTGAAAAGAAATGCACTGAACAAAATGTGGCACAGTTGTTTCTATAGGAGAGCCTCCTTGCTCTGTTGGAAACTTCTAAATAGGGTGGTGCCTGTGGATCAAAGAGTTGCTGAAATTGGCATCCACATGGTTTCTTGTTGCTCTTGTTGTAGGATTCCCACGATTGAGGATTATAACCATCTTTTTATTAAGCGTGATATAGCGACCTCCCTTTGGAACTAGTTTTTACCGATTATCAGTCCTAACATTCATCTTCACAGCCACATTACGACAAGAATCTGGAGCTTTCTTACAGCTACAAATATATCTTCACCTCCGGGTTTATTTCTATAACTGCCTTCTTCTCATGCTGTGGGAGATTTGGAAGTGTAGATGTGGTTCCAGGTTTGAAAATAAACAGCCTTCAGCTGGGATTGTCATAAATACATCAGATTTATGGTGGCTCACTCTCTTTGCAAAAACTCAGTTTAAAGTGGAGCCTTCAGTTCATGATTTGCAGGTTCTTCAGTGATTTGGTTTCTGCCCAATTGTTCTAGAAGCTGCTCAAGCTCGTTCGGTGGATTCCTCCTATTAGTAACTATTGTTTGAATGTGGATGGCGCAAGCAAGGGTAATCCAGGTGACTGTGGGGGAGGAGGTTGTATCCGTGATAGGTGGGGTTCAGTTCTGGTGGCCTTTGCACACTATTATGGTCTTGGAAATATCATGATTGCTGAAGCAAGAGCTCTGTGTGATGGCCTACATGTGGCAGATTTTCTTGGGCTTCGGATATCTATGATTAATTCTGACTCTTTAGCTTTGGTTAGTTCCTTCAAGGCTGGAAGATGTCCTTCATGGCAAGCTTTTAGGTGGTGGCGGGAAGCAGATGTTAAAATCCAAGGGAAGAACCTTCCACTTCGCCATGTCTATTGGGAGACAAATCAAGTGGCGGATGCTCTTGCAAACTTCGGTTGCCTGACCAAGGAGAATAATGTGTTTTGGGGGTCTACTTATATTCCTCATATGTGTAAAGGCCTTTTAGTCTTGGATAAAACCGGTCTCTTTCATGTTAGATTACTATGATCAGCTTGTCCCCTTGTATTATTCTTCTTATTATATATATCCCTGGCCCAGGTCTTTTCTGGTGGAGTGATAACATTTCCCCCCGTGGGGGAGGGTGCACTCTCCTAGACTTAGTACCTGAAGACCATTTATCCAAAAAAAAAAAAAAATGTTCCTCTGTCTGAAATAAGTGGTTGTGCCTTGGGCAATGAGGGTCCTGTATGGACCTAGCTCAGGTCATTTAGGGTATTTTAAGTTGTACTGAGTTGATTAATGATTAGCAAAGCATGTTTAGGTTAATGGTTTTGTGAATCATTTAAGCATGTTTTAAGAAATATATGTGTGATTTATGTGCATAGTGGTGTGTTGCTATGGAGGCCTTGAGATGGCCGATCACAGGCAAGATTATAATGTGGATTCTGTTTTTAATAGTTTGTAGTTGATTGGAGGTCACATGGTGACCAGTGATGAGCTAATTACGATTGGTGTATCGGGGTATAAGTTTAATGGTTGTGTTAAGTAATCAGCATGGTTTGTGTGCTTGCCGAGTTTGGTGGTCCGGCGCCTATTTTGGAATGCCTCTCTAGTTGGGTACCCCAGGTTTTGTGTGAGTCAAGCATATTAGTGCTTGGGGTTTGTCCCGGTACTGTGTATACCATCGAGGTCTGTGTTGTCTTCCTGGACACCCTCACTTCTGTGGTTGAGTTGTATGTCCGACTGAGGAAAGACGACAGAGGGCAGCGACTCATGTTTGTGGGTGTGCGGTCACTTGTAGCGTACTCGTGGTTGGGGGAACACACATCAGTAGACGTACTGAGCCCTAGCTAGTCCGGTTTTCCAGTGCCTCACTTTAGGGAGCTTAGGCCAAAGTCCCTAAAGGTGCTAAGCATGGGCCTACAGTTGTGGGTGGTCTGCAGGTGTGGTGTTGGCTTGTCTCCACTATTCTTTGGTCTGACTTTGTGGTTGTGGAGCGGCAGTTGGACCTTTCGTCCGTGACTACGAGATTGCGAGGTAGTTCTTGTGCTGTGTTGTCTGAGGTGGATACTGGCGTCATAAACTAGTAGTTCGTTCCCATGTGGTGGTTTCGTTCTCTCTGACTCGTGCTTTGCCACCAGTTGTGGCTTATGAGTGGTGACTCACAGGTTGTGGTTTGACTTGCTGTGGTGTGCCTTGTAGAAGGCACAGCTGTGTTGTGGTTTTGTGTGTGGTGATGGTTTGTCGTGGTACCTCGTGGCTTTAGGTACCTATACCATGTGTGGGTTATTGGCTGTGTGGCATGCAGTGTGCTAGCCTTTTCAAGTGTTGAGGTGGTTCGGTTTCTGTGGAAGTCGCGTTGTGTGACCTTCCATTTGTGGTGTTGTACTCCTGTGTGGGTAGTCCTCCGATGTGTTTGCTATTGCGGGTGTTGTGGTGGACTAACCTTTGTGGTTAGCCCCGTTACCTTTTTTTGGTTGTTGGCCTGTCTGGCCTTGCTTCACTCGTTCGTTTGTGGGGGACTGGCTTTTTGTTGTTAGTCTCGTTACCGTCAGTCAGTGGTTGGTATATATGGTTTGTGGCATGGTTCTTTCAACTGTCGTGGTAGACTGGTGTGTCTACATTAGTCCTGATGATTCTATTATTTCCTGTAAACCGTGACAACTAGTGTGTTCTTATTTAATGCAGTTCTGTTACATTTATTGTTAGTAAATTTTACTTCTATAGTGCTTCAGTTAGTGATGCCAGTGAGACCCTTAGGGGTTGATGACTTGGTTCCTTCCTTCAGGTTTTGGTTGTGGTTGTTTTTGAGAGGTTCCTGCTGAGTCTGTGACTTGTTGAGGCTCACTCCTCGACAATTCTTTTTAGGGCTTGCCGTGTGTTTGACTTTCAGCGGCGTTGTGATAGACTTGTACCACCAGTAGATGAGTTGTAGTCATGCTCAATGTGAGCTTTGCTCCCTTGGGATATGCCCCAGGTAGTGTACTTTTCTCTTGGACATGTAATAATGTATTGGGACAGTGTAATTTCTGGAAATGAGTATAATTACTTGTACTTTCTTGTATATTATACTCTCGTGGTTATCTTTTATATTCTTACTAGACACTTGTGTGTGATATCCCTTGCGAGACTCTGGTCTGATCGCGGGAGGCGGACTTGGAGATGGAGCCTTATTGCGCATAAATATCCAGGGTCGCTATAGTAGGAGTGTATCGATTGGTGAGTACCAAAATATGACAGCTTCCATGGTCGCATTAAGGGCAATCAGAATAGGGTTATCGATTGATGACACATAATCACGATGGTCTTCATTGTCGCGTGCAAGCAGTCTGTAGAAGGTACCAATTGGTGAGATAGAATCGCAATGGGTACATCTGACGCGTTCACACGACTCAATTAAATATGAAATAATCACGAAAACAAGAGGGTGGGGAAAATGTCAAATCGCGAGGCCATGTAAGGTCGCGTATTAGACAGACACTGTAAACTAAGTGGCACACAGTTTGATGCAATTGAATCTTGCCAGAACGAAACTAAAATGTGATGATCTATGTTGTCACTTTTAAGGTAATCATGACGGGTTGTCTTGTCGCGTTACTAGTCTCTATATTGTGATGTCTAGATTTGTTGCGGTTTAGGGTTCAAACCGAGAATAGTGAAAATCGACACCATCATGCATGTAAGGCCTATAACTTGAGATTTAGGGTTGTTTGGATAAAAATATGAACATGAAAGCTGCAGACGACGATGGGTAGAAGAGAACTATGCTTTTAGGTCGACTCAATTTGGTCTTGGAATGCATGAAATATGATATGAACACTAAAAGCTCTAATCTTGCATGATGCTTGGAAAACGCTTAAAACTCAAAGCATGCTTGTTAAAAATTAGGCAAAATAGGTGCATAATAAGCTAGACATGAAGAGCTTTAACATGGAGTATGTTTTGTTCATCTTTGTCCCGAGAACACCTACCTTTGGATGATATAAACTCCTTGGGTTATGAACACGAAGAACAAGCTTGTGGATCTTCTAGTAGCCTTCTCCCTACAATTCCCTCCTCCTATGGCCTCTCCTCCACATCCAAGAAGTCTCAGCAGAGCAATAGGGTTGGTAATGAAGGGTTTGGAGGTGTATTTATACATCTAGCATTGTTAATTCCTAACACAACTCTAACTTCCCTTTAACTATGGATTTCCATATTATCTAGCCTTCGTAGCATTTATCCTCTTATTTAAGTTAGGATGAGACTCCAATTTCATGGCTAGCAAGTTAGGGTAGGGTTAAGAGTCCATTTTAGATATATATGAGTTATAATACTGATTTACTTGCCCTTTTTTAATTAGGAAATAATAGAGTTACAAATTTTATAGTATTTTTCTTTATTTTATCTTTTAAAACTCTTATTTCTGCCCAATAACTCTTATATGAACCATTTATAAAAACCTGTCACTTATTTTTGCTTAATGGGTTTTAATTATTGGGAATCTCTTTTAGAAATTAATGGGTATTGTCAATTCAATAATATTCTTGTTATTCCATTACTATTAACTTCTATTTTCAGTACAATATTTATTTTTTATATATATATATATATCATTTATTTTGTTTTTAAATTACTGGGGTATTACACCCTCCCCCTCTTAAAAGAATTTGGTCGACAAATATAATGACTCCTTTGGTTAAATATGAATCACCATTCTATGCTAAAAGGTATGGATCAATATGAGTTTAGAGTTACCTTCCATGATTCCTACTTCATCTTTAGGAGTGGGTTGTGCCAAGGCTTCATGTGTATCTTGATGTTTGATTCTTCGTGACGTTCGTCCTTCATCTGTGGGCATTTTCAATCTTGTGGTTTGTGCCACATCGAAAGCATTTTTCTTGATTCTTCTAGCAATCATCCGATATATGTCATTTTGGCCCGATTACGGTTGGCAGCAAGCTTTCTAGAGGGGGGGTGAATAAAATAGCTATAGAAATTTTGAAACTAAAACACAAAAATCATAATTTAAAAACTTTGGTTAGTGAATGTGATAGTGTGTGATATAGAGTAGCAGTGCAGAAGCAAATTTAAACAATCACACAAATGAACACAAAGATTTTATCCTGGTTCGGTACCTCTCAAAAGAAGACCTACGTCTAGTCCCCAAGCAAATCTTGGGATTTCATTAACCAGGGTACAATCCCCAGAGGGATATACAAACCCCCAGCTCCCTGCTACTCCTCTTCCTTTCCGAGTAGGAAGGAAACTCACTTCTGTTACAGGTCGAGAAGCCAACCTCCTAGAACAAACCCCAGTGCGGTTCTGCTGACACCAACCCCAGTTAGGTTCTTCTCTTACCCAACAGGAAGTGCTAAGAATAGTCCCTTAGCTGGATAGAAATCGCCAGCAACCCAACTTGCCTTCTCCCCACACAGGAAGAGAAATATTGTATACAGTCCTACAGCTGAATAGAAATCTTTCTTAGAAATGAAAGAACAGGCTGAGAACGATACAAGATGAACAAAGGATTCTATCTCTCAGTTTATAGACTCTCCCAAATTTACAATGATGCACAAAGATAGTGAAGATAGGAAGGAGGCTTGAAGCTTGAAGATTTCATATGACTGCTTGCACACTTTTTCTTGGGCTCGATCTCTTTCTCTCTTGCTTTGAGTGTGTATAGCGTTGAGGCTTCTCAATATATGTACACTCTTTGAATGATCTTCACGTTCGCTCTGATCTTTCTTCCTCTTTTCCTTCTCCCTTTATGGAGCAACTTGAACATATTCATTTTAAAGTAGCCGTTGGAGCTTCTTGGATTCTTTTGGAGTTCTTTCCAGCTGTTGCTCAACTTCTTCTTCATCTCCTTTCCTCCTTCTTCTGTCTACACATCTTCACGTGACTAACGGATACTAACATCAGGTCCAAGATGTTTTGACTAGAAGTAGAATAGTCCTGTAGACATTAATGCATGGAAGAAAAGGTTAGACTAGAAGAGTCTTCTGATAGAAAGTCCATACCTTCTTATGTGTAAGTCCATGATCTTTGCTGACAATATCTCACCTACCCTAAAGCATAGATAGGAAGAAGATCTTCAGTCAGATAGAGAAACATGTGAAGTATATTTGACTTTTCATTTGGGCATTAAAGACATTTGAAACATTTGAAATGTAAAGGCAATCGATGTCTTAAGGTGGTCGATGTTTAAGTTGAAAGATATGCGGAATTATCTTAAACAGTAATCTAGAAGGGGGTTGAATATATTTCTAACAATTAGAAACACTATGGCCTTCTTTTTGATCCAACACTGACTTATCAAAAACATAAACAAATATGTATAGAATTCAAACTATGATGTGTGTGCTTATTGTGAGTAGAACGAACAACAACCTATCTAGCGTGTGAGTAATCAACGTGCCTAACAAACATCTATCGTGAAACGTTCAAACAATATGACACAATGATTTAAGGTGGTTCGGAGTACACAACTTGTGTATCCTACGTCCACCATCCACACACATGTAGAACAACTGCTTATGAGTGAGTTCAACTCTATAACACACCACCCACGTTATCTGATGTAAACACACAATCAGATCAACAAACCACACGTGGATCAAGCACAAGGAATGCTTGAACCACTACCACACACACAAAGTAGTGAAGAGTGGAAAGAAAAGAAGAGTTCAGAGATGTAGAAACAAAATCCTGATGTAGAACTCTTTGTAGTGGTCATCCAGAGTAACTTCAAGCTTCATCTTGATGATTATCAGATGGTGGAGAAGCTTAAATCGTGGACGAATCGACTTCAATCCTGCTCGAAGAATAGATCTTCTTTGTTCTGAACAGAGAGTTGAAGCAGAACAGCGGGGAGAAGCTCTTCTCTTGGTTTTGCTTAGGGTTTTGATATGGTGGCTTCATGCTGTTAAAATACCTTCATATGATCTATATATATGGTGTCCAAGCATGGAGAGTCGTGCTTGAAGGGATCACCCCAATGCAGATCATATCCTGACCATCAGATCTGTGTTCTCTTCGTCTGTCGACATGCACTTCATGGTTGTCGACAGCTACTGCAGACTTTTGGTTTCCAGAACCATGATGTTGCTGGAAGTCCTTAGTTGTCAATAGGCGATTGGTGGTTATCGATAGGCAGCATGTATTTGTCGATAGGTACATTGCATCTGTCGACAACTACTGCTCCAATTTAGCTTCCAGTAGCTTGATTGTTCTGGACAGGTCTATCTGTCGATATGTACATTCCTGGTTGTCAGCAGGTAGTCACATGAAGTTTATTTCTTGTTCTTTTTCACTTGTTTCTTGTTTCTTGACTTGTATGCATTCACACCTACATTGAGAAACATTCAAAGTGAGATAAATGAATGCATAGATGATCAATAAAAACATGTTATCATGTGATTATTGCTTTCATGTCTTTGTCATTGTCATCATGTTTCAACCATTCACACAACATCAATTAACATTACTCATCATAAAAAACATTGGAGCACATGTCGTAACCCAACATTCTCCCCCTTTTTGATGATGACAAAATTAACAAAAATTAGCATTTGATGTTTCTCCCCCTTTTGACAACATCCAAAAAGATAGTTCATGCACACATAGACAAGAAGAAAGCAAGGAACTGTGGTTTCATTCATTGAGCAATAAGCATACACAGTTACCCAAGAACATCCAGTACATGAAGTTAATAAACGCAAAAGAAGGGAAATTACATGACTGACACAACTTACTGACTCAAGAGAAGGGGAAAGAAATGAAGCAAAGAACTACTTGACCGCAGAACTGAATTGTGAAAGATTTGAGTGGGGAATGAGTATTCAAAAGGAATTCCAAGGTTGAGAATAGGTTTATACCCTTTCCAAAGTGTCATAACCACTAGTATCAAGACACATAAAAATACTACAACGGTTAAGAGATAATACTTTGTGAATCTTAAGTTTTAGCATTTAGAAAACATCGTTCAAAAACATATGAACATAAGATAACCCCTTTGAATAAAACCATTTAAGAAAATCATATACCTTAGTGGGTGATGTTCAGTTGGTAACTAAAGATAATGTCTACATGAACAATTGACACTAAACAACCCATTGCCCTTAATTTAAACTCTTGGAGGTTTCACTATATTTCTAGTATTGGAACAATATATTTTATGAAGTTATTGTGGGAAAAGTGGTAATTAATATCACTTCCACCTTTTCACGTGAAGGTAGACATTTGTGATGCCCTTACCCCCAATTACTCAGTGTTAGTGACTATCATACCATTATGAAGAGTTAATGAAAGAACTTTTTGACGCAAAGAAAGACATTTATGATGCCCATGTCCCGGTTACTCAGTGATGTTCATCATTGCAATGCCTTTATCCCTTGCATATAAATTTTGTTGGATATTTTGAGTTTTGAAATAGGTAGCTTTTCTCCCTTATTCATGTTTGAATTTCAAAATCAAGGTCAAAGGTGATTTAAAGTCAAAGGCCAATGTAAAATCATTAAGTTCAATAACCTTCTTACTTGTCAAACCACTTTAGAAACATGATCATCCACAAGGGAGTTATTCAAGTGAGTTAGGTTAAAATCATTAGATTTGTTCAATGTTTTCAAGATGATACAACTTAGACTCAAACACAAAATATTATTTCAAAATCATTATGATTAGCTAAATGTCTTTGATACTATGTGAGTATGAAAGGTTGTAATGAATATTTATTCCCAGCTCTCCCCTTGCATTAGTAATAGAAACATACTCATGAAGAATGAATCAGAAAAGATGAAGAATTGACAGAAGAGGTATCTATCGACAGCAAGAATGTGCATGTCGACAGGTACTGAATTCCAGAAGAATGGAGGTTCTGGGAGAGGCCATCTGTCGACAGGTAGAGTGGGGCTGTCGACAACTACTGAATTTCTTCATAAACTGGGTTCTGGAAAGGCTTGGTTGTCGACAGATAGGATTGTGGTTGTCGACAGGGACTTGAAAAACTCAGTTTAAAGGCTTGGGATTGAGAGAAATTTGACTTAATTAAAGGAGGGATTATGACACATTGAGTATGAAGGGTTACCCATAAGAATTTCACTCACTTAGCCTAAACTTACTCCCCCATAGTGTGTGCATGTGATGACTCACATTCAAGTAAATCAATCAGGAATATATACATCCATAACAAGTACTTGCACACAAAAGAACATCCATTAGCATGTGAGCACCAAAAATTCATTTTCATTTTTTTTTATTTTTAAGGAGATGCATGTTACAAAATTAAAAGACCTTTATGTATACTCACGCATAATGATAGTTTCCAAACAAGTCTAACTTGTTCTTCCACATGTCACCATATGATATACCTGATAGTCACTACACACAAGGATTATTTACTCCGCAATCTGGTATTGGATTCATTTAATTTTGCACAATCCCAATTCTCTTCTCAGTGATGTAATCACACAATTGACTAATGCTTAGGAGATTGTGATTCAGACCATCAACTAAGAGCACATTATCTATTGAGTTGAAAGCATACTTACCTACCTTACCTGTGCCAATTCTTTGGCCTTTATTGTTACCTCCAAACACAACTTGACCTCCATCTTTTTTCCACCATCAAACAAAATTTATTTTTATCGCCCATCGTGTGCCTCGAGCAGCCACTGTCCAAGTATCATTTGTTTTGATTTTGGGCTACTAGGCATTCTTGCATAGATGGCTCAGACAAGAGGTCTTGGTACCCAAATTACTTTGGGTCCAAACTTTTCATTCATGCCAAAAAGTAAATGCTTCGGAATCCAAACTTGTTTGAATTTCAGTTTATTTGAGTTATTCCAGCATTGATTTTCTATATGGCCAAGTTTTTTACAGACATTGCATGATGTTGTTTTACTTAAAACATTTCTTTTGCTGATATGTTGAACTTGTGTTTGCATTTTTCTTTTTTGTTGTTTGGATGGTTTTCCCTTTTGAGTATACTTCTAGGCTTGTTGAACAGAAGAGGTCTTTTGATTGTTTTGAGATTGTTTATCTTTATCCTGAGCATTCTTGCTCTTTGGTGGAACTTGTTTACTTGAACATGGACTACAATCAACAAAAGATGTAATCAATTTCTCTCCTGGTTTCTTTTGTTTTTCTGGTTGAAATCGAAGCCCATGCCTAGTTACATTTGGTTTAACACCCAAAACAGCATCAAGATTTTGCTTTGCTTTTATAAATCTTGAAAGATCTTCAGATTTTCCTTGTAATTCCTCTTCAGCTTGTTCCAACTATTTCTGAATCTCTTGATTTTCATGTTGACATTTTTCAAGAGAATTGATCATACTTTGTTTTTCCTTTTTATTTTCTTGCAATTTTTCTTTCATGCAATCCATTTCTTCATAGTGACCTTCCTGTTCAATTTTCAGCAATTCAATTTCTTTAGACATGATTGCAAGTTGTTCATCAGTGTTTGTGCTAGACACAAGATTAGTGAGTTTCTTTTTCAGTGCTTTATTTTCAGACTTGGATTCACAAAAAATTTCAAAGAGCAAAGTGTATGCCTCTTCCCATTCATCAACTATATAGTTTTCAAAGGAAGATTTTACCTCATTTGAGTCTTCACTCCTTGCCATTAAACATTGAACTTCTTCATCTCCAGAGCTTCCTTAAGCATTGTCGTCTTCATCTTCATCACTCCAAGCCGCCATCATTGCCTTGGCTTTCTTGAAGGTGAAATTGTCCTTTTTCAGCTTCTTCTTGAGCTCTGGGCATTCACCTCTCATGTGCCCTAGTTTCTTGCACTCATAACACACAATCATGTTAGATTTCTTGTTAGACTCAAACTTATTTGTGAAATCTTTCTTTGGAAAAGTTTTGGAGTTACCTGAGCCTTTCTTTTTGAACCTGATGAATTTTTTAAAATGTCTAGTGGGCATGGCCATCTCATCATTCTCACTATTACTAGAAGATTCAGATTCATCACTTTCCTGTTGTGCCTCTTTCTTAGAACTTGAAGAACTTTTGTTAGAGGCTTTTGAAGCAATGGATTTCCTAGGATTTACCTCAGTTTCTTTTCTTTTCAGATTTATTTCATATGTCATTAGGGATCCAATTAGTTCATCCAATTTCATTGTGGAAAGGTCTTTAGAATCCTCAATGATAGTGGCCTTAGTATGCCAAGAGGTTGGAAGAGACCGAAGTATCTTCCTAACTAAGTCACTTTCTGAGTACTCCTTTTAAGACCTTTCAACCCATTTATTATTAGCATGAATCTAGCAAACATATCTGAAATGGTTTCTTCTTTTTTCATTTTAAACATCTCATATTCCGATACTAGCATGCTTGCTTTGGTTTCCCTTACCTCAGACATACCTTCGTAAATGAGCTCAAGCTTGTCCCACATTTCTTTGCTGAGTTACATGTGGAGACTCTTGAAAACTCCTTGGGATGAACGGCGCACTACGTCATGTTCAATGTGCTCCAATTCAAGGTACCTTTCCTAATCTTTCTCCAGTCCAGGTATCTTTGTCAGCGGGCAACTCATATGCTCCCTTGCTGACGATTTTCCACAGCTCGTAGTCTTGAGCTCTCAGAAAAACCTGCATACGATTTTTCCAATACGGATAGTCAGTGCCATCAAAGAAGGGTGGCTTGGACACTGAGTGTCCTTCAGCCATAAGCCCCTTGTTAGTTTCCATGAGATCGAATTTCTCCTGATCGTGAGATCAGCTATTAAAGCAGTAAATCGAAGAAACCTCGCTCTGATACCAATTGAATGATATGCAGAATTATCTTAAACAGTAATCTAGAGGGGGGTTTGAATAGATTACTAACAATTAGAAACACTATGGCCTTCTTTTTGATCCAACACTAACTTATCAAAACTTAAACAGATATGTATAGAATTCGAACTATGATGTGTGTGCTTATTGTGAGTAGAACGAATAACAACCTATCTAGCGTGTGAGTAATCAACGTGCCTACCAAACATCTATCATGAAACGTTAAAACCACAGGACACGAAGATTTAAGGTGGTTCGGAGTACACAACTTATGTATCCTACATCTACCGTCCACACACACGCTGAACAACTGCTTATGAGCAAGTTCAACTCTATAACACACACACCCACGTTGTCTGATGTAAACACACAATCAGAATAACAAACCACACGTGGATCAAGCACAAGGAATGCTTGAACCACTACTACACAAACAAAGTAGTGAAGAGTGGAAAGAAAAGAAGAGTTCAGAGATGTAGAAACAAATCCTGATGTAGAACTCTTCGTAGTGGTCGTCCAGAGAAACTTCAAGCTTCGTCTTGATGATTATCAGATGGTGGAGAAGCTTAAATCGCGGACGAATCAACTTCAATCTGCTCTAAGAATAGATCTTCCTTGTTCTGAACAGAGAGTTGAAGCAGAGCGGCAGGGAGAAGCTCTTCTCTTGGGTTTTGCTTAGGGTTTCGATATGGTGGCTTCATGCTGTGAAAATACCTTCATATGATCTATATATATGGGTATCCAAGTATAGAGAGTCATGCTTGAAGGGATCACCCCAATACAGATCATATCCTGACCATCAGATCTAGTTTCTCTTCGTCTGTCAACAGGCACTTCATGGCTATCGACAGCTACTGCAGACTTTTGGTTTCTAGAACCATGATGTTGCTGGAAGTCCTTAGCTGTCGACATGCGATTGGTGGTTATCGATCGGCAGCATGTATCTGTCGATAGGTACATTGCATTTGTCGACAACTACTGCTCCAATTGAGCTTCCAGTAGCTTAATTGTTCTGGACAGGTCTATCTGTCGATAGGTACATTCCTGGTTGTCGATAGGTAGTCACTTGAAGTTCATTTCTTGTTCTTTTTCATTTGGTTCTTGTTGCTTGACCTGTATGCATTAACACCTACATTGAGAAACATTCTAAGTGAGATAAAATGAATGCATAGATGATCAATAAAAACATGTTATCATGTGATTGTTGCTTTCATGTCTTTGTCATTGTCATCATGTTTCAACCATTCACACAACATCAATTAACATTACTCATCTTCAAAAACATTTAAGCACATGTCGTAACCCAACATAAGTTAAAAGACAATCGATGTTCAAATAGAGTTGATGTTTAAATGTAACCAATGTTCAAATGTAATCGACGTTTAAGTGAAACTTAATCGATGTTTAAGATAATCGATGTTTGAATGTAATTCATGTATAAGTGTAATCGATGTTGAGGCATAATCGTTGTTGAAACGAAGTCGATGTTCAAGTGAAATCGATGTTGAACGAAATCAATGTTTCAATGGAGTCGATGTTTAAGCGAAATCGATGTTTCAGTGAAATCGATGTTTAAATGAAAGTCAATATTTCAGTGAAATCGATGATTAAATGAAATTGATATTTGAGTGAAATCGATGTGTTAAATGAAATCGATGTTCTAAATGAAGTCGATGTTTAAGTGAACTATAATCGATGTAGCACTTAGTCAATAATCGATGTGCGTTGAACAGCAATTGATTTTGCTTTTTAGTGCAAGTCATGAATCGATAGTGCCATATTATGTTGTATTTACGAGAAAAACATAATATTAAATATATTCATAATATTTAAATTAATCATCAATTTTGTTATCACCAACATAAAGGATAAAATACAAGAGTGGTTCAACATGGCTTGCCTTATTGCAGTGCCTACATCGATCTTTGTGACCATGGGCTAATCGCTACTACCATTCTTCTTATTCGTTATTTTACCCTTACCACCATTTGATCGCTTATCTTTTATGATAGAGTACAAATCTTTTGTTCTAGTGGGTGATTCCATTAAGAGAGGACAGTCTCGCATCTAATGTCCCGAATCACCACAACGTAGGCATGCACCAGCCTTACGCCAACACTCCTTGGTCAAATGACCCTGCTTATGACAATGAAGGCAGACTATCCTAAAAAACTCTTTGTTACGTTTCTTTTGCTTGTTTGCCTCCTTGCTATGGTGTTGTCTTATTTTCCCTTTCTTATTAATCACTTTTCAATTTTTCTGGTCTGCTCCAAAGCTCTTTTTACAAGTTGGGTGGGTTGCCGACATGCCAAAATTAGTCTTTGAGTTGACCTCATTTCATCTTGCGATGGCGTACACTTGGCATCCATTAAGAATCCCATCAAGAATAAGGTTAACGTCAGGGTGCTAAAGTAGCATTAATCTGATACTTGTATGTATATATATGTAGAACTTAACCATGGTTCTACCCAATCCTCATTTACGTATGGTAGTTGTCTTAGATACGTGTCATGGTAGTCCATCCTAGAACATCCTAGACCTAAGAGATCTAATGAAGACATCCTAGGATCTGATACCAATTGTCACGCTCCACCAATTTAGCAGTGGAATAAATCAGGGAGACATGAGCAAAGTACATGGCAACGTATAATGCACAACAGTAGAGTGATTCAGAGCATCTAATGAACATTACTTAGAATAACTCTTCATTTTATTGATAATTCATAAAGACTATTACAACCACTAATTCAGAGCCAATACATAGGACTCCAAGACATCATTACATTAGAAAGGAAATTTAAGCAAAATATCTAACTAGACTCTATTAAACTAGGGTATTTTCGTCAATATGACGCTAGGTCGCTCATCACTCTGGTCATGTCCCATTAGTGTGTGTAACGTCATCATCCGACTTACTTGAGACACAATAATAAATAACGCTCAGTAGGACTTAAATCTCATGATTATGCATGCTTTACAAGAATATATTATTAAAGAGTAGAGTAACTAATGATAGAGAGATTCAAGTATAAATGAGAAAGTAATATTTCGAGTAGCATGATTCAAATAGCACATGAATTAAGTATAGCACAGAACATGATTAATGTCAAGTCACTATAGAGAGCGATGGCAAGTCAATATCATGTAAAACGTCAATGTCAAGTAAATAGCAAGTAACATGTATAGTAAAGAGAGATAAGTTGGCCATTTAAAGAGTAAATACCCACTGAGGCAAATAGCACTTTGATTGATTTTCATCAATTAAAATAGTATAGCACTTTGATCGACTTTCATCGATCGAGATAATATAACACTTTGGTTGTCAGTAGACAACCGAGAGAGAGTATAGCAGTTTGTTTTGATTTTCTTAGATTAATCTACATAGTATGGCACTTGGATGTAATGTTGAACATCATGATCATTACACTCTCGCGGGCAAATGACACTTTCGGGCACTCCTCCCAGAAGCAGATCGGGCCCTTTATAATATTGCCTAGCATTGGTTATGTTTATTATCATAGACAATCAATAGATGGCCAATAGAGTACTAAGAATAGATGAGAGCAATTGAAGAATAGACGAGAGTGTAAAGAGAACATGAATACATGAGAAAATATGGAATAGATGAGAGCTACAGGTCAATGCACATAAAACAACGTTAAATAAGCGATAGTAACAGTTGCACAACACGTATGATTAGTGTCGGTAGTCTGGTAGAAATTCACGAACCGCCCACTAGCCATGCTACGAACACAGTGCAAGGGTTTGGCGTGATCTCAAGGTAAGAGAGAAATCTAAGGCCGTTTGGATCATGCTGATCCCTAAGAGTATTATAGGTATTGAGGGTATAACCATATCGGTCTCCATGAGGGAATCTATAGAGTACGGAGACTAATGGAGGCCTTAACAAAAAGGTTCCTAGTCTACTAGAACAGAATGTCCAGCAGAGAGGTTCCAAGTTGTCAAGAGAGAAGTGTGTAAAAAAACAAGTTGCTCGACGTTGTAAAGGATTCTAAAATAGTGGTGCGTCGGTAACTGTATTCCAAAACAACACGAGAAATGAAGACATGTCCATTATTAAAATAGGGTAATGATATACAATTATTGAAGTAAATTGTAACGATCATCTTTATACATGTACGATTATACCAATCCACATCGATATAAAGTGCGCCGTCATAGTGGGACATATACCCAACACAACACAGTAGGTAGAGATGTACATAAATAACAAAATAAAGTACAGTGGAAATGAAATAGAATCTTATTCCATCATCATTCACACATTCCATAGTCTATATAGTAGCAATGAAAATAAATAAGTCCACAATTATACAAGTCCATAACATAACATTGTCCACATACTAGTAAAAGAAAGTGCAATCTAGTAACTAATCCTCCACAAGCTCCGCTACTCCTCTCGCTCGGAGTCGCTCCTCACAATGTCCTCCTCAAGCACGAGGACACCTGTCTCACCTGTATGTTAAAGCAAGTATGAGTCTTTACAAAAGACTCAGCAATTAACCCATTGGCACATCCTTACACATATCACATTCATGCTATCCAAATTAGCAACAAGAGTAATCTTACCTCATGGTTCATGTCATAACGAACAAGTATACATGCTATCTACACATAGTCTTTTACTTGTTTCATGGTATCAATTGCAACTCATTCACATCATATTTTTAAACAGTTTGATCATGGAGTTAAGCACATGCTTGCTAACATACCTAGCATGATATCTATCATTTTTCACATGCTTTTATATCACGTAATTATACATTTTTCTTGCTGTTTTAACATAAATAAAACATAACCACATGGTTTCACATCATTTCACATTATAACATAATAGCACATCACGTTCACATAAACACTTCGCACACTCACACACACATCTCACATTTTTACACATTATCTTTCTTTTTGTCGTGACACATATTCAGAACCACCATAAAGAAGTACACACATACTCATCACCTAGGCATTATAGTGACGAATTTTGGTAACTGCACAGAACCGGGAGAAGCCCTCTCCACCCTAACCAGTGGTACTTGTCCACCTCCAGGATTTCATCCTGATGCCCACAGGATATCACATACACATTGAGCCTTCCCATAGAGACTTTTCTATAGTATAGCTCCACAGCGTTCTATGGTAGAAGTGTCAATTTCAGCACACATCCACTTAATCACATCATTTCAATTAATCACATGATTAACATCATTTAACATGCACTTATTGGTCCATTCACATGCATACCATTCAAACACATATTCAGTTTACAGAACCTATCATGGCTACCTAACAGTATTAAAACATGCATAACAGTACCTAAACATGATACTAATCACTGGAAAATATTGTTTCTTGAATAATCATTTACAATATCGCTTTTAATACCTTTACTATTGCAAATGGTACCTACAGATATCAAAATAGTCTCCAATTTTAACCATAACCCTACGCATGGAACATATATATGGATAATTTTTCAGAATTTTCATGATAGTAACTCTATTTTAACATTTAACAGGGATCTCATACATTTAATAAGATAATTCAATCTGACATGATAATCAGCAATGAGTCAAGTCTAATACTATAGTGCCCTCGAAATTTTCTTTGAATAATTAGGTTGCAAATTGTGTGTGTATTCTGCATGTACTTGAGTGTTGTTCTGTGTTGAATTTAGCGTCAACAACCTTTGGCGTTAAGTCCTGTTTGCGGCATGATCGTCTGTCGTTTATCCCTTGTTAACGACAGTAGATAGTGTCATTTATTATTTTCTGAATTATTTAATTTTTCGGGCAAGACTGTAGACGACATCATCCATGGACGTTTACATTGAGGTTGACGGCAAATTCTGCTGACGTTAAGCTGACTTGCCGGTTTTTGATATTACCATTCCGGGAAAGAGAGATCGACCATTTCCAAGGTGTTTTAATGCGTAGATCCGAGCGTTTAGGATCCAAGGGTCAGGATTAAGGCTAGCTAATGCATGGGAGGTCTTTATAAGATCTAGATTTTGCAGATCGAAGGGGTTTTCGCTCTAGTTTTTTGGAGAAGAGAAAGAGGGCTGAGGAAAGGGATTTATGTGCTCGTTCGTGCATCCTTGAGGCTTGTGAACCAAGGAGGATTGTTCATCTGCAAGATCCAAAGCTTCTCCAAGCGGGGTAGCTGCGTTGGAGGCGGATTTGGAGCGCTTGAAGTCGGTGGAGGAGACTGCCTCACAGACGAGGCGAGCATCTTCGGGCTTAGATTCGTCACTCCAGTAGGAGGGACAGAGGCAAGTTGAATGGGGGTTCGGTTTAGGATATGTTATATTATGTAATTACCATTTTTACATATTTTTAAAGCATGAAATCAACGCACGGGAAAGGGTAAAAGTCATGTCATTTCATGTGGGTTTTTATGAGTTTTCTGTGTTGAAGAACTAGACGTCTAGATCGCTTGCCGTCTGTATCTTGTAAACGGCAGCATCGACTGTCGTCGGCTTCATGTGAACACCATTTGTTTTCCGTCCTTTACTATAAGTTAACGAAGCTATGTGCCACCGCAAGTATATGTTAACGGCGCTATGTGCCACCGTCTATTGTGGCTTAATGATGGTATATGTGGTCGTCTACTTCAGTAAACGTCACATATGCTGCAGTCAAGTTTACTAGTGCCATGAGTTTTCATAAAATTGATTTTAATTGTATACCTATGATCCATGCTTATAAGAGTTTCGGCCAGGTAATGTTTAGTGTGTTTTTATCACTGCTATATTATGGACAGGTTATTGTATTAGGGTATAGACCACATATACATATGAATAGTCATTTTGTGATATTAATGAAATTGATAAATGAAAAGTGAAGTGATGTTGAACGTGGTTTATGTTGGAGGATTACATTCATAGACTGTAACACTGCAAATATGTTGTACTCAGTTTCTGAATAAAAACTGCATGAATTTCTCTTTGTTGTATCATGATTAGTTAGCTTAAAGTGAGGGATATTAATTATGAAAAATGGTTACCGAGTTCAGAAAAATATGAAATTTTGTATATGCGTGGTATAACTTGATTCTGGATTACTGTCAAATTTTCAAAATTTTAGACATATGTGCATTCTATTATGAATTTCTGAATAGTAAATTGCATGTAGAATTTGAATAAATTGAGAATATGTGCATGAATGAATGTGTTGCATTTAGTACCATGATAGGGATCTGTCATACAAAAAATGGAATTTCAGAACTGAAAGAGACATGCTATAGGTTATTGCATTGACATATGTTAGAATTGCATGAAATGTAAATTAAATGATCTCATATATGTTAGTGCATGCATTGACATGAAGTGCCAATAAAGACATTGCTATTTCAGAGATTCCTACAAGGAACTACACCATAGATGCCCCTATGGTAATGGTTCACCTATATGAAAATGACCTATTGAATCCATGGGCAACGGATTGAAATCCTGGAGGTAGACAAGTTCTACTGGTTAAGGTGGGAAGGGCTTTCCCTGGTACTGCGTAATGGCCATGACTTCATCACTGTATTACCTAGGTGATAAGTGAATGCTATATGACTATATGATCTCTATTATAGTGCGGGCTATGTCTTGGCAATTAAATGAAAATGACTACATACCTACATGAACATTGTCTACATGATTACATGCTACATGTCCATGTGTTAAATGCTACATGATCCACATGTCATTGTTCTACATGCTACATGAATTACATGTCAATTGTTATATGAAAGAATTGCTACATGACTAGTTGCATATTGCATAACATAGAAATTGTTACATGTTGCATGACAACAAGTATATACCATGATAAATTATTTGCATGCTATGTATAGGAACATGTTAATTCAATTATTAGGTTATGAGATGTGAATTACATGCATTATATGAAACATTTTAATTCAATGATAATGTGAATTGCTATGTAATGATTGAATGCCAATAGACTTAGAACCATGTTAGTAGGAAGATTTATATGATACCAAGGATGTAAATGATAATATGCTGCCATGTTTTAAACCTATTATATTCATAATACCTTGAACTATCTTCCATGTGATTTGCTGAGACTTGTAGACTCATACTTGTTTAACATTTCAGGAGAGCCAGAGGATAGTGAGGAGTAAGTGCACACTAACTCTGAGCGTGAGGACGTGGAGGCGTAGTTTTACTTGAGAGAATTGGAGTGATCATTATGTATGTGAGGGAAATAATGTACTTTATTTTACGCACTTGAACTTATCTTTTGTAATAATGTTGGACTATAGTTATCTCTCTTTTATGCATTAGACTTTACATTTGAATAAAATGTTGATTACAAGTATTTGGTTCCATATTCCGTTGCATATTATTGGAAATGAATTATCATTTATGTATATCTCAATATGTACCATCTATTTTGGATGTATTCCACTGTAATATCTTTATTAGATCCTATGAGAGTTGGAATAACTGTATTGGGTCTAAGAGGGGCGTTACAGAGATTGTTATCAAGTGTTCCAGGTTGAGCATGTACATAAATGAAGTATCAACATTATGTTCATATCTTAAGTCTGCATAAAGAGTTAGTCCAAAGTTTATGTAGAATGATAGGATATTTTAATAGATGTCTATTTTGCATACTATGGCAACTCGTGGACGTAGGGGAGCTGTTCCTACCCGGGGTGAGGGGTCAGCGGGAGGTTCGCAAGCTCCAACTCAGTAGGTTCAGTCGCAGGCTCAAGAACAGACTGGTGTACCTTTGCCACCCCCACCACCACTTGTGGAATATGGAGCATTGATGCAAGGATTGGTTCATGCGATGCAGACTCAGGCTCAGACTACAACGACATTGCAAGCCCAGGTGCAGGTTCAGGTTGGTAGAAGCAAGAGTTATTCAAGATGTTAATTAGATGATTTTATCTTAAGAGCTTGTCTTGGATTGTAGGCGCAGGCACCTGCTCATGAGGCAGTCTTTAGAGGTGTGCCTATGATGGAGAGGTTCAGGAGGATGACCCCACCTTTCTTTAAGGGGGAGAGTGATCCTATCTTAGCGGAGAGCTGTCTCCGGGAGACGGAGAAGATCTTTCGTACTATTGGTGCGCGGAAGAGGAGAAGGTGACTCTGGCTACATATATGCTACAGGTAAAGAATGGTTTAAGAAGGTTATGTGTGTTGTTTGGGGTGTACCCTTATATGTATTTGTGTTCTTTTCAAAAGCGTGCCAATGTGTGGTGGTCCTCAGTACTACACACACAGTTTGCAGATGGAGTTATGGAGGTTGCTTAGGCTGAGCTCGTCCGTCTGTTCAGGGCGAAGTACATTCCGGAGCAAGTACAGGACCGCTTGGAGTAGGAGTTTCTGACATTGACCGAGAGGTCAATGAGTGTACTTGAGTACGAGGCGAGGTTCGCGGAGCTGTCCAAGTATGCACCTCACATAGTGGCAGATGAGAGGATGAAGGTAAAGAAATTCATTATGGGGTTGAAGCCGTCCTTGAGGACGAGATTGGTGGCATTAGGGCATTGTTCCATGGAGGAGGCTTTGTTAGCAGCTTGCATGCAAGAGGCAGAGATGGAAGTATACCTGGAGGAGAAGAGGGCTTCTTTAAAGAGGCCAGCATCAGCATTCCAGTGGCAGGATAGGAAGAAGAAGGCCCCAACTTTCCAGCAGAGAGTAGTGGTACCAGCCAGAGTGACTGCACCGACACCAGGCAGAGGCACAGTTGCAAAGAAGCCAGTGTGTACTCAGTGTGGAAGTGCCATGGAGGCGAGGTTTGTTGGGTGACATCAGGGAGATGCTTGAGGTGTGGTGATAAGAACCATAAGATTAGAGACTGTCTGAAGATGGCGGAGTAGACTGCAGCGGCAGCAGCACCAGCAGCAGCGAGACCGGCACCGAGAGCAACAGGGAGACCGAGGGCTCAGGCTTGAGTGTTTGCTTTGGCGAGAGACGAGGCAGAGTTGGAGGAACATGTCAGAGAAGGTACAATTTTGATTATGGGAATGCATGCTGGAGTTTTGTTTGATACTGGTGCTACGCATAGTTTTATTTTTGAGGGATTTGCCACAGTTTTAATGAAGGAGAATGTCTGGTTCCGAAAGAATTGGAGGTTCCCTTGTCTGTGCATACTCTAGCAGGAACTATTTTGACCAGGCAGTGTTTTTCTTCACTTCATGTCAGCATTGAGGAGCAGGTTTTACCTGGTAGTTTCTATTTGCTGAAGATGAAGGATTATGATGCTATCTTGGGCTTAGACTGGCTCGAGGAGCACTATGCTCTTATGGATTGTCGGCGGAAGCTTATTATTTTTCGGATCCTTGGTAAGGAGGAGTTTGTTCATCCCTTACCCAAGAACATGTCGGGCAAGTTTGTGATTTCTGCTCTGAAGGTAGCCCGGATGTTGAGCAAGGGTTGTTGTGGCTTTCTGGCTAGTGTAGTTGTGTCCGAGGATTCGAAGAAGGTATTGTCTGCTGAGGATATTGATATAGTCAAAGATTTCAGCGATCCCTTTCCTGGAGATTTGTCTGGTTTGCCCCCTGCAAGAGAGATTGAGTTTGGCATTGAGCTAATACCTGGCACAGCACCTATTTCTATTGCTCCTTATCATATGGCACCAGCGGAATTGGCAGAGTTGAGTAAGTAGCTACAGGAATTGCTTGATAAGGGTTTCATCTGGCCGAGTGTTTCGCCATAGGGAGCACCTGTTCTCTTTGTGAAGAAGAAGGATGGATCGATGAGGCTGTGTATTGATTACCGCAAGCTTAACCAGGTGACTATCAAGAACAAGTATCCTTTACCTCGTATTGATGATTTGTTTGATCAGTTGCGAGGAGCTTCGTGTTTTCTAAGATCGATCTTCGTTTTGGCTATCATGAACTCCGAATTAAGCCGGAGGATTCTGCTAAGACGGACTTTAGGATGAGCTATGGCCATTATGAGTTCCTTGTCTTACCCTTTGGTTTGACAAAGGCTCCAGCAGTTTTCATGGACCTGATGAATAGGGTATTTCGGCAGTATCTGGATTCTTTTATAGTGGTTGTCATTGATGATGTGCTAATCTACTCACCTGATGAGGAGACTCATAGAGAGCATTTGAGGATTGTGCTGGATATCCTGAGGGAGCACAAGCTGTATGCTAAGTTCAGCAAGTGCAACTTCTGGATGAAGGAGGTCCATTTCTTGGGCCATGTCATATCTGGAGAAGGTGTGTCTATGGATCCGGCTAAGGTGGAAGCTATCCTTGACTGGGAAACACCGAGATCATCTGCAGACATCAGGAGTTTCCTTGGCTTGGCTGGCTATTATAGAAGATTCATCGAGGGTTTCTCTTCTATTGCGGCGTCTTTGACGAGGCTGACAAGAAAAGGAGTCAAGTTTGAGTGGTCAAAGGTGTGTGAGAAGGCGTTCCAGGAGCTGAAGACTCGTCTGACCTCAGTGCCAGTGCTTGTTTTGCCCAATGGTGTAGATTCTTTCTCTATCTACATGGATGCTTCGAAGATTGGGCTTGGCTGTGTTCTTATACAGGGAGGTCGAGTTATGGCGTATGCTTCTAGGCAACTCAAGAAGCATGAGCGCAATTACCCAACTCATGGCTTGGAGTTAGCGGCACTGGTCTATGCTTTGAAAATATGAAGGCATTATTTGTATGGAGTCAGATTTGAGCTCTTCTCAACCACAAGAGTCTCAAGTATTTGTTCTCGCAAAAGGAGTTGAATCTGAGGCAGCGGAGGTGGATAGAATTCTTAAAGGACTATGATTTTGAGCTTTCTTACCATCCAGGGAAGGCCAATGTAGTGGCGGATGCGTTGAGCAGGATGAGGCAAGATTGGAAGATGTTAGAAGATGCTTCGGGTTCTTTGGCTGTTTTAGAACCTCAATTCTGTAGCTTGTTCATGGCTCAGTTGTCGCTTAGATCTTCTAATCATGATCGGGTTATTACTTTTCAAAAAGATGACCCTCTATTACAGGAATTGGTTGGAAAAACAGGCATTATTCGAGATGAGGATGGAGTGATTCGTCTGAATCTTAGGGTGTGTGTCCCTAATGATGCTGATCTGAGGAAGGAGATTTTGGAGGAAGCGCATAGATCTCAGTTCTCCATTCACCCAGGCAGTGGGAAGATGTATAAGGATCTGAAGCATTCCGTCTGGTGGTCTGGCATGAACCGAGATGTTGCAGATGTTGTGGTAAAGTGTTTTATTTGTCAACAAGTGAAGGCATAGCGTCAGCGACCTTCAGGTTTGATGCAGAAGCTTGATATTCCTCATATGGAAGTGGGAACAAGTCACTATGGATTTTGTGTTTGGATTGCCTAGATCGGCTAGAGGGAATGATTCCATCTGGGTGATTGTGGATAGATTTTTGAAGAGTGCTCATTTCCTTGTCATGAAGAAAAAGCAGTCCGTAGAGAGCTTGTCCAGACTGTATATTGATAGCATTGTGAAGCTGCATGGGATTCCGAAGTCGATTATCTCATATCGTGATCTGAGATTTACATCTAGATTTTGGCAGAGTTTGCAACAGGCTTTTGGCAGTCAGTTGAAATTGAGTTTGGAATTTCATCCACAATCGGATGGACAGTTTCGAGAGGACTATTCAGATGATGGAGGATATGCTTAGGGCTTGTATTCTAGAGTGGAAAGGAGATTGGGAGCGTCACCTAGCTCTTGCAGAATTTGCATATAATAATAGTTTCCATTCAAGCATAGGTATGGCACCTTTTGAGGCGTTGTACAGGAGACCTTGTAGATCCCCGTTTTGTTGGGAAGAAGCAGGAGATCGGAATCTGGTTGGACCAGAAGTGGTGTATGAAACTTCAGCAAAGATCTAGTTGATTGTGCAGAGATTAAAGGCAGCTCAGGATCGTCAGAAGAATTATGCGGATACAAGAGGAAGGATTTGGCTTTTGAGGTTGGAGACCATGTTTTTCTTAAGGTTTCGGCAACTAGGGGCGTAGTGAGGTTTGGAAAGAGAGGTAAGCTGAACCCGAGGTTCATTGGTCCTTTTAAGATCTTGAAGAAGATCGGGAATGTGGCGTATCAGCTAGCTTTGCCATCATCTTTGGAAGCAGTGCACCTAGTATTCCATGTATCCATGTTGAGGAGGTATGTAGAGATCCGCTCATGTGATTAGTTATGAGCCAGGGCAGTTTCAGCCAGATTTATCTTATGTGGAGCAACCTGTGGAGATTCTGGATCGGAAGGTGCAGGAATTGAGATCAATGTCTATTCCCTTTGTGAAGATTTTATGGAGGAACTTCTCGCGTGAAGAAGCAACGTGGGAGCTTGAAGAAAGAATGAAGAAGCTTTATCCGTCCTTCTTTGGTGAGTAGTCTAACTCAATCTTCGAGGACGAAGATTATTTTAAGGGGGAAAGGATGTAGTGCCCTCGAATTTTCTTTGAATAATTAGGTTGCAAATTGTGTGTGTATTCTACATGTATTTGAGTGTTGTTCTGTGTTGAACTTGGCATCAACAACCTTTGGCTTTAAGTCTTGTTAGCGGCATGATCGTCTACCATTTATCCGTTGTTAACGACAGTAGATAGTGTCGTTTATTATTTTTTGAATTATTTAATTTTTTGGGCAAGACTGTACACGGCATCATCGATGGACGTTTACATTGAGGCTGACGAAAATTCTATTGACGTTAAGCTGACTTGCCTATTTTTGATATTACCGTTCTGAGAAGAGAGATCGATTGTTTTCCAGGAATTTTAATGTGTACATCCGAGCGTTTAGGATCCAAGGGTCAAGATTAAGGATGGCTAATGCGTGGGAGGTTTTATAAGACCTAGATTTCACAGATAGAAGGGGTTTTTCGCTCTTGTTTTTGGAGGAGAGAAAGAGGGCCGAGGAAAGGGATTTTTGTGCTCGTTCATGCGTTCTTGAGGCTTGTGGACCAAGGAGGATTGTTCGTCTGCAAGATCCAAAGCTTCACCAAGCGGGTAGCTGCATTGAGGCGGATTTGGAGTGCTTGAAGTCGGTGGAGGAGACTGCCTCACAGACGAGGCAGGCATCTTCGGGCTTAGATTTGTCACTCTAGTAGGAGGGACAGAGGCAAGTTGCATGGGGGTTCAGTTTAGGATATGTTATATTATGTAATTACCATTTTTACACATTTTTAAAGCATGAAATCAACACACGGGAAAGGGTAAAAGTCGTGTCATTTCATGTGGTTTTCTGAGTTTTCTGTGTTGAAGAACTATACTTCCAGATCGCTTGCCGTCTGTATCTTGTAAATAGCGGCATCGACTGCCGTCGACTTCATGTGAACACCATTTGTTTTCCGTCCTTTACTATAAGTTAACGACGCTATGTGCCGCCGTAGTATATGTTAACGCCGCTATGTGCCGCCGTCTATTGTGGCTTAACAACGGTATATGTGGTCGTCTACTTCATAAACGTCACATATGCTTCCATCAAGTTTACCAGTGCCATGAGTTTTCAGAAAATTGATTTTAATTGTATACCTATGATCCATGCTTATATGAGGTTTCGGCCAGGTAATGTTTAGTGTGTTTTATCACTGCTATATCATGGACAGGTTATGTATTAGGGTATAGACCACATGTACATATGAATAGTCATTTTGTGATATTAATGAAATTGATAAAAGAAAAGTGAAGTGATGGTGAACGTGATTTATGTTGGAGGATTACATTCTGAGACTGTAACACTGCAAATATGTTGTACTCAGTTTCTGTATAAAAACTGCATGAATTTCTCTTTGTTGTACATGATTGTTAGCTTAAAGTGAGGGATTTTAATTATGAAAAATGGTTACCAAGTTCAGAAAAATATGAAATTTTGCATGTGCGTGGTATAACCTGATTCTGGATTACTTTCAAAATTTGTAAAATTTTGACATATGTGCATTCTGTTATGAATTTCTAAATAGTAAATTGCATGTAGAATTTGAATAAATATGAAATATGTGCATGAATGAATGTGTTGCATTTAGTACCATGATAGGGATTTGTCATACAGAAAAATGGAATTTCAGAACTGAATGAGACATGCTATAGGTTATTGCATTGACATATGTTAGAATTGCATGAAATGTAAATTAAATGATCTCATATATGTTAGTGCATGCATTGAAATGAAGTGCCAATAAGGACATTGCTATTTTAGAGATTCCTACAAGAACTACACCATAGATGCCCCTATGGTAATGGTTCACCTATATGAAAATGACCTATTGAATCCACGGGCAACGGATTGAAATCCTAGATGTAGACAAGTTCTACTAGTTAAGGTGGGAAGGGCTTTCCCCGGTATTGCGCAATGGCTATGACTTCATCACTGTATTGCCTAGGTGATTAGTGAATGTTATATGACAATATGATCTCTATTATAGTGCGGTCTATGCCTTGGTAATTAAATGAAAATCACTACATACCCACATGAACATTGTCTACATGATTACATGCTACATGTCCATGTGTTAAATGCTACATGATCCACATGTCATTGTTCTACATGCTACATGAATTACATGTCAATTGTTATATGAAAGAATTGCTACATGACTAGTTGCATATTGCATAACGTAGAAATTGTTACATGTTGCATGACAACAAGTATATACCATGATAAATTATTGCATGCTATGTACAGGAACATGTTAATTCAATTATTAGGTTATGAGATGTGAATTACATGCATTACATGAAACATTTAATTCAATGATAATGTGAATTGCTATGTAATGATTGAATGCCAATAGACTTAGAACCATGTTAGTAGGAAGATTTATATGATACCAAGGATGTAAATGATAATATGCTGCCATGTTTTAAACCTATTATATTCATAATACCTTGAACTATCTTCCATGTGATTTGCTGAGACTTGTAGACTCATACTTGTTTAACATTTCAGGAGAGCCAGAGGATAGTGAGGAGTTAGTGCACACTGACTCTGAGCGTGAGGACGTGGAGGCGTAGTTTTACTTGAGAGAATTGGAGTGTTCATTATGTATGTGAGGGAAATAATGTACTTTATTTTACGCACTTGAACTTATCTTTTGTAATAATGTTGGACTATAGTTATCTCTCTTTTATGCATTAGACTTTACATTTGAATAAAATGTTGATTACAAGTATTTGGTTCCATATTTTCGTTGCATATTATTGGAAATGAATTATCATTTATGTATACTCAATATGTACCATCCATTGTTGGATGTATTCCACTGAATATCTTTATTAGATCCTATGAGAGTTGGAATAACTGTATTGGGTCTAAGAGGGGCGTTACAAATAGTCTCAAAACATGAAAACAGTAACCCAGGTTGAGGTAAAATTTTTGTAGCAATATCATACATCATGACTATTTATTCTGAATTTAGAACCATCAAACATGCATATTTACCCCTAACAGAAATTCTATAATTCGTAATTATTTTCAAAAAGTTAACAGAAATTCACGTTTTAACCTAATAACATACCTGAACATTCATAAATTTTATGACATGCACAACATCCCGAAATCCCCAAAATCACATCACACAGATTAAATCCATATTTCTATAAAAACAAGATGAACTTGACGGCAAGGGGCTTGCCGTCAGGGTGGGTTAACAGCACAATCGATTGCCGTTAACTCAAGAACTTGGCGGCAACAAGGTTGCCGTCAACCTCCTGTCTGCATATAGTGCAGACCGAATACAGAAAAACACATAATTTGGGTGTCCAAGACACGATCTAAGAATCAAGAAAAATACCTAAACTCTAGGTGATAAGTCTAGGACAAACCCCTAAGTTACTTGCCTCTCTAAAAACCTCTAAAGATCAGATTTTGGCGATGAAGCCCTCCTCAGCCAAGCCAAAATGGTGATGTCCTTTGCCTTGATCTGACCTCCACGCTCGTGCAGTCGATCCCCGGAGTTAGGAGAGCTCCTCCACTTCCAATAGAGCCTCCAAACGTAGAAAATTGCGGAGAAGCCTTTAGATCACCGGATCAAGCCTCTCAACCCTCTCTTTTTCTCTCCCCGAAACCCAAATAGCCCTAGGTGAGAGAAGTCCTCTCCTAACTGAGATGTCTAGATTATATAGACAATAGATCAGGGTAAACCTAGGTCTTACGAGTCCTGACCATTGGGGATATGTTTCCTAAACGGACGCAGAAAAATAGGGCAGTTTTAGATCTGAAATCCCAATGCAGCCAGAGACGTAAACAACCACATAGTTGTCATCATCCAGAAATAGGTGTCAGTCGATGTGGACGTCTATTTCTACTGGCCACACAGTCAATGGCACAAAAGTTGCAGTCAACTACCCCTTAACGTCAAGGGATGTTGACGTTAAGAAGGGATTTCGGGCAAACACTCAAAGCATCAAAACAAATATAATATGCACAGAAATTGAGGGTCTTACACCCTCTCCCCCTAAAAGAAACTTCTTCCCCGAAGTTAGAATAGAAATACTAACCAAACAATGGGGATACTGCTTCTTCATGGCCTCCTCAAGCTCCCATGTACCCTCCCCCGTGAGAAGTTTCTCCACAACACCTTCACGGATGCAATAGCCTTGTTCCTGAGGTGTTGAACCTTCCGGTCTAGGATAGCTACTGGTCGCTATATATAAGACACGTCTGGCTGAATCTCCACTGGCTCGTGACTGATAACATGTGACAAATCTCGCATGTATCTCCTAAGCATAGACACGTGGAAGACCAGATGCACACTAGCTAACGCTGGGAGTAAAGCTAGCTCGTATGACACACTGCCCATCCGCTTGAGAATCTCAAATGGGCCAATGAATCTCGGACTCAACTTGCAATGCCTGCCAAACCTAACCACGCCTTGAGTAGGTGAAACCTTGAGAAAAACACGCTCGCCAACCTCGAACTCTAAGTCCTTCCTTTTGTTGTCGGCGTAGCTCTTCTTCTGCCTATCCTGCGCTGCAACCAATCATTGCCTGATGAGCTGAATCTTGTCCAAAGTTTCTTGCACCAACTGAGGACCAACCAGCTGCATATCGCTTATCTCATCCTAGCACAAAGGAGATCTACAGGGCTGACCATACAAAGCCTCGAATGGCCATGCCGAAACTCGCATGAAAACTGTTGTTGTAGGCAAACTCCACAATAGGTAGGTGACATTCCCAGTCGCCCGTCCAATCATGCGCACACTCTCTCAACATGTCCTCGAGCGTCTGAATCGTCCTCTCGAACTGGCCGTCTGTCTGGGGGTGAAATGCCAAACTAAGCTTCAACTAAGAAGCCATAGCATCCTGAAGACCCTGCCACAGCCTCGATGTAACCGTGAGTCGCTGTCAGAGATAATAGACTTTGGCACACCATGTAGTCTAACAATACTGCCAACATATAGCCTAGCCAAGCTCTCCACAGACTATTTCTTCTTCATGGTAGAAACTGAGCAGTCTTGGAGAAATGGTCTACAACCACCCAAATCGAGTCATTGCCCTTAGCTGATCTGGGCAAACCCATCACAATATCAATGGTGATTGCTTCCCACTTCCATACAGGTATCTCCATCTTCTGCATAAGGCCTAATGGTCTCTGATGCTCAGACTTAACATGCTGACACACCGAACACCTGGATACAAATTATAACACATCCTTCTTCATGCCTGACCACCAGTGTCACGTCTCGAGAATTACGTAGCAGATATTAATATTGTGGAATAATTCGAGACAATATCCCGAGACGTGAACAGTCGGCAAATAAGCCTCTAGCTAGCACGCACTAAATGTATAACAACATACATCATCATAGGCCCAAATATTGAACTCAACTAATCTTGTATTCAAATCTCAACTCACTGTATTCCAAATGGAAACTAATACAGGAGTAAGACTCAATAAAAATGGAAATTACATTTATTCCTCACTTCCTACTACATGAATCTAATACTCAAATCAAACTACTATAACTAGACTCATAGTTGGAACGCTCACCACTCGGACGCATTCCCATCCTCGACTTGCTCTTCCTCTTGAATGTCATAATCACCTAGAATAGTTAAAAGTAGGGGATGAACAAACTAGGCCAGTAGGATTTATATCTCAATGTGCGGGCAATGATATAAGTGATTAATAATTTAGAACTAGGTAAGCACGATGAATGTCATGATATGCATGTACGAATAAAACTCATTGAAACATGATACAAGCTAGATATAGTGATCGTGATAGAGCTAGATCTAGAACAAGATAACAAGATAAAACTAGCAACAGATCACTTGGTACAAGCACGCAAGATTTCACTTGATGTCAAGAACACAAGATATCACTAATTGCAATAAATACAGGATGGCCATATCACGCAAGCAAGCAAGCAAGAACGCACGAGCACGATCATGTAACACTAATCAGGCACGTAGACACTAATGTACACCAAGGAAAGATCCACCAAGAATGTACACCAGGACACGTGTATGTGGTTATTGTATCTATCATTCAACACGACACGCATGACTCCTAGCGCAGATGCAACACAAGCAATCATTATACCCCATGGTTAACAGTATATTTATGACTCTCCGTCATTGAGGCTAGACTGGAGCCCTTGGACACTCTCCGTGCCCAGTCAGCATCTTACTTAAATTTTAAATGTAGATACCCACAGTCATTACAATGGCCAATGAGAGTTCCAAGATGTAAGCATTTGTAATGTCATGTTCATGATGATAATGAGAACAAGTATAAGTAAATTGAACATGATTTCATGATAACAATGTCAAGAGATAATTTGGCAGCATAACGGTATGATTTATACTTTAGTTCAATCTTTACATTAATGGCTTTAGTCTAGATTGTAAATCACACTCACGAGAACAAAATGAGAGAGGAAGTGCACGCTATCTCCAGGGAACTTCAATGGTACAACCAACTCGGTCTCCATGTGGGAATCCACAGAGAACGGAGATTTACGGAGGTCTTAGAGAAAAGGTCGCTAGTCTACCGATTCAGAATGACTGATAGAGAGCTTCCAAATCCCCAAGAACGGGCTGCCTAGATGTGCAAGTGTGTAGTGTTGTACGCATCTCAATCCACAATCCACCAGTTTCAAACTTGCGGAAAGCACTTAACATGATGGCATCACATGAAACTATGCACTTTAACTAATCATGGTTCGCAAGATTTGAAGATAACAAATTATCATTTTAATCAAGCTAGAATAGTAACAAGAGCGAATCACAAGTTTCATGAATGATCATATCATTAAGAAAGCAATTAGAATAATATTCATGTAATTATAACTTTTAAATGAGTTAAATACTTTTAAGCCATTAAACAGACATCATGTAATGATCAGACGCAAGACTTGTAAATCACACACTTGATACCATGTTAAACAGACCTCGGGTAAGCTTTGAAATATGCATCCAACATAGTGGACGCACTTTAAAACACAGTGTATAGAGAAAGCTAGTGAAACAGTGAAGTTTCCAAATCGTGTCCACCCTTGTGGCCGCGATCATGCTTGAATCGCGTGTGGGGATCCGGACGTGTCCACGAAAAATCATTTAATAAAACTTTAGGCGGGAAACCGCCTGAAATGTGTCGGGAATCCCGCCACGGATCAGGTCGGCCCAGACTCCCAGGCAGTGCGCAGACCCACGCGGGTCGTTGACTGGTCTGTGCATGAATCGCATCGTACTAGATGGCTGCAATTCCTTACATTGCATTGGCCCCGAGCGCCACGATACCAGACGCCTTAAACACGGCATCTAAACCAGACGCGGTTCAGATGTCAGACCAAAAACTCAGAAAACTCAGAAATACAGGGGGCGATCCTTGCAACACTTATATCTTCTAAACTAGGGCCTTTGGGACAAAAGTCTCAACATGAAAGTTGTAGGTATCATGGAATAGATGCAAACTATGGTTTATAAATAATTTAAAACGGCCTCAGAATGCACGATAAATCAACATGAACGTAAAAAGTCCCAAACATGCGCGACTTTGGGAAAACGCCTATAATTCAAAATCTACTCATTGGAATTTGATGAAACCAATTGGAAATGAAACTAGACTTGATGCTCTACACATTGGTATATGATTTGTTAATGTTTGGCCCGAGAAAACCTACCTTCTGGATTGACGAAGTTTCATTCTTTAGAAGACCCTCGTTCTGACCATCTGTTGAAGAACGCCTAATACTCCCAGTGTACTGCATGAAAATTGTGCATTCCACTTGGGTTAGAACATAGACTTGACCCTATTTCCAGGGGTGTAAGTCTTGCACTATGGGTTTGGGTTTACCCTACCTTTCCTCAACTCCAAGGGACAGGTTGCACAGGCTGAAGCAGATGAAAAGGGGAAGATGATGAGCTTCTTGTGGTTGTTCCACAGCTCCCCAGCCGCCCAACACTCCTCCACACAACCCCAACAAGTTGTAAAGCTCGTCCCTAGGGTTTGGTGAAGAGTATTTAAGCATCTACGGTGTTTAGGAGTCCTATTGTAACAAGGAAACTAGGGTTGCAGTTTTAGCATATTACTTTCCTAATTTGAGGATTTCTTCCTCCATTGGAGTGCCTTTGCCATCAAGAAATCCCAAAGGATGGCTAGTCATGAATTTGGGTTGACAATAGTGCTTGATCTCATCCCAATTCAACTCTAATTGCCTCTTACTAATTTCAGCCTATTTATGGTTACAAATTTCAATGTATTTTCTTGCTTCATTTGATTTTGGGCCAATTGTTGTCCATTGGCTCAATTATGATATTAGGTCATTAATATATAATGTTGAAAGTCTCTCCAATATTTTTATTTAATTTATGATTGCATCGTATTTCCATGTTAACGGTTTTTCCGACTTGTTTCCTTATCTGGATAATCGGTTACCATGTGATGTACACTTGGTTAATCGGATTTTGCGTTGCATGAATTTCTTCGTGGAACACTTAGGAATAATGTGTGGGGTTGATTTATAATTTTTACGAAATTTTCCTATGTGTTTTAGCACATACGATAATGATACGTATGTTTAAATACTCTGGTATTATGAAAATTATTTATTTCCATTTATTTGAATTTTTATGTAATTAAAATTTTCGGGGTGCTACACCCTCCCCCACTTAAGAGTATTTGGTCCCCAAATTCATAGATCATTAATTGGCTTTTCATAGTTTATGATCCTTGAGGTTGTTTCAGATTTAATTCCTCTAACTTGTTTCAACTTTGTGAATGCTAGTCCAACATCTACACCTATGGCCACCCGTACTATTCATTTGGTTCCTTCCACTCCTGTTTTCCTTCCACGGTTGTTATAACTCCATCTTAATCCACCAGATGAACAATGGTATAATTACTAGATTATTCCTTTCTAATTTCTCCTTAATGATCTCCCCCACTTAGAAATGTACTAATAAGGAAAACATCATAAGATCAGTCTAGGGTTTAACAATCATACCTCCTTCTGGGAGCTCTGCTTGCGTTATTGCATTCACGCGTCCTTGACACTTTACCACTCCTTGGTTCCTTCCAACTTGGTCTTTTAGCATGGGATAGTTTGGTATACAATGTTCCTGACTCCCACATCGCAGGCAATCCCCGACCTTCTTCCAGCACTTGTTCGCTTGGTGCCCAGGCTTGTCACAAAATTTACAATATTCAACCGTCGTAGTTTCTACTACTTTGATCTTTTTCTCCATGCCATAGTCCTTCCCAGTGGTTGGCCTTTTGTTGTTGTTGTAGTTGTTATGGAAGGTTCCAGCTGTATCGACTGATCCTCTTTTTATGAAGGTCGGCTTTGAGATGACTTTCCCCTTTATGCCTTCCACCTTAGCCATAGTGTCTTCTACTAGTTGAGCTCTTTGGACCATCTCAGTGTAGGTTTGGATGTTGTGTGGTCCGAGCTTTTCAATGAATATGGGCCTGGGCCCTTCCATGAAACAGTTTGCCTTCAGTCTTTCAGTTCCCACCAAGTGTGGGGCATACACAGCCAGACGCGCGAACTGAGCCTCATACTCAGCCACAGACATTCCTTTCTATTTTAGTGTGGCAAACTCCGCAGCCTTCCTCTCCTTGACCCTTTCCGAGAAGTACTTTCCTCGAAAATCTCTAGGAAACCTGCCCATTCCAGTTCAGCTATATTAGGCAGATGGGTCGATGTGGCCTTCCACCATGCTCGGGCATCCTTAGTAAAATAAAAAGTGGCAAAAACCACCTTCTCCATGTTAGTGCAATGCATTACTTGAAAAATTCTTTCTATTTCCTCTTGCCAATTCTCTGCCTCGTCTGGGTCAGGTGATCCAGAGAAACGAGGAGGGTTCAAACTCCTAAAGTTACGGTGTAGATCACCGGTTCTGTTCCTTGCAACTGCAGCCTGATTTCCGCCATGAACCACATTTTGTAGGGCCAGTGTGAGTACTGCCACTGTTTCTTGCAAAGCTTGCCATTGGTTGTGAGCCATTGCAGTGAAGTGAGAGAGTTATGAGGGTTCCTGAGAAAAGGATGGAAACCAATTAATGTTTCTAAATATATTATAAGAGTTAATGGGTAAGGAGTGTTTTGTTCATTCTAACATATTCTCAGTCTCTACCCCTTTCTCACCATGTACTATATTTAATTTCCATGACCTAGGTTTCATAGGTATCTCTTATCCCTGAGACATATCCTATTTGGTTTTCCTAGGCTCTGATACCACTAAACTATCACGTTCTGTGAATTACGCAACAGATATTAATAATGCGGAATAATTCGAGACGATATCTCGAGACATGAACAGTCGACAAATAAGACTCTAGCTAGCACGCACTAAATGTATAACAACATACATCATCATAGGGCCCAAATTGTCATGCCCCGACGCGGAATATATGAACGTGAGGCAGTTGCAAGAAAAGGTATAGAGCAAGTACTAGACATCAAACCATTACACAATGAATAATACTAAAGTAAATCTTTCTCATTAATAATTTTCAATGTCTAGTTACAACTACTAAAATCAGAGCCATTCTATAGGGCCCAATTACATTGAAATAAAGCAATAGACTAAACTTCAAACCTAACTACTACAACGCTAAACATAGCACTCATGACATCACTCCAAGTCGTTCCCGTCCTCTTGAGTGTATAGTTCATCCTCGGTCTCACTTGAGAACACAACGACAAATAACGCAGGGTGAGCGATGACGCCCAGTAGGACTTAAATCTCAAGCTCAAGCAGGCTTTAAATAATTAATGCATTAATAGTAGAGTAACTAATGATAGAACGAGAGAGTCAAGTAATAGCATGATAGCACGTGAACGAAATAGCAAGACTTTCCAAAAATAACACAAGTGTCTGGAATAGCACAAAAATAGCAGTTTGGCCATAGCACAATAGCACGAACTATAGCAATAGCACAACGAGTATAGCATAGCACTTTTGTCAATAGTCACGAGAGAACATAGTACTTTTTTATTGTCATTTAGATAGTCGAGATAGATAGCACTCAAGTGTAATGCCAAACATTCTGATCATTTAACTCCCATGGGCACTAGCGCTTTCAGGCGCACATCCCAGGACCAGATCGGGCCCTTTATATATTTCCAGGCATTGGTTATATTGTTTATCTTTAGACAATCAGTCAATGGCCAATATAGAGTACCAAGAAATAGATGAGAGCACTAGATGAAAAGACGAGATAGTAGAGAGAACGTGAAAAGATGAGCGAATAGATCATAGATGAGGGCTAGTGGACATTGCACGTAACACGTCGAGTAAACAGGCGATAGTAACAGTTTCACAACACGCACAATTGGTGTTGGCAGTCAGGTGGAACTCACAACCCTACCACTGGCCACGTTAAGCACGGGTCCAGAGGTTATTCAAGACAAGAGAGAACTTCTAATAGCCGTTTGGATCGTATTGATCACTAAAGGGGTATCATAGGCATTAGGTACAACCCGCTCGTCGACCATGTGGGAATCCATGGACAGAGGAGACTTACGGAGGCCTTGAACAAAGACTCACTAGTCTGACAGAAGGAGTATCCGTCGGAGAGTTCGTCTAAGTCAAGAAAAAGGGTAATTATAGAAACAAGTGCTCGACGTTCTAGAGGAGTTCTAGAATAGTGGAGCGTCAAGATCGATGTTCCAAAACAATGCGAGAATCGAGGAAAAGTTCTATTATAAACAAGGCAATTTAATTGCATAAATTACCAGATATATTATGTCACATGTTCATGCCAATTAGGCCATATTTGGATGGTTCAAAGTGTGTGCATATGTCATGAAATCAGGGATGGAAATTAGTCATGTGTATGCATTTAAATCACATATAAATGTCCAATTTATATTAAGTGAATTTACTGTAGGTATACTTGAAATAAATGGTATATGCACAATAGGAAATTTGAGCATTTCAAATCAGGGGTTTTTTCTACAAAATCTTGTAAACGCGATGCACCCCAGTAAGGGTCGTGACGGGTTCAGGGTAGATCACGACTAGGGCTGATAAGGAACGCGGCAAGCAGTTCAGGCCAGGCACAGCAATCACGACGGCGATGCCTGACGTGTTCAGAAGGTGACGAAAGACTGTCGCAATAAGACCACAGAATGCGGCCTATCGGGCCGTCGCGTTATGGTGATCTGTGCCCGAGTCTGACAGGAATCAGACATGTCTTGAATTGCGGACCAGACTTTCCCTATTTTGACACAGGGTTGTTCTAAAACTAAGAACAATTTGTATAGTGCATGAAAAATCACAAAACCAGTTTTAAATAAATCCAGACATGCATGGGTACTTCCAGTAATTCAGAATCGGAAAGAAACAAAGGTTTCAACATGGTTAAATAGAGAGTATTCATGACGAACATAGAACTATGTACAGTTGGGATCAACGAATTTATTCACATGATAGGGTGGATGGAAATTAAGGCTTTTAGGGGCAGAAGAAGCCTACCATCCGTCAGTCCTTACAGTAAAAATCTCATGGCATGAGGACGAGTATACATGAAGATATGAATTTAAGAAGAGGGTTTGGGGTCATAAAGTTCACAGAACTTTGAAAATTGAGAACTAAAGATTTGCTGGATGGAAAATATGAAATAAAAGGGATTTTGTTCCTGATGGACGAAACATCCTACAGAAAAATTATCATGGTTTATGCTCGTGAGAATGCCTACATTTAGTCGTTCACTTCTCTAGGGCAAGAACTTGGGAGATCCCTCTTCTCCACAAATTCTCCTCCTCTTGGCCTCTCTACTTGGTACAGCAATCCCTTGGCACGAGTTAGGGCGGCCATGAGGGTTTTAGGAGTGTATTTAAGCTTCTCCCCATTCTCTTTCCTAATTGGACTCTAATTCTCTTTAATTCCAAATTTCCTTTTTCCTCTCCCCTTTTTAAGCAAGAGATCTCCTAATTGGGTTGAGAGAGAGAGGATTTCGTGGCCAAGCAATTGGGGTAGGTTTAGGATTCCAAATCCAACCCAAATCACTTATTTTCATGCATTAAATACCCTCTTTTTATTTAAGAAATATTTTAGTTACGAATTTCAGACATTTTTCTATTATTCCCCTTTTAAAATTTCTATTTTTAGCCCAATAATTTCTAATGGGTCCATTTAACAAAGCTCATTACTTATTTTCATTTGATGAGTTTTATTTAATACTCTTCTCTTTGACTTTCTAATTAATTTAATTAGTTTTTTTTATTTGATTTTCCAATTACCAAAATATTAATATTATTTAGATTTTAAATTTTTCAAAAATTCAGGTTGCTACATCCTCCCCCTCTTAAAAGAATTTGGGACCCAAAATTCATATGATTATAAGGGAGAAAATATCTTACCAAAAGATCAGGGTAGTTACGTCTGATGATTCCTTCCGGTTCCCATGTGGCTTCTTCCACTCCGCGGTTGTTCCATAAGACTTTAACCACGTGGATGGGATGGTTCCTGAGCTGTTGAACCTTTCGTTCCAGTATCTTGACTGGCTTCTCTTCGTATGTCACATCTTTGTTCAGCACCAACCTCTCGTGGCGGATGACGTGTGTAGGGTCATAGACATATTTCCTAAGTATGGAGACATGGAACACATTGTGTACACATGCCAGATCTGGTGGTATAGCTAGTCGGTATGCAACCTCACCAATCTTTTCTAGTACCTCAAAATGACCGATGAATCTAGGGCTGAGCTTTCCCTTTACACCGAATCTTTGAATGCCACGAGTAGGTGGCACTTTTAGGAATACATGATCACCGACTTGAAATTCCAAGTCTCGCCTTATTTTATCGGCATAGGTCTTTTGTCTAGACTGAGCAGTCTTAAGCCGATCTTTAATCACTTGTATGTCCTTTGTGGTTCATTGCACCATGTCTGGGCCTCGCCATTGCTATTCTCCAACCTCATTCCAGCATGCAGGAGATCTACAATTTCTTACGTAGAGTGCTTCGGACGGTGCCATCTTGATGCTCGCCTCGTAACTGTTGTTGTAGGAGAACTCAATAAGGGATAGGTGCTCGTTCCAATACACTTGGAAGTCTATAGTGCAAGCTCTGAACATGTCTTCCACTATCTGGTGGGTGGAATGTGGTACTAAAGTTGAGTTTAGTACCAAGTGCACCTTGTAGTCCTTTCCAAAAATGAGATGTAAATCTCGGATCTCGATCCAAGACTATAGATGATGGAACTCCGTGTAGTCTTACTATCTCCTTGACGTATAGGGCAGCTAGTACTTCTACCGACCACTTACTGTTTATGGCTAGAAAGTGGGCAGATTTGGTAAGTCGGTCGACAATGACCCATATGGCATCGAGTCCACCACGAGTCTTGGGTAAACCCATGATGAAGTCCATGCCAATGCTTTCCCACTTCCATTCTGGGATGTCAAGTGGTCTGAGTACACCAGCAGGATGCATGTGTTCTGCTTTTACTTGTTGGCAAGTAAGGTAGTGTGCGGCATGTTCAGCTACCTCTCTCTTCATGTTCGGCCACCAAAATGTTCTTTTCATGTCTTGATACATTTTGGTACCTCCAGGATGAATAGTGTACTTTGTCTTGTGAGCTTCATCCATTAGCTTCCTCTTCAGTTCTTCATTGTCGGGGACGCATGTCCTCCCTTGAAATACTAGCCTTCCATCCTATGTCATGGCAAAGTCCAGCCTTTCGGCTAGAGTTTCCTTGATGCGAACTAAGAACAGATCATTTGGGCTTTGATCTCCTCGAGCAGATCAGATTGAATCTTGATATTGGCAACCAAGACTCGATCATCCCTATGTTCAATATTTAAGTCTAACCTTGCGAATTGTTCTAGTAGTTGCATCTCGCCAAGGACTAGACTAGAAACAGATGCCATCGGCTTTCTACTAAGAGCATCAGCCACGGTGTTTCCATTGCCTGGATGGTATTGAATGTTGAAGTCGAAGTCTTTGAGGTATTCCAACCATCTTCTCTATCTCATGTTGAGTTCTTTCTCGGAGAATAAATACTTCAGACTTTTATGATCTGAGTAGACAGTGAATTTCTTTCCATACAAGTAGTGCCTCCAGATCTTCAAGGCAAAGACCATGGCAGCCTACTCCAGATCATGCATGGGGTAGTTGACTTCATGAGTCTTCAATTGTCGAGAAGAGTAGGCGATGACTTTCTCCTTTTGCATCAGTACACACCCTAGCCGAATCCCTGAGGCATTGGTGTAGATAGAGAAACCTTCTCCCACTATTGGCAGAGCGAGAATAGGTGGTTAGGTAAGATGTTCTTTAAGAGTTTGGAAACTTTTCCCACACTCTTTTCTCCAGGAGTAGGGATTCTACTTTCGTGTTAGACGCGTGAGAGGAACGGCGATCTTTGAGAAGTCCTTAATGAACTGCCTGTAGTAGCCAGCCAGTCCTAGGAAACCTCTGATTTCGGTAATGTTGGTTGCTCTCTCCCAGATTAGTACAGCTTCGACTTTGGAGGGATCAACGGAGATGCCGTCCTTTGAGATGACATGGCCCAAGAAGGACACTTCTTTGAGCCAGAATTCACACTTGCTAAGCTTTGTGTACAGATTTTTGTCTCGCAAAACTTCTTCAGGTGTTCTTCATGCTCTTCTTTGGTCTTTGAATAAATGAGGATATCGTCAATGAAGACGACCATGAACTTGTCGAGGTAGGGCCGATATATGATTTCATGAGTTGCATAAAGGCTGCAGGAGCATTAGTTAACCCAAAAGGCATAATGACGAAGTCATAATGTCCATACCTACTCCTGAAAGCCATTTTGAAGATATCGTCATCCTTGATCCTCATTTGATGAAAGCCAGATCGAAGATCGATCTTGGAGAAATATTGAGCTCCAGATATTTGGTCGAATAGTTCATCGACCCTGGGCAATGGGTATTTATTCTTGATGGTGAGATAATTGAGTTGACGATAGTCGATGCACAACCTCATCGATCCAGCTTTCTTTTTGACGAATAGCACAGGTGCTTCCCATGGGGAAGTACATGGTCTGATGAACCCCTTTTCTAGTAGCTCCATCAGTTGTATCTTCAACTCCTTTAGCTCGGAAGGTGACATCCGGTACGGTTGACGCGATACCGGGGCAGCTCCAGGGATCAACTCTATGGCGAAGTTGACGTCACGTTCAGGGGGAATTCCGGGAAGGTCTTCAGGGAACACGTCGGGGAAATCCTGGACTGTGTGGATGTCCTCTATCTTGGAACCCATCTTTTCCACAACTACGGCCGCAAGGAAAGCAATGCAGCCTTTCCTCATCATATTATGAGCTTTTATGGCAGAGATTAGAGACATCTGTCTCTTATGTCTAATCCCCGAGAATGCCAATTTAGGAAAGTCACTAAAGGTAACCATCCCTTTATTACAGTCGACACTTGCCCCATAAGAGGACAACCAGTCAGATCCCAAAATTACATCATAGCCTTCCATGGGCATACATACCAGGTCGGCCTTTAAGTTTTGGTCTCCGATCATTACATCGGCAGATGGAAAGTATTTGTTTAGTTTTTCCTTCTCTCCTAGTGGTGTAGTGACAGAGAATTCACATCCCATAGATGTGGGATTGGTATTCAAGGTTTCCGTAAAATTTTGAGATATAAATGAATGAGTTGCTCCAGTATCAAATAAGACAAATGCGGATAGAGAGAAAACTTGAAGGGTATCTTCTACCACACCTCCTTTCTATGTGGTTTCTTCATTATGCAGGGCTTGCAGCTTTCCTTGTTTCTTAGGCGCATTAGGGCGCCTTTCATTCTCTTTCAGTAGCGGGCACTCGGGGATGCGGTGGTCGCAACTTCCACAGCGTAGACATGCGTCGGCTTTCCTCCAGCACTCGTCATCCGTGTGACCTGGCTTGTCGCAGTGTTTGTAGTTGCTTTTTGCTGGAGTGTATGGGACTATCGCCTTGGATTTCCTTTCTTGGCTAGGACCCTCTGTGGGGTTGAGGGGACGCTTCTTGCCATTGTTTGGCCTAGCAGATGATTGACCCGAGGTCAATTCCTTCTTCACAAACTTCCCATTCATACGGTCGGTGAAGTCCGTAGCATCTTCTAGCAGCTGAGCTTTCTTCACCATCTCGGCATAGGTCTGGATGTCGAGAGGTGCTAGTTGGGTGATGTATTGTGGCTTAAGGCCGTTGAGAAAATGCTTAGCCTTCATTCTTTCATTGTTCACCAGATGTGCAGCAAAGCGCGCTAGTCTTGAGAACTGGGCTTCATACTCGGCCACAGTCAGAGTCCTTTGTTTAAGAGTAGGGAATTCCACAGCCTTCCATTCTTGGACACGCTCGGAGAAGTACTTGGTGTTAAATGCTTCCTTTAATTTGGTCCAGGTGAATTGACTATTCTCCCTAGTAGCTTCCACTGACTCCCACCAAGCGTGGGCGTCCTTCTCCAGTTGGAAAGTAGCTAGTAGCAGGTTGTCCCCCGCTGCACATTGCACAACACGGAAAATTCTTTCAATTTCCTTCAGCCAGTGCTCGGCTTCATTTGGATCCGTGGATCCACTGAACCTAGGCAGGTTCATACTCTTGAAGTTATGATGTAGCTCGCCTGCACCGCTACGGTTTTCGCCACCTTGGGTAGCTTGCATGATTGCACAAGTTAGTTCTTGAATGGTCTGTTGCATGCCCCTCATTTGAACACATTCAGCAGCCATCTCGATTGCTTAGTTCCTACAAAAATAGCATACTGTTATGATACCAATGTGAGATTTAATTCGTGCATGTGTGAGTTTATTTTAGCTAGTTTACCCTTGGCTCTAACCACAACTCACATAGGTAGGATAATTGACTCTAGTCGAGGCTGGTCAACCTACATCATCCTATACTTAAGAATAACCTAGGCTCTAATACCACAAAATTGTCATGCCCCGATGCAGAATATCAGAACGCGAGGCAGTTGCAAGAAAAGGAATAGAGCAAGTACTAGACATCAAACCATTGCACAATGAATAATACTAAAGTAAATCTTTCTCATTAATAATTTCCAATGTCTAGTTACAACTACTAATATCAGAGCCATTCTATAGGGCTCAATTACATTGATAAACATAGTAATAGGACGCTAGGGTACTCAAGACATCACTCCAGGTCGTTCCCGTCCTCTTGAGTGTATAGTTCATCCTCGGTCTTAACTGAGAACACAACGATAAATAACGCAGGGTGAGCGATGACGCGCAGTAGGACTTAAATCTCAGGCTCATGCAGGCTTTAAATAATTAATGCATTAAAGGCAGAATAACTAATGATAGAACGAGAGAGTCATATAATAGCGTGATAGCACGTGAACAAAATAGCAAGACTTTCGAAATATAGACAATCCAAAAATAACACAAGTGTCGGGAATAGCACAAAAATAGTAGGTTGGCCATAGCACAATAGCACGAAGTATAGCAATAGCACAACGAGTATAGCATAGCACTTTTTTATTGTCATTTAGATAGTCGAGATATATAGCACTCGAGTGTAATGCCAAACACTCTGATCATTTAACTCCCATGGGCACTAGCACTTTCGGGCGCACATCCCAGGACCAGATCGGGCCCTTTATATATTGCTAGGCATTGGTTATATATTTTTTCTTTAGACAATCAGTCAATGGCCAATATAGAGTACCAAGAAATAGATGAGAGCACTAGATGAAAAGACGAGATAGTAGAGAGAAGGTGAATAGATGAGCAAATAGAGCATAGATGAGAGCTAGTGGACATTGCACGTAACACGTCGAGTAAACAGGCGATAGTAACAATTGCACAACACGTGCAATTGGTGTTGGCAGTCAGGTGGAACTCACAACCCTACCGCTGGCCACGTTAAGCACGGGTCCAGAGGTCCGACGTGATTCAAGATAAGAGCAAACTTCTAATAGCCATTTGGATGGTATTGATCCCTCAAGGGGTATCATAGGCGTTAGGGTGCAACCCGCTCATCGACCATGTGGGAATCCATGGACAAAGGAGACTTACGGAGGCTTTGAACAAAGACACACTAGTCCGGCAGAAGGAGTATCCGTCAGAGAGTTTGTCTAAGTCAAGAAAGATGGTAATTATAGAAACAAGTGCTCGACGTTCTAGAGGAGTTCTAGAATAGTGGAGCGTCAAGATCGGTGTTCCAAAACAATGCAAGAATCGAGGACAAGTTCATTTATAAACAAGGCAATTTAATTGCATAAATTACCAGATATATTATGTCACATGTTCATGCCAATTAGGCCATATTTGGATGGTTCAAAGTGTGTGCATATGTCATGAAATCAAGGATGGAAATTAGTCATGTGTATGCATTTTAAATCACATATAAATGTCCAATTTATATTAAGTGAATTTACTGCGGGTATACTGGAAATAAAGGGTATATGCACAATAGGCAATTTAAGCATTTCAAATCAGGGGTTTTTCTGCAAAATCCTGTGAACGTGACGCACCCTAGTAAGGGTCGGGACGGGTTCAGGGTAGATCGCGACAGGGGCCGGTAAGGAACGCGACAAGCAGTTCAGGCCAGGCACAGCGATCGCGACGGCGATGCCTATCGTTTTCAGAATGCGACTGGCAGACTGTCGCAATCAGACCACAGAACGTGGCCTATCGGGCGGTCGCGTTATGGTGGTCTGTGCCTGAGTCCGACAGGATTCAAACATGTCTTGGATTGCGGACCAGACTTTCCCTGTTTTGACATAGGGTTGTTCTATAACTAAGAACAATTTGTATAGTGCATGAAAAATTGCGAAACAAGTTTTAAACAGATCCAGACATGCATGGGTACTTCCAGTAATTCAGAATCGGAAAGCAACGAAGGTTTCAACATGGTTAAATAGAGAGTATTCATGACGAACATATAACTGTGTACAGTCGGGATCAACGAATTAATTTGCATGATAGGGTGAATGGAAATTAGGGCTTTCAGGGGAAAAAGAAGCCTAACATCCATCAGTCCTTACAGTAAAAATCTCATGGCATGAGGACGAGTATACAAATATTTTTCTATTATTCCGCTTTTAAAATCTCTATTTTTAGCCCACTAATTTCTAATGGGTCCACTTAACAAAGCCCATTACTTATTTTCATTTGATGGGTTTTATTTAATTCTCTTCTTATTGATTTTCTAATTAATTTAATTAGTTTTCTTTTATTTGATTTTCCAATTATCAAAATTTTAATATTATTTAGATTTTAAAATTTCGGAAAAATCTAGGTTGCTACACAAATATTGAACTCAACTAATCTTGTATTCAAATCTCAAGTCATTATATTCCAAATGGAAACTAATACAGGACTAAGACTCAATAAAAAAAGAAATTACATTTATTCCTCACTTCCTACTACATGAATCTAACACTCAAAGTAAACTACTATAACTAGACTCATAGTTGGAACACTCATTACTTGGACACATTCCTATCCTCGATTTGCTCTTCCTCTTGAATGTCATAATCACCTAGAATGGTTAAAAGTAGGGGATGAGCAAACTAGCCTAGTAGGATTTATATCTCAATGTGCGGGCAATGATATAAGTGATTAACAATTTAGAACTAGGTAAGCACGATGAATGTCATGATATGCATGTACGAAAAAAACTCATTGAAACATGATACAAGCTAGATAGAGTGATCAAGATAGAGCGAGATCTAGATCAAGATAACAAGTTAGAACTAGCAACAGATCACTTGGTACAAGCACGCAAGATTTCATTGGATGTCAAGAACGCAAGATATCACTAATTGCAATAAATGCAGGATGGCCATATCACGCAAGCAAGCAAGCAAGAACGCACGAGCATGATCATGTAACACTAATCAGGCACGTAGACACTAATGTATACCAAGGAAAGATCCACCAAGAATGTAAACTAGGACACGTGTATGTGGTTATTGTATCTATCATTCAACACGACACGCACGACTCCCAGCGCAGATGCAACGCCAGTAATCATTATACCCCATGGTTAACAGTATATTTATGACACTCCGTCATTAGGGCTAGACTGGAGCCCTTGGACACTCGCCATGCCTGGTCAGCATCTCACTTAAATTTTAAATGTAGATACCCACAGTCATTAACAATGGGCAATGAGAGTTTCAAGATGTAAGCATATGTAATGTCATGTTCATGATGATGATGAGAACAAGTAATAAGTAAATTGAACATGATTTCATGATAACAATAATCAAGAGATAAATTTGGCAGCATAACGGTACAATTTATACTTTAGTTCAATCTTTACATTAATGGCTTTAGTCTAGATTGTAAATCACACTCACAAGAACAAGATGAGAGAGGAAGTGCACTCTATCTCCAGGGAACTTCAATGGTACAACCAACCCGGTCTCCATGTGGGAATCCACGGAGAATGGAGATTTACGGAGGTCTTAGAGAAAAGGTCGCTAGTCTACTGATTCGGAATGACCGATAGAGAGCTTCCAAATACCCAAGAAAGGGTTGCCTAGATGTGCAAGTCTGTAGTGTTGTATGCATCTCAATCCACAATCCACCGGTTTCAAACTTGCGGAAAGCACTTAACATGATGGCATGACATGAAACTATGAACTTTAACTAATCATGGTTTGCAAGATTTTAAGGTAACAAATTATCATTTTAATCAAGCTAGAATAGTAACAAGAGCGAATCACAAGTTTCATGAATGATCATATCATTAAGAAAGCAATTAGAATAATATTCATGTAATTATAACTTTTAAATGGGTTAAACACTTTTAAGCCATTAAATAGACATCATGTAATGTTCAGACCCAAGACGCGACAATCACACACTTGATACCATGTTAAACAGACCTCGGGAAAGATTTGAAATATGCGTCCAACATAGTGGACGCACTTTAAAACACAGTGTATAGAGAAAGCCAGTGAAACAGTGAAGTTTCCAAATCGCATCCGCCCTTGTGGCCGCGTTCATGCTTGAATTGCGTCGGGGGATCCGGACGCGTCTACAGAAAATCATTTAGTAAAACTTTGGGCGGGAAAACCGCCTAAAACACGTCAGGGAATCCCGCCGCAGATCGAGCCGGCCTAGACTCCCAGGCGGCATGCAGACCCACGCGGGCCGTGGACTGGTCTGGGTGTGAATCGCGTCGTACCAGACGGCCGCGATTCCTTACATCACATCGGCCCCGAGCGCCGCAATACCAGATGCCTTAAACGCGGCGTCTGAACCAGAAGTGGTTCAGACGTCAGACCGAAAACTCAGAAAACTCACAAATACAGTAGGGTGATCCTTGCAACACTTATATCTTCTAAACTAGGGCTCTTGGGAAAAAAGTCTCAACATGAAAGTTGTAGGGAACATGGAATAGATGTGAACTATGATTTTTAAATAATTTAAAACGGCCTCAGGATGGGTGATAAATCAACATGAACGTAAAATGTCCCAAACATATGTGACTTCGGAAAAACGCCTATATTTCAAAATCAACTTATTGGAATTCGATAAAACCAATGGAAATGAAACTAGACTTGATGCTCTACACATTGGTATATGATTTGTTAATGTTTGGCCCGAGAAAACCTACCTTCTGGGTTGATGAAGTTTCATTCTTCAGAAGACCCTCGTTCTGACCATCTGTTGAAGAACGCCTAATACTCCCAGTGTATTGCATGAAAATTGTGCATTCGACTTGGGTTAGAATGTAGACTTGACCCTCTTTCTAGGGGTGTAAGTCTTGCACGATGGGGTTTGGGTTTACCCTACCTTTGCTCGACTCCAAGGGGACGGGTTGCACAGGCTGAAGCAGACGAAAAGGGAAGATGATGAGCTTCTTGTGGTCGTTCCACAGCTCCCCAGCCGCCCAACACTCCTCCACACGACCCCAACAAGTTGTAAAACTCATCCCTAGGGTTTAGTGAAGAGTATTTAAGTATCTACGGTGTTTAGGAGTCCTATTGTAAGAAGGAAACTAGGGTTGTGGTTTTAGAATATTACTTTCCTAATTTGAGGATTTCTTCCTCCATCGGAGTGCCTTGGCCATCAAGCAATCCCAAAGGATGGCTAGGCATGAATTGGGTTTCCAAGAGTGCTTGATCTCATCCCAATCCAACTCTAATTGCCTCTTTCTAATTTCAGCCTATTTATGGTTACAAATTTCCATGCATTTTCTTGCTTCATTTGATTTTTGGGCCAAATGTTGTCCATTGACTCAATTATGATATTGGGTCATTAATATATAATGTTGGAAGTCTCTGTAACATTTTATTTAATTTATGATTGCGTCATATTTTTGTGTTGACAGTTTTCTGACTTGTTTTCTTATTTAGATAATCGGTCACCATGTGATGTACACTTGGTTAATCAGATTTTTCGTTGCATGAATTTCTTCGTGGAACACATAGGAATAATGTGTGGAGTTGATTTATAATTTTTACGAAATTTTCCAATGTGTTTTAGCACATACGATAATGATACGTATGTTTAAATACTCTAATATTATGGAAATTATTTATTTGAATTTTTATGTAATTAAAATTTTCGGGGTACTACAACCAGAAAGATCTCATCAAATCCTGGTACATCTTGGTGTTGCTTGGATGAATGGAGAACCGAGACCTGTGAGCTTCTGCAAGTACTCGCTCATGAACTTCCACTATATCTGGTACACATACTTGGTGCTGAAATCTGATGACACCACCCTCATCTCGAGCAATGCCTGCCTTGCCCACCATCTTTTGAAGCTTGGGGTCAGCTCTATGCTGCTCAATCGCCTCATCCAACATAGTGGATCAGATAGACAACTGTGCCATGAAAGCCTTACACAACTGTGGCTCTAGCGTCATAGCACATGCCACATCCTCAAGCATCTTCCAATCCTGCCAAAGTAAGGACCTCTTCCTTTGGAGCGCATCTGCCACGGCATTCGCCTTCCCTGGATGGTACTGAGGCTCGAAGTCATAGTCCTTAAGGAACTCTATCCACCTTCTTGTAATCATGCGGATTGTGCCCCCCTCAACACAAACATGTACTAAGACTAGTAGTATAGGAAGTAGGAATGTGATCGCCACCTAGGAAGTTGTCTAACGAGTAGAGAATGACACGGGCTAACTTAACTAGGAAATGGAAAGAGAAAGGAGGCGGACCTGGTGTCGCGGCAAGCTTACCTGCCGCGAAGAGGCTGGTGACGTGTCGCCACCGCCGGACGCGTCTCCTGTCACGTCGTCCTCTGCTGTCGAGTTCTCTATGTGCGGGAGATGTCGAGTGTGGACCTTCTTCCCGTCCTGCAGCCTGTTGGAGAACAAGAGCTCCTCGTGGAAAGCTTGGGGTGCCTGCCAAAACAAAGAAGAAGCAAGAAAAAGCCCTATTAGAACATGATAAGTGTAGTATTTATTATAAAAATGAAGGGAAACGAACTAACATGAAGGGAACGAACCTGGGGGTGGTTTTTAAACCCCTTGGGTGTGTGGAAATCGTGGGTGGAAAATGGATGCAACCTATCTAGAAAATAAATTAAATGCATGAAGAAATTAAGAAAAAGGGAAAGGGAAGAGGATGACCTCATAAGGGCGACTCCCTGGCTTGATGATCGTCCCAAATGTTGTGCAAAGGCTTCAGGGAAGTGTTGGAGTCGCCATTCACACGTTCTACCCTCCATTGATGAAGGAATGAGTGGCTTTTTTGTGGAGTGGGATGTGTGGGAAAAGTTAAAATGGGAGGGCTACGATTCTAAGTGTAGGTCAAAGAAGATTTTGGCAGCCTTCAGGGTGAAAAATGAGGCTCTCCCGTCCATGAGGAGAGGGTCTTGGTTATAGAGAACCTTGAGAGAGAAAATCCCATATTAATTAAAATGAGTGATAAATATCAGCCAAAATTGCATGGGAGAGTCCTTGGGGTCCTCAAGAGAGTCCCTAGGGCCCAAATCTCGCCCAAGGGGTTGAGATATTCCCTAGGGATAAAGATACACCTATGAGAGGATAAATAGGAGGTGGTTGCAGAGACCTGCATGCGCAGCTGCTATCGCGGCGTATCGTAGGGCCGCGACATGGAGACGCGATGGGGTGGGGCGACGCGACAGTGTGCCCACGTGCATGGATAATGCATGGGCTATCGCGGCGGCTTGCATCGACGTGACACCGAGACGCGGCGCTACGATGCGTCACGACTATGAAATCGAATAATGGTGAATTATCAACCAACCACATGAAAGGATAAGAGTTATTGATGCTTAAGGACTCTCTCAAATTGATAATGGGCGGGATTTCAAGGCAATTTAAATTGTTAATGGGCTCAAAACAATGCTAATGATGGGCTCAAGGTGAGTGAACAATTAGGGGCCCACTAAGGTGACAAGAAATATGTTTCAACTCATTAGCTGGAACCGGGTGTCTACAGATTTCCCCTCCTTGGCTTTCACTTTGCAAGGAAATGAAGCGGAAGTGGAGCGGAGGTGTCACGAAGTGACGGCGGAACGAAGTGATGTGGAGTGGACTGAAAAGTAGAAGCCAAGGTAAAGAGACACTCGATCTGACTAACAAGCAATTGGAATTTTCGTGAAAGCCCCGAGTTAGTTGCTCGAGCAGAATGCAAAGAAAAGCACAAGTCTGGACGAGAAGGAGAAAAGAAGAGGACGATCAACCCCTCGATTGAGAGGTACCACCGATTGGCCTGCAGGTTTCGTTTTGGAGGGACATGTGCGTGCCAGGTAGGTAACTCATGACTCTGTCCTGGAAGTGGTTTGCAACCAAACGGATCAAAGGAATAGAACGAAAATTGGATACAGAATCCAGACAGGAATTTTTTTGTCAAACTGACGGGAACAACTCACTCAGAGGCAAACCTTCCGATTTGGAGTGGAATTTGTTAGGAACAGATGGGTGGATGGATCAGATCTAGAAGGGGGGTTGAATAGATCTAACACCAATTAACGCGGAAGCTTAAGCAATTTAAAATTACTTTGAATCAGAGATCAAATCACCAAAACAATTTACTGAACTGAAGTGATTAGTGTGTGTGAGTAAATCAATTAGTAGTATGAGCGAAATCCGTATGCATGCATCTAGCGAGATACAAAGGCAAACCACAATTCAAACCATTGCACATAGGATTTTAGGTGGTTCGGAAATCACCTCCAGTGACTCCTACGTCCCCCCTCACACAGTGAGGCCACACTACTCAAAACCTTGAGTACAACTCACACTGGAGCACGACAACTCCAAACACCCTTGAGCACGACGACTCAAGAAACACCTTTGAGCACGACGACTCAAGAAACACCTGGAGCACGACGACTCCAAACTGAGCACGACGACTCAAACACAACCGGAGTATGAGGACTCCAAATTGAGCACGACGGCTCAAACCACACAGTGAGTATGACGACTCACAAACCAGAGCTCGACGGCTCAGAGTACAAAAGCTAGATCAAACACAAAAGAGATCAGATCCTCTAGCAATGATCTGATTCAAGATAGATTCGTACACATAAATTTGTGCAGAACTTCATGCACAAATATCACAGACGAAATAAGGAAGAACAAACTCTGAGATGAAGGAAATAGATGTAGAATGAGTGTTCTTCGATGAAGAGGCCTTGCAGACGCTTCAATTGAGGAGCCTTGATGGAAATCGATGGAGATTCTCCTCAATTGGCGATGCTCTGCTTTGATGGCATTTGAAATGCCGGAAATCCTTCTTCTCCTGCGCCTCTTCAGTTGGATCTGCTCCCTTCCCTTGCACAGCAACCTTCTCTCCAGGGATTCCCCTTGATTCCCTTGTCCTTCCTCTTGAAAGGATGGCTTGTAGCTTCTGGATATGGAGACAGATCTGGAAAGCCCCTTTCAGCCGCCAAAAGGTTCTTCAGGAAGTGTATGGGCTCTCTCACCTTTGGGGTACAAGGAACATGGGTATTTATAACCCCATATATCCATAAAGTGCCTTGGGGTGAATGGGCATGGAAACCTAGGTCAAATCCCCTAAATCCCAAGCAGCCACGTGTACAGAGAAATTCACGATTTTGACTTTCAGCCAGAGTGTGTCGACCTGCCCTGATCTAGTGTCAACCTGCTGTCCCATTTCTGCAAAACTGTTCTGTTGGAAACTGGATCTAGTGTCGACCTGCCCTGATCTAGTGTCAACCTGCCCTTCTGGAATCTGGGACTAGTGTTGACCTGCTTTGATCTAGTGTCGACCTACTGTCCCAGTCTGGTAACTGGGTCTTCTGAAATCTGGGACTAGTGTCGACCTGCTTTGATCTAGTGTCGACCTGCCCTTCTAAAATCTGGGACTAGTGTCGACCTGCCCTTCTGGAATCTGGGACTAGTGTCGACCTGCTTTGATCTAGTGTCGACCTGTTGTCCCATTCTGGCAACTGGGTCTTCTGGAATCTGTGACTAGTGTCGACCTGCTTTGATCTAGTGTCGACACTACCAAGACAAAATGTGTGAACCTGAAAATTTAACACATAACCATTAGTACAAGATATTATCATTAAAATATGAGATATTGAACATCAAAAACATGTTGTTTAAGCATTATTGTGATATGTATAAAATGTATAACATGTTCAACATATCACCATCAAAATCACAACATGTCATAATATTTCATCATTAAAATCACAATATGTCATCATCAATATCACAGTATGTCATCATCAAAATCAAGGTATGAGTGATGTTCATTAGATATCATTAAATTACAACTTTAGGAAGTTCCAAAACACACTCAACTCAACAATCTCCCCCTTTTTATGATGACAAAACATATGCACAATCTCTCAATATCTTGACTCCTTTGACTGCAATAATTCCCCCTTTGACCATATACACACTTTGACCTTTCTCCTTTAAAGAACTTTCTCCCCTTTGAAGGCTTTTCTCCCCCTTTTTGACAGCATCAAAAGGATAGACAAGAGAGAGAAACAAAGATTGTAGAAGATCAAGAAATGAAATGTAGGGAATAAATGGTCAGAGGCATTCAAATAAGTGAGGCAAAGTGATATTATCAGTTGAGAGAAATTATTGTGTTTTTGTTATTGTGCAACAAAGTATAATCACAAAGACACACTCAACACAAAGAATAGCAAATTATAATGATCTGAATGTCGTTAAAATAATGATGCACATGTGAAATAAAGTGACCTATACGAGTGAGCAGAAGTATTTAACAAGGACGTTGGGAGCTTTAAGTTTAACACAATGTAAAATAATAGGTCTAAACACAGTAAACATGAACTTAATTAAGGTCTTAAGCTTTTCTATCCTGACTTTTTGATTTTCCTTCAATTTTCACTAGAAAAGAATGCAAGAATAAATTAGTTAAATCTCACTTTTCAGTGCAAGAAATCACATTGATCAGATGCAAGACCTCCTGATTACTCAGTGGTTTAACTTTCATTATCTTATACAGAGTTAAAAATTTTGATTTCCACTTTTTGACGCGAAACAAATCACTTGTTAGGTGAAATGACCCGGTTACTCAGTGGTTCAAGCATTTGCATTGCTCTGTTTGTATCTTTTAGATTGATCATTTTTCTTTTGATATTTTGCAGGAATATGTTTGCTTTGACCAGAGAAATCATGACTATGAATTTAGGAAGATTATTCTTAACATGTGGTAAAAATAAAGCTTAAACATACACATGTGAAATATTAAAGCCACTCATGTGCCTATAATAGTGTTTTGCAAATCATTTTAAAAACATTCAGTATTATGATTGCTTAACCTTGAAATGATACTGAATCTTTGAAATTAAACTAAATGCACAATGAGTTTAGTTTCAATGTCTTAATTCTCTCATAAGAAAATAGCACAAGGACTCAAAAATTCTGATGAATTTGGGGTTCAAGATAGACAAGTAAGGTCAAGAGATATGACAGTGACTCCCCCTCAACAATTGCATACAAGACTCTTGATACTTGGCGGAGAAATATACTCACGCATAGTGAAAGTGTCCAGACAAGCCTGACTTGTGTTTCTTCAAATCACCATTTGATATACCAAGAATGTCAATGCAATGTGAGAGTGAGGAATTTATGAGCAAGAATATTTGTCAACAAACTGAATGGGAGTTGATGATGAATCAGATATGACAGAATATTTCTCCAGCAAATTTCTCCAGCATTTCACTCAAAGATTCTTTCGAATTCACTCTCTCCATAAGATATGCATGATATGAAATGATCATTTAAGCAATTCAGATATGTTCATTCCAAGCAATTTACACAGAAAGAGTATGAACATGATCAAGCATATATCAACAGGCAATTTATTGAAGGAGAAGAATTTTGCAAAGACTCAAATAAAGTTTTTGAGATTTTCATTTTGCTTATGACCTTTATGCAGAAAAGACTATTGATACTTGGCGGAGAATTTTTCTCACGCATGATGATAGTTTCCAGACAAGCCTAACTTGTCCTTTCACATTTCACCATTTGATATACCACATAGTCACTGCAAAAAGGGTCAATTACACTTTATTTTTAGCATGAAATTCATTGCATTTATTGAAAAACATTTTTGCACTTTTTCAAATTTACTCCCCCTTAATATGTGCATGGAATGAAAAAGTTAGCAAGCAATTCACACATGATTATGAGCACAATTAGCTTTAAGCATAACATGACTTTTGGTACTTGGCGGAGTATTTTACTCACGCATAATGATAGTTTCCAAACAAGCATAACTTGTCTTTCCACATGTCATCATTTGATATACCAAAAAGTCAAAGCAGTTGATATGCACACAGAATCATGAAAACAGTTAAGCAAGCATGATAACATAAACATGATTCCAATTGTTATGACACAAAGTTCATTGTTGGGAGTAGCATTGAAACACATTTCTCATTCTTCAGATAGAAATTCAACATTCGTTTCAATTCAGACAATTCAAAATTGAAATAATAAAGAAGTTTTACTTGAATGGTCTTCATTTCTTTTTCAAAGATTTTACCGGTGTTCTCCAATCATTTCTAGCCTTGCACAGCCAATATCTTGAATCCATTTACAGTGTATGGCTGCAAGACTTCTCAGCTTGCTGATCAAGCTGGTTTTGGGACCCACACTTGTTTGGGTCCTGCAATGAAATCAATGTTAGATTGCAACAAAGATTTCTGAATCCAAAATGCTTTTAATTTTTGTATAGATGCATTTCTTTCATTGATAGAACTATGAGCAGAATTAGTTCCAGATTTTCTTTTTGCCTTGATCAATGCATCTATGTTTTCATGAAGTTTTCTATTTTTTGGATTTTTAATATGAGTAGAAACAAAATGATTTTGTGCAACATTTCTATGTCTACACACATGGAATTTCTGAACATTTTCAGTATGAACATGATGTTTATTTCTATGTGTATGAGCATGTGCATTAGACTGGAATTTCTGAGCATGCACAACAAAATCATTTCTGTACCAACAGTCCCTAGAAATATGACCAATTTTATGACAATGAAAGCATTGGACTGATTTGGCATGTTTATTGAAATTTTATTTCTATTCCAGCAATGTTTGGCAAGATGACCAGGTTCATTACAATTAAAGCAAACAGAGCATTTTTTACCTGGTACTTACCTTGGCATGTATGCATTTGCTGAAATCTCATTTTCATGTGAGGAGGCTTACCATGAGGAGAATGAGGTACCTTTTTGTAGCTCTTGGCATGATGTGAATTTGGAATTTGCCTTGGAGCTTTTTGGATTGATGGAGGAAGTAGATGAGTCCTCTTGACAGTAGCATTCCTCTCTTCCTTGTCTATTTCTGAACAAGAACTTTCACTAGCTTTTCATTAGAATTAGAAGAGTTCTTGTTCGCAGCAGATTTAACAAATGTTATTGTGCTTTTCTTTTCATTTTTCTTGGATTTCACAGAAGCAAGACTTGTGTTTGTAGTGTTTTTCAATTCATATTGAAGCTTCTTTTTTCAGCTTTTAATGCAACAACTTCTTTTTCTGAAATTTGAAGTTTGTTTAGCATGACATCCAACCCATTTTTCATCTTGTTCTTTTCATTTTCAAATTGAGCAATTTGTTTTTCCAAATCAGAAATTTTATTACTTAAATTGCTACATTCATTGTCCAATGGTTTGTCATGGAAAAAGCATTCAATCTTCCTTTTTACATGATGATTTTCTTCAACAAGTTGTTTGCATCTCTCATTTATTTGATGATCATGAGCCATGTTAGAAATCTTTTGTTTAATTGATCATTATCAAATTGGAAGTTTTCATTGAGATCAATCAATTTTCCATTTTCCTCTTCCAGATCAATGACTTTTGTTTTCAATAGGTCATGATTTTCTTTCAATCCATTCAGTTTAGTTTCACAAATTTGGACTTCATCTTCCAAATTTTCTTTCTCAGAATTTAATTTTTCAACTTCAATTTTAAATTCTCATTTCTTCTGAAAAATCTTTATCATTGTTCTGGAGCAATTCAAGTGTCTTTGTTAAATTTTCAATTTCTTTATGACAATGTTTTAAAGTCTTTTTCAAGTCTTTATTCTTAGTGTTCAGCTTTGCATTAAGATTTTGTATCTTCTCACATAACTCAACCAATTCAGCATAAGACATGCCTTCATCTGCATCAGAATTAGAATTAGAATTCATAAATGGATCTGGAATTGATTTACTTGATCTTGTAGACCCATTTGAACTCTTGTTTTCTGGAGAGGATGCAGAAAGCTCTGAACTCTTGGAATGTGCAGTTAGAGCCAAAGTCTTTTGAATTGTTGATTTTATGGATTCATTGAAGCTCTTCTTTGCCATTAAGTGCTTGTGAATTTCTTTTGCTCCTTTTTTTTGTGAATCCTTTCCATCATTGCTGTTGGCCAGAAAGCATAACTCCTCTTTGCTGAACTTGAAGAGTTCACTTCTTCATCCTCACTTTGGTCTTCATCCGACCAAGTTGCAATCATGGCTTTTGGCTTCTTCAATTTGTTGTTCTTCTCGTATTTGTCCTTTTTGATCTCAGGACACTCACCTTTCATGTGTCCTTTCTTGTTGTACCTGTAGCAAACAATATCTTCATCAGTTTTTTGATTTCTTCTAGCATTAAAATTTGAAGAAGAAGCATTCCTTTTACTAGAAGAATATTTTTTCTTTCCATTGAATTTTTCTCTTCTTGATTTTAAAAATTTTCTGAATTGATTAGTCATGATGTCAAGTTCATCCTCATTAGACTCAGACTCATCCGAACTTGATGTTTCTTGATTTTTCTCTTTGTTGCTTGATGAAGCCTTAAGTGCTACTGGTTTAGCTTTAAGCATGTGTTCTTCATTTCTCTTCAGATTTATTTCATAAGTCATTAAAGATCCTATGAGTTCATCCAAGGAGATTTTGGATAAATCCTTAGAATCTTCAATCACTATAGCCTTTGTGTGCCAAACAGATGATAGAGAGCGCAAGGTTTTTCTTACCAGATCAGCATCAGTGTATTCCTTACCTAATGTCTTCAGTCCATTGATAATTATCATAAACCTAGCAAACATTTCAGAAATCGATTCATCAGATTTCATCATAACAATTCATATTCAGAAACAAGTATGTTTGCTTTGATTTCCCTAACTTGAGATGTTCCCTCATACATTAATTCAAGTTTATCCCACATTTCATTAGCAGATTTACACATGGATATTCTTGAATATTCTTTAGGGTGGACTGCACACTGAAGCATGTTCATGGCACTATAATTAAGAGTAGCTTTCCTAATTTGCTCTCTAGTCCAATTCTCCTCATCTTCATGATTTTCATAAGGACCCACTTCAACTATCCTCCAAATTTCATAATTTTGAGCCCTAAGAAAAACTTGCATGCGATTTTTCCAGTATGAATAATCAGACCCATCAAAATATGGTGGTCTATTAATGGAATGGCCTTCAGCTACAAATCCTCGAGAATCCATCAATTAGAATGAGATGCTGAAAGAGCAAGAAAACAATTCAAGCAATTAACACAGAGATCAAACAGAAGCAATCAAGTCAGATCAGTAATCAGACATTAACCCTCTCTGATACCAATTGTTAGGAACGGATGGGTGGATGGAGAAATTCACGATTTTGACTTTCAGCCGCGTGTGTCGACCTGCCCTGATCTAGTGTCGACCTGCTGTCCCATTTCTGTAAAACTGTTCTGCTGGAAACTGGATCTAGTGTCGACCTGCCCTGATCTAGTGTCGACCTGCCCTTCTGGAATCTGGGACTAGTGTCGACCTGCACTTCTGGAATCTAGGACTAGTGTCGACCTGCTTTGATGTAGTGTCGACCTGCCCTTCTGGAATCTGGGACTAGTGTCGACCTGCTTTGATCTAGTGTCGACCTGCGGTCCCAGTCTGGCAACTGGGTCTTCTGGAATCTGGACTAGTGTCGACCTGCTTTGATCTACTGTCGACCTGCCCTTCTGGAATCTGGGACTAGTGTCGACCTGCTTTGATCTAGTGTCGACCTGTTGTCCCAGTCTGGCAACTGGGTCTTCTGGAAATTGGGACTATTGTCGACCTGCTTTGATCTAGTGTCGACACTACCAAGACAAAAATGTGTGAACCTGAAAATTTAACACATAAACCAGTAGTACAAGATATTATCATTAAAATATGAGATATTAAACATCAAAAATATGTTGTTTAAGCATTATTGTGATATGTATAAAACGTATAACATGTTCAACATATCATCATCAAAATCACAACATGTCATAATATCTCATCATTAAAATCACAATATGTCATCATCAATATCACAGTATGTCATCATCAAAATCAAGGTATGAGTGATGTTCATTGGATATCATTAAATTACAACTTTAGGAAGTTCCAAAATACACTCAACCAAACAGAATGGATTTCTTGTTTGAAATATGAAGGATGATTGGGCACTCAACAAGGGCTCATCAATAGTTAGGAATGAGTCAGGAAAGCTCAAAGTCCTACATGATGCATGCTGGGCTAAAATAAAGAAATCATCAAAACGAATGCAAAGAAAAGAGAAAATAGAAAATATATCAGGATAATATTGCTAAGCCGAATTAGAACGGGTCAAGAGACTACCCACAACCGCAGTGCAGGCCTGAACCCATCATTCCCGAACTTAAGCAACTCAACGGCCTATCCAAAGATTAACAATGTGCACCTAGATTATCACTGCTTTTGGTAAAGGGGAACTCAAATCCAAGAGCACATTGAGAACTAGCTGGTCCTTGAAGCAATATAATAATAGAATACCATATAGTAATGCGGGGAGTAGTGGTAGAAAATACTTACCTGACTCACTGTGACGACCTCTTTTTCTTTCTAGTTTTCGGATTTTTTTTTCAACTTTTTGTTTTTGACAATAAACAGACATAATAAGCACGAAACGAGAATATATATACAAACAATAATCAAACAATCAAACAAACAAATATACTAAGAACAAATATAGGAACCACATAACAGCTAGAGTGGCGTCGGTCTAGGTGACCGCGACATGATCGCGGCGCCCCGCTATGTTGCGACCTGGTCGCGTCATATCGCGGCGTCGCGACTCGGCCCAAGCCCAAAAACACAGGAAACCAGGGTTTATCCTTATCCTAAGATTTCCAGACCTACACTAGGACTCTTAAACCTCTCCTAATCTTATCCTAACACCTAGAGACGGGATTAGACTGGGTTTGCATCTACCTAAGCTCTATAAAAGGAGGATTTGGGGGGCTAATCCCGCAGCTAACCCTTTGCTACTTTTTTTCCTCAAGTTTCTCCCCTTTTGCAGTCATGAAGAGGATTTTCTCTGCTTTCCAGGAGGATATCCATTCTTACTTCGGTCCAAAGGCGACTAAAGAGTCTTATGCGGATCTCTGGCAACTCTCCGCCATCCCGGGGCACATATGCATGCGCCTGGAGCTCCAAGTAAGTGCTTTTCCTTTTCTGAATTTCTGAACTTTGCTCTGTTTTCCCCTATTTTCTTCTCTTTTTTTTCTTCTTCTCCTCTCTTAGACTCCCTGTTCTTCTATCTCGCCTCAGATCTTACCCGGCCAGAGGCGATTCTCCCGGGTGCCATGGCTAGCTCCGATGCTTGAACTTCTCCCACCTTCATCTATTAGTCATTGAAAGAGTGGGAGCTATCCACTGTGTTCATCCTCGCCAAGAATTATGACAAGATCGTGCACGTGTGGGACAGAGTTACGGCGCTGGTGGAGCTGTGACACACCCAGACTCATACATTCGTCTTCCCCACATTTGAAGCCACAATACTACTGGAGGAGCTGGAGATAATGCTCGGCCTCCCACGGTATCAAAGGGGTGAGGAGTTGGCGATTTCCTACACTGTGGAGCCCATCAACTCATGGAGCATCCTCGCAGAGATTACCACGAGGAAGACTGACCTGCACTCTATGACCAGCGGGATGCACGTGCATCTCCTTCCTATCGCGTAATGGATCACTTCCCAATTCAAGCACAAGACCGGGAATCACACGGCTATCGCCAAGGCGGCTGCAATCTGTATTTACGGAGTGATTCTATTTCCAGCGATGGACGACGCCATCTCCTTCGCCAATCTTAGCATAATTGCTTCGGTTTCTGAAGGTATGAGCATCGGCCAAGCGGTCTTAGGATATCTATATGCTGGATTGACTTCTGCAGCGACTAGAGGCCCTTTCTACGGCTCGATCATCGCCCTCAAGCTTTGGATTGGCATGCACGTCCAGTTCCGGGCGATGGACACCTTGGCCACGGAGTGCAAGACCATGCTTCACCATCCTCTAGCGTTCGTGGGTGGGCCTCTCCGGATGAGCACCAAGGCGTGGTGCAAGACTGCGCAACTGAAAGGACTGAAGGCATGGCGCAATTACTTCAAAAGGATGACCGTGGCCGAATTTGAAATGCGCCCGTGCTTCTTGCATAATCGGGCAATCCACCTCCCTCAGTGCACCGGACTGGCATTGAGATTGTTGGGCAATGAAGCGCTGGTTTTATACAACCCGGATCGCTGCTACCTTCAGTGCGGTGCGGCCCGCACGGTGTTCTCTTTCCCTTCACACTACCCGCCTATTCAGGAGAGGAAGAGAGGCGACGAGCAAGATGAGCGCGACGTGCGTAGCGCCATCATCCATTGGGAAGGATGCGCATTGGGTCTTCTCCAAGCCGAGGTAGAAGAAGACGAGGACGTGACCAAAGAGTACCTCGAAGCATTGAAAAAGATTCAGCCGGCAGCGGGAGTCATTTGAGCGTTGATTGATTTGATTGTAGAAAGATATCAGATGGTAGTTAGGAAAGGATTTTAGTCTTTGTTTGATTGTAGAAAGAATTAGTGCATGCAATGACTTGAGTTGAATGAATAAAACAGAATTTCTGTTTGGCACAATGGGCTCTGTTGATGTCACGACAACCATGGTAACCGCTTTCATAACGCGTCGGGGCGGATGGTCGCGATAAGGTCGCGGCCACTCGAACCGACGCGACCAAGATGCGACCCCCGCGCTGCCGCGACTTAAACCGAGCAATTCAAAATGCAAAGGGTGCCCTCCTTTCTTCCTTTCCAAGCTTTAAAACTCTCAAAAACCCCTGAACCTTAGAATCTTCAAATTTCTTGCATCTTGCTCCTTGCAACCCTCCCCAATCTTCAAGCTAATCACCCAAAAAGGTCATGGAAGGAGGAAAGAACGGCGGTGAGGGCTCGTCCCGGGGAAAACGACACGCAGAGCGGCGGAGCTCCCGGCGCCGTGCGGAGGCACCCCCAGTCGAGGCGGAGGAGGCTGACGTCGAGATGGAAGTGGAGGAGGAGGCGAAGGCCCCGGTGATGAATATAGAAGAGGCAAGGAAGGAGAAAGCCAAAGCGATGAAATCGGTAATTAAACTCGATCCAAATCCAATGAATGAATGTGTAGGAATAGTAGACGGAGCCCCTACAGGGCAGATGTAGGGCGAGAAGCCTGTAGAAAAGAGGATCGGACAAGGGAGGCTCCGGCCGGTCCGGTCCTGAGAACGCGTCAGCCCGACCCGTCGCGACAGATTGTCGCGGCGGTCCTGGGCGCCGCGACCATGTCGCAGTAATGCTGGCCAACGCGACCTTATCGCGGCTTAGGAAAGTAACGCGATACGGTTGCGGTACACCGCACTGTCGCGACAAGGTAGCGACCTCCATGGATGTCGCGACGGGAACCGAACACAAAACACTGATTGTTTTTAACAAAACTTTGGTGCCTGCAGAGTGAGATGAGGACCCGAGTATCTTGGACGCTGGTTTTGGCTATTTTCCTGGCCTTCCCCCCTTTCCAGAGAGAGAGGGTAGAGAAGATGGGGTTTGGTGAGATCTTTAGGATAGGGAGAATGAGGGCAGATCCGGCTCTCACTCAGGCTCTGCGGAGCAGGTGGGATACGGAGGCGACTGCCTTCGTATTCCCATGGGGACACATGATCCCCAGCCTTGAGGACGTGAGCCGGATCACGGAGCTCAGAGTGCATGGGAGGCTGGTTAGCGGGTTCACCTATCCGTGCTACCAGGAGCTGGCTGAGCGGTTGCTTGATCTGCCCGTAGGTCATAGGTCTTCCTTAGTCCCCAGGGTAGCACTGCAGGAGAGTTTGGGACTATTTGATGTGGGGAAGGGAGCAGGGGAGACTGAGGATGAGCACTTCCAGAGGCTAGTCAGGATTAGCCGAAGGGAGTTGGCGAATGAGCCGGGAGCGGAGGCGGACCTGGACCTGCGTTGCTTCCTCGTACTCTTTCTTGGTAGACTTCTGTTTGCCACGAGGGGCGACGCAGTCCATTGCCACTTTCTGCCTCTCCCGAAGGACTTGAGTGAGGTAGGGGGGTATGCCTCGAAGTACGGAGGGAAGGTGTACAAGAGCGCCCGACACCAGGTAACAACCCTAAAACCACAACTCTATGAATTTGAATTTATAGAGTGAATTAATGATTTGAAAATGTGCTGCAGGTGGACGTAGCTGGTAAGGTTGCATCACTCCGAGCTTTACTCTACTCGGCGATGCAGGATCGAGATGCGGCGCAGAGGCAAACCGAGGAGCTGGTAAGTACTTACTCAGACTTCAGTACTTAATCTTATAGCTGATTTTGGAAACTGACGTGTATTTTTGTGTGCAGAGGAGGGAGCTAGAGAGAGTGAGGAGCACCGGAGCAGGCGGTGCTTCCTCTTCACGAGCGGCAAGGAGCTCTCCGTCGCTTCTGGAGGCTCAGCTGGCAGGAGCCGTGCTGAGGGCCGAGGAGGCACAGAGGCACCTAGAGGAGCGGGTAAGTACAACAGAACTCCAGATTGAATCTTTATTTCAAAAATTGATATTGACTGAATTGTTCTTTTGTAGGAGAGGGATTTGCGGCTCACCACCGAGCACGTGATGGAGCTGCAGGGGCAGAGGGACTAGCTGTAGGGGCAGAGAGACCAGCTGCAGGGGCAGAGAGACCAGCTGCAGGGGCAGAGAGACCAGCTTTAGGGGGAGATCCAGACCCTCCGAGTTGATAGAGACCAGTTGCGCACGGGTCGCGGAGGTGACGAGGGAGTTGGAGGCCCTACGCGTGCAAGGGTCGCCGGTAGATCAGGCGGAGCTGACTCAATTACGTGACGACCTGCAGGCGCAGCAGGCGGTGTCCCGGATGTTGGGTTGAGTGTGTTTTGGAATTTCCTAAAATTGTATTTTAATGATGACCAATGAACATCACTCATACTTTGATTTTGATGATGACATATTGTGATTTTAATGATGACATGTTGTGATTTCAATGCTTAATGGGTGGAACATGTTAATGTTCAAACAACATGTTTTTGATGTTTAATATCTCATATTTTAATGATAATATCTTGTACTAATGGCTTATGTGTTAATTTTGCAGGTGTATACAGATTTTGTCTTGGTAGTGTCGACACACCCATTACTAGTGTCGACACAATGCTTCAAACCCAAGGCAAAATGATGAAGAAATGGTCAAGTGGTGTCGACACAGGATCAAGTAGTGTCGGCACTAGACCCAGCTCCCAGAGATCCCAGTTGACAAGCCTATACTGTGTGTCGACACAGCCTCAAGTGGTGTCGACACTAGATCCAGTTCCCAGAAGACCTGTTTGGCAGTTCTGGACAGTGTGTCGACACTACCTGAAGTAGTGTCGACACTAGTGACCCTTCCCAGAGACAAATTCTGCCAGTTTGGAACAGTGTGTCGACACACTCCCTGGTGGTGTCGACACACTCCGGTTGAAACTTAAAATCATGATTTTTTCTGGACACGTGGCCGGTTGGGATTCAAGGGATTTGACCTAGGTTTCCATGCCCATGCTCCCTAAGGCACTTTATGGACATATGGGCTATAAATACCCATGCTCCTTGTACCCCAAAGGCAGCAGAGCCCACACACTTCCTGAAGAACCTTTTTGGCGGCTAAAAGGGGGTTTCCAGATCTTGCTCCATCTCTAGAAGTTGTAGACCATCCTTTTAAGAGGAAGGACGTGGGAATCAAGGGGCATCTCTGGAGAGAAGCTTTCTGTGCTGAGATAGGGAGCAGATCTAACTGAAGAGGAGCAGTAGAAGAAGAACTTCTGGCATTTCAGATGCCATCAATGCAGAGCATCGTGGATTGAAGAAGATCTCCAACGAATTCCTTCAAGCGTCTTCAATCCAAGCTTCTGTAGGTCTTCTTCATCAAGGAACATCCAAGTCTCATCTATTTCATTTATTTTCTTGGAGTGTTCATCCAGGTTTTCATTGTGTGATCTGAGTATGTGTTCTACACAGATCACCTAATTCTGTTTGTTCTATTTTTATCATTGTATTGAGATAGATTGGGCTAGAGGATCTATTCTCTAACTAAGCTTGTTATAGTAGAACTTGGATCTTTCGTGGTCTAAAGGTTTGGAGCCGTAGTGCTCCGGTTTTGAGCCGTTGTGTTCAAGTGCTTGTGAGTCTTCGTACTCATAAGTGGTTTGTGGAGTAGATCGTCGTATCTATCTCCTGGTTATCTTTGAGTCATTGTACTCAAAGGATTTGGAGTCGTCGTGCTCCGGTTGATTCTTGAGTCGTCGTGCTCAAGTGTGTTTGGAGTCGTCGTGCTCCAGTGTGAGTTGTACTCAAGATTTTGAGTAGTGTGGCCTTACTATGTGAGGGGTGGACGTAGGAGTCACTGGAGGTGATTTCCGAACCACCTAAAAATCCTTTGTGTTGTGGTTTGAATTGTGGTTTGACTTTGTATTTCTCTAGATGCATGCATAGGGATTTCGCTCAATACTAATGGATTTGCTCACACACACTAATCACACTTCAGATCAGTAAATTGTTTGGGTGAATTGATCTCTGATTCGAAGTAATTTTGAATTGCTTAAACTTCCGCATTAATTGGTGTTAGATCTATTCAAAACCCCTTCTAGATCTGATCCATCCACCCATCCGATCCTAACACCGGAGCCTCCAGGAGATAGTAACGGCCATAGGCCGTTCACATAGCAGGAGCAGGAGCGGGGTGAGTGTCAGCAGAGCGACGGGCGCCTCTGTTGGTCAGCACTTGGCGGGTTCCTCCAGTCGTCGGAGGAATGAGGAGGAGGAGAGACGCTGCCGGGGAGAGGTGAGTGCCCAGAGTGGTGGAGGTGGTGGTGAGATGCTACCACCATCGGATAGACAGGAGGGATCCGGGGAGAGTGGTGGTGGACAGTGAGGAGACTTCTGAGCCACCTCCCCCATTCTTTGTACATATTGTTCATCCCTTAGTGAAAATTTTACTTTATGTCAATCTTTATGGAATGAATGGTTTGATTTGCAATTGACACGAGTGTGAGATGAGTTTCAAATACACGAGAGAGAGAAAGAGAGTACTGAGTACGGCGTTGCGTGTCCCTTAGAATTACCTGTCCCTGCACACTTAGCAAAATATGTTAGATCTGCTCTTTGACTCAGCCCCTTGCGCTTAAATAAACATGAATCCAACTTTGTAATTGTCAAGGGGCTAAGCCTTATTAAATAGGCGGAAAGGAAAATAAACAATGCATGCTAAAGAAAAGCGGTCTGTACACACATTCTTTTTTGGGTTTTTGGAATCTTTTGATTTTTTTTTATTTTTGAGATTTTCTAATTTTTTTGGCTTTTGGGATTTTCTGATTTTTATTTTTATTTTTGAGATTTTCTAATTTTTGGCTTTTGTGATTTCTAATTTTTTTTATTTTTGAGATTTTGTATTTTTTTTTTTGGCTTTTATGAGAGTTTTTTTTATATATATAACGACACCTCTTGCTCTTTAAGTAATTAGCCATGGACCTCATTTCCATCTCTTGTTTGGCGAATAACATCTATGTGCGGCGTGCATTCATCTTTGGCTTACTAAGGTTTCTTGCCCCTTGAATATTAATGTTCCAACGCAGACCAGGTGTAGGGGTTCTTTGGTCCTTCAGGGATAATAGGAAGATTAATAATGAGACAAGACTTAGTCTTGGGGTCGGGGTCACTGGCTTGTAAGACTTGCAATGAGTATGTTACATGTGCAATCTGTCTGTTGTCCAGGGACTTTAAGGTCATTGCTCTTTTTGAATCGGGGGCATGCGTACGACCGGGCTCAAGGGCGTCCCGCGGGGAACTGTACTGCCACTCTTTGACATGCCCCTATTTTTTTATCATTTTTCTTTCACTTTTTTCATCATTTCCTTTTGCTTTTCTTTTGAATTGACCGTCCCTCTTTGAGACTTCATACACATGATCTATACCGCTTGCTAGTCTACATGTTAACTTCCCCTTTGCCCCTGGACCTTGTTCGAGTGAGAAGAGAATTGACCTCAGGTTCTCTACACGAGGGCTGAGCGAAAACACCATAAACAAAGGAGAATTGGCCTTAGGTCGCCGTGTTGTGTGTGTGTGGCCGGACACAGAGATCATTTACCACAATGAGGGGGAGTGAGGTATATGGCCAACAACATTCTTTTTTTACAAATTGGTGTTGTTATCAAGATTAGGGGTAGAATCTTTTAAGGTACAACCCATTCCATGGGTGAGAGAGCTCCTCACCTTCGGCATTAACTAGCCTATACGCGTTTCCGGGGTACACTTCCTTAACGATGTACGGCCCTTCCCAGTTTGCTGACAATTTGGACCTTGGACCTCTAGGTTTTATAAAGATTTGCTTCAAAACCATGTCTCCTTGTTGAAATTTGCGCTCAATCACTTTCTTTTGAAAAGACGTTGATAGTCTATTTTGATATGAAAGAACATGATCGGCTGCCGCTAAACGCTGTTCGTCCAAGAGTTCTAGCTGTGTAAGCAACGCCTCCCGATGTTCATCGGGATTAAGTTCCTTGTCTAGATGGACCCTTAGCGAAGGAATGAGGATCTCGTGTGGACATACCTCCTCCATCCCATAAGTAAGTGAGAATGGAGTTTGCCCAGTGGGCGTGCGGATGGAGGTGCGGTAGGCCCACAGAGCTTCGACCAATTTATCTGGCCAATCAGCAAATTTATTAGACTCACAAGTTTTCTTTAGAATTTTCAAAAGCATTTTATTTGTGGCTTCGGCCTGGCCGTTGCCCTGCGGATAGTATGGAGACGAATGATGCAAGGAGATGCTGAATTTCTTACATAGGTCCTGAAGCTCTTGAGATATAACTGTGGTCCATTGTCGGTGATGAGGCTACTTGGCACTCTGAACCGCGCGATGATGTTCCTCATGATGAATTTGCACACGGTTGAACCATTGATTTCTGCAAATGCTTCAGCTTCGGCCCACTTGGTGAAATACTCAGTAGCAGTGAGAATGAAAGAATTTTGTTTTACTTGAGCATTAGGATCACCAAGAGGCCCAATGATATCAAAGGACCACATGGAGAAAGGCCAAGGAGAAGATAGTGGATGTAAAGAGGAAGAAGGGGCATGGATTTTATCAGCATTGATCTGGCATTTGACACACCTATGAACGTAGGTGGCACAGTCTTCTTCTAGGGTCGGCCAGTAGTAGCCCTGCCTAAGAATCTTCTTAGCCAACATTTGGCTATTGACATGCCCTCCGCATTCACTGGAATGGGATCATTCCACTACCTTCGAAGCTTCTTCGTCCGACAAACATCGGAGGAGCATTCCATTTAGAGCACGTTTGTAAAGCACTTCACCAATAAGGGTATACCTTAACGCCGCTCTACGGATGGCTCGCTTGTCTTCTGTTTCAGCTTCTTCGGGGAAGGTACCGTCCCTGCAATACTGCTCAACTTCATGGTACCACAACCTTTCTTCTTCCATCATTTCTCCTAATTCCAGAAGCAATAACTCCTTTGCTTCTTTTCTCTCTGCCTTCAAAACTAGAGAGCTCCTAAGGTTAATGAACCAAGGATCCTGTGTGGAGGGAGCCTCTAACCTTTGAACGGTGATTGTCTTAGCACTGCGACTGAGAGGGAGGGTGAGAGAGGAGGCCAGGGATGCGAGGGCATCAACCAGGATATTTTGAGAGCGAGGAGTATGACTGTAGATGAGTTGATGGAATTGCTTGGCTAGGAGTGTGACCAGATCTTGATAGGGCTTGAGTTTAGGATCACAAGTGCGATAAGTGGAAAGGACTTGCCGAAGGACGAGTTGAGAGTCTCCTATGATCTTGAGATGACGCACGCCTAAGAGTAGGCAAGCTTAAGACCGGCATGGAGAGCCTCATACTCGGAGATATTGTTGGTGGCATAGAATTGGAGCTGATAGGCTAGAGGAATGGTGATCCCTTCTAGGGTGAGCAAAACAGTACCTATGCCAATCTTGAACCGTGTCACTGTGGGGGAGAGGAAGGTGAGCAAGGTGCTCAGTGAAGGATCGAGGAAAAGGTGTGGATAAGATCTAGAAGGGGGGGGGTGAATAGATCTATGCCACTTTCTGCGGAAGCTTAAACAGTTTAAAAACACTTTTGAATCAGAGGCAATTTTATCAGTGAAAAACCACAGATCTGATGAGATTGAGTGAGTTGGTAAAAATAGATATGAAATCAGTTGATTAAATGAACTTTAAACGATCCTATGCAAGCATCTAACGGATAATGAAATCAAACCACAGATAGACAAGTGCACAAGGATTTTTAGGTGGTTCGGAAATCACCCAAGTGATTCCTACATCCACCCCTCACACCCTGTGAGGATTCACTAAAACAACCGGTACACACCCACTGGAGCCTGACAACTCCAACACTTGAGAGCTTACAACTCACACAACTTCTAGAGCAAGACTACTCTAGAACCACTGAGCAAGACTGCTCAACACAACCTTGAGTTAGACAACTCAAACTGAGCACGACGGCTCACAACAACCTGAGCACAATGCTCACACAATGGTTGCTAGACACCAACTCAAGACATAGACCTTCTAGCACAGATCTAGTCGAAAATGAGAGCACTAATGAGAGCTATGCAGAAGCACTTGCATAATCTCAAAAGATATCTCAGAAGAACAGAAGTACAGTGAATTGTATTAAATAGCTTCGTTCTTCAAGTGTACTCCCTTGTAGAAGCTTGGATTGGGAAGAGGCTTGCAATCTTGAAGTCCAAAACCGATGCTCTGCACTTTGGAGTTGTTGGATCTTCCTTGAGTTCTTCTCCAACGAAGGCTTCTACAGGATCTGCTTCCTTGGGATGCTTCAGAGGTTTCTTCAAGATCACACTCCAATTCTCACACTTGGCTTGGTGAGAATTGGTCTTCTGGAAGCACACGGAGAGCAGAGGAGGGAGACAACTCTTGTAGCCGCCAGGAAACTTCCAGGAGGCTCTAAGAGCTTTGTTGGGTCTCTTGATGATGGGGGCCAATAGGGGCCTTTTATACCCAAAAGAGTCCAAAGATACCCTTTAGGTATAAGGGCACACGATCCTAGGTTGATTCCCCATCGGCCTGGCTGACACGTGGCAGCCATCCACTTTAAGTTGCAAACTTCCCGTAGTGTGTCGACCTGCCCTGGTGGTGGTGTCGACACACTGTCCAAAATATGAGAACTGATGTTCTGGGAAGAAGGTCCCGTGTCGACCTGCTCTGAGAGTGTGTCGACCTGCTGTCCCAATTCTTCAAACTGGCTGTTCTGGGAACTGGGTCTAGTGTCGACCTGCTCTGAGAGTGTGTCGACCTGGGTGGACTGATTCCTGAAAAACTGCAACTCGTGTCGACACACTCTTGACTTGTGTCGACACAGTCTCAATGTTTCTTCATCTTTTGCCTTTGAATTTGTGTTGTTGTGTCGACACCATTGATGGGTGTGTCGACACATCTTTTGCAAAAAAATGTTTGTACCTGAAAATTAAACACATATATCATTAGTTAAATGATTTATCATGAACATAAATGATAAATGTGATTTGAAATATGCTTTTTGAACATTGATTTCAGGTATGATGTTTTTGACATGTTTCATTTGAATTGCTTTAAAATTACCTCTTGTCATCATCAAAATAGGAGGGAAATGATATGAATATACATTCAACCCAACAATCTCCCCCTTTTTGATGATGGCAACAATAAATCCATATTACAATGTGGTTTTGATGAAATGAGATTTTAAGCAATTTTTTGTTATTCACATTTTTATTTTCTTTTTGTTTAAACTTGTCAAAGACCTTTTGATATGTTTTAGTAACAGATGATGATGTACTTGTGGAACACAATGTTACTTGAAATGAGAATTTTTGTACACAGAAGTCAAGCAACTTGACAAGTAATCATTCAATCACATTCACAAAAAGATTTTCAATCACATTAAATACACAATTGAGAAAATCATTCAAGCCAAGCAAAACATTTCATTTCATTCAACAAGAGAACCATTACAATCATTCCAAAAGATTACAAACATTTGTTCTTTCTTTCTTCTCCCCCTTTGACATCATCAAAAGAGAAATTACATTAAGTAGAAGATGGAGGAGGAGGAGGAATGGGAAGAAGAATGGTCTCTATGTCAGACAATCTTTTCTCCATGAAGTGCAAGCTAGTCTTAATTTGATCTTGAATGGTTGTCATTTTTGTGACCAAAAAGTGTTCCATTCTATCTGAATTCTCGATCAAGGTGGCTTGAATTCTGGCTAGATCAGCTGCAATGGGTTGTGAGGATGATGATGAACCAGCTGACCAACCAGGTCTTTGCATTATCTTGAATTCCTTGGTCAAATCTGATATCTGCTTGTCAATGTGCTCATTGAAGTTCCTCATGCTTTCCAAATCATCCACAAAATGAGCAAATGACAGTCTTGTGCTGGTAATCTCATGCAATGTCTGATGGTGTTGAAGACATCTGCTTGGGAATTTGCCAAAATTCCCTGAAGTACTGTCTCTAGCTTCTGCTGGTGCTCCTTCAGCTGTAGTGAGGCATCTGCCATTGTTCCAATCAATCTATTGAACCTTTGAGCTGCATAGTCTGAAGCAGCTTTCTGTTCTATGAACTTGGCAGATACTGTGTTCTCCAGTCTTTGAATCCTCAACTCAAATGATGTGGACATGGTTTGAATGGAGGAGTTCAAGGTTTCAAATTTTTCATTGAGGAAGGAGATCAATTCTGGTGGAACAGGGGCCCACCAGAAGATGTGGATGGTTGGAATGAGGGTTGTGGAGAGAAATGAGGAAGCTGAGGTGAGAGAGGGGCATGAAAAGGAATGTCACCTTCAGTTGGGACTTGAGGCTGATCCTCATTCACAGGAGGCTGATCCTCTTGACCTAGGGGCTGGTCCCCTTCAGCTGGAGGCTGTTCCTCTTGTGCTTGGGGCTGGTCCCCTTGAACCTGAGGCTGGTCCTCCTGAGCTTGGGGCTGTTCCCCTTGATCTTGAGGCTGTTCCTCCTGAGCTTGAGGGGCCTCAACCACAACTGGCCCTCTTCTAATTTGATTGCCCTCCAATCTAAATCCCATAAACTTCTGGATATTTTTAAAGGTGTAGATGTTGGACTTGGGAATAGATTGGGACTTCTCATTCTCCAAGGGCACACCAAAGTGCTGGAACACTGAGGTCAGATGTGCTCCATAAGGAAGTGATCTCTTTAGGTCTTTCCTTGTTGTTTCAGATATGATTTGATAGAGAATCACATGGAGGTTGATTTTTATGTCTTTCACCATGCAATAAAGGATGAACCTCTGAATGTCTGTCAACCTATCCCTTCCACCACCTTGAGGAGTAATTATGGTGGTCAATATGTGGTGGATGACCCTTAACACAGGAGGAAATGAATTGGCATTGAACCTGGTTACATAGGTCTGTTTGGGATCTGATGCATCTGCAGGAAGGCCTGTCAAGATGGAATAGGCTTCATGAAGATCAAATTCAAATTCATGATAATCTGCCCCTTCATCTGGCACTTTGAAAATGGAGGCAGCTTTTTCAGTTGGCATATTATGGCTATTCCCTTAACTTTGGATTCATACCCTTCATCTGTGCAGGTGAGGTTCTTGTAGAATTCCCTAACAAGTCTTGGATAACAGACTTGAAACTCAGAGATAAATGGTATCCAAGATTGAAAGGAGAAATAGGTTTGAATTTCTGGAAAAGAGTCTGCTAGCTGAATGTCTGATAGGTCTAGAATTCGGGGCTTCAGAATTAACTTGGCTGCACTGACTGACTCTGAGGGAATATCCTCTTGAGACTCAGAAGACTCAGAAGAGAGGAAGATGATTCCTCAGGGTTTTCAGAAGAATCGCCCGGAATTTCTGTTCTAGGGTTTGGAGGACTACTACCTCTGCCTGAAGATGAGGCTCTACCTCTCTTGGCTGCCCTTTGAGGTGCTGAAGAGGATCCTGGTTGCTCGGCAGGATCATTCCTTCTCTTAGATCTTCTTTCGGATAGGGCAACGTCACTGTCTGCCGGAATCGGCCTTGAAGAGGCCTGGACCTTGCGCCACGGCGGGGACCCAACTTCCTGACCATGGTGCAAGAAAGAGTGGAATTCGGAGAGGATGGAAGAGTGGAGAGGTGATGGAAAGAAGGATGAGAGTTTGAGAGAAATGGTGAAGATTTCTTGCCGGAAGAGATGAGAAAGAGGCCGTCGGGTCGACCTGATGCCTAAAAGAGGTGCAGTGGTGCACTGCCCCGCAGGAACAAATAGGGCTTATCATGAACCCAAACGGTTTGAAAAATAATCAGGCAAGGGGTTAGTGTCGACACAGGATGAAGGGTGTGTCGACCTGACCGAAAGTGTGTCGACACAGGATGGGACGGTGTCGACACGGCCTTAGAAGAAAGGTTGAATTTTTGAGAGGAAATTTTTGAGAAATTTGGGACATCTTTAGAATGATGAACAATGAGAGGAATTATCATTTCAAGGATTTTTAAGAGGCTTAAAAATTCATTTGTTATATTTTGCAAAAATTCATCAATTCAAGTTTTTCAAACAATTTCCAACAGGATATTAGCATTCCAAGACTTGAATCAACAAAATGAGAAATTGAGGGATATAATATATCTAACAATCAACTATAAACTACCATATTTCTCAACTTTAAAGAATTAAAGATGTCATCTAGACTAAATGCAATTGTGTTGAAAATAAAACACAATCTCAAAGAACAACTTGATGAGGAATGAAGATGATTCTTTCTAGACATATCTCCAATAATGTTACATTTTGTTCTTTTAACAAACTATCAAATGATATAAATCTCTTTCACTCAAGTACTAGTGCTTTTTACACACCATAGTCCCTGGATACTTAAGATTTAGTCATTGTCAAGTCTCAAAGGGGTAAATGATGGCCTTTTGACATGAAAATATACGTTTTGTAGACGCCAATATTTCCAGTTACTCAGTCATCATAAAAACATAGCACATTTTGCTTTTGTTTTGAATTTATTTTTATTTTGTTCCCCCTTTGAACAGAGTTAGCAATAGTGCCTCATGACATACATGGCACTTCATTCATTGTGAAGGTGTGCAGTTTCTCAGCACAAGTGCCATTGCTCTGTTGGATTTTAAAATTTTGGAGAGTTTGTGAGATAGAAATCAAATACATTCAATCATCAGTTGCAAACAAGGAAATGTTTTAAGTTCAAAGCACAAGTTGATGTTTAGTCTAGGAAGAGATCTGAATTTCTGTGGGTTGAGAGATATAGTTGAAAGTTGATTAAAAAATATATAATAGATCACTCAAGGTTCATTTTGAGACTCTAGACTTCTAAATGATGACATCATGCAAGGAATTGATGAGATTCAAGAAAAGTTGAATTTTGCAAAGTCATGACTTGTGAATTTTCTAGCTCCCCCTGAGATGATGATTTCAACCACTTTTCATCAAAATAAAGATATGTAAATTTTGGAAATCAGAAAAGTTTTCTTCTTGACAACAAAACTCCCCCTCAACAATTGCATATCCATTTCTTGGTACTTGGCGGAGACATATACTCGCGCATAATGAAAGGTTTCCAGACAAGCCTAACTTGTCCTTCTCCAAACACCATTTGATATACCAAGAAATTTCAATACAATAAGAGTTGAAGAATTCATTATCAAAAGAAATGGAAGTGAAAATAAGCAAGTTTTTGAAATCAGAAAAGTATCCTCTTTGAACAATAAAAGCTCCCCCTCAACAATTGCATATCAATTTCTTAGTACTTGGCGGAGACATATACTCTCGCATAGTGAAAGTGTCCAGACAAGCATAACTTGTCCTTCTCCAAATCACCATTTGATATACCAAGAAATTTCAACACAATCAGAGTTGGAGAATTTATTGTAAAAAGGGAATAGAATTGAAAGTGAGAGAGATATGAACAATGTAACTCAAGGAAGCAAAGAATTATGAATGCAAAGAACTCCCCCTTAGACAATGCATAACACTCAACCCAAACCTTGAGAGAGATCAAGAAGGTGGACATTTACAAAGACCAAGTTCTCTCCTTAAAGATGAAAATCTGTTTTCAGGAAGGGGTTTAGTGAATATGTCTGCAATTTGTTTTTCAGTTTCAATGAAGTGGAGTTCAAAAGATTTCTTGGCAACCTCATCTCTCAAGAAATGATGCCTAATTTCAATGTGTTTTGTTCTGGAGTGCTGAATGGGGTTTTTAGACAAATTTATGGCACTAGTGTTATCACATAGGATGGGTACACACCCTAAATCTTGGTTGTAATCAAGAAGTTGATGTTTCACCCAGAGAATCTGAGTTCCACATCTACCTGCTGCAACATATTCAGCTTCTGCAGTTGACAGAGCAACTGAATGTTGCTTCTTAGAAGCCCAAGAGATAAGGCACCCACCTAGAAATAGACACAAGCCACTTGTGCTTTTTCTATCTAATTTGCACCCAGCATAATCAGCATCACAATAGGCAAACAGATCTAACTTGCAACCAGCAGGATACCAAATACCTAAGTCACATGTTCCAACAAGATATTTGAAGATTCGTTTAACAGCAAGCATGTGACTTTCTTTAGGATTAGATTGGAATCTAGCACATAAACACACACAAAACTGAATATCAGGTCTAGAAGTTGTAAGATAGAGCAGAGAGCCAATCATACCTCTGTAGGTCTTTGGATCTACTGACTTACCAGATGGATCTTCTTCTAGTTTAGCATTAATTGCAATTGGTGTGCTTGAGTGCTTAAGGTTCTGAAAGTCAAACCTCTTTAATAGCTCCTTGACATATTTGGTTTGACTGATGAAGATTCCTTCATTGTTTGGTTAACCTGCAATCCCAAAAAGAATGTTAAATCTCCCATTAAGCTCATTTCAAATTCATTCTTCATTTGATTTGAAAATTCAGTGCAAAGGCCTTTATTGGTTGATCCAAATATTATGTCATCAACATAAATTTGGACACAATTATTTGATTTTTAACTATTTTTGTGAACAATGTTTGATCAACATTACCTCTAGAATATCCTTTTTCAAGTAAAAAGGAACTCAACCGGTCATACCAAGCTCTTGGAGCTTGCTTAAGACCATAGAGAGCCTTATTAAGCTTGAAAACATGGTTAGGATATTTTTCATTTTCATATCCAGGAGGTTGTTCAACAAAAACATTTTCCTTTATATATCCATTTAAGAATGCACTTTTGACATCCATTTGATAGACTTTGAATTTCATGGAGGATGCAAAAGCAAGGAAAATTCTGACTGCTTCTAGTCTAGCTACAGGGGCATATGACTCTTCAAAATCAATTCCAAACTCTTGATTGTACCCCTTTGCAACTAGCCTAGCTTTATTTCTAATTACCTGACCAGATTCATTCAATTTGTTTCTGAAACCCATCTAGTGCCAATCACTGCTTGGTCACTAGGCTAGGTACTAATTCCCATACTTGATTTCTTTCGAATTGATGAAGCTCATCATGCATGGCATTAATCCAATCAGAACTGGATAAGGCTTCATCAATTGACTTGGGTTCAATTTGGGAAATTAGAGCTAGTGAGTCTTCTTCAATATTTTGCAAGAAGGATGATCTGGTCCTTACTCTATCATTTAAATTGCCAACTACACTGTCTAATGGGTGATCTCTCAGATATCGAGGTTCAGAAATTACCTGTTGAGAAGTGCCCACTTCTGGAGCAATGTTACCTGACCCACTTGAAGATGGTGAGTTGTTGTTCAGGTTCTCTTCATTATTGACAAGCTCCTCAACAGTTGGTGAAGAATCCACAATGAGGTCATCCTCTTCATTGTCTTGTCTTTCCCTGCAAGATTTAGAATCATTAGTGGAAAAGGAATTTTCATCAAAAATAACATGTGGAGATTCTTCAACATTTTGGTTTTTAGAATGTACACTTTGAAAGCCCTTGACACTTCAGAATAGCCAAGGAAGATAGCTTCCTGACTCTTAGCATCAAACTTGTCAAGGTTTTCTTTGTTATTATTGTGTACAAAGCATTTGCACCCAAAAGTTTTGAAATAAGAAACAGTTGGCTTTTTGTTTTTCAACAATTCATAGGGGTTTTTTCTGATCTTTGGTCTGATCAAAGCTCTATTTAGGATATGATTGGCTGTGTTAACAGCTTCAGCCCAGAAGGATTTGGGCAGATTACTTCCTAAGAGCATGGATCTAGCCATTTCCACAAGAGTTCTATTCTTTCTTTCCACAACTCCATTTTGTTCTGGAGTTCTAGGTGAAGAAAACTTGTGAAATATTTGAAATTCAGCACATAGATCAGAAAAGGATGTGTTATCAAATTCACCCCCATGATCAGTTAAAATGTTTTTGATTTTATATGGATAAGTTGTTAAGATAGTGGTACAGAAATTCCTGAATTCAAGGCAAGTATCACTTTTGTGGGATAGAAAGATAACCCAAGTAAATCTAGTAAAATCATCAATGATTACAAACCCATATCTTTTGCCACTTAAGCTTAGAACTCTTGTTGGCCCAAAAAGGTCCATGTGAAGAAGTTCTAGTGGCCTAGATGTAAGTACCTCATTGAAGGTTTTAAAAGATTTCCTAGTTTGTTTTCCTTTAGCACATATCCCACAAACTTGATTTTCAACTTTAGAGAAGGATTCAGGAAGACCCTTAACCAAATTCAATCTTAATAACTTATCCATTGTTCTGAAACTTGCATGGCCAAGTCTTTTGTGCCAAGTCCATGCAATTTCATCTTTATTTGCAACAAAACAAAGATTTTCAGAAAAGTTTTTATTTAGGTTGATCATGTAGACATTGTTTTCCTTTTTCCAAAGAATTTGATTTTATCAGATGATGAGTCAATTATCTTACAAAAATCAGATTCAAACACAACTTTGTGACCTTTGTCACATAGTTGGCTGATACTGAGCAGATTATAATCAAGACCATCAACTAATAAAACATTATCTACTGAGTTTGAAGAAGTTTGACCAACCTTTCCAGATCCTAAGATCTTTCCTTTATTTTTACCTCCGAATGTAACTGACCCTCCCTCCTTTTCAAGCAGGAATGAGAATTTGGCTCTATCTCCAGTCATGTGTCGTGAACACCCACTGTCAAGGAACCATACATTGGAGTTGGGTGCACGACCTTCCTGCAACAAGATCAGTGGAGAGAAGATTTTGGTACCCAAACAGAGTTGGGACCATCAGAATGTTTGGACATTGTTAGTAAATCCTTTCTCACCCAAATTTGACTTGTTTTTGATTTCTGTTTTGTTAAATTGGTGGTTTCAGTCTTTTTAGGTTTGTTCTTTTTCTTAGGAATGAAAGCACCAACATTTTTGTTTTCAGTGGGAGGGGAGTTTTTCATTTGAGAATTGGAGTTCAGGTAAGGAGGTGGAATCCAGGGATTTTGTTGGTACATCCAAAGATTTGGATGAAAGAATTGAGGATTCTACCAACAGGGGTTGTTATACCATTGGCTCCAAGGTTCTTTACAAATGATTTTCTTTGTCTTTTTTTTTCTTATTTTTCAAATTTTTATTTGAGTTGTTTGAATTTTTTGATGTTGAGCAGGTCGACCTCTCCTGTACTGGTGTCGACACAGCAGCCACAGAAGCCTTCTTCTTGTGGACTGGTGTCGACCTGTCAGGAGACTGAGTCGACCTGATTGTCTTGTTTTGTTTTTGAGTTTTTAATTTGTTTTGTGTTTTGTTTAAGGTTTTGTTTGCTGTTTGTTGAATTTCTGTGTTTTCAAGATTAGGACCCTTGACAAATTTAATTAGTGGTGCTTTGTTCTTTTTCTCACCAGATTTGTCTTTCATGGGTTTCTTTTTGTTGAATCCTAATCCATGAGAGGTGGTTGTCATGGTGGTTCCTAGCAATGCCTCTAAGTTATCTTTACCTTTTGTGAAGGTTTGGATAACTTCATCCCTTTCTTTTAGCTGGTTTTTAAGAGTTTCAATTTCTTCAATTTTCTGTTGTTTTTCTTGTTTTTCAATTTCCAGCTTTTCAGTTAAGTTTTTGAATTCTTGGGAGGCCTTTTGAGAGGCAAGTTTTAGTTCATCAATAAGGTTCAGGAGATTTTCTTTTTCTTCAAGCAATTCTGTTACTTCAGTTTCCAGTTCACAATTCTATGGTTTGAAGATTGGTTATGGTAAAGATTTTCAATTTTCTTTTTGATGTGTTTGTTTTCTTTTCTCATTTCAGAAATTTTTCAACCAGTTCTGCATACACATCCTGCCAATCTTCAACAGTAAAGTCTTCAAAGGAAGTATTTACCTTTCCATCTGTGCTGTTGGCCATGAAGCAAACCTCCTCACTTTCAGAGCTTGAGGATTTCTTCTCTTCTTCTTCCTCACTTGAGTCTTCGTCAGACCAAGTGGCCACCATGGCCTTTGGCTTCTTGTACTTCTGGAATTTCTTGTGCTTATCCTTCTTGTTCTCAGGACACTCTCCCTTCATGTGTCCTGGTTTGTTGCACCTGTAACAGACAATATTTTCGTCAGTTTTGTGATTCTTGTTGAAATTAGAAGAGGAAGTGTTTTTCTTACCTGAGAAAACTTCTTTTTCCCAGACATTTTTCCTTTTCTGTATTTCAAGAATTTTCTGAATTGCCTGGTCATGAGGGCAATTTCATCCTCATTTGACTCAGACTCCTCAGAACTTGTTTTTCCTGACTTTTATCTTTATTGCTTGAAGAGGCCTTAAGTGCCATAGGCTTGGTCTTAATTATGTGTTCTTCATTTCTTTTTAAGTTGATTTCATATGTCATTAAGGATCCAATCAATTCATCCAAAGAGATTTTGGACAGATCTTTTGAATCTTCAATGACAGTGGCCTTTGTATGCCAAATTGAAGAAAGTGAACGTAAGATTTTTCTTACCAAGTCTGCATCTGTATATTCCTTACCCAAGGCCTTTAATCCATTCACAATCACCATGAACCTGGCAAACATTTCAGAAATATTTTCGTTAGACTTCATCATAAAAGTTCATATTCTGAAACTAAATATTTGCCTTAGTCTCCTTTACTTGTGATGTTCCCTCATAGAGTAATTCGAGTTTATCCCACATCTCTTTGGCAGATTTGCACATTGAGATTCTCGAATACTCCTTGGGATGGACAGCACATTGAATCATGTTCATGGCACTATAATTCAATGTAGCTTTCCTTATTTGTTCCCTAGTCCAGGTTTCTTCTTCTCCCTGGTTTTCATAGGGACCACCTCAACTACTTTCCAGATCTCATAGTTCTGGGCCCTTAAAAATACTTGCATTCTGTTTTTCCAGTAAGAATAGTCCGTCCCATTAAAGAATGGTGGCCTATTTATGGAATGACCCTCAGCTATGAAACCTTTGGAATCCATGACTCTAAAGCAGAAAGAAAATGCTTAGCAAACAAACAAGCAAACACTCAAACACACAACACTCAGAAACAAAAACTACTCAGATCAAATCAGATCAAAGTAAACCCGCTCTGATACCAATTGAAGGATCGAGGAAAAGGTGTGGATAAGATCTAGAAGGGGGGGGAATAGATCTATGCCACTTTCTGCGGAAGCTTAAACAGTTTAAAAACACTTTTGAATCAGAGGCAATTTTATCAGTGAAAAACCACAGATCTGATGAGATTTGAGTGAGTTGGTAAAAATAGATATGAAATCAGTTGATTAAGTGAACTTTAAACGATCCTATGCAAGCATCTAACGGATAATGAAATCAAACCACAGATAGACAAGTGCACAAGGATTTTTAGGTGGTTCGGAAATCACCCAAGTGATTCCTACATCCACCCCTCACACCCTGTGAGGATTCACTAAAACAACCGGGTACACACCCACTGGAGCCTGACAACTCCAACACTTGAGAGCTTACAACTCACACAACTTCTAGAGCAAGACTACTCTAGAACCACTGAGCAAGACTGCTCAACACAACCTTGAGTTAGACAACTCAAACTGAGCACGACGGCTCACAACAACCTGAGCACAATGCTCACACAATGGTTGCTAGACACCAACTCAAGACATAGACCTTCTAGCACAGATCTAGTCGAAAATGAGAGCACTAATGAGAGCTATGCAGAAGCACTTGCATAATCTCAAAAGATATCTCAGAAGAACAGAAGTACAGTGAATTGTATTAAATAGCTTCGTTCTTCAAGTGTACTCCCTTGTAGAAGCTTGGATTGGGAAGAGGCTTGCAGTCTTGAAGTCCAAAACCGATGCTCTGCACTTTGAAGTTGTTGGATCTTCCTTGAGTTCTTCTCCAACGAAGGCTTCTACAGGATCTGCTTCCTTGGGATGCTTCAGAGGTTTCTTCAAGAATCACACTCCAATTCTCACACTTGGCTTGGTGAGAATTGGTCTTCTGGAAGCACACGGAGAGCAGAGGAGGGAGACAACCTCTTGTAGCCGCCAGGAAACTTCCAGGAGGCTCTAAGAGCTTTGTTGGGTCTCTTGATGGATGGGGGGCCAATAGGGGCCTTTTATACCCAAAAGAGTCCAAAGATACCCTTTAGGTATAAGGGCACACGATCCTAGGTTGATTCCCCATCGGCCTAGGCTGACACGTGGCAGCCATCCACTTTAAGTTGCAAACTTCCGTAGTGTGTCGACCTGCCCTGGTGGTGGTGTCGACACACTGTCCAAATATGAGAACTGATGTTCTGGGAAGAAGGTCCTGTGTCGACCTGCTCTGAGAGTGTGTCGACCTGCTGTCCCAATTCTATAAACTGGCTGTTCTGGGAACTGGGTCTAGTGTCGACCTGCTCTGAGAGTGTGTCGACCTGGGTGGACTGATTCCTGAAAAACTGCAACTCGTGTCGACACACTCTTGACTTGTGTCGACACAGTCTCAATGTTTCTTCATCTTTTGCCTTTGAATTTGTGTTGTTGTGTTGACACCATTGATGGGTGTGTCGACACATCTTTTGCAAAAAAAAAAAATATGTTTGTACCTGAAAATTAAACACATATATCATTAGTTAAATGATTTATCATGAGCATAAATGATAACTGTGATTTGAAATATGCTTTTTGAACATTGATTTCAGGTATGATGTTTTTGACATGTTTCATTTGAATTGCTTTAAAATTACCTCTTGTCATCATCAAAATAGGAGGGAAATGATATGAATATACATTCAACCCAACACTCAGCAATGGCATACCCTTTTATGGCTTTCTGAACTACAAAGGTGATATCGAATTGAGAGAGGAAACTCTGCCAGCGTGCCAATCTGTCGGCGAGGACTGGCTTCTCCAGAAGATACCTAATAGGGTCCATTCTAGAAATCAAACTCACCTTATGATCTAGGAAGTAGTGCTTCAATTTCTGCACTACGCAAACTAGCACCGCACATGTTTTCCCCATCGTAGTGAGTTTGAGCTCAGAAGGATTGAAGAGTCCAGATAGGTAATAAACTGCCCTTTCTTTGCCGGATTCATCATGTTGGGCAAGGACAGCTCCTAGGGAATCCTCAATAGTCGACAGATATAGGATTAAGGATTTCCCAGGGACAAGTGCCTGAAGTACGGACAGATTCATGAGATAACTCATGAGTTCATCGAAGGCCTCTTGGCACTTGGCATTCCATTCGAAACTTACTCCTCCTTTCAATAGTTCATAGAAGAGACGACATCTTTGGGAATGCTGAGATATGAATCTCCTTATAAACTGAAGCCGACCAATCAAACCTCGAAGCTCAGATATGTTCTTAGGAGGAGGCATTTCATTTATTGCCTTGGCCTTGTGTGGGTCTATTTGAATCCCCCGTTTGCTAACTATGAAGCCAAACAGCTTGCCTGAAGAAACCCCAAATACGCACTTCTTCGGATTCATCTTTAATTGGTATTCTTTTCCGCGACGAAACACTCTGGCAAGCACGGAGGAGTGTTCGCTTTTGGTCCGAGACTTCACCACGATATCATCCACGTATACCTCAACATCAATATGAATCATGTCGTGGAAGATATCTAACATTGCCGTTTGATAGGTGGCGCCGACATTCTTCAATCCAAACGGCATGACCACATAGCAATAAGTTCCCCATGGGGTGGTGAAGGAGGTTTTCTCTTGATCCTCTGGGACTAGATGAATCTGATTATAGCCTAAATACCCATCCATAAATGATTGAGTTTCGAACCCTGCTGTGTTATCAATTAAGACATCCAAGTGAGGTAACGGGAAATCATCCTTTGGACATGCTTTATTTATGTCTCGGAAGTCTATGCAGATGTGCACCCTTCCGTCTTTCTTCATCACCGGGACTATGTTCGCCACCCACAAAGGATAGAGGACTACACGGATGAACTTGGCTTTGTGTAGTTTATTAATTTCCTCTTTCATTTTCAAAGCAATGTGGGGGAGGAACCTCCTTAGCTTTTGCTTAACGGCAACTACCCTTGGCTTTAAAATTAACCTATGTTCTACCAATTCGGGGTCAATGCCGGGCATGTCGTCATAGGACCAGGCAAAGGAATCCTTGAACTCCCTTAACATTTCTATGAGTGACTCTTCTTCTTCAGGAGGGAGACTGGAAGCTATGGTTAAGAGCCTTGGATCCTCTTATGTTCCCACGTTTACCTCTTTGGTGGGTTCATCTACTGCCGAGGTTGGTTCATCAAATCTCCTCATAGCGCTAGCATACATCTCGGCAGCATCTTCTATCTCGCAAATCATTTTCATCCGATGGGTCATCTTTGGCTAAGATCTCATACACTCCGAATTCATCATCTAGCCCTTCCTCTTTACGCAAATCCTCTATGCTCAGAACTACAGCTTCTTGGATGAACTCTTCGACAGCTAGAAGAGCGCCACACCTTTGCACTAGGTCCAATAGTTACCTACGGGGTATGCCACTACCCTCCTTCTTCCTAGACAGAGACGGGGACTTGCTAGATTCTACCCTGAATCTAGACCAGATTTGATATTTACAAAAGGCTCTAGAGGAGTGTCCAGAGGTTTATTGGAAAAGAAAAGAAAGGGTGCGGTAGGGCCGCAATGGTCCTCCGATGGGACTGGAGGAGGGGGCACAACACCTATGCTCAAGGTGCCGGCAGGAGAATTGGGGTGCAGGGGAACAGAAGGCCCCTCACCCAGATCGCCCAAAATGACCATGTCGGTCAATAGACGAAAGCAAAGATTGAGGAGAAGGAGGAGAAGGGTGGGGATCGCCGCCCAGTGGAAATGGGAGTGACGGGGATCGCCGCCAGCAGGAGAGAAAGAGTGTGGGGTGATGGGGATCGCCGTCGAAGCAGAGGAGAAATGCGAGGGTGACGGGGATCGCCGTCGGGGAGAGTGCGAGAGCTAGACAGCTGAAGGCAGAAAGTGGGAAGGGTGAGTCAGAAAAGAAAAGGAGGACGGGGATCGCCGTCCGTCGAAAAGGAGAAGAGAAGAAGACGGGGATCGCCGTCCGAAGAAAAAGAAGGGAAATGACGAAAGAAGGAACGCACATTTTTTTATTTTTCCTTTATTTTTTTTATTTCTTATTTTATTTTTGATTTTTTTTATTTTTTGTTTTTTTTTTAACTATGAAAAGAACTACATTACATTAGAAGGCTTCGGAAAAAGGACAGGACCGAGCCATTAAGGAAGATGGTGAAGAGAGGTGAAGGGCGGATTAACGCTTCAAGATCGTCGGGGAAAATTGGATAATGAGGGGTGGAGATAAGGGAATAAAATCAAAATTATAGACACAGATGGATGAAATGAAATGCATGGGAGGCCTGGAAAACCCTGGCCAGAGCTCCTTTGTTTGAATGGCTGAACTGACTATCTCAACTTTCTCACCAAATCCAAGCAACTGTCGCTTGGTGGTGGCTGCTGATGCTGATAATGTTGCTGCCTAAGACTGTGGCTCGTCATCCTCACTGAACAAGCGGCTGAGATCCTCTGATTCTAGCTCTTCTTTTTCAGCTTCTGGTTCCTCAAATAACAAGCTGAGTGATGAAATCAAATCTTCAAGATCAGGTGCTTCTCTATCTGTCTCGGCTCTCTTCTTCTTGTTGGGTCGTTGTGCTTCCAGGGCTTGGTATGCCGACCTTGCTGCCTCTTCCACTATAGTATTGTACCCAGGCTGCACCGGCCCTCTGACAAAATATTCATACAGTGTCCAGGTGAATGGGCCATGATTTGACTGCGTAGAAGATGAGAACGCATCCCATTCTGAGTATCCTAGACCATGTTTTGCGAATTTCTTTGTGCTGGCCACTGTCTTGGTCCTTCCTTGGAGATGAGCACCCAAGCCTTTCCCTGATTGATAACCGAGCCTAAACATGATATTCCAACCTTTTGCATTCGTGGTCACATCCTTCCTGACAGCTATCGTCGATGGGGACCCAATCGGGCGGTTGGAAGAGAAAGTATAAGCCCATGGGTAGTTCACATCAAGCACCGAGATAATAGGCTTATTCGATGGCCAAACTAATGGCAATACCCTCTCAACTACTTCCACTATGTGGGTCGTTGCTACGCTGTTAACCTTGACTATCCGCCCTTGGAAGGGGAATTTCAAACATTGATGTGCCGTGGAAGGTACTGCCCCTAGTGATTCAATCCACGGGCGCCCCAGAATGGCCTTGTAAGTGTGATCGATGTTCAATACATAAAATTCAATTGACATGACAAGTGGCCCCAGCCCTGCTTGCAATGTGACAATCTCATGACAGGCGCGTCGTGAATTGTCGTAGGCAGCTATGGTGGTGGGGGTAGGCTGAAATTGGCGCTCTAAGATGTTGCAGGCTCTTAGGGTGCTCAACAAGCATACATTAATGGAAGCCCCTGTATCTACTAGCGATGCATCAATGGCCGCCTTGTTTATAGTGAGTGTCACGCACAAAGGCATCTTCCTGGCTTCAGGGGCAGCTAATTCACCATCAGAAAAGGTAATAGTGGGTCCCCTGTTCACAATAGAGAGTACTGAAGGTAGGTTGTCGGGGCTCATGTCCTCGCTGACCATGACCCTTTGCAGGAAGGCCCTTAGGGCATCTTGGTGAGTCTGTGACCTTTTGATCAGCTCTAATATGGATATTTTGGCGGGGGTTTGATCCAAATGCTTCAGAATGTCATATTGGGTCCCCGGGACCGGGTCTATCTCTTCCATATCTTGTTGCTGCTGGGTGCTGGACAGCTGCGCTGGTTGACCTGGCATGGATACGGATGCATTAGGGTACATCCGATGGAACATCCGTCTGCTCCGCAGCGCGAGGTTATGGTGCAGTGGAGGGGGTGAGGCGTCAAGGATGGAGGGGTTGGCTAGTAACGGCACTGGCGTAGGGGAGAGAGAGATGTTGCTGGACGAAGGGACAATGGGTGATATGACTGAGGGGTTATAAGATGGTGAGGTAATGGTGGCGATAGTGGGTGCGAAGGAGGGAGGCCCAGTGGATGTAAGCATGGTGGTAGGGGGTGTGATATGGGAGATAACCAAAAGGTGGCCCACTTCATGCTCATCGTCGAAGGCCCATTGAGCTTCTGGTGGTGGATGGTGGATGACTGGGTTAACATGCGTGGGTGGAGGAGGTGGTGGAGCAGGTTGGGGATTTAGAGCAGGCGGGTGTTGAGGCATGGGGTTTCGGATTAAGCCAAGGTCATTTGCCGGCTGCTGCGGCTGTTGTTGTTGTTGCTGTTGCTGGTACTGTTGTTGGAAGGGTTGGAACTATTTTTGTTGTTGCTGTTGTTGCTGCTGTTGTTGTTGTGGCTGCTGTCGCCTCTACTGTTGCTGTTGTTGCCTCTGACCCTGTTGGTCCCTCAATGTCTGAATTAACCTTTTCATTTCTGCCCAATCAATTTGTTTCTGCTCATGAAGGTCATATATTATGTCCCAGAACTGAAAACAATCCGACACATTGTGGCCCGAATGGTGATGGTAGACACAATACTTTGTTTGGTCTGCTGCCATATTCTAATTTGCCTTCTCAGGAGGGAGTCTAAGGGAATTCAAGGACATGAGGGCTGCAAAGACTCGGGCAGAGGAGGATATTGGGCTCTTTTGGGTCCATTGGGCTTTCTGGGGGCATAGCCATTCTGAGGAGGAGGAACTTGGGAGTACTGGCGCTGATCTTGCGGAGGGTTCTGACCTTGGGGAGGTTGCTGCCTATTGTTACTCCATGGCTTCTGAGGTTGTTGGGTGTATGGAGACCTACCTACCGGGCCTTGGGGTTACCTACCGCACCTACTTGCTCATTGGTTTGGATCCCCTCGGTGACTGGGCCTTAAGGCTTCTTGGTGTAACGGGCTTTAGGGGTCTCAAACATAGAGTGTATAGGCGAGTCCTTGAGTTGGGTTTGAATGAAACGGGCTCGGTTGTATAGCTGGTGCATGGTGGTAATGTCATTCATGGCTAAGATGACTCGGTAGGTTGGTGTAGCATTGGAGATCAATAGCTTGACTTTCTCCTCCTCCGGCATGGGGTAGCGGACCTTGGCGGCCAGTGAACGCCACCGGTCAGCATAAGTTGAGAACTCTTCTTCAGGCTTCATCTTTTCAGCTACCAGATCTACAAAAGAGTATTCAGGTCTGACCCGATCTTGAAATTGCCGTAGAAATCTCTCTTGAACAATTTGGAAATCCTCGGCTTCCTCCGGGGGCAAAGAATAAAACCATTCCAGAGCTGGACCATCTAAAGATTTTCTGAACAAGTATGCCATGAGGTGGCGGTCATACTTGTGCAGTGCAGATTCATAAACAAAATCCTTTAAACGAACATATGGGTCCCCTACCCCAGAGTATCACCGGTAAATGGGGAGCTCCGACTGGGGTGGTACTCAGAGGTATTGGAACGATGGGAGAGCAATGTCAGCTATCTTCCGCGGGTCAATCTGCCTCCTGAGGTCATGAAGTTCCTTTTTCATAACAGCCCACTCCGTAAGGAAGTCGGAGGGGGTCTGGACATGGTGTGTAGAAACAATGGAGCGGGGTTGCTCAAAATTATGGGACCTCTCACGTGGAAAGGAGGCAGGTTCGGTTGTATAGTATGCGAAGGTTGGAGGGGATCGAGGCCGGACCTCTCATGCAAGAAGATAGCTCGGTTACGAGAAATGGATGGCCCGAGGACGGAGGGGTGTAGGATCTGCCCCTGAGGAAGAGAGGTGGGGTGCTGAGGCAACATGGGCGGAGGGGGCCGCCGGCTGATCTGAATTACGAGCAGATGGAGACAAGGGTTGCTTGCCCTTGGCAGCAGCTATGAATTCTCAGACTTGCTCCGGAGTCAGATGGGGAAGTTGCTAACTGAATTGCGAATGGGGGTCGTCTCCCCCTGGAGGGGTAGGAGGACGAGATTGACCCTCAATAACGAGAGGAGCTTGGACATGCCCCGGGAGTGCAGCCATTGAGGGTTGGGCCACCTCCTCGAGCAGCCCGATAGGCAGGATATCATCGGAAAGGACCCAGAATTGGTCCATGTCGAACAAGGGATTATGATAGAATACAAGGATCGGAGGGGACAGACTCGATCTCCATAAACAATGACGCATGCACCCCCGGAACAAAATAGGGGGTGATACTGACAACACCTAGACTCTAGCACTGCAAGAAAAACTGAGATGAGGAGGGATGAACCGAAGCACTCAAGTTGTCATGATTAATGTGCAAATTTCTTAAAGTTCGCACTTGACCTTTAAATAAATTGATTAAGGGGATATCACTCAGACAAATGGACCCTAACAGGTAAGAACTCGTGTCCTCCGGTGTAGCTAAGGATGGCACACAGTCACAGGCGTGGGGTGGCTCAGACTAAGGGCGCGACGGGTACAACCAGCCCGGTGAACCGTAACGTGCGTACGGTCACGAGGACTTATGGAGGTCCTCAGAAGGTGGGCCCGAGTCACCCTACGAGTGCTCGTAGGTGAGAGGGCTCACTCAACCGAGGCGGAACCTGAACAAATGGGATGAGTAGTGTATGCAAGGGCCTAAGTGCCCAAAATGTGTGCACAAGTGACATGTAAAAAAAATAGGGTGAACAAATAGTTCTCGGGCAGAGTCAGGGCGGCCATATACACCGTGACCCTATCGCGATGGGGCGGCCTGCCGTGATAAGAACAGAGCCCCGAGATCAAATAAAGTCACCAAACCAGACTCACACAAACTACCCTAAGAGGGGATAAAAGTACAAAAATACTAAACTAATACAGGATAAATCAGGAAGCACTCAGAAGCTGGTTCATGGATCAAGACATTAACATACAAAGCATACCTGGTAACGCGACGCCTACCTTTGACGCGACCGGATCGCGTCCGCGTGCCACACCGCGACAGAGCCCGAAAACTTACAAGTAAAAAAAAAGGAAAATCCGAACCCTAATAGAATTCTAACATCCAGAAACACGACAGTACATGGTACAGGGAAATAGAACTGGGATGCATGATCTCATAGAAGCAAACTAAGATAGATACGAGAAGGAAAGCACTGACCTGCTAACGCGTCCTTGTCGAGCGACGCGAGCTTATCGCGTCACCGCGATACGCCACGACAAGACCCGATCGCCAAAAATGCAGGAAATAAGGAACAAAAGACTAACAGGGCACTAAAAGAACAAACAAGGAATAAAACATGGCATGCAGACAAACTAAATCCACGAGGGTAGCACTGAAGGTCCCACCGTGATCGCCAAAAGGTGTAATCACGGGGATTATGCCCCCCCTCAACACAAACATGTACTAAAAACTAGTAGTATAGGAAGTAGGAATGTGATCTCCACCTAGTAAGTTGCCTAACGAGTAGAGAATGACACGGGCTAACTTAACTAGGAAATGGAAAGAGAAAGGAGGTGGACCTGGTGTCGCGGCAAGCTTACCTACCGTGATCGCCAAAAGGTGTAATCACGGGGATTGTGCCCCCCTCAACACAAACATGTACTAAGGCTAGTAGTATAGGAAGTAGGAATGTGATCGCCACCTAGTAAGTTGCCTAACGAGTAGAGAATGACACGGGCTAACTTAACTAGGAAATGGAAAGAGAAAGGAGGCTGACCTGGTGTCGCGGCAAGCTTACCTGCCACGAAGAGGCTGGTGACGCGTCGCCACCGCTGGACGCGTCTCCTGTCTCGTCGTCCTCTGCTGTCGCGTTCTCTGTGTGCGGGAGATGTCGAGTGTGGACCTTCTTCCCGTCCTCCAGCCGGCTGGAGAACAAGAGCTCCTCGTGGAAAAGCTTGGGTGCCTGCCAAAACAAAGAAGAAACAAAAAAAAATGCCCCATTAGAACGTGTTAGGTGTAGTATTTATTCTAAAAATGAAGAGAAACGTGAGATCATGGAGGGAATGCACCTGGGGTGGTTTTTTTAAACCCCTTGGGTGTGTGAAAATCGTGGGTGGAAAATGGATGCAACCTATCTAGAAAATAAATGAAATGCATGAAGAAATGAAGAAAAAGGGAAAGGGAAAGAGGATGAGCCCCATAAGGGCGACTCCCTGGCTTGATGATCGTCCCAAATGTTGTGCAAAGGCTTCAGGGAAGTGTTGGAGTCGCCATTCACACGTTCTACCCTCCGTTGATGAAGGAATGAGTGGCTTTTTTGTGGAGTGGGATGTGTGGGAAAAGTGAAAATGGGAGGGCTACGAGTCTAAGTGTAGGTCAAAGAAGATTTTAGCAGCCCTTCGCGGTGAAAAATGAGGCTCTCCCATCCATGAGGAGAGGGCCTTGGTTATATAGACCCTTGAGAGAGAAAATCCCATAATAATTAAAATGAGTGATAAATATCAGCCAAAATCACATGGGACAGTCCTTGGGGTCCTCAAGAGAGTCCCTAGGGCCCAAATCTCGCCCAAGGGGTTGAGATATTCCCTAGGGATAAAGATACACCCATGAGAGGATAAATAGGAGGTGGTTGCGGAGGCCTGCATGCGCAGCTGCTGTCGCGGCATATCGTAGGGCAGCGACATGGAGACGCGACGGGGCGGGGCGACGCGACAGTGTGCCCACGTGCATGGATAATGCATGGGCTGTCGCGGCGACTTGCATCGACGCGACACCGAGACGCGGCACTACGATGCGTCACGACTATGAATCGAATAATGGTGAATTATCAACCAACCACATGAAGGATAAGAGTTATTGATGCTTAAGGACTCTCTCAAATTGATATGGACGGGATTTCAAGGCAATTTAAATTGTTAATGGGCTCAAAACAATGCTAATGATGGTCTCAAGGTGAGTGACCAATTAGGGGCCCACTAAGGTGACAAGTCAACTCATTAGCTGGAACCGGGTGTCTACACTTCTCTGTCGCAGGATCAACTCCTTCTTAGAGAAAAGGTACCTCAAACCCTTGTGGTATGTGAACACCTCGAACTTGACACCATGAAGATAGTGTTTCCAGATCTTCAGTGCATGGACCACAACCGCTAACTCCAAATCATCGGTTGGATAGTTACACTCATGCTCCTTTAATTGTCAAGAAGCTAGGCAACTACCTTACCATACTGCATTAGAACACAACCAAGGCCTATCTGGGAAGCATCTGAATAGATAGCAAAACCCTCGGCACCACTAGGCAAGATCAACACGGGTGCCAACGTCAGCCTTGTCTTTAACATCTGAAAACTGTACTCATAATCATCAGACCACACATACATAACCCCTTTTCTAGTCAGCTTAGTCAGAGGTGCTGCGATAGAGGCAAAGCCTTCAATGAATCGTCTGTAATAGCCTGCTAACCCAAGAAAACTCCTGATCTTGGATGGTGTTCTCGGAGTCTCCCACTCTAACACCGCCTGAACCTTCGCCGGATCAATAGCAACTCTAGCGCCTGAGATAGCATGCCCAAGGAAATGAACCTTACACATCCAGAAGTCGCACTTGCTGAGCTTAGCATACAGCTTGTGTTCTCGGAGAACCTCTAGAACAATCCTCAGATGCTTACGGTGTGTAGCCTCATCAGAACATACTAAAACATCGTCTATGAACACCACAACAAAACTATCCAAATATGGCCTAAACACCCTATTCATGAGATCCATGAATGTTGCATGGGCGTTAGTTAGACCAAATGGAAGTGCAAGGAACTCATAATGTCCATAGCGGGTCCTGAATGCCGTCTTCGACACATCCTCTCTCTTGATCCTGAACTGATGGTAGCCGGACCGTAGATCTATCTTGGAAAACACTGATGCATTCTGCAGTTGATCAAACAAATCATCTATGTGAGGCAAGGGGTACTTGTTCTTCATTGTCACCTAATTGAACTTTCTGTAGTCAATGCCACAGCCTGAGGGAACCATCTTTCTTCTTTACAAATAGTATAGGTGCGCCCCATGGTGACACGCTAGGGCGAATGAACCCCTTATCAAGCAAATCCTGCAACTGCTTCCTTAGCTCAACTAACTCTATAGGTGCCATCTGATAGGGGGCCTTAGAGATAGGTGAGGTGCTTGGAAGCAACTCTATAGTGAACTCTATCTCCCTTGCTGGTGGCAATCCAGACAAATCATCAGAGAACAGATCTGGGAATTCCTGCACAACCTCAATCTCCTCAAGGGTAGGTGACTGATCGGCCTTAAGAACTAAGACCACACTAACAACAAAAGTGTCACAAGCCTTGTTCACCAACTTCATAGCCTTCATGGCAGAGATCACAAACCTTCCTACTAGATTCCTTGGCAAGGGATGTGAAAACTTATCCTCTCCAGGAATACGGAAAGTAATCTTCTTCCCCCTGCAACATACCAAGGCATAGTGCTCCTCAAGCAAATCCAGACCAAGTATAGCATCATCGTCCTTCATCTTGAGCAAGTAGAAGCACCCGAACAAACCTCGATCTTCAATACACATAGGTAGGGATGAAATGCACTTCCTGGTCGCTACCGTATCTGCTGGTGTGTGCACAGACAAGGGAACCTCTAACTCCTCTACCTCAACTCCAGACTCTGCCGATAATTGCTTAGCAAATCGCTCGGAAATAAACGAGTGTGTAGCACACGTATCAAACAATACTCTAGCCTGCACACACATAACAAAGATCGTACCTTCAATGACATTCTCGGCCTGCTCTGTGTCCTCACGAGCTAGTGCATACACTTGGGCTTCGGCCCAAGGCCTTCCTGGTTTCCTAGTTACTGGTGCCACTGCTATTGCCATTGCTGGGGCTGGCGCTCCTCTCTGAGCAAACTGCTGAAGTCTAGGGCAGTCTTGGATCTGGTGCTCAGTGCTGCCACACTTCAGGCACTTCTCTATAAGCTTCTAACACTCGGATCCTCCATGTGTCCTTCCATAATGAGGACACACCTTCTTGTCGCTGGGCCTGAAGCTGGGTGTCTGGGGTACAACTGCCTGCTGACTCGGAGCTGCTACTTGATGCTGTGGCGACTAGTACACTACTGCCCCTATCTTGCCTCTGGAAAGGTGGCGCTGACCTCTTTCGAGCTACTTTCTTCTCCTCTATATACTGATCCATCTCACTCTCCTGCCTGCATGCTGCGCTAAGAGCCTCGTCTAAAGTCCGATGGTCAAAAGCAACCAGTCTCGACCTTAGTGATGGTTTGACCCCCATTCCTGCACTCATCTGCAATAATGTGGGGAGCATACTTGGAAAGCTCAGAAAACCTAGCCTCGTACTCCAGGACAGTCATGGAGCCCAGTGTGAGAGATAGGAACTCCTGCACCATCTTGTCCTGAATGTGCTCTAGGATGAACTTGGCCCGAAAGAGTATAGTGAACTAGGCCCAAGTCACCTCTATAGCACCATCCTCGTACCTCATACGTAGCACAGAGGCCCACCAAACATCAGCTCTCTCCTACAAAATACAACCCATAAGCACCATCCAAACTAAAATCATAACCTTACACAAGTACATATACTCTAAGTACCTATAGCATGTAAGTAGCCAGGCTAACTTTATCTTCTTTCGCACACCTGATAGCCTGGAAGATCTTCTCCACCTCTCTCATCCAGCTCTCTTCCAGAAGGGCCTGACTCTCCCCCTTAAAAGGTAGTGGAGCCATCCTATTGTTGAGTTGTGTGTTTTGATGATGACATATTGATGATGTCTACACTCTCATACTTTGATTTTAATGATGTCTACAACATTTGGTTGTGAATGATGTCTAAACACTCATACTTTGATTTTGATGATGACATATTGCACATATTACAATGATAACTAAACAACATGTTTTTTATGCTTAATATTTCATATTTTACTGATAATGACATGTTTTGATGGTCCACTCTATATATTTATAAGTTTACAAAGTTTTGTCAAAATAGTGTCGACTCTAGTTGAAAGATAGGTCGACACTAGCTCTGTTCGGTCGACTCTAGTTGACAGGCAGGCTGACACACATAGTTTGCTCAGCATGTTTCTGAAGAGTGATTGGTCTGTATTGTCGACTCTAGTTGGAGATGAGGTCAACACTAGCATCCATCCAGAGAACTAGTTTTGAAGGAATTCACAGGAGGTCGACTCTGTCTGTTGATCAGGTCGACTCTACCTGGTGATCAGATTGACACTAGTGATCTGTCAGGTCGACACTAGAGTTCTGCCAGTAAAGGGAAATTGGAATTTTTTATTAGTAGTGTCGACTCTATGGAAATGTAGGTCGACTCTCTTTTTTGTAAACCCAAAATTGTGCATAGCATAAAATCCAGCGGCTGTGATCTATTTCTAAGATCTTTATGGTAGATTCCATAATTACCAAATTGCCCTTTCATCAAGTGGCAATGAGGTAAAGGCCTTTTTGGACACGTGGCAGCCTTGGGTGCACTATAGGTTTTTGTGCACACCTTTCTCATGTTCATGGGACTGCACAGTGGCTATATTAGCCTCCATCTCATCTGAAGCAGCCATCCCCTCCAGCCATCCATCGCTTCCATCCAAGAGGACGTGGGGATCAAGGCCAAGCAGTCAGAGAAAGCTCTGGAGTGCTGAAAGAGGAGCAGATCAAGAAGAAAAGCAGCAAAGGAAGAAGAAGGAATCGTGTAGGCAGCAGATCTAAAAACAGAGCATCGTGGATCATGCAAAAGTGAAGCAGCAGAGCTGAGAAGATCAAGCAGATCTGAAGGAAGGTGGAAGAGGAAGATTGTGCAAAAGCAGAAGCACGAAGCTCAACATCTGTGGAAGAACTCAAGAGCAACAACTCAAATCTGAATTCTCTGTAAATCAGATCCGAATAGAGTATAGCGAATTAAGGCTGATTTGAAGGAGTTCAGATCAAATTGGTTGACAAGTACAACCAGATGATACGTTTATGCAATATGATGTGAAGTAGAACTTCAACCCTCAAGATTTGAAGATTTAGAGTTCAAATTCACCAGTCCAGAGGAAACTGGGCAAAGTCGAAGGACTGGTGTTTGAAGATTTGTCTCTCTTAACTCTGATCTTCATGTGAATTTTTTTTTACTTTTAAACATTACTCAGAACTTCTTGAGTGCTCCTACTGGTGATAGGAGTGTTGATCCCATACTGTGTGTGTGTGGATAGAGAAGGTCTATCTGTCTTGAAGCTGTGAATCAGTAGATAAGTTGTGTAATCAGTGGTTGGCAAGCTATGAGTCAGCATTCAAAGCTGTGAGTCAGCAGGTGTTTGAAGCTATGAATCAGTAGTTTAGTGAAGCCTCACTTGGTTTGAGTGAGGGGTGGACGTAGGTCTCTGTCTGGGAGCCGAACCACCTTAAAATATCCTGTGCAGTGGTTTGATGTATTGATTTTCCACTAGAATGCTTGCATAGGATTTTGATCACCTTCTAAGCACTCACACACTTATAGATAAATGATCTAATGTGCTTTAGATTCCTATAAGTTAATCAAATCAGTGGGTACCTATTTCAATAGAGATTTTTAATCTGACATACTTTTAATTGTATAAAGTTTCCGCTGCAAATCAAATCTATCCAACCCCCCCCTCTATATTTGCCATTTCACTGCATCTACGATCCAACAATTGGTATCAAAGCCTAGGCTCTCCACTCTTGTGGTCTAACAGCCCGAAGAGTACAGGTGAAATGGATCTAAGGGGATATATGCCAGAAGGGCACTCTATGTATAGACCTCCTTATTTTGATGGATCAAATTATACTTACTGGAAAACTCGTATGCAGGTCTTCTTAAGAGCCCAGAATCATCAAATCTGGAAGGTGGTTAGTAGTGGACCATATGAGCTTCCAGAGGATGAAGAAAGATGGACAACAGAGCAAATCAAAAAGTCAAATGCCAACTGGAGTGCAATGAACATCATGCTCCCTCCCTTCACCCAATGGAGTTTTCAAGAGTTTCCTCATGTGCCACTGCCAAATAAGTATGGGATTGTCTAATGGTAGTCTACGAAGGTACTTCTGAGGTAAAAGAAACCAAAGCCAACATGTTAATTTTTTAGTATGAAGGCTTTAAAATGGAAAATGATGAAACCATCTTAAAGATGTACGGTAGGTTGACTCTGTTCACAAATGGCTTGAAGAGTCTAGGAAAAACATATACTAAACATGAACTTGTCAGAAAAATTCTTAGATCCTTGACACCCATTTGGTACACAAAAGCTACTGTAGTTGAAGAGTCCAAAAATTCATCTACTACTATTGTTGACCAATTGATTGGTTCTTTAATGACATATGAATTGGGTTTAAAAGGGCAAATGACGATGTTAAGAAAAAGAAGTCACTAGCACTTAAAGCAAGTCCTAGTGTGAGAGAATCAACTAAGGAAGAAGAATTTTCAAGCTCAAGAAATGACTCAAGTGAATCTGCCCTGCTCAAAAGAAAATTCAGAAAGTTTTTAAGAAAAGAAGGTAAAGATTTTCTTAAAAGAAGACCTCAGGTTGACAACTCTTCCAAATAGAAACAATTTTCTAACAAAAGTTCTAACAAAGTTGTTTGTTACAATTGTAGGAAACTAGGGCATGTCAAACCAGAATGCCCGAATGCTCAGAAGAAGATTCAACCCAAGTGGAAGAAAATAAGCTCAGAGCTATGATAGGAACTTGGAGTGAACAAGAAGTGGATGAGGAAGAAGAAAATTCAGAAGATAATGAGGATGAAAGCAAAATATGCTTGATGGCTAGGGAGAGCTCTAATGATTCGATAAATACCAATAATTTTCTGAATACATGTTCTGACAGTGGTGGTGAAGAATTATCTTATGATGAATTAAAAAATCTTTGTGAACATTTGTGTAAAAGAATAAATAAAATGAAATCTGAAAGTAAGCTTCTAAAACTTGAAATTCAGTCAAATGAAACCATGTTGAAAAGTTCACAAACCATTTCAAAAGAAAATGAAAATATGAAATCTGAAATTGAACAATTAAAGAAACAAATTGCAAACATGGCTTATGATCATCAAGTAAATGAAAAGCTTAAACAATTGGTTGAAGAAAATTATCATTTGAAAAGAAATTGAAAGCTTATTTTCTGACAGAACATTGAATATTGAATGCAACAGTCTAAAAAGGATGAATGACAAGCTCAAAGCTGAAAAAGAAATATTGACAAATGAACATGAAGTTGCTGTGAATAAAAATCAAAATTCTGAAGAAAAAAATCATTGAATTAAACAAGACTGTTGAAAGTCAAAAATCTGCTTTGTCTAAATTTGTGCAGGATACAAACAATCTGAATAATTTTCTTGGAATGAAGGTTAACTTTCAAAAGGAAGGTTTAGGATATAACCCTGAAATAAAAGAATTTTGAAAATAAAACAAAAACCTCATTTGTCAAAACTGTTGCTAACAAGAACTTCATTTCGTCTAATGAAAAACTAGTGAAAGTTCCTGTTTAGAAAAATGCTTAGAAACAAAAAGAGAAAATGTAAAATAACACAGCAAATAAAAAGAAACATGTGTTGCTAAAAACCAGAAACAAAAATTGAAAAACAAACAGTTTCTACAAAGGTTCCCAACCTTCTTCATCAACTCAAAGTGCTCCAAGGCAAGCTTCAAATCCACATCATGTTAGAAGCTACCAAAAGGTAAAGGCTCCTCAAAGGAAAATGGGGTTCCTGCACATGTACTCATGCCAAGGTAAGTATCAGGTAAGAAATTCTCCTATATGCTTTAATTTCAATAAACTTGGTCATCTTGTCAAACAATGCAGGGTTAGAAATCAAAATTTCAATAAGCATGCCAAATCAGTCCAATGCTTAACATGCCATAAGTTTGGTCACATCTCTAGGGACTGTTGGCATAGAACTGATCTTTTTGTGCATGCTCTCAAGCCTCATGCTGATACACATGCTTATGTACATAGGAATAAAAATCATGTTCATACTGAAAATACTCATAAATCCCATGTACATAAGAATAGAACTGCTGCACAAAATAAGTCCTCTGATTTCAATGTCAAAAATCCAAAAATTATAAAATCTAATGAAAACATAAAAGCATTGAGCAAGACAAAGAGAAAATCTGGAACTAATGCTACTCATAGTTCTATTAATGAAAGAAATGCATCCATATCAAAAATAAAATTCCTTTGGATTCTGAAATCATTGTTGCATTCTAACATTGATTTCATTACAAGACTCAAGCAAGTGTGGGTCCCAAAGGTAGCTTGATCAGCAAGCTAATGAGCCTTGTAGCCATATCTTTCCATCCAGAATCAAGTTAATGGCTATGCAAGGCAAGAAAAGTTGGAGAACACAGGTAAAATCTTTGAAAAAGAAATGAAAATTGTTCAGGTAAAATCTCATATCATTTCAGAATTGAATTGCTTGAGTTGGAATAACTTTTTATATTTTTATCTAAACAATGAAAAGTGTGTTTTATTTCTGCCCCCAACAATAATTCATCTTAGCAATGGGTATCATGGCTGTATCAACATGCTTGTATGAATTTATCCATGATTTGTAGTGCATGTTACCTCCCTGTGACTTCTTGGTATATTAAATGGTGAAATGTGGAAGGACAAGTTATGCTTGTCTGAAAACTATCATTATGCGTGAGTAAAATACTCCGCCATGTACCAAAAGTCATGTTTTGCATAAAGCTAATTGTGTGCATAAACATGTGTGAATTGATTGCAAACCTTTTCATTCCATGCACATGTTAAGGGGGAGAAAATTTGAGAAAGTGCAAAAATGTTCTTGCTAGTGCATTCTGAATGAGTTTTTCAATGTCATGTGTCGACACACTGAAGATCATGTGTCGACACAATTTCTTCAAGTTTGTATTCAGAAATGCTATTCATGAGTCTGTCTTAAATGATGAATTGAGGGCAAATTATCTAAAATTCTGAAATTGTTGTGGTGTTTTGATGATGTTCATATTGCATGAAGTAAAACAATCATGTTCACTCTCTTGAATCTAAATCATCAACACTTTGAATGATATTTGATCATAATTTCTTATGCTTTTGTTCTCATTTGGAATGAACTCACACATCTCTGCTCTATGTGAAGGATTCAATCACAGAATCAATTCTTAGCTTATTCTTGATCTCTTCATATTTTATTCAAATCTATTCAAGGTTCCATTGATATTTTTATATGAGAAATAAAATTTTAAATATATGGAATTTTTGTGCTCTTGGATTAAACATGAAGATGAAAAATAAGATTATGAGTAATGTGTCTATCTTTATCCTCAAAGCTTATTTTAGATTTTTTTTTGCAAAACACTTTAAGTAGACATTTGAGTAGTCTTGAGCTTTATATCACAAGAAATACTGAAGTTTTTGCTTTTAACAAATGTTAAGAATGATATCTGAACAACTCAAGACCATGATCTATTAAGGGAAAAGCTACTTGTCACCTAATGAAAAGTAAAGAAAGTTCTGAAAGAAAATTATCAAGAAAAGGAAAGTTTTTAAGAAAAATTGCAGAGCAATGATTAGTACACTGAGTAACTAGGTTATTCCACCTGAGATGTGGTTAGACTTGAGTCAAAAGGGGGTGCTAAGTTATCTCTGTTCAAAAAGAAGCAAACTAATGGTTAACATGCCTAGTAGTCAGGCACTCTTGCACTGGGTAAGTGTGTGTGCTTGCACAAAAAATTATGAATTTAATCTTCTTTGCTAATTTCCTTAAATATCTCAAATGAAAGAAATAAACAGAAAAAGAAAAAAGGTGTACAAAGTAAAGCTAACCTAAAATAGAATTCATGTTGTTCAAGAATGTTAAATTGTTATTCTACATTGTGTTAAGATCAAAACTTTGATTTTCTAATGACATACACTCTTGACAACTGAATTTAGGTCACAAAAATTATGTCACATTTGTAAATAAAATTTTTGAAGTGATTTTTGATGATAAAGAACTGACATAAGAACTCAATCAAAAATCATCTTTATTTTTAACCCTTGCTGCACAATATGAAATGTACAATTATATTATTTTTAATATACTAAAATCATTGTGTACCTTAATACCTTCATGACCCCTTCAAAATCATTGTTTGTGCTCCTCGCAATACAGTCTCTTATTTAGGGGGAGCAACTTTTTTGTTGATCTCTGATTTTATGCCCCAATCAATGGTTTCATCACTTCTATTGGTTTCAGATAATTTCTATTGATCCCTATTCAGTTGGCAGTGGACAATGTAATCATGGGATTCGCTCCCCAAAAAGATGATTAAAAAGTAAAGAAAATATGACCGTGATTGCCACCAAAGTAGTTGCAATATGATGAGTAGTGAAAGGACTGCTAACTACCTTAGAAAAGGGAGAAGGAGGCAGAAAAATACCTAGAACCTGAGAACGCGACAATGAAGATGCCGCCTTCTTGTACCTAAACGCGACGTTGAAGCCACTGCCTTCTAGATCCCGACCAAGAACTTGTCGCTTTCTGCTCCAGAAGATGAAGACTGTGGGTTTCTTTTCTTCCTGCTCCTCAGCCGGCCAAGGGGCAAGAGCCTCGTGCTGCTACTGTCTGTAAACACCTGCCAAGATGATCAAAACCAGAAAACACCCATTTGATAAACATTTTGTGTAGAATCTATCCCAAAAGAAAGAGTAAACATGAACTACTTGGGAGGAACTCATGTGGGGTTGAGTTTTAACCCCTTTGGGTGATTAAAAACGGTGTGAGTGATGTGTTCTAATGCAAAACTATGAAGAAAACCGATCTATGCATGAATGAATGAAGAGAAAAGGGGTGAAGAAGAAGAGAAAGAAAAGATAGATAGGGAGAAATCGCCCTGGGGGGCACTTCCTGGTCGTCTGGAGGTTGAGAGCTCTTCTGAGAACTCGGAGCTCTCTGGGACTTTTACCCCGTTATTCTTGAACGGGCTATGAAAGGAATAATGGCAAGAGTCCGAGTTTGGGCAATTGGGACTGTGCAAGGGAAATTGGAACTCGGAAAGGACCTTCTAAAGAGGGTCTCCTCCGAATTTGGAAGGATTTGGAGGACTCTAGGGGGATCCAAAGTCAGAATATTCATGAATAGGAAGGGTCCAACTCTGATTTGGAAAGGGTACACTGTATGGAAACCAAAACACGACGGCCTTCTTGTCGTCACCAGATCGCGACGCCTCGATAGGTCGCCTTTCATAGAAGGAAAGCTTTTAAGTATTTTTGGCGATTTTGCAACGGATTAAAATGCCATTAATGAACGCGACATATCGAGGCGTCGCCTTCTAAAGGATTGATTCTGACTTAAAGCAAATCGGTATAAGACCGGATAGCGACAACGAGACCGTCGCCTTATGAACTAGAACACGATAGGGAATCTGTCGCCTTCAGAGACTTTTCAGCATATGGTCCATACAAAGTACCCTATCTCCTTGCACGGGTATCTGATTGGCACACGGCTTGAAGCGTTGAACTCCTAACCAAGAGAGCTACAAGATACTAATGAAGACTGACCAGGAAGAACCCACCAGGGCGATGAACTAACGAACAGTGATACCATGATCGGATAAAGCCAGCTTGACGATGATGAGCCAACGTGGGGCATCAATGATATGACAAGGAATTTGGCTCGACTTATAGGCCAGAAATGGGTGTCTACAGATTGCCCCTCCTTGATGCCTGCTTTGCAAGGGAGTGGAGCGATAGTGGAGCGAAGATGGCATGAAATAACGATGTAGCGGAATGAAGCGGAGTGAGATGAAAAGCGGGCATCAAGGTAAAGAGACACTCATTCTGAACGAATAAGCAGCGAGAATTATCCGGCAATCTTCGAACAAGGCTGGAACGGAATTCAAGGACGGTTTGTAGCAACCCGGAAAATTCCAAATTTAAAATTTTTGAAATAATAATTTTTTATAAAAACGGAATAATAGAAACATACGTGCCATTATCGTATGTGCAAGAACACATCTAAAATTTCGTAAAAATTGTAAATCAACTCCAAATATTATCCTAAGTGTTCCACGAAGAAATTCGTGCAACGAAAAATCCGATTGGACAAACGTACGTCACAACGTGACTAATTATCCAACTAGGAAACTAAGTCGGAAAAAACCGTTACATGGAAAAATAACACGCCCATAAATTAAACAAACATGTCGAAGAGATTTCCAACATCATGAAATGAATAACCATTATTGGGTTTGGACCAATGGACCTCTCATAGCCTATGAATAAATTCAAATAAGAAAATGCAATAAAAATCATAACTCTATTATTCCTTAATTAAAAGGGAAAACCTATAAGATAAATTCTAATAAATAATGGGCTTGGTTAAATGGACCCATTGGAATTTAGTGGCCCAAAATAAGGATTTTAAAAAGAAGAATAATGGGAAAATACCCTAAATTCGCAACTTAAATATTACTTAAATAGAAAAGAGACATTTAATGCATTAAATAAGCAATTTGAGATGGAATTGGATTCCTAAACCTACCCCATAAGGTTTAGCACGAATTTAGACCTCAACCTAACCCAAATAGAAGTTGGAAAGCAAGGAAGGAAAGAAGGAGTTAGGAAATCTCGTAATTAAACAAAAATTTGAGTAGTAGTAGGAATAGGAACCCTTACTAGCTTAAATACTCTCTTAACTCTCCATGGCCGGCCCTGAAACTTTGCTGGGGCTTGTTGGACGTGGAGAGAAGGCCAAGGAGGAGGAGAATTCATGGGGAGAAGGCTATCTCACGCATCTTCCTTTGTTCTTCAAGTTCTAGCCCTAGAAGAGTAAAACGACTAAAGGTAGGCATTCTCACGAGAAAAACTCAATTAAATCCATCTGTAGATTGTTCCATACATCAGGAACAAAAGTCCTCTTGTTTCACTCTTTTTCATCGAGCCAATCTTTTGATCTCTATTTTTGAAATTCTGCAAATATGATGAACCCGACCCTTCTTCTTTATTCATGATCTCCATGTATACTCAACCTCGTGCTCTCAAATTTTAACTAGAGTTACTGATGGATGTTAGGCATCTTTTGCCCCTCAAAGCCCTAATTTTATCCATCCTTTGTCACGAATTAAATCTTGCATGATTTCGACAATGTACTATTACGGTTTAACCTTGACTTGTGTTACAAGTTCCATACGTCTTTGTGGAGTCGTTTTTAGACCAAGTGTTCAACAGAGAACTTGTTACCTCATGTGTCTACTTTCATTTGGCACTAGTTTTCCCAATTTTTGTTGATTATAGTGAGAGTATTAGTCTGAACATTACCACTGTGTCAGATTCACACAGTTAGTCACAATATGTTTTATTACCTAGTCAAACGACCTTTGTTTCTCAATTATTTGCTACTGTAGAAAGTATTGGAAGTAATATAACTAACAAAGGTGGTTTCACTCGATTTGGATCACCCTAGCATTTGTTTTGATTTTTCAAACTCACAGTGTCAAACCTAATCCAAGTCGGAGTTGGAAATAGGTAGAAAAAACAACTCAAACGTCATCTTCAGGTAGCGACAGGTCGACACGTCGCTACCATAACGCGACAACATCATGGTCGCGACCCATACAAAAAATCAGGCCGTTTCGTAGTCTTTTTCAGAAGACGACAAGATCATGGTCGCCTTCATGTTCTGAAGGCGACAGGCACTGTGTCGCCTTCTGCCTATGTCCACTTAATTGGCCTTAACTTTTTCTATAGACCTCGGATTGACGAGCCGTTTTCTTTGCTGGATTCTTCATTCAAAGGGATTCAATATGGTATATTCATGTGTGAGATTGGAATAAAAAATCAATGAGTTATGACCTAAGGAAGTGAAGGGATGGGACAACAATTGCCTTCTAAGGGGCATACGTACGTCTTGGTTTCCATCGTTTTGTGTCGTTCATTGCATGTGTGAGTTTGATCTCTTCTAAGAAGGTTCTAGAAAGTTTTAACATGCATTTTCAACTCATATCAAAGTTAAAACATGTTTACAAAATTTTTAATTGATTTTAAGTTCATGATCATGCTCTCTACTTGCCGATTATCCACTTCTTGCCTTGTTATCAAATTTGCTAAAAACACATGTTATAAAATGGAGTCATACTGAATGATTTAAAATGTAATAGCATGACATCTTTCTATCTATGATTTCTCTCACACGTTCACACACATGAACCATCCAATTATGGCTTGACTTGGCACAAAATATCTCATAATGTATCTGGTTAATTTATTGCAATAATGTACATTAAATTGCTCTATTTTAAATGAACTTGTCTTCGTTTCTCATGTTCTTTGGGAATACCGTTACTGACGCTCCACTGTTCTAAAATTCCTCTAGAACATCGGGAACTTGTTTCTATATACACACATTCCTTGACATGGACGAACTCTCCGTCGGATATTCCTTCTGTCGGACTAGTGAATCCTTGTTCAAGACCTCCGTAAGTGTCCTCTGTCCATGGATTCCCACATGGTCGACGAGCTGGTTGTACCCTAACACCTATGATACACTCTAGGGATCAGCAAGATCTGTATGGCCTTAGATTGTTCTCTCGTTCTTATCTTGAATCACGCCGGACCTCTGGACCTGTGCATAATGAGGCCAGTGGAAAGGTTGTGTTTCACTTGACTGCCAACACCATACGCGCGTGTTGTGCAACTGTTACTATCGCTCGTTACTCGACGTTCCATGTGTAATGACCATACGATCTCATCTATGCTATACTTGCTCGTCTACTCATATTCATGTTCACTCTACTATCCCGTCTCTCTCGTCTATTCATCTAGCACTCTCTTGTTACCCTTTGAGCTGTGTAGCTCCTATCGTTTGTACTGTTTCATGACTGTCTAGCACTATAATATGGGTCTTGTGACTCTACTGTATCAATGCATACTGTGCAGAGCACGGAGAGTGTCCGAGGGGCTCCAATCTAGTCCTGGGGATAGAGAGCCACCCAAAATACCTGCAGGGGCTATTGACGGTGTTCTGCATTGCACCGGTTCTGACTATACTGTCTTGGCTAGACATCTAATTGTTACTATTCATCTGATGAGTTCAGACGTAATGTACTATCGTGAAACGGCTATTGTCCCAAAGTGACTATTGTCGTATTCTACTAGTGCACTGTTGTGCAACCATACACGCTATCTCATTACACGCTATCTTGTCATACGCTATACTTGCTCTACTTGATACTTGCTATCTTGAGTTATTGCGTTCTATCGTGACCTGATCACTTTCAAAGTGCAATTACTATTTCGATTGGCGAAAGTTAATCAAAAGTGCTATACTATCTCGATGATGTAAATCAATCAAAGTGCAATTTACTCTTTACATGACCATCTACTATCATCTCTTCTTGCTATACATGTTGCTTGCTATTCTTGACAATATCGTTACTTGCTATTGTGGTTATCGTTTTCTATCGTCACTTGACTTTAATCATCGTGCTATATTTGATTCATCTGCTATCTGAACCATGTTACTTGTGCTATTACTTTCTCGAGTTTACATGACTCGCTCTATCATTAGTTACTCTGCCATTTAATGCATTAATCATTTAAAGCCTGCTTGATCCTGAGATTTAAGTCCTACTGGTCGTTATCGCTCACCCTTCGTTATTTGTTATTGTGTCTCAGGTAAGTCGGACAATGACGTTATACGTACCAATGGGACAGGACTAGAGTGATGAGTGACCTAGAGTCAAATGATGAAGTTACCCTAGCACAATTGGAGTCTAGTAGTTATTGCTTTAGATTTCTTTTCAATGTAATGATGTCATTGAGCCTTATGTGTGGCTCTGAGTTAGTGGATGTAATAGTCTTACTGATTTTATAATGAAATAAAGAGTTTATTCCAATTATTGTTTATTAGATGCTCTGATGTTTGCGAAAGTATGCGCAATTGTCGTTACCATACTCGAAGTTCGCGTCTCCCTCCGATTTATTCTGCTGCTAAATTGGAGGGGCGTGACACGGTTCAAATTTGGGATGAATAAAGATCAAAAGAAAAGAAATGATCAACCTCTCGATTGAAGAGGTACTCTGGCTATCTTTAGCTTGCAGGTTTCGTTCATTAGGGGACAGGTGTTGCCCAGCGGGTCGATTCGACTCTGGCCTTTGAGCGATTCATGACTAATGAGTGGATCAGGGGGAAAAGGAATGACTGTTATAATCAATGGGGATGAGAGGAGTCCTGAATAGGAACCATACTGGCAAAACTGGACCGAGCAGCTAGCTCGAAGAAGACTTTCAAATTCGGAATGGAATGTTTTCTTGTTTGAGAAATGAAGATCTGGTTGAAACATCATTGAGAAGCTGACTTTAACGAATCATGAAGCATGAAGCTCAAAGATCCTAAATGATGCATGCTGGGCTAAAAGAAAAGAAATCATAAAATAAAATGCAAAGAAAAGGAGAAAATAACAAATACTCAAGGATAATATTGATAGACAATACAAGCATTGGTCAAGACACTTCGCATCCCCGGCGTGCGATAGAATCCATCGTCCCCCAGCCATACCATCTAACGGCCTATCCAACGATTAACAGTGTGCACCTAGATCATCCTCGTTTTTGGTGAAGGAGAATTCAGATCCAGAACACATTAAGAACCAGCCGGTCCTTGAGATGATATAGTAAAGTAGATACCATATAGTAATGCAGAGATTATGGTTAGACACACTTACCTGAACTCACTTGACGATATGTCTTTTGATTTTCTGATTTTCTAGAATTTTATGGGTTTTTTGACTTTATGGATTTTTATGAATTTTCAAGATAAATAAAGCAGTAAAGAACAAGATAAATATGCACCAAAACAATTAAAAAAATTAAGCATAAGTGCAAACATCTCATGGCAATGTGAAAGGGTTCACCCAGCAAGATTGAAGTACAGATCGCGACAAAAGGTCTATCGCTACCTGAACAGGAATGCGACGTTGTATGCGTCGCGACAAGAAGGCAACGTATCGATACGTTGCGACCACAGGTTTTGCGGCCAGAGCTCAAAAGGCAACCAGAAAACCCCAAGCTTGAATCCCACTTGGACTCTTACCTATGGAGGTCCCAAGCATGCCCGGACGTCCTACAATGAGCTCTTGAGGTTGACGGACGTCCCCAATGATCTGATTAGTAATGCTGATGTGAGAGAGGTATGTAAATTAGACTTTTCAATTTTCAATGATTTTCAACTCCGAATTTCTTCATTAATACTTGTTCTTCTTCTTCTCCTCTGTTTTTCTTTTCTTCTTCTCCTCTAGCTCTTCCCCGGCTCCCTCCGATACTCTATGCTCACGTGGATCGCACCCATGATCAAAGCCCTTCCCATGCATGTAATCCGTGCCTTGAGAGAATGGGGATTGGGGGGGTGTTTTGATAGCCACCCATAACTACCACAAGATATCCTTTGATTGGCATAGCATTACTGCTTTGATAGAGTTATGGCACCCACAAACTCATACGTTTCTTTTCCCAAAATTTGAGGCCACCATTCTTCTTGAGGAGGTGAAGACATTCATAGCACTTCCCAAGACCAAACGGGGAGACGAGCAAAAGGCATGCTACACCGTAGAGCCCATTAACCCGAAGCTCATCCTAGGTGAATTCTTGATGGATCCTGGGTATGTCTATACCATGATCAGCCCACTACACATTCACCTAGTCCCATTGTCTAAGTGGGTCATATCTCACTGTAAGAACAATGTGGGAATTACCAAGACATAGCCAAAGTCGTGGCTATATGTTTGTGCGGGGTGGTACTCTTCCCATCCGGAGATCACCTCATAGACTATGCGAGCTTTAGCGCCATTAGTGGGGTATGGCGGGGACTCTCCCTCTCTCATGCTGTGCTAGCCTACCTCTATGCGGGTCTCACCTCGGCGGCTGCGGGGGGCTCACTTTACGGCTCCATGATCCTTCTAGAGTGTTGGCTGGGAGTGAGGATAAAATTCAAACCTGTAGAAAATCCCACTACCGAGAGTCGGATATTTGGGTGCCATCCATTGAGTTTCATTGGCGGAGCGGCCAAGTTCTCCGATCGTGTTTGTGTGCAGGACGGCGGATAAGAAGACTCGGAGTGCATGGCGGCTGTACCTCAACACACTTCCGATATAGCACTTCGCCATGGATATAGCTGCACTACGCGGAGTGGACATCCGGCTTCCCCTTGGGTGCGGACTGGACCTACAGCTTGTGGGGAACATGGTGATGGTTCTCTACAACCCACATAGGTGCTATCTTCAGATCGAGAAACTGAGGACGAGACTACTTCAGCTGTCACACTTGCCTCCTATGAAGAAGAGATGCTTGGGAGATCCAGAGGATGAGTAGGCCGTGCGGAGTGCATTGGCGATATGGCGCGTGTGTGCCACTCATGCCCTACCACCCACGGTGCACGAGGAGCACGAGACATATCAGGCGTACCTTAGGGAATACAAGGAAATCCGGCCACGTGGGGACCGTGAACTTGAGAGAGAGGCATGATTGTACTTTTTTGAGATTTTGGGTGATTTGGTGTGATGGGAGTGTGAGAGTGATGAATCAAGCATGTTTATGTTGATTTTCGTTTTTATTTCATGTATTCAATTGAGATTTGCAATGAAAAAACAAATTTATAAGGATTCTATGAAAGCCTGAGAAGGCGACGGACTAGGCGTCGCGACCTGGAACGCAACCAGTCAACGGTCGCGACCCGATTTCATAAGGTGACAATGAGACTGTCGCGATGTTAAAAGAAAGCGACAGATTAACTGACGTGACCACAAGTCCCGAGGCAGTTTGAATTCCGAGCCCAGCGCCTTTTCCTCTTTCCCACTCTCACTGTTCATCCTCTCTTCTCTCACTTCTCTCTCTTCTCATTCCAGCGACCTAAACTCCCCTTTCCTTTCTCTCATCTCCGGCCGGCGGCGGCTTTCCCTTCTCTTATCTCTCTCTCCTTCTTCAGCCAATGGCGGTTTCTCCTTGCTTCCTCTCTTTCCTCTCCCCCCCCTTTTGAGCCGAGGCGATGGAGGGTGGCAATGGCGGTGGAGACCGCGATGATGGGCGGCGGACAAAGAAGACGATCCGCCGACGATGGATGGATGAGGGGCCTTCTACGGTGACGGGGAAGAGACATCGGGCCTCCCCATGGAAACACCGGGTGAAGAGGAATGTCACGTCCCGAGCGTTACGCAACGGATATAAATTATTCGGAAATAATTCGAGTTGATATCATGAGACGTGAACAGTCGGCAAATAAGGCTCTAGCTAGCACGCACTAAATGTATAACAACATACATCATCATAGGGCCCAAATATTGAACTCAACTAATCTTGTATTTAAATCTCAACTCATTGTATTCCAAATGGAAACTATTACAGGACTAAGACTCAATAAAAAGAAAAGTACATTTTATTCCTCACTTCCTACTACATGAATCTAACACTCAAAGCAAACTACTACAACTAGACACATAGTTGGAACGCTCATCACTTTGACGCATTCCCATCCTCGACTAGGTCTTCCTCTTGAATTTCATAGTCACCTAGAATGGTTAAAAGTAGGGGATGAGTAAACTAGCCCAGGAGAATTTATATCTCAATGTGCGGACAATGATATCAGTGATTAGCAATTTAGAACTAGGTAAGCATGATGAATGTCATGATATGCATATACGAATAAAACTCGTTAAAACATGATACATGAAACAAGCTAGAGAGAGAGAGTGATCGTGATAGAGCAAGAATATAACGAGCAATATGTTGTCAAGAGTGAGGCATGTAACAAGCATACAAGATATCATGTAAATTGCAATAAATGCAAGATGGCCATATCACGCAGGCAAGCAAGCAAGAATGTACGAGCACAATCAAGTAACACTAATCAGGCACGTAGACACTAATGTACACCAAGAAAAGATCCATCAAGAATGTACACCAGGACAAGTGTATGTGGTTATTGTATCTATCATTCAACAAGCAAGCAAGACTCCCAGCGTAGATGCAACGCCAGTAATCATTATACCCCATAGTTAATAGTATATTTATGACTCTCCGTCATTGAGGCTAGACTAGAGCCCTTGGACACTCACCGTGCCGGGTCAGCATCTCGTTTCAATTTTTAAATGTAGATACCCACAGTCATTAACAATGGCCAATGAGAGTTTCAATAAGTAAGCATGTGTAATGTCATGTTCATGAGGATGACGGGAACAAGTAATAAGCAATATGAACATGATTTCATGATAACAATGGTCAAGCGATAAATTCGGCAGCATAACAGTACGATTTATACCTTAGTTCAATCTTTCATTAATGGCTTTAGTCTAGATTGTAAATCACACTCACGAGAACAAGACGAGAGAGGAAGTGCACGCTATCTCCAGGGAACTTGAATGGTACAACCAACTCGTCGGCCATGTGGGAATCCATGGTCTGAGGAGATTTACGGAGGCCTTGGAGAAAAGGTTGCTAGTCTACCGATTCGGAATGACCGGTAGAGAGCTTCCAAATTCCCAAGAAAAAGGGCTGCCTAGATGTGCAAGTGTGTTGTGATGTACGCGTGTCTTAATCACAATCCATCGGTCTCAAACTCACGGAAAGCAATTAACATGATAACATGACATGAAACTATGCACTTTAACTAAACATGGATTGCAAGATTTTAAGATAGCAGGTTATCATTTTAATAAACTAGAATAGTACAAAGAGTGAATCAAAAGTTACATGAATGGTCAGGTCATTAAGAAAGCAATTAGAATAATGTTCGAGTAATTAGAGCTTTTTAAATGGGTTAAACACTTTTAAGCCATTAAACAGATATCATGTAATGATCAGACCCAAGACATGCAAATCACACACTCGATACAGACCTCGGGTATAGCGGTAAGATTTGCAAAAAAACTAAGTGGGATTTCATGCAAATTCTGAGATCGCGACACACCCCAGTAAGGGTCGCGGCGGGATCAAGACAGAACGCGATAAGGGAATGTACAGAACGCGACGGATCAGTCAGAACAGGCAGAGAGATAGCGACAGCGGCGCTCGTCGCATTCATAACGTGATGGATTTTCTATCACGACAAGAGCCCAGAACGTAACCTATCGGGCCGTCACGTTCACAGGGTCTGCGTCTGAATCCGACAGAGAAAAAACATGTTCTTGGATTGCGGTCCATAACTGCCTTATATTGACACAGGGTGATTCAAAAATAGAGAACAAATTGTACGGTGCATGAAAAATCATGAAACTAGTTTTAAACCAACCTAGACATGCAAGGGTGCTACCAGTAAATCAGAATTAGAAAACAATGATGGTTTCGATAGGCTTTAATCAAGTCAAACATGAGGTATAGAAGACTGTGCATAGTTAAATGCAAGATTTACTTCGCAAGGTATGATGCCAGAATAATTAGGGCTTTTAGGACAAAAGTCTCATCATGAAAGTTGTAGGGAACGTGGAATAGATGCAAACTATGATTTTTAAGCAATTTTAAATGACCTAGAGATGTGCGATAAATCAACACGAACGTAAAAAGTCTCAAACATGCGCGACTTTGGAAAAACGGCTATAATTCAACATGTACTCATTGGAATTCAATGAAACCAGTGGGAAACGAAAGTTAACTTGATGCTCTACACATTGGTATAAGATTTGTTAAGGTTTGGCTCGAGAAAACCCAGCTTCTGGGTTGAAGAAGTCGCATTTTTCAGAAAACCCGTGTTTAGACCACTTGCAGGAGAACACTTACTACACCCAGTACACTGCATACAAACTATTCATTCCAGTTGGGTTAGGAAGTAGACTTGACCCTTGTTCCAGGGGTTGCACGATGGGATTTAGGTTTGACCCACCTTGGTCGACTCCAAGATGACTATCTGTGCAGGTCACAGCAGACACAATGGGGAAGAAGAACGGCTTGGTGTGGGTGATCTCCTACTCCCCAGCCACCAAGAACTCCTCCACACGAACACAACAAGATGTAAACTCATCCCCAAGGGTTTGGTGGAGAGTATTTAAGCAAACATGGTGCTTAGGAGTCCTATTGTGACAAGGAAAGCTACGTTGCAGTTTTGAAATATTAGTTTCCTATTTTGAGGATTTCATCCTCCATTTGAGTGTCTGATGCTTTAGGAAACCTCCCACCATAGATAAGCACGAATTTGGGTGGAGAAGAAAGTATGTTCTCATCCCAATTCAACTCTAATTGTCTCTTTCTAATTTCAGCCTATTTATGGTTACGAATTTCCATGTATTTTCTAGCTTCATTTGTTTTTTGGGCCATATGTGGTCCATTGGCCCAATTATGATATTGGGTCATTAATATATAATGTTGGAAGTCTCTCCACATTTTTATTTAATTTTTGGTTGCGTCGTATTTTCGTGTTAACGGTTTTCCGACTTGTTTCCTAATTTGGATAATCGGTCACAATAACTCATAAACCTAGCCCAAATGATTTTTATTGACCCAAATTTCTTGGTGGGTCATTAGAGGATATTATTTGAAGTCCTTATATGATTTTTATTTAAATTTTTGACTCATCCAAGTACGTGTGATAATGATTTTTTGACTTATTTATGAATTACGATAATAAGTCGCAAACAGTTTAAACTTGGCTAATCCGATTTTTCTTGGCAGAAATTTCTTTGTGGAACATTAGGAATAATGTGTGGGGTTGATTTATAATTTTTACAGAATTTTCCGATGTGTTTTAACATATACGATAATGATACGTATGTTTTAAATACTCCGATATTATGAAAATTTTTTATTTTCATTTATTTGAAATTTTTATGTAATTAAAATTTTTTGGGTGCTACAAGGAAGATGCTGACCCCAAAAAGGTAGGTGGCCAAACCTTAGCTCGATGTGCGATTTAATGGTGGGAACAGGTGAAACAAGGTGCTTAGCACCTATTGTAGGGCTTTTGCCCAAGGTGGAACGGCCGGAGAATGGGCAGTGGCCATCCTCGGTCAACCTGTGAATGCGACAGTGAACCTGTCGCATTATCAGTTAGAACGCGACTGTAGCAACCTAAATTTTTGCGAAAAAATAAAAATTTTAATAAAGAATTAAAACCTAGCTAAATGGATATTTAAATAGAGCATTAAATAAAACCCATTAAATGGAAAAGAGTAATGGGCTTTGCTTAATGGATCATCTAGAATTTATTGGGTCAAAAATATGAATTTGCAAGGGGAGAATAATAAGAAAATACCCTAAATTCGGAGTTTAATTATATCATAATTGGAAAGGGGTTATTAAAGCAATAAAAGTGGCAGTTAGAGTAGGAATTGGATTCCTAAACCTACCCCATATAGTCTAGCACGAATTTAGATACTATCCTAACCCAATTAGAGATTGGAAAGCAAGAGAGGAAAGGCGGAGTTAGGAAATCTCGAAATTAAGAGGAATTTGAGTAGTAGTAGGAATAGGAACTTGTATTTATATAAATACACCTCTTAAACCCTCTTGGCCGACCCTAGCTCGTTGCCAAAGGTTGTTAGACTTGGAGAAGAGGCCAAGGAGGAGAGGATCTCGTGGGGAGAAGGAGTTCTTGAAGCTTCTTCCTCGTTTTTGGAGTTCTAAGCCCTAGAAGACAAATCGAGTCAAAGGTAGGCATTCTCACAAGCATAAACCATGAAACTTTTTTTTTAGGATGTCTCGTCTATCAGGAACGAAACCCTCAAGTTTCATAAATTTCCATCAAGCATATCTTTAGTTCTTTATTTTTCATGTTCTGCAACTTACATGACCCCGAACCCTCTTCTTAACTCTTGATCTCCTTGTAAACTCAATCCCATGCTACGAAATTTTATTGTAGGAACTGATGCATGTTAGGCATCTTTTGCCCTTAAAAGCCCTAATTCTTATTGAGCATATTGCTCGAATTAAATCAATCTTGCTCTCTGTACCATGTCCTGTGTTACTCGTTATTGTTCATGCTCAAACCCTGTTCAAACTCTGCTCTCTCTCTAATTCCTATTTACTGAAGTACTCTCGTATGTCTAGTTTCATTTGCCACTAGTTTCATGATTTTTCATCGTGTATACATTTGGTTATGATTTTATGAACGACTCTGTATCAATTTGATTCAAGTTGGCCCGCAATCCAAAGCCTGGTCTGATTCCTGTCAGAGCCAGGCGCAGACCACCAGATTGCGACATGCCAATATGTCACCTTCTGGGTCTGATTGCGACCGTCCACCTGTCGCGTTCTCAAGCCGTCGCGACGCCTTCCTTGTCGCTTTCTAAATGCGACAGTACCTACGTCGCGTTCTGGCCTGCTGTCCTGGTAGCCCTGTCGCAACCCTTTGCAGGTCCTGTCGCTACTTGCCCTACCCCTTTGCAATCCTTACTGGCCTATGTCGTCTTTTTATAGTTATACCCCCAGTAAAAAACTTTTTTTAAAAAAATGGAGCTACATGGAATGATTTAAAATACATATTCACGACTTACTTCTAGCTATGATTTCTCTTACACATGCACAACACATGAACCATCCATATGTGGCTGAAATTTGCAGAAATATCTCATAATGTATCTGGTAAATTATTGCAATAAAGTATATTACTTGCCCTATTTAAAGGACTTGTATTCGTTTCTTGCGTTGTTTATCTACCGATATCGATGCTCCACTGTTCTAGAATTCCTCTAGAACGTCGAGCACCTGTTTTTATATACACACTTTACTTGGCTTGTGGTGAACTCTCCGTCGGATATTCCTTTCGCCGGACTAGTGAACTCTTGCACAAGGCCTACGTAAGTCTCCTCTGTCCATGGATTCCCACATGGTCGACGAGCCGGTTGTACCCTAATACCTATGATACCCTTTAGGGATCTATATGATCCAAACGGCTATTAGAGATTCACTCTCGTCTTAAATCACGCCGGACTTCTAGACCTGTGCATAACAAGGCCAGTGGTAGGGTCGTGAGTTCCACCTGACTGCCAACACCATGTGCGCGTGTTGTGCAACTGTTACTATCGCCGGTTTACACGAAGAGTTAAGTGCATTGTCCCTTAGCTCTCATCTATACTCTACTCGCTCATCTATTCACGTTCACTCTACTATCTCGTCTATTATCTAGTACTCTCATCTATTTCTTGGTACTCTATTTGGCCATTAAATTGATTGTCTATGATAAAAAATATGACTATGCTAGGCAACATTATAAGGGCCAGGTCTGGTCCTTGGGAGGAGCACCTAAAAGGCTATAACTCGCGAGGGTCTAATGATCTGGGTGATGGCATACATCTAACGCAGGAACACGCAAGATTTGATCTATGACAATCAATTTAATCAAACAGTCAATTATTGGTTTACTTGAATCCTCGTTGAAAGAATAATCGACCAACACTTGCTATCGTGACTTGTGCACTGTTGTGCAACTTTACTTGTTATCTTGTTATACGGCCAATCCGATATCAACACTTGTTGTGCTATACTCTCGTGCATTGTGCTATTATTTCTCGTTATCGTGTACCATTACCTTCTATATGTTTCTCGTTATTCTCTCTATTTATCCTGCTTTACAAGACATTAAACACTTAAAGCATGCTTGATCCTGAGATTTAAGTCCTACTGGGCATATCGCTCACCCTGCGTTATTTGTCGTGTGTTCTCAGGTGAGACCGAGATGAACCATACACTCAAGAGGACGGGAACAACCTGGAATGATGTCTTGAGTACCCTAGCGTCCTATTGCTATATTTAGTGTTGTAGTAGTTAGGTTTGAAGTTCAGTCCTTTTACTTTATTCCAATGTAATCGGGCCCAATAGGTTGGCTCTGATATTTTAGTGGTTGTAACTAGACATTTGAAAGATTATTAATGAATGAAATTGTTTTAGTATTTATTCTTATTCAATGTTTGATGTCTAGTACTCGCTCTATACCCGTTCACTTGCACTGCCTTCGCGCTCCGATTCCGCGTCGGCGCGTGACGCGACGGTCTGTCTGTCGCTTTCTGAAGGCGACGCTCTTCATGTCGCCTTCATGAATCTTAAGGCGACGTACTTTATGTCACTTTCAGAAGGCGACAGACTGTTGTCACGACCTTACAGAGTGCCTTAACAGAGTGCTGTTTTTTGTGTTTATTTTGACTGATTTTGTGTTTTTTTCTTTGGCTGTTTTGCAGAGCAAGTTGCGGTCCCGACTGGGTGGGTTGTTGTTCGGGCAGTCTACCAGGGACTGCCAAACTTCTAGGGGACGGGGCTGGAGGAGATGGGGTTCGGCCCATTTTTGAGAGTGGACGAGCTCATAGCGGACATGCCAGTTATCCAGGCACTAAAGGAGTGATGGGACCCAGAGTGCCACGCCTTCCTTCTCCCGTGGGGTCACATGATCCCCACATTGGAGGATGTGGCACGGATCACCAGCCTGAGAGTGGATGGCCAGGTGGTGACGTGGGTGACCTACACTTGCTACCAGGAACGGTAGAAAAGGCTGCTGGGACTGGAGGTGACGCGGGAGAGATCTTCCCTTGTGCTACGGACGAGGCTTCAGCCAGCTTGGGGGTGGCAGATGCGCGCCACCAGACAGGATAGGGCCAAGCAGAGTACATGGCCCGGCTGACGGCGGATGCCAGAGCAGCACTGGCGGAGGAGGAGGGAGCAGCAGTGTATCGCGACATGAGGTAGTTCATGATCCTCGTGATCGGAAGCGATCCTAAGGACCAGAGGGGACCCAGTGAGCTGCAGGTGCCTGCCCCTGCTGAAAGATTTGTCCCAGGTTGGGACCTATGCTTGGTGCGGCTCGCCTGGCCCACCTCTTCGACAGCCTGGGCACCTCCGGCAGGGACGGAGGCTGGCTTCTTTCCCCTTTCTCGTGTACGCTTCTCACCCTTTACCCTTTATTGCTTTTCCTGCTTAAATTCATTGTGGTATTGACTGTGTGTGTTTTTGCAGGTGTGGGCGTATCTCTACCTCCCCTCCCTTGGCCGGGACTGCCGAGGCAGTCGGGCACTGTAACTTCTACAGCGCTGGTGGTTTCACCACGACGAGCGGATCCCCTGCACTTGCAGATGACGCTCATCCATGATGCATTAGACACCGTCTGCTTTGGACATGTGAGTACTTCTGCACTTACACCACTTTCCTTTTCTTTATTACTGACCATTAACTGACAAGTTTCTATTCGTGATTGTGGCAGATTGAGTGGACTCCCTATGCTGGGGAGGATTACACCGACCAGCCGTGGGTGGAGCAGGGCCGCCCCTACTTTGGTAGGGAGATCTGGCTTCATGCTTTCAACACGTGGTACCACTCCACCTCCGGCTGGTCGCCCGGATCTTGGAGTCCACCAGGCGGTAGTTTGAGTTTCCCTGACCCGTTATAGGGTGTGGATAGTCAGGGCCGCAACTTCCGTGGCATTGAGCAGGTCATGAACTGGAGGGTGCGGGCCCGGGAGCAGTTCGAGGACTGGCAACAGCGGGCGAGTGGTGACCTTGAGGCCACCAGTGACGAGGACTACTTCTGTGCCTACGCGGGAAGTACGGGGCCCAAGTATACAAGAGGACCCGACGACCGGTGAGTGTTACTAGCTTAGCCTTTTTCTAAATATTTTAATCGTTAATCTCTGGCTGACTTAATCTTTAATTGTAGCTTGACCCCGAGGGCCGGATTGCCTCCCTCGAGGGTGTTCTCCATTCCACGATCCAGCATAGGGCCGACCTCCAGCGGACCATGACACAGCTGGTGAGTACTCTTCTCCCTATCCTTTCTACCCTTAGTTTCAGTTGACTGACTTCTGTGCTTTTCTTTGCAACGCACCGAGCTGGAGCGGGCGCAGCAGATGGTGGGAGGCGCTTCTACCTCTCAGGACGACTCTGGCCGCTCCGACTGGAGGGTCGGCTGGCGGCAGCGGTGACTTGGGTGGAGGATGCCACGGCACAGCTACGCGAGCGGGTGATTTATTAATTACCTACCCCTTGTTTTCTTCCCTTGTTGACAAATGCTTGACTTGTAGGAGGCGGAGTTGAGGGATGCCTTAGCACGGACGACCGCACTAGAGGCGGAGATGGCGGAGTTGCGCTTACGCCCTCAGGCGGATGAGGCGATAGGACTGCGCCGAGAGGTGGAGGAGCTTCGCTTGCAGCTGAGGACCGAGCAACATCGCCACGAGCTGCTGAGGTAGGAGATGAGGGGGCTTGAGAGAGCCCTGGCACTGGTCGGGCGCAGCCGCTCATCCGCTAGCAGGAGTGGCATCCCTAGTGGGTCGGCTGGGCATTACTTGATAGATTCCTCCGGACGGCGGAGGAACGAGGAGGAGAGACGACGGCGCGAGGGAGCAGCCGAGGGGAGCACGACGGGACTGAGGGAGATGGCCCCTCCATCTTCTCTCCCGCCTGAGGGTACAGGGGAGAGTGGTTGAGGGCTTTGTACTTTGCCTCCTTTTGTTCATAATGTTATGATGATGATGTCATAGATATGGAATAGAATAGAAATGGAATCTTTTGTCTTATGGAATGTGATTGTGTGACAGTGATGAGTGAGACAGAGTGTCGCTTTCTTTCTTCGACTGCGACCTGCACACTTAAGGACAACCACAAAGACAAGTTAGATCCGTTCTTCGACTTAGCCCTAGCCCCTTGTCTTAGGAGCAAGTGACTAATCTCAATAAATGGTCAAGGGGCTAAGCCTTATTAAATAGGCAAAAGACATAAATAAAATAAATGACAGCATGAATGAATGAGTAAAAGTGTTTTTGGATTTTATTTTTTTTTTTTTGGAATTTTGGAATATTGTATTTTTTTGGAGTTTTTGAAATATTTGATTTTTTTAGAGTTTTCAAATATTTGATTTTTTTTTGAGTTTTTTTTTCAGTTTTGAAATATTTGGTTTTTTGGATTTTTGAAAAGACGCATAAAGCTGACGTTAGCCTTTCCTAAAATAAGACGCGCGAGATGGAGGGTACTCACCCTTCTAGGCCACAACACGTAGACCAGTTCAAACTGCTGGTTTGAAGTCTTGGTCACCTGCCCTTCTCACCAAGGGTTTACTAAGATAGGACGTGCATTTAGGGGTGGACATGCCATGGTGACCACTCCGTGGTCGATAGTGCAGCTACTTAGGCAATACTAAAGAGATGATCTGATTTTTAAGGGAAGTGGAAGACTATTTAAGAAAAGTCTAATGTCGGTTTGAGGATGTTGGGTTCGGCTTCTTCCTGCAGCATACCCTTCAAGATTAGGTCTGTTGCGGAGGGACTTTGTGGTCTTTTCTATGGTTTGCGATGTTTGGGGCATGCGTACGATCGGGCTCATGAGCGTCCCACGGGACTTTGGCACTCTTTGCCATGCCCCTATTCTATCATGTATTTTTCTTTTTTTATTCTTTTGCTCCTTTTGCCCTTGTTAATTGACCGTCCATGTTTGAGACTCCTCTCGTCAGGGTATGCTTAAGGTTAACAACCTCTCCCTTTCGACCCTTGCCCTTACATTTCGATCGATTTGGGAGAGAATGACCATCTCACATCGCTAAAGCAGGGCCTATCTAGCCATAGTATCCACTAAGCGCAATTACCCGGGCTTGCCGTGTGTGTGTGTTGATCCTAACTTAGGTCAATCCTTAATGATTGGGGAGGAGACCCTCGTGTTGCAGCCTCACACCTAAAGACCTAGGGATAGAATCTTTTGAGGTACAACTCATTCCACGGATGTTACAATTCTACGCCCTCAGCATTGACTAGGCGGTAGGCATTTCCTGGATACACTTCTCTCACGCGTATGGACTTTCCCAATTTGGTTGCATTTAGACCTCGGACCTCGAGGTTTAATAAAAATGTGTTTCAAGACCATATCACCCACTTGGAATTTTCACTCAATTACCTTCTTTTCAAAAGACCTTGAGATTCGCCTTTGATATAAGAGTACATGATCGGCCGCCATGAGTCGCCTTTCGTCTAAAAGTTCCAATTGGACTAGTAATGCCTCTCGACGTTCGTCAAGATTGAGTTCCTTATCTAATTGGACTCTTTGTGAAGGGATAAAGATCTCATATGGAACTACCGCCTCTATCCCATAAGTAAGAGCATAAGGGTTTGCCCTGTGGGTGTACGACGGAGGTACGTAGGCCCTAGAGCATCTACTAGCTTTTCTGGCCATCGATAAATTTATGTGATTCATAGGTTTTCTTCAAGATTTTGAGAAGGTTTTATTAGTTGCTTCAACTTGGCCATTGCCTTGTGGCTAATATGGAGATGAATGATGTAGAGTGATGTTGTATTTCTTATAGAGATCCTGGAGTTCTTGTGAGATGAACTGTGGCCCATTGTCCGTGACGATGCTGCTTGGCACTCCGAACCGCAAAATGATATTCCTCGTGATAAGCGGCACACTGTGGATGCTTTGATTTCTGCGAATGCTTCTGCTTCTGCCCACTTGGTGTAATACTCAGTTGTTGTTAGGATGAAGGATTTTTCTTTGGTTTCAGCAGTAGATCACCAAGGGGGCCAACAATATCAAAAGCCCACATGGAGAATGGCCAAGGTGTGGGAGTGGATGAAGTGAAGATGATGGAGTGTGAATTTTATCAGCATGGAGTTGCATTTGACACACCTACGGACGTAGATGGAACAGTCTTCTTCTAGGGTTGGCCAGTAGTAGCCCTGCCTAATGATCTTCTTAGCAAGCATCTGACTGTTGACATGCCCTCCGCATTCACTAGCATGGGCTCCTTCTACCACTTTCCAAGCCTCGTCATCATTAAGACACCTCAAAAGACTCCATTGAGCGCCGCCTGTACAAAACTTCTCCGACAACTGTGTACCTTAAGGCGGCTCATCTTATGGCCTTGCGATCTTCCGAGTTTGCCCCTTCAGGATATGACCCATCCTTACAGTATTGCTCAATCTCAAAATACCATGGCAATTCCTCTTCATCTAAGATTTCCTCCAGCTCATCTAGTATGACTTGTTGCACTTCTCTTTTCCTAGCTCTTTCTTCTAAGATTGTCCTAAGAATGTTGAACCAAGGATCCTGGATAGATGGAACATCGAGTCGTTGGATGACAATTGTCTCAGTCCGAAGACTCAGAGGGAAGGATAGAGATGAAACTACTGACGCTAAGGCGTCAGCCAAGATATTCTATGAGCGAGGAGTGTGAACATAGATAAGCTTGCGGAACTGCCTCACCAACAATGTGACCAGATCTTGATACGGTTTATGCTTTGGGTCACGAGTGCGGTATGTTGAGAGCACCTGCCGCAGAATGAGCTGAGAGTTTCCTATGATTCTAAGGTGAGATGCACCCAAGATATAGGCGCGCTTAAGACCAGCGAGGAGAGCTTCATACTCAGACATGTTATTAGTGGCGGACAAGGTGAGTTAGAAAGTGATGGGGATAGTATACCCTCCAGGGTGAGCAGCATGGCTCCAATGCCCAATCCCTGAGAGTTGAGTGCACCATCAAAATGGAGGGACCAGAAAGGATCTTTGGAGATGACCGAGAGCTCTTCATCAGAGAATTCCTCTCGGATGGAATCGCTGTGAGGGAGCGGAAAATGGGCAAGGTGCTCGGTGATGGCATACCCTTTGATGGATTTTTGGACCACGAAGGGAATGTCGAATTGTGAGAGGAAGCTCTGCCAGCGTGCCAGCCGATCAGAGAGGACAGGATTTTCCAAGAGATATCTGAGTGGATCCATCCTCGAGATCAGCTTGACCTCGTAGGCAAGAAAGTAGTGCTTGAGCTTTTGGACTACCCACACGAGCGCGGCACAAGTTTTGTCCGCGGTGGTGTACTTGGATTCTGTGGTGTTAAAAAGCCTAGAGAGAGAGTATGCTGCCCTTTCTTTTCCAGATTCATCATGTTGTGCAAGGACAGCACCTAGGGAGTCCTCAATGACTGAGAGATATACAGGAGGTTGCAGAACTGGGGGATTCATTAGATACCTCTTCAAATCGTCAAAGGCTTCTCGGCACTTGTCATTTCATTCAAATTTGGCCCCTCCCTTTAAGAGATCATAGAATGGGCGGCATCTTTGTGAGTGCTGTGATATGAATCTTCTAATGAATTGCAGACGCCCAATCAAGCCTCCTAGTTGTGAGATGTTCTCTGGAAGCGGCATTTCTACAATAGCCTTGGCCGTGTTTGGATCAATCTGAATCCCCTGCTTACTAACTATAATGCCTAGCAACTTGCCTGATGACACCCCGAAAACACACTTCTTCGGATTCATTCTCAGGTTGTACTCCCTTGACCTTTGCAACACCTTGGCGAGGATCTCGTGGTGTTCTCTCCTGGTTCTTGACTTCACCAAGATGTCATCCACGTACACTTCTACATAGACATGCATCATGTTGTGGAAGATGGCCATCATTGCCCTTTGATCGGTAGCCCCAGCATTCTTTAGCCCAAATGGCATGACTAAATAACAGCATGTACCCCAAGCGTGGTGAAGGATGTTTTCTCTTGATCTTCAGGAGCTAGACGGATTTGGTTATAGCCTGAGTATCCATCCATGATGAGAGGGTCTCGTACCCAGCAGTATTATAAATCAACACAACAATGTGAGGAAGGGGGAAGTCATCCTTTGGACATGCCTTGTTTAGGTCTCGGAAGTCGATATAGATTCTGACCTCTCCGTCCTTCTTCATGACTGGGACTATGTTTGCCACCTAATTCGGATATAGCACTACCCTGATGAATCTGGCCTTGTGGAGTTTATCTACTTCATCTATCATCTTCAGGGCCATTACTGGGTGGAACCTTATGAGTTTCTGCTTTATGGCCTTTGGCCTTTCTTTCAATACAAGTCAGTGCTCCACTAATGAGGGGTCTAGGCCGGGCATGTCCTCATACGACCAGCAAAGGTATCCTTGTACTCCCTCAGAATTTGCACCAGTTCCTCTTCTTCATCATGAGGGAGGTTTGCTGAAATAATCACTATCCTGGGAACTTTGTATGTTCCAAGATTGACTTCCTTAGTAGGTTCATCCACTGCCATTGTGGGTTCATCGAATCTTCTTATGCCACTCGCGTACATCTAGGCAGTGTCATCTACTTCGCTATCCTCTTCATCGATCGGGTCCTCATCATTCATGATTTCATAGACACCAAACCCATCGTCTACGAACACCCCATCTTGCTCAATCTCTTCGTCTAACACCAACGCGTCCTTTGTGAACTCCTTATTAGCAACAATTCTTGACATCGCCAAGCTAACTCTTGGAGGTATCTCCGGGGAATAGCCTTGCCCCATTGCTTCCTAGGGCGACGTTCGGATTTGGCGGCGCTGGGTTGACCTAACTCTCTACCCTACACTCTCCTAAGCTAAAACTAGACCCTTCTAACCTAGACGACTCTACCTGACTAGACGACGCTACACGACAAGGGGAGGACATGGTGTCCTCGAAAAGGATGGCTCCAAATGAAGGAGCAAGAGGGGAAGCCCCAGCTGAGGGGTGCCCCTGATCAGGAGGGTGAAGGAGGTATGCCAGCTCCTCGACCTCAATGTGCATTTGATGATTGGCGTTTGTTTTGGAGATCGGGATCAGTGGGAGCATGCTGTAGACGTTATTTTTCGGTGACGACGTCCACAATCATCTTGGCGAAAAGAAGTGAACGGGAAAATGATGATGTGATCGCCAGGGACTTTTTACCTCCGCCCGGAGGAGATGTGATCGGGTAACGCCTCGATGTGGAGATGATGGATTCTTCACTCCTCCTCCTTCGGCCGGCCAAAGGGTGAGGGCTCCACGGTATAGCTTTAACTCTCCTGCGTGAAAAACATCAAAAAAGAAAACCCATTAGACTGCCAATAGTGTAGAAAATGTTCATGCGCGAGAGATAAAACATATAATCAGGGGCATGCTTACCAGATGGAGGCTTGAGAGGGAAGACGGCCAAATGCTATGGCCGCTTCCTCCCTCCTTTTTTTTTTAAAAGAAACCCCTTAAGATGGGTGTGGAAGGGAGCTTACGTGAATGTGTGCATCAATGTGACTATCATGCAACACATGTATGGCGAAAAGTTAAAATAAATAGAGAGGAGAAAGAGAAGGAAGTCCCTGTCTATACAGGTGCCGTGGGTGATCTTGATCTCCTGAAAAATATGAACGTTGTCGGGCAACTCGCTATGTGGTCTTCTGCGGGCAGCTATGGCAAAGTGTAACTGGAAGTTTGGCTCCTCCGGTGACTGTGCAGCGCGTTGAGAGGAGGCCGACGTTGTATCCCAGGGAGAGGTGAGTGCAGAGGGGGAGGAAGCTAAGGTGCTGACCGTTGGTGTTGTGATGGAGTAAGAGCTGCTGTTGGTGTGTGTGAGGACCGCCAAAGACCGGGAGGCTGGGTGGTGCGCAAGGTGAGGTCCCCCGTCGGCTGCTGCCAGCTGCGACTGCCACGATAAAAATCCTTCCTCCTCCCCAGATGGAACCGAGGCGGGATCCTCATCATCAGATGGCATGCATGGCCTCCTAAAGAGACGGGGACGTGGGCAGTTTAAGTGGGAGAGGCTTGCGCGGGTCTCACGGCGACCCGGACGCCGAAGGAGAATGGTGGGCGTTCTGGGCGTGAGTGCGTGAAATGAGGGAGGAGATAACGACGAGGGATTTGTGCATGGGAGGTGGACCCGGTCTTAAGGATTTTGTTGCAGGCATTGGTGTGCATGGTGTGGTGAGGGTACGTGGGAGATGGAGGCTGCTTGCATGGGATAGGTGGCGGAAATGGCTTCTGCGTGGAGGTGTGCCATGTGCTTGTGTGGGAGTTGAACGAGGATGGGCTTGGGTTTGTTTGTTGGTTTAATTTGTTTAGATTTTAATTGGGGTTGCGTTGGTCTATTTTATAAGGTATGGTGTTGGATTTAAATATGTTTGGTTTGCATGGGAATGGGTTACGTGTTGGCTTTTGTTATGGTGGTGTTGGGTGTTTTTAATAGTTTGAATTGTATATGGATTTTAATGGGTTTAAGTGGGCTGGGTATGTTTTTAATGTGTTGGATTTATATATGTGGGTATGATTGGGTAGGTTACGTGGGTATTCTAATTTATTTATTATTATTTTATTTTTTTTATGAATTAGATTATAGATTATAATTACTGCATTTTTTATTAATTAATTAATTTTAGGTGGACCTGATTTGGATGGACTGGGGTTAACGTGGCCTACATGCATGAGGTGGCCATGCATGATGGTTGGGATTAAATTACGTAGGTTTTAATTGGGTTGATTTGTTAATGGATTTTAAATGGTATAAGTGTGGTGGGTTACGCAAGTTTAGTTTGTGTGTGTGGTTTGTTAGTTTTTTTTTTTAATTTATTTTTATTTCATGTGGATTTTTACGGGTTATGTGATTTTATTTATTGGGTTAAGGGTTGAAGTGGATATTACGGGTTGGTTTGTTTATGTGGATTTGATTTTTAGTTATTTTAGTTGTTTAGTTTAAATCAGAATAGGTTTTATGTGGATTTTATGGAACTTAGCTATGAGTTTTATTATTTAGTTCATTTTATTTAGATTTTAAGTGGGGTTCTAGTTGATGGGTATGGTTGGTTTATTTATTGAGTTTTATGGGTTTTATGTGTGAGATATATTTTAATTGTTGTTTTCATGGATTTAAATTGTTGTGTTATTTAATTATTTAATATCCATTATGGGTTTGGTTAAGGTTGGTTTAAGTGGTTTTTAGCATAACACCGAGCACACACACAAGAGACAGCTGGAAAGTGGCGGAAATGGCAAGCACACAAGCACCACGCACTATGCAAGAGATAACAGCAAAGAGGCTGGCACCAGGAAAAAGTGTAGGCGACATATGACTGTGTCACCAAAAGATCTCGACGACAGTGAATTCTGCAGCTCAGACATGTCCGGGACCAACCTCTTGTTATCATAAATGGAGCGACGACAATCGGGCCCGCCGACAAGGGCACGAGCTACCCTGGAGACCTTAATGGAGATAACATTGCGCCTATTGAATAATGGGCTAAGAAATGAGCCTTGCGAGGATGATCCAAAAAAACACGTCTATGGAGTAGACGTCCGGGGAGTGTGCCGTTAACAAGGTGTCAGCGGCAATCGATGTTGCTGTCTACATGGGATCCGAGGCAAGTCAACAAACGGTCAAACAAGCCTTATTGGGCCATGAACCACGCGGGGATGGGCCAAATCTCGCGTCTACAAATGCCCCTCCGAGACATCCGGTCTTGTAAGGGAGCAGAGCGGACTGAATGATTGGTGTCTCGGTAAACAAGGACGCGAGATTTATCGAAGGGCCATCTCCGAGGATAGGAATTCTAGCGAACCAAACGAAAGAGTCAGGCTAGAAACAGATGACGTATCGTCTGAGAGACAAATAGGGGTAAGAAAATGGTGATCTACCCGTGTAACTACAACTGCGACCCAATGGCAGGGTCCCTGGCATGGCCGTGTTGGACTTTGACTAGTTTCTAGTGTGTCTGAGTCAAAGGAGTTGTAATATGACGGTTGAATCTGGAGGGTCTCATAACCGGAGCTCGCGGGCTCGCTGGCCTAATCAGGACGTCGGTCCCAAATTTAGGAGGTCATGGAGACAAGGAGTTGGTTGATCTCTCAAAGGATTATCAAAAGATCCTAACTGGAATCACATGCTTGGAAAGCCTGAAGTCCGGAATTAAGCTCGTAGCTGGCGAAGGCTCAAATGAACTCAACAAGGCTGGAATGATTATTTGATATGCACGGTGGGACAAGTGGAGAAGGGGGCAACAAAGACCCGATATTCAGCTCGGATATTCAAGAAGATGGTGCTGACCCGGTTAAACTTGGGATCTGGGTGAACAGGCAATTTGCTGGATCAGGATAGACTGGGATTTCACTTGATTAACCTTAGTTGAAGAACAGACTAGCAAACTCATTTCTAGCCACCAGGATAACTTTAAAGCACGAGACAGGGGAAAAATCTTTCTTCCTCAGTTAGTAAAGTTAGCAGAGAAAATGACATGATGCATGCAGGGTTTGCCCTATCTAAATGCAAGTTAGTAACCAGAGGAATTATTAAAGGCCAATCAAATAACTGGGAGATCACAAACCCGTCACGGTTTTTGGTGAAGGGGAACTCTGGGTTCATGGTCGCCAAGTTATTAGCCTCTGGTGCAGCTAAACCTAGGTTAGACATACCTGAACATGATAGCCAGGAATTGACTACCTGCGAACCTCGGGCAGATGATTCAATGAAGTGCCACTTTGGTCATCCCTTCTCAATCTTCTTTTTTTTTTTTTTTTTTTTTTGGGACCCTCTCCTTAGCTTCTGGATACTTCTCTGTTGATATAACACTTAAGAAAAAAAAGATCAGTGAAGCTCTGACTTCAGCCCCTTGCCTAAGAATGACATGCCTTTCTTGAAGCAAGGTCAAGGGACTGAGTTTTATTAACAAAATTAAAGAAAAAAGAAATATGTACAAGCAAAGGCAAAATACTAACTTGGAAACAAATATGTACATACATGTTAAAGCAAATGATATATTTTTTTGGATTTTTTTTTTAAGAAAGCAAATGCATAAGGGAAAACATGAAAACACTTTTTTTTTTTTTTGGGTCAAAGCCCGGCAACCATCGTTATGGCAATGAAAGAGCGCGAGGCTGATGAAGTAAAGGAAAATTGGCCTAGCAGAAATATGGAGATTCTTCATGGCAATAACCTTGCCCCTTGTGAACAGATTAACATGAAGTGTGATTTTAAAAATGGAGTTGTCATCCTCAAAAGAAACTTGTCCTTTAGACACCTCAGAGGTTTGGAATCCTCAAGGGAGAAAGGAAGAAATAAGGGGATAAACTTCTCGAGAGGATCAGCAAAACCGTTAAGTTGATGAGCTGAGACAGTCTTGACAACATGCCCCTTCAGGGTGATTTCAGACTGAATTTTTGACTTGTTTGCCCCTAGGCTTTTGCAAGGTGCTAATTGGATGAGAGAACCTGGCCATGTGTGGCTTAGCGGGCTCAAGGTGAGGTGTTTCGTGGATCCCAGGGTCAGAACCTGGCAACCCCTACTTTGCCGAGCACCCGTATTGCCCTACCGCAATCGGCTAGGGAAAAACTCAAGCAATGTAGCATTTGACTTTGTATTGAATGGGGGGATTTTATCTCCAGGCACGGCCACGACCAGGCTTTTTTTCTTTTCTTTTCTATTGATTGACTTTTCTTTGTTCTTTCTTTTGTTTGCCTGCGGGGACACTGCCCTCTTCACATGCTCTGTGTCTTAGTCTCACCTTAGGGGAAGTTGCCTTGACTGTTAAGCTCAACAGTTTAAGGTGCTGAGTGTCTCGATCAGTCGAGTGGAAGAAGAAGGAGGATTGTGGCCTTTGTTGTGTCCCAGGACAAATAACTATCTTGGAGTGACGACTCAAAATTTGAGTTGTGTGGTGTGTGTATGTTGATTGTTCTCCAAAAGCTTGGTTGTGATGCCAGGCAGAAATTTCCATGACTTTGCTAGACCAAGGTCCTTGGTTCACTCATGTGCCTTTACTCCTTAACAAGTGACTTGAGATGCATGACAGTTGCTAGTCTATTGACTTCCTTTTTTTTTGTTCTAAAAGATATTCAAGAAGAAAAAACAAATGTACACAATATATACACATTTTTTGGATTTTTGCTTTTTTATAATTTTTTTTGGATTTTTGATATATAATTTTTTTTTTTTTTTTGTGTAAAAAATTGAGAAAAGTAAAATAAATTGAACAATTCTGAAAATGGTATGTACAATGAGTGGGAACATCCCGAGCGGAATGCCCCTAGGTAGAGATCTCACCTGTGCCTTCTAGCCATTGTCGAAGATGAGCCTTATGAAGCAAATTGGCCTCAGGCGATTAAATGCTCTCAAGGAGGTACCTGCAAACCAATATTTGTCTTTCTCGCACGACCACTTTGGATGGTAATGGTGAGAGGTGAGATAAGAAGTGAGATAGAAGGCAAGAAGAAAGGATGTGATGGAGATAGCTGTGAATTGAGTAAGGTAAGGATAGAGAATGTACAATAATGGAAATATGAGGGAGCACGCAATGAACAACATGGTCCATGGGAGGAAGGCGTGCCCCTTGTGATAGGGTGAGCGTTGGGAAGAAGCGAGCTCCAACAAGTCAGGAGGCTTAGGAAGAGTAAGTGAGGTGGGGTCCCCCTCAAGCATAAAGAAAGGAGTTGAGCTTGACAGAGACAGGGATGAAGTTCTCATGACCAGTGTGGATTGCCCTTGAGAAAGGAGTGTGAGGAGCTGAAATGGTGTGCCCCAAACCTGAGATGAATTACCCATCACAGAGATCTCAACATCTGAAGATGGTCTGATATGAAATTGGTATAAGAATAGACAACGGACCATATAAAGGATGGTATGCCCCTTGAAGCCAAAGCCAACACAGATAACGAAGTAGCCAAAGTGCCCCTTGAAAGTGCCTTGTTTGAAAAGGAGGTAGATGGATCCAGCTGGAATGAAAGGGTTGCCCCGGTTCTTGAATGATAGGCAAACTGTAAGGAACTGAGTGGAGAACAAATCACTTCGAGTCCTTGTTGAAAGGGTCAAACATGAATGAGATTGAAGGACTCGAAGAACAGTTAAGGGAGTTGACTTGATGAGAGGAAGGGGACCAAGCAATGCGGGGAATGAGCTAGGTGCAAGCTTTGCAAGTAAGCTAACATGACACCTTAGCCTGAGAAAAATTGGCTTGGTCTTCTGATGTGCATGGAGAACAGTAGCTCTCCAGAAAGCTTCAACTGATTGCCAAGGAATAATGACCCCATATCCTATAGATCTCGGATATTCAGGTTCCAGCAGGAGAGGATTGGGGATCTGCAAGGCTGCTCTTAAGATAGGTGACAAAATGAGCTGGATTTGTAGAGTCTTGACAACTGGATTGGATGGCTTGGCAATTTGGGTGATGGTTTGAGTTGAGAAATGACTGGATGCCCCTGGCTTGGCTGCTTCTTTGGCTTCATGCTCCTTCTCCTTACTAGGTGCCTCTACCTCCTTTATCACCTCCTTGTTTGGGCAAGGAATTGTTGAAACCGCTCCTACAGTCACGGGTTGGATGGATGGTTCCCTTATCAATCCCCTTTCTGCAACCTTCTCATGATGGACTGACTCTTTCTCCCTAGAATGAGAGTAAATGAAGTGTGAGACTGAAGGAATGGTTGGTTGTGATCTCACACTTTTAGAAGGAGGGAGAATGAGTTGGAGCCTTTGACTCAAGTTTGGATGAGAGTGTGGTATAGTTGAGGTGGTGGCAGTCCAAACAGGGTCACAACTTGAAGGTGGTTTGAACTGGACTGGGTGAGAGGGGTCCTTCAAGTAGGACTCAAGAATTCTTGCTCGATCACAGAGTTGAGTAAATGTGGAAATATGGCTTAGCTCAAGTAAAGATCGAAGCTCAGGAGTGGAATTATAGATCAGGAAAGGGATAGCTTGAGACTCACGGATGCCCAGACCTGATCTAAAAGCCATGTCTCTCCACCTGATAGCAAACTTAAGGAAGGATTCATCTGGTCTCATTTTCTCCGCCGCCAAATCGGAAAATGTAGGGGTTGGACTTGCCAAATGTTCAAAATGAGCTACAAACCTCTCTGAAAGAATGTCAAAGTTGACGAGGTCTATAGCTGGGAGATATATGAACCATGAAAGGGCCTCACCTTCAAGTGATTTGTAGAACAAATGGACAAGTAGGGCCCGATCATGAAGCCATTGATAAGAATCCATAAGAAATGTGGCAAGGTGAAAGTGAGGATCAGTAGTCCCATCATACTTCCTGTATTTGGGAAACTTGAATCCTGGCGGGAAATGAACAGGTGGGAGTTTGCAATAGCTCTTCCAAGAATGAGACTTTGGCAAATACTTAGCTATGAGCATCCTGACATACCCCTCCATCTCACTCCTACTGATGTAGTCTTGTGGTGGAGGAGCCTTAGGAGGGGTCGAGTGTAATGATTTGTGGGGTATGGAGGATCCAACTTGAGTAGGGGTCCTGAATTGAGTAGCATTGTTGGAGGGGACCCTACCACTAGGAACATCATGCTGAGCATGAGACTTGGCCACGGGGATTGGGGTAGAAGCACAAGATGTCTTGCCCCTGGACAAGAATTGAAGGAGTTGACTAGGGGAGTAACGTGAAAGGAGATTAGACAACTCCTCATCCTCTTGGGGGAGTAGAGGAGTTGAGGAAGAAGATCCCTGAAAAAATGAGTTTTCCATTTCTTACTTCCATCCAAACTCATGCATCAAGTTAGCATACATAGTGAACTCATATGTTAACACACATGACCAACACTCAACAGACAACAATTGACACTATCATTGAGAAGATGGATGACACACCAGTGTGCACTAGCACTGAAAACAGATTGTTTATCAAGAGTTACGTCCCAGATCGCTTTTAAACTTATTTTGGCCAATCTTAGAGTGATTTTCTTGATTGTTCTCTTAAGATGAGAGGGAGACAGGGGATAGCCAACACAGTGTAGACTTGTGAGCTCACAACACACAACCCGGGATTTCTAGATATAGGGTGAAGGTCCTCTTGCCCCGTACCGTGAGGGAATCCACGGAATGTAGGGACTTACAGAGTTCTCATTTGGCACCGATCCGATTTACCTGAGAGGGAATCCCCAAGTAAAAGACCGTGAACCAAAGAGGAGCTATCCTAGAATGTGTGAAGAGGCTGCTCACTCACCACTCACCAACCCCGCAAATAGAGTGGGAAATAAGAAGAGAGGGAAAAGTGGAATAAAATATAACTGAACACACTAAATAGCAAGAAATAAAATATATACAGACAGGGAGACAAGATAATCACATAACTAAGCAAGATGAGAAGCACAACACCAATAGCAGACAACGGCTAATAAAAAAAAAAAAACTACAAAATAACAAAAGTAAACACACTAGGAGACAAGACAATAGCATGCCATTTTATGTATAAAGCATTGGTGACAGGATATCAAAACATCAGCCCATGCATGACTTTAAGAGATATAGCAGCCAAGATTCGCATAGAAAACAACATGCCAAAATTGACATGAAGGTGATCATCATGATGGCATGCAATATTGATGTTAAAATAATCCTCACCACATGCAAAAGCAACCCACGTCATGCTATTTTCCCATAAAAAACCCATGAAAATTTGCAAGGAGCATGGTGGCGTTGAAGCATGCAACATGGATATTAAAATAAGTGGAAAATTTATTTCAGAAACAACTAATCAAAACAGCAGGAAGAATGAAGTGATATCACCGTGGTAAGCAATATGTGTCCCACCGTGATCGCCAGAAAAGAATTGTAGACGTTATTTTTCGGTGACGACGTCCACAATCATCTTGGCGAAAAGAAGTGAACGGGAAAATGATGATGTGATCGCCAGGGACTTTTACCTCCGCCCGGAGGAGATGTGATCGGGTAACGCCTCGATGTGGAGATGATGGATTCTTCACTCCTCCTCCTTGGCCGGCCAAAGGGTGAGGGCTCCACGGTATAGCTTTAACTCTCCTGCGTGAAAAACATCAAAAAAGAAAACCCATTAGACTGCCAATAGTGTAGAAAATGTTCATGCGCGAGAGATAAAACATATAATCAGGGGCATGCTTACCAGATGGAGGCTTGAGAGGGAAGACGGCCAAATGCTATGGCCGCTTCCCTCCCTCCTTTTTTTTTTAAAAGAAACCCTTAAGATGGGTGTGGAAGGGAGCTTACGTGAATGTGTGCATCAATGTGACTATCATGCAACACATGTATGGCGAAAAGTTAAAATAAATAGAGAGGAGAAAGAGAAGGAAGTCCCTGTCTATACAGGTGCCGTGGGTGATCTTGATCTCCTGAAAAATATGAACGTTGTCGGGCAACTCGCTATGTGGTCTTCTGCGGGCAGCTATGGCAAAGTGTAACTGGAAGCTTGGCTCCTCCGGTGACTGTGCAGCGCGTTGAGAGGAGGCCGACGTTGTATCCTAGGGAGAGGTGAGTGCAGAGGGGGAGGAAGCTAAGGTGCTGACCGTTGGTGTTGTGATGGAGTAAGAGCTGCTGTTGGTGTGTGTGAGGACCGCCAAAGACCGAGAGGCTGGGTGGTGCGCAAGGTGAGGTCCCCCGTCGGCTGCTGCCAGCTGCGACTGCCACGATAAAAACCTTCCTCCTCCCCAGATGGAACCGAGGCGGGATCCTCATCATCAGATGGCATGCATGGCCTCCTAAAGAGACGGGGACGTGGGCAGTTTAAGTGGGAGAGGCTTGCGCGGGTCTCACGGCGACCCGGACGCCGAAGGAGAATGGTGGGCGTTCTGGGCGTGAGTGCGTGAAATGAGGGAGGAATAACGACGAGGGATTTGTGCATGGGAGGTGGACCCGGTCTTAAGGATTTTGTTGCAGGCATTGGTGTGCATGGTGTGGTGAGGGTACGTGGGAGATGGAGGCTGCTTGCATGGGATAGGTGGCGGAAATGGCTTCTGCGTGGAGGTGTGCCATGTGCTTGTGTGGGAGTTGAACGAGGATGGGCTTGGGTTTGTTTGTTGGTTTAATTTGTTTAGATTTTAATTGGGGTTGCGTTGGTCTATTTATAAGGTATGGTGTTGGATTTAAATATGTTTGGTTTGCATGGGAATGGGTTACGTGTTGGCTTTTGTTATGGTGGTGTTGGGTGTTTTTAATAGTTTGAATTGTATATGATTTTAATGGGTTTAAGTATGGCTGGGTATGTTTTTAATGTGTTGGATTTATATATGTGGGTATGATTGGGTAGGTTACGTGGGTATTCTAATTTATTTATTATTATTTTATTTTTTTATGAATTAGATTATAGATTATAATTACTGCATTTTTATTAATTAATTAATTTTAGGTGGACCTGATTTGGATGGACTGGGGTTAACGTGGCCTACATGCATGAGGTGGCCATGCATGATGGTTGGGATTAAATTACGTAGGTTTTAATTGGGTTGATTTGTTAATGGATTTTAAATGGTATAAGTGTGGTGGGTTACGCAAGTTTAGTTTGTGTGTGTGGTTTGTTAGTTTTTTTTTTTAATTTATTTTTATTTCATGTGGATTTTTACGGGTTATGTGATTTTTATTTATTGGGTTAAGGGTTGAAGTGGATATTACGGGTTGGTTTGTTTATGTGGATTTGATTTTTAGTTATTTTAGTTGTTTAGTTTAAATCAGAATAGGTTTTATGTGGATTTTATGGAACTTAGCTATGAGTTTTATTATTTAGTTCATTTTTTTAGATTTTAAGTGGGGTTCTAGTTGATGGGTATGGTTGGTTTATTTATTGAGTTTTATGGGTTTTATGTGTGAGATATATTTTAATTGTTGTTTTCATGGATTTAAATGTTGTGTTATTTAATTATTTAATATCCATTATGGGTTTGGTTAAGGTTGGTTTAAGTGGTTTTTAGCATAACACCGAGCACACACACAAGAGACAGCTGGAAAGTGGCGGAAATGGCAAGCACACAAGCACCACGCACTATGCAAGAGATAACAGCAGAAGAGGCTGGCACCAGGAAAAAGTGTAGGCGACATATGACTGTGTCACCAAAAGATCTCGACGACAGTGAATTCTGCAGCTCAGACATGTCCAGGGACCAACCTCTTGTTATCATAAATGGAGCGACGACAATCGGGCCGCCGACAAGGGCACGAGCTACCCTGGAGACCTTAATGGAGATAACATTGCGCCTATTGAATAATGGACTAAGAAATGAGCCTTGCGAGGATGATCCAAAAAAAACACGTCTATTGGAGTAGACGTCCGGGGAGTGTGCCGTTAACAAGGTGTCAGCGGCAATCGATGTTGCTGTCTACATGGGATCCGAGGCAAGTCAACAAACGGTCAAACAAGCCTTATTGGGCCATGAACCACGCGGGGATGGGCCAAATCTCGCGTCTACACTTGCAGCACGAGAGAGTGATCTCGTGGCTGCTCGGATCGGCTTGCAGCACGAGAGGACTGTAGGTGGGAGGTTAGGAGTGAGGAGGTCGCGGGAAGCTGCCAGGATTTGGGGAGACAGTTGGATGAATAGAGGCGGAGATGAAGGGACTAGGCTTGGGAGGGGGGAACACAATAGTGATGGATGGATGGCCAGGCACGTGCCCCTCCAGAGCTCGTCTACTGTCTTCCCTTCTTTGTAGGAGATGTCCGGCTCTCCCACATCAGTGGCGTCGCTCATCAACTACCTTTTGGATGTGATGGATGTGGGTGGGTCTAGCAATTCAGCTGCAGCTTGCGGCCATGTTCTTTCTTCCTCCCAGAACAGTCGGCTGAAGGCTATTGTGATGTCTTCTATATCAAACCAGCGGTACCATTCAGCCTCTGGGTCCCCTGTCTTCCTTCTCTTTCCTGGGCAGAGTGCTTCCAGTGCCCTGTATGTGAGCATGGGGGCAATATGCCGAGAAAATTTTTGCCATGTATGTCATGCTGTGACAGCTTTGCCCGACCACCACCGTGTTATACCCAGGTTGGGTTGGGCCTCTGACGAAGTGACACCAAAGTGTCCATGTGAGTGGTTCACGGTCGGCCTTGAGAGTGGAGGTGCTGGATGACCATGGCTTGGATTTCTCTCTAGAACCCAGTCCCCATTGGATTTTCATTACAATGTCTGGGATGGGCTTGACGATGCCTTGCAGTGCTGCCCCTAGGCCCTTGCCTTCCTCGTAGCCCAACTTCATCGTGATTTGCCACCCCTTAGTGTTTAGTGGCTCCTTCCTCTTGACTGCGTTGACCTATGCTGGACTGGCCTCTTGTTTGGAACGGAATGAATAGGCCCAAGGATAGTTGATATCTAGCACGGAGACAACGGGCTTGTTGGCGGGCCATACGGCTGGGAGGAGGGTATCATTGATGGCGTCAACCGCGTGAGCAATGGCTATGCTCTTGACTTTAATGATCCGTCCATGGAAAGGGAATTTCAAACACTAATGTGCAGTGGACGGTACAGCTCCCAGTTCTTCTAGCCATGTATACCCTAGAATGGCCTTGAACATGGGGTTGATGTCAAGTACATAGAAGTCGACAGTGACAGCAAGTGGCCCCAGCTCGGCTCGTACAGTCACCATGCCGTGACAGGATCTTCGGGAGTTGTCATACGCAACTATGGTGGTTGGCGTTGGTTTCAGCAGCCCTTCTGACACGTCACAGGCTCTCAAGGTACTTAGTGGGAAGACATTTATGGATGCCCTCATGTCGACTACTACTGCCCCCACTGCTACATGATTGATTACCAAAGTGACACAGAGTGGGAGCCTCCTGGCCTCTGGGGGTGCTAGTTCATTTTCAGCACCGGCCCACGAGTCACCATGGCCAGTGCACTCGACAGTTTATCGGCAAGCATATCCTCATTCACCACCACCCTCTGCCGGAAATTTCTCAATGCTTCTTGGTGCTCTTTGGATCTCTTTATCAACTTTAGTATGGATATCTTGGCTGGCACATGATCAAGATGCTTGAGGATATCATAGTGTGTACCGGGTAATGGCTCAATCACCCCCTCATCTTGTGGTTGCTGCTGAGATTGTTGTTGAGGTAGTTGCAGGACCTGTTGGGGAATACCTTAGCTAGTGGAAGTAGTGGAGATGGGTGGATACGGGCGACGAAAAACTCGTCCGCTCCGTAGGGTAGTTGGTTGGGTAGCAGGTTGTCTGGCAGAGGACAATGTGGCGGCAAAAGGTTTGTCCAGCCTAGGTGGTTGTAGGATGACGGGTGTGGGAGCGGATATGCTGGTTGGCAGTGGTATGAAGGCAGATGGAGTGAGAGGTATGATAGATAGTAGGATAACGGATGGTCTAGCGACTGGCGTGGGTGTTGAACCGATGGGCAGTATGACGGCGTTGGCCAAGGAAACTAAAGAAGGGATTGACTGGGGTGCCGTGTTGGCTGATTGTATTTTTTGGGATTGTAGAGGGTACTGGTGATTAATAGCCATCATCTGCTGAGCATTGGGTTCATCATCATACGTCCAGTTCGCTTGAGGAGGGGGTGGTGGACGATGGGATTCACCTGGGCTGGTGGTTGCGGTGGATTAGGAGCTGGCGGATGGTTTGGCAAGAGGTTATGGACGATGCCTAGGTCCTGCAACGGTTGTTGTTGCTGCTGTTGATGTTGAGGGGTGGTTGGCGCTGTTGCCTCTGCAATTGCTGCTGCCTCTGTCTCTCTTTAATGTCTCCGGTCACTGTGCGGAGAGCTACCCAGTCCAGTCTGTCCTGCTCATGCAAGTCATACACCAGATCTTTGAACGTGAAGCACTGCTAAATAGTATGACCTAGCTGCCGATGGAACATGCAGTACCTTGTCTGGTCCACACTCGGATTCAATGGCCATTTCAGAGGGAGCTTAATGGCATCCGTGGAGACCAAGGCCAAGAAGATGTCGGAGAGCGTCTCAGGGAGTGGTGGGTACTGAGTTCTCCTTGGACCTAGGGGACGCCTTTGTTTGGTGCCATCAGGAGGTGGTACTTGGCTGTATTGAGGCTGCTGGCCTTGTGGAGGATTGGTGCGGTTTTGACCCCGGGCAGTGTAAGGTTGACAATTGTTGTTCTGGCTGGTAGGGTTGAATGCACTTACTTGCTCATTCACTTGGACACCCTCGGTCACTGGCCCCTGAGGTTTTCTTTGGAAGCGGGATTTCTGGGGTTCCAACATGGAATGAATGGGGGAGTCCTTGAGTTGGGTGTGGATAAACCGGACCCGACTGTAGAGCTGGTGCATGGTGGTGATATCATTCATTACAAGGATGTTTTTGTAGGCAGGGGTTGCATTGGAAATGATGATTTTGACATTCTCTCCCTCCGGAAGGTAGCCTGGGACTCGTGTGGCCATCTGTCTCCACCTGTCGACATATGTGGCGAAGTCTTCATCCGACTTCATCTTTTCTGCCATGAGATCCGTAAGAGAATACTCGGGCCCAACCATGTCTTGGAATTGTTCAAGGAATTTTGCTTTCACTATGGCGAAATCCTGTGTGTCCTCGAGCAGCAAAGAATAGAACCAATCTAGTGCAGGCCTGTCTAATGACCGGCGGAATAGATATGCCATCAAGCGGCGGTCATGCTGATAGGGTGCGGACTCGTAGATGAAATCCTTGATGTGAATATAAGGGTTACCAGAGCCATTGTACTTGCGGTACTTTGGCAGTTCAAATGGAGACGGGACCCACAAGCCATTGAAATTAGGCATGTGCATGTCATGGTGCTGCCTAGGGTCGACTTGCTTCCGCAGCTCTTGAAGTTCCTTCTTAATGGACGCCCACTCTAACATCATGTCGGGAGTGGCAGAAGGTTGAGCGTATAAAGATGAGACACAGGATGTCGGCCTGGTGCGGGGCTCAAATTGCGGGGGAGGGCAAGGAAGATATGGTGGAGACCGGGGCCTCGACTCACGTCGATAGTAATGCTCAAACTCGAAATAAGTGAATCGAATGGCCCGCGGCCGGATGGGAGTGTTGTCGGCTGGTCCCGTGATGATGCGAGGGCCGGAGGTAGATGCCATAGGGCGGGAAGTGCCCGCTCTAGGTGAGGGTGACGTGGCAGCCTTTCCTTTGAGGGCCGTCATAAGATCTTGAATCTGAGACTGATCTAGCTGAGGAATTAGGCGCAGGAGTTGAGCAGCTTGATTGTAGCAACCTGAATTTTTGGAGAAGATAAAATATAAATTATATTAAAATCTTGATAATTGGAAAATCAAATAAGAGAAAACTAATTAAATAATTATAAAATCAAAGAAAAGAGAATTAAATAAAACCCATTAAAAAAAAACAAGTGATTGGCTTTACTAAATGGACCCATTGGAAATTAGTGGGCCAAAATTGGATTTATAGAAAGAGGAATAATGGGGAAATATCCTAAATTCGCAACTTAATTATTAACTAATTAGAAAAGGGGAATTTTATACATTAAATAAGCAAATAGAGTTAGATTTGGAATCATAAACCTACCCTAAATGATTGGCCACGAATTTGGCTCCCTTCCTACCCAAACAAGAAGTGGAATGCTTAGAAGGAAGGTAGGAAATAGGAAAACTCGGAATTTATAGGAATTAGTCTTAAACTAGAAAAGGGAATAAGGAGAAGCTTAAATACTTCTCTTAAACTCTCATGGCCATCCCTAGCTCGTGCCAGGAGGTTGCTGGACCAGGAGGAGAGGCCAAGAGGAGGAGAATTCGTGGAGAAGAGGGGTCTCCCAAGTTCTTCCCCAAGTTCTTCAAGTCTTAACCGTAGAAGAGGAAAACGATCAAAGGTAGGCATTCTCAAAAGCATAAACCATAAAGTTCTAACTGTAGGTTCTTCCCATAATCATGAGCAATACCCTCAAGTTTTATGATATATCATGGAGTCAATATTTACTTCTTGATTTTCGAAGTCCTGCACTTATCTTGACCCCGAACCCCCTTATTAAATCTTGTTCTCCTACACTTGATCTCATGCCACGAAATTTTAATTGGAGATTCTGATGGATGTTAGGTTTCTTTGCCCCTGAAAGCCCTAAATTCCATACACCCTACCATGCGAATTAATTCGTTGATCCCAACTGTACAACGTTCTATGTTCGTCATGAATACCCTCTATTAAACCATGTTGAAACCTTCGTTGCTTTCGGATTCTGATTTACTAGAAGTACCCATGCATGTCTGGATCCGTTTAAGATTGGTTTCATAATTTTTCATACAATATACAATTTGTTCTTAGTTTTAGAACAACCCTGTATCAAAATAGGGAAAGTTCTGGTTCGCAATCCAAGACATGTCTGATCCTTGTCGTACTCGGGCACAGACCACCAGAATGTGACGGCCCGATAGGTCGCATTCTGAGGTCTGATTGCGACAGTCTGCCGGTCGCGTTCTGAACGCGACAGGCATCGCCGTCGCGATCGCTGTGCTTGGTCTGAACGGTCTATCGCGTTCCTTATAGGTCTCTGTCGCGTTCTCAGTGCCTGATTAGGCAAGCCTGTCGCGATCCTTACAATGTACTGTCGCGTTCTGATCCGACCCCGTCGCAATCCTTACAAGTGTCCGTCGCGATCACAGGATTTTTACAGAAAAACCCCTTGATTTCAATGCTCTAATTGCCTAGTGTGCTAATGCCCTTTACTCTCAGTTATATTGCAGAAATTGCACTTAATATGAATTGAATATTTATATGTGATTTAAAATTACATACACACAACTAATTTCCATCTATGATTTCATGACACATACACACACTGTGAACCATCCAAATATGGCTTAATTGGCATGAACATGTGATATAATATATCTGGTAATTTATACAATTAAATTACCTTATTCATAAGTGAACTTGTTCTCGATTTCCGCATTATTTTGAAACACTGATCTCGACGCTCCACTATTCTAGAATTCCTCTAGAACATCGAGCACTTGTTCTATACACACTTTCTTGACATGGACGAACACTCCGACGGATACTCCTTCTGCCGGACTAGTGAGTCTTTATTCAAGGCCTCCTTAAGTCTCCTCTATCCATGGATTCCCACATGGTCGACGAGCCAGTTGTACCCTAACACCTATTACCCCTTTAGGGATCGATATAATCCAAACGGCTATTAGAACTTCGCTCTTATCTTGAATCACGCCGGACCTATGGACCTGTGCTTGACATGGCTAGTGGAAGGGTAGTGAGTTCCACCTGACTGCCAACACCAGGTGCGCGTGTTGTACAACTGTTACTATCGCCTGTTTACTCGACGTGTCACGTCGACTAGCTCTCGTCTATACTCTACTCGCTCATCCACTCACATTCACTCTGCTATCTCGTCTATTCATCTAGTTCACTCATCTATTTCTTGGTACTCTATATTGGCCATTGACTGATTGTCTAAAGATAAACAATATAACCATTGCCAGCGTAATGGGGCCCGATCTGGTCTTGGGGAGAGCGCCCGAAAGTGCCATTTGCCCATGGGAGTTAAATGATCAGGATGTCGGCATTACATCCAAGTGCCATACTATCTAAATTAATATAATGACAATCAAAAGTGCTATATTCTCACGTTGTCTGTTGACAACCAAGTGCTATGCTATACTCGTTGTGCTATTGTTGCATTTTGTGCTATTTGTGCTATGGCCATCTTGCTATTTTGTGCTATAATTGATGTCCGTGCTATATCTGGAAACCTATGCTATTTTGTTCACATGCTATCCAGCTATCTTTTACTTGACTCTCTCGTTCTATCATTAGTTAATCTGCCTTTAATGCATTAATTATTTAAAGTCTGCTTTAGCCTAAGATTTAAGTCCTACTCGACGTTGTCGCTCACCCTGCGTTATTTGTCGTTGTGTTCTCAAGTGAGACCGAGGATGAACCATACACTCAAGACGACAGGAATGACCTGGAGTGATGTCATGAGTAGCCTAGCGTCCTATTACTATGTTTAGCATTGTAGTAGTTAGGTTTGAAGTTTAGCCTTTGCTTTATTTTCAATGTAATTGGGCCCTATAGATTAGCTCTAATATTAGTGGTTGTAACTAGACATTGGAAAGTTATTAATGAGAAAGATTTGATTTAGTGTTATTCATTGTGCAATGGTTTGATGTCTAGTACTTGCTCTATACCTTTACTTGCAACTGCCTCGCGTTCCGATATTCCGCGTCGGGGCGTGACAGTTTTGTGGTATCAGAGCATAGGTTGTTCTTAAGTATAGGATGATCTAGGTTAACCTGCCTTGACTAGAGTCAATTATCCTACCTATGTGAGTTGTGGTTAGAGCCAAGGGTAACTAGCTAAAAAAAACTCACATACGCACGAACTAAATCTCCCATCAGTATCAGAACGGTAAGCTCTTTTTGTAGGAACTAAGCAATTGAGATGGCTGTTGAACGTGCTCAAATGAGGGGCATGCAACAAACCATTCAAGAGTTGACTCGTGCCATCATGCAAGCTACCCAAGGCGGGGGTAACCGTGGCAGTGCAGGCGAGCTGCATCGTAACTTTAGGAGTCTGAACCCGCCAAGGTTCAATGGATCCACGGATCCGGATGAAGCCGAGCACTGGCTGAAGGAAATGGAAAGAATTTTTCGTGTTATGCAATGTGTAGTGGGGGATAAGCTGCTACTAGCTACTTTCCAACTGGAGAAGGACGCCCGCACTTGGTGGGAGTTAGTGGAAGCTACTAGGGAGAACGGTCAATTCACTTGGACCGAATTCAAGGAAGCATTTAACACCAAGTACTTCTCCGAGCGTGTCAAAGAAAGGAAGGCTGTGGAATTCACTGCTCTTAAACAGACGAGCCTAATTGTGGCCAAGTATGAAGCCCAGTACTCAAGACTAGCGCGCTATGCTGCACATCTAGTGAACACTGAAAGAATGAAGGCTAAGCGTTTCCTCAATAGCCTTATGCCACAATACATTACCCAACTAGAACCTCTCGACATCCAGACCTATGCCGAGATGGTGAAGAAAGCTCAGCTGCTGGAAGATGCTACGGACTTCACGGACCGTATCAAAGGGAAGTTCGTGAAGAAGGAATTGACCTCGGATCAATCATCTGCTAGGCCAAACAATGGCAAGAAGCGTCCCCTCAACCTCATAGAGGGTCCTAGCCAAGAAAGGAAACCCAAGGCGATAGTCCCATACACTCCAGCGAAAAGCAACTGCAAACACTGCGACAAGCTGGGCCACATGGTTGATGAATGCTGGAGGATGGTCGGCGCATGTCTCCACTGCAGAAGTCGCGAGCACCGCATCCCCAAGTTCCCACTACTAAAAGAAAATGAGAGGCGCTGTAATGCGCCTAAGAAACAAGGCCGACTGCAAGCCCTGCATGATGAGGAACCTACTATGGAAGGTGGCGTGGTAGAAGGTACCCTTCAAGTTTTCTCATTATCAACATTTGTTTTATTTGATACTAGAGCCACTCATTCATTTATATCTCAAAACGTTGCTGATACTGTGAATACCAAACCTATATCCATGGGTTGTGAGTTCTCTGTCACAACGCCACTAGGGGAAAAGGAGAAATTGAACAAATACTTTCCCTCTGCCGATGTAATGATCGGAGACCATAACCTAAAAGTCGACCTGGTGTGTATGCCCATGGAAGGCTATGATGTAATTTTGGGAGCCGATTGGTTGTCCACTTATGGGGCAAGTGTCGACTGTAAGAAAGGGGAGGTTACCTTTAGTGACTTTCCTAAATTGGCATTCTTCGGGATTAGACATAAGAGATGGATGTCTCTAATCTCCGCCTTAAAAGCCCAGAACATGATACAGAATGGTTGTATCGCTTTCCTTACGGTTGTAGTAGTTGAAAAGAAGGGTTCTAAGATAGAAGACATTCACATAGTTCAGGATTACCCGGATGTGTTTCCTGAAGATCTGCCAGGAATTCCCCCGGAACGAGATGTCAATTTCGCCATTGAGCTGATTCCTGGAGCCACACCGGTATCACGTCAACCATACCGGATGTCACCTGCCGAGTTAAAGGAATTGAAGGCGCAACTGATGGAGCTACTAGAAAAGGGGTTCATCAGACCAAGTACTTCCCCATGGTGAGCACCTGTGATGTTCGTCAAGAAGAAGGATGGATCGATGAGGCTCTGCATAGACTATCGACAACTCAATCAACTCACCATCAAGAACAAGTACCCTTTGCCCAGAGTCGATGAACTATTTGACCAAATATCTGGAGCTCAATATTTCTCGAAGATCGATCTTCGATCTGCCTATCACCAAATGAGGATCAAAGAGGACGATATCTTCAAGACGGCTTTCAGGAGCAGGTACGGGCACTATGAATTCGTTGTTATGCCTTTTGGGCTAACCAATGCTCCTGCAGCCTTTATGCAACTCATGAACAGCATATATCGGCCCTACTTTGACAAATTTTTGGTCGTCTTCATCGACGATATCCTCATTTATTCAAAGACCAAAGAAGAGCATGAAGAACACCTGAAGATAGCACTACAAGTTTTGCGAGACAGCAAACTGTACGCAAAGCTTAGCAAGTGTGAATTCTGGCTCGAGGAAGTGTCCTTCTTGGGCCATGTCATCTCAAAGGATGGCATCTCCGTTGATCCCTCCAAAGTCGAAGCTGTACTGAACTAGGAGAGACCAACCAACGTCACTGAAATCAGAAGTTTCCTAGGACTAGCTGGCTACTATAGGCGGTTCATCAAGGACTTCTCAAATATCGCCGTTCCTCTCACGCATCTAACACAAAAGGAGAATCCCTACTCCTGGAGTAAGAAGTGTGAGAAAAGTTTCCAAACTCTTAAAGACCGTCTTACCTCAGCACCTGTTCTCGCTCTGCCAATAGAGGGAGAAGGTTTCTCTATCTACACCGATGCCTCAGGGATTGGGCTAGGGCGTGTACTGATGCAAAAGGAGAAAGTCATCGCCTACACTTCTCGACAACTGAAGACTCATGAAGTCAACTACCCCGTGCATGATCTGGAGCTAGCTGTGGTAGTCTTCGCCTTGAAGATCTGGAGACATTACCTATATGGGGAGAAATTCACTGTCTACTCAGACCATAAAAGTCTGAAGTATTTATTCTCCAAGAAAGAACTCAACATGCGACAGTGAAGATGGCTGGAATACCTCAAAGACTTCGACTTCAACATTCAATACCATCCAGGCAAGGGAAACGTCGTGGCTGATGCTCTTAGTAGAAAGCCGATGGCATCTGTTTCAAGTCTAGTTCTTGGCGAGATGCAACTACTAGAACAATTCGCAAGGTTAGACTTAAATATTAAACATAGGGATGATCGAGTCTTGGTTGCCAATATCAAGATTCAATCTAATATGCTCGAAAAGATCAAAGCCCAACAAGATAGTGATCCATTCTTAGTTCGCATCAAGGAAACTCTAGCCGAAAGGCTGGACTTTGCCATGACTGAGGATGGAAGACTAGTATTTCAAGGGAGGACATGCGTCCCTGACAATGAAGTACTGAAGAGGAAGCTAATGGATGAAGCTCACAAGACAAAGTATACTATTCATCCTGGAGGTACCAAAATGTATCAAGATATGAAGAGAACGTTTTGGTGGTCGAACATGAAGAGAGAGGTAGTTGAACATGCCGCTCACTGCCTTACTTGCCAACAAGTAAAAGCAGAACACTTGTGCCCTACCGGTGTACTCAGACCGTTAGATATTCCGGAATGGAAGTGGGAAAGCATCGGCATGGACTTCATCATGGCATTGCCCAAGAATCGTGGTGGACTCAATGCCATATGGGTCATTGTTGACCGGCTAACCAAATCCGCTCACTTCCATGCTATAAAGAGTAAGTGGTCGGTAGAAGTACTAGCTGCCTTATATGTCAAAGGGATAGTGAGACTGCACGGAATTCCATCATCCATAGTCTCGGATCGAGATTCGAGGTTCACATCTCATTTTTGGAAAGGGCTGCAAGATGCACTGGGTACTAAACTCAACTTTAGTATCGTATTTCATCCACAAACTGATGGGCAAACTGAAAGAACCAACCAAATAGTGGAAGACATGTTGAGAGTCTGCACTATAGATTTCCAAGGATATTAGAATGAGCACCTACCTCTAATTGAGTTTACCTATAACAACAGTTATTAGGCAAGCATTAAAATGGAACCGTTTGAAGCACTCTACGGAAGGAACTGTAGGTCATCTGCATGCTGGAATGAGGTTGGAGAACAACAATGGCTAGGCCCAGAGATGGTACAGAATACCACAAGAGACATTCAGGTAATCAGAGACCAGCTCAAGATTGCTCAATCCAGGCAGAAGAGCTACGCCGACTAAAGGAGGCGTGATCTGGAATTTCAAGTGGGTGATCATCTATTTCTAAAAGTGTCACCTACTCGGGGCATTCAAATATTCAGTGTAAAAGGGAAAGCTTAGCCCTAGGTTCATCAGTCCTTTTGAAGTGCTCGAAAGGATTGGTAAGGTTGCATACCGACTAGCATTGCCACCGGATCTGGCATGTGTACACAATGTGTTCCATGTCTCCATTCTTAGGAAGTATGTCTATGACCCTACGCACATCATCCGCCACGAGAAGTTGGTATTGAACAAAGATGTGACGTACGAAGAGAAGCCAGTCAAGATACTGGAACGGAAGGTTCAATAGCTAAGGAACTGTCCCATCCACGTGGTTAAAGTCTTATGGAATAACCGTGGAGTGGAAGAAGTCACATGGGAACCGAAAGGAGTCATCAGACGAAACTACCCCGATCTTTTTGGTAATACATTCCTCCCTTATGATCATATGAATTTGGAGACCAAATTCTTTTAAGAGGGGGAGGATGTAGCAACCTGAATTTTTGGAGAAGACAAGAATTTAAATTATATTAAAATCTTGATAATTGGAAAATCAAATAAGAGAAAACTAATTAAATTAATTAGAAAATCAAAGAAAAGAGAATTAAATAAAACCCATTAAAAGAAAACAAGTGATGGGCTTTTCTAAATGGACCCATTGGAAATTAGTGGGCCAAAACTGGATTTATAGAAAAGGGAATAATGGGGAAATATCCTAAATTCGCAACTTAATTATTAACTAATTAGAAAAGGGGAATTTAATATATTAAATAAGCAAATAGAGTTAGATTTGGAATCCTAAACCTACCCTAAATGATTGGCCACGAATTTGGCTCCCTTCCCAACCCAAACAGGAAGTGGAATGCTTAGAAGGAAGGTAGGAAATAGGAAAACTCAGAATTTATAGGAGTTAGACTTAAACTAGGAAAGGGAATGAGGAGAAGCTTAAATACTTCTCTTAAACTCTCATGGCCGGCCCTAGCTTGTGCCAGAAGGTTGCTGGACTAGGAGGAGAGGCCAAGAGGAGGAGAATTCGTGGAGAAGAGGGGTCTCCCAAGTTCTTCCCCGAGTTCTTCAAGTCTTAACCCTAGAAGAGGAAAATGATCAAAGATAGGCATTCTCGCGAGCATAAACCATAAAGTTCTAACTGTAGATTCTTCCCATCATCATGAGCAATACCCTCAAGTTTCATGATTTATCATCGAGTCAATATTTACTTCTTGATTTTCGAAGTTCTGCACTTATCTTGACCCCGAACCCCCTTATTAAATCTTGTTCTCCTTCTACACTTGATCTTATGCCACGGAATTTTTATTGGAGATTTTGATGGATGTTAGGTTTCTTTTGCCCCTGAAAGCCCGAAATTCCATACACCTTGCCATGTAAATTAATTCGTTGATCCCAATTGTACACAGTTCTATGTTCGTCATGAATACCCTCTATTAAACCATGTTGAAACCTTCCTTGCTTTCCGATTCTGATTTACTAGAAGTACCCATGCATGTCTGGATCCGTTTAAGATTGGTTTCACGATTTTTCATACACTATACAATTTGTTCTTAGTTTTAGAACAACCCTGTGTCAAAATAAGGAAAGTTTTGGTTCACAATCCAAGACATGTCTGATCCCAGTCGTACTCGGGCACAGACCACCAGAACGCGACGGCCTGATTGGTCGCGTTCTGAGGTCTAATTACGACAGTCTGTCCATCGCGTTCTAAACGCAACAGGCATCGTCGTCGCGATCGCTGTGCCTAGTCTGAACGGTCTGTCGTGTTCCTTACAGGTCTCTGTTGTGTTCTCAGTGCCTGATTAGACAAGCTTGTCGTGATCCTTACAAGGTACTGTCGCGTTCTGATACGACCCCGTCACGATTCTTACAAGTGTCCGTCGCGATCACAGGATTTTTACAGAAAAACCCTTGATTTCAATGCTCTAATTGCCTAGTGTGCTTATGCCCTTTACTCTCAGTTATATCGCAGAAATTGCACTTAATATGAATTGAATATTTATATGTGATTTAAAAATACATACACACAACTAATTTCCATCTATGATTTCATGACACATGCACACATCCATCCAAATATGGCTTAATTAGCATGAACATGTGATATAATATATCCGGTAATTTATGTAATTAAATTACCTTATTTATAAGTGAACTTGTTCTCGATTTCCATGTTGTTTTGAAACACCGATCTCGATGCTCCACTGTTCTAGAATTCCTCTGGAACGTCGAGCACTTGTTCTATACACACTTTCTTGATTTGGACAAATTCTCTGACGGATACTCCTTCTGCCGGACTAGTGAGTCTTTGTTCAAGGCCTCCGTAAGTCTCCTCTGTCCATGGATTCCCACATGGTCGACGAGCCAGTTGTACCCTAACACCTATTACCCCTTTAGGGATCGATATGATCCAAATGGCTATTAGAAGTTCGATTTTATCTTGAATCACGCCGGACCTCTAGACCTGTGCTTGACATGGCCAGTGGAAGGGTAGTGAGTTTCACCTGACTGCCAAGACCAAGTGTGCGTGTTGTGCAACAGTTACTATCGCCTGTTTACTCAACGTGTTACATCCACTAGATCTCGTCTATACTCTACTCGCTCATCCACTCACATTCACTCTGCTATCTCGTCTATTCATCTAGTGCTCTCGTCTATACTCTACTCGATCAACCACTCACATTCACTCTGCTATCTCGTCTATTCATCTAGTGCTCTCATCTATATCTTGGTACTGTATATTGGCCATTGACTGATTGTCTAAAGATAAATAATATAACCAATGCCAGCGCAATGGGGCCTGATTTGGTCCTGGGGAGAGCGCCCGAAAGTGCCATTCGCCCATGGGAGTTAATTGATCAAGATGTCGGCATTACATCTAAGTGCCATACTATCTAGCTTAATCTAATGACAATCAAAAGTGCTATATTCTCACGTTGTCTGTTGACAACCAAGTGCTATGCTATACTCATTGTGCTATTGCTGCATTTTGTGCTATTTGTGCTATGGCCATCTTGCTATTTTGTACTATAATTAACATTCATGCTATATCTGGAAACCTGTGCTATTTCGTTCACATGCTATCCTGCCATCTTTTACTTGGCTCTCTCATTCTATCATTAGTGACTCTACCTTTAACGCATTAATTATTTAAAGCCTGCTTGAGTCTAAGATTTAAGTCCTACTTGGCGTTGTCGCTCACCCTGCGTTATTTGTCGTTGTGTTCTCAAGTGAGACCGATGATGAACCATACACTCAAGAGGACGGGAATGACCTGGAGTGATGCTATGAGTACCCTAGCGTCCTATTACTATATTTAGTGTTGTAGTAGTTAGGTTTGAAGTTTAGCCTTTTATTTATTTTCAATGTAATTGGGCCCTATAGATTGGCTCTAATATTAGTGGTTGTAACTAGACATTAGAAAGTTATTAATGAGAAAGATTTTCTTTAGTGTTATTCATTGTGCAATGGTTTGATGTCTAGTACTTGCTCTATACCTTTACTTGCAACTACTTCACGTTCCGATATTCCGCGTGGGGGCGTGACATTGATCGTCTGCTTGAGGGGAGTGAACCGTTTGTGACGGGCCACCGTCGTTGGGACGATGACTCTCAATGGCGTGGACTGCGGCCACCCAGGGCTGGGTCGACTCCTCGAGGAGGTCGTGAGGAAGATATTCCTCATAATCTTGGGAGGTGTAGAAAGCAGCATCCTAATTCCCATTGTCGTAGATTGGGTTCAGATACGACTCCATATTTGGAAGGTGGGTGCACCAAAATGAGGAAAGCCTGTCCAGACTTAAGAGACGACCCTAACCTAAACAGACACTTAGTTTCCTAAACAAACAATCCTATGCAAACAAAAGAAAGAGAAGAAGTCTCACCCAAAGCAAGAAAGTGGCAATGATGATGGTTTCTTTTATTTGATTCAATTTTGCCTTTTAATGTGTTGATCTTTTAGCAAGTTCCCTCGAAAGGAAAGGTTTCCTAAAGGGATCAAGCTTCCAACTTCGGGTTTGACTAGGATTTCTCAAACTCACCAAATGAATGAACCCTAATTCTAGTTGGCAATAGGTACAACCAGCCCGGCGGTCGTGTGGGAATCCACAGTCAGCGGGGACTTACAGAGGCCCTCAAGCGAGTGCTCTAGTTGGACACAAGGAATATGTGGCCGAGAGAGCGGGCGTCGCTGAGGAGGACGACCTAAACTAGAATATGGAAAGATGTATGCACGCCCTATGGGCACCGGAGTGCATGCAAAATCTAACCTAAGTACTAACAAAGCAGAAATCAGACCGATCTCCTCTCAGAAGTAGAAGGCGACAGTATGACTGTCACGACCAAGATCGCGACAGGAAGCTTGTCGCGTTCCTCTTCGCAGTGGACAGAGATTAGATGGGACCTGATTATGCACGAAAATTCAAGCAACCCTATAACATGGAAGATTGACAGACTCTCAGAAGCATGGAACAGGCATGAACCAACTCGAAATATGGATGTAATACCTGAAATGAAGCCACAACACAAGAAGAGGTGGAATCAGGAGGACTGACCAGATCGCAACGACCTCCCTGTCGCCTTCAGTATCGCGACTATCTCAACGTCGCCTTCTTACCGAAAACAATAGAACTTAAAACAACAGTAAAATAAACGAAAAAAATGCAGGATCTAAGGAAAGCACACACACATAAATGACTAAAGAAGGCAAGGAAAGACAGTAGCAAGTGCGATAGGCACAACTTGTCCCACCGTGATCGCCAAAAGGTGTAATCACGGGATTCGCTCCCCAAAAAGATGATTAAAAATTAAAGAAAATATGACCGTGATCGCCACCAAAGTAGTTGCAATATGATGAGTATGTGAAAGGACTGCTAACTACCTTCGAAAAGGGAGGAGGAGGCAGAAAAAAACCTAGAACCTGAGAACACGACAATGGAGATGCCGCCTTTTTCGTACCTGAACGCGACGTCGAAGCCGCCGCCTTCTAGATCGCGACCAGGAACCTATCGCTTTCTGCTCCAGAAGATGAAGAATGTGGGTTTCTTTTCTTCCTGCTCCTCAGCCGGCCAAGGGGAAAGAGCCTCGTGCTGCTACTATCTGTAAACACCTGCCAAGATGATCAAAACCAGAAAACACCCATTAGATAAATGTTTTGTGTAGAATCTATCCCAAAAGAAAGAGTAAACATGAACTACTTGGGAGGAACTCACGTGGGGTGGAGTTTTAACCCCTTTGGGTGATTAAAAACGTTGTGAGTGATGTGTTCTAATGCAAAACTTTGAAGAAAACCGATCTATGCATGAATGAATGAAGAGAAAAGGGGTGAAGATGAAGAGAAAGAAAGGATAGATAGGGAGAAATCACCCTGGGGGGCACTTCCTGGTCGTCTAGAGGTTGAGAGCTCTTCTAAGAACTCGGAGCTCTCTGCGAGACGAAGAAGTAGACGCCGGCCTTGCCCTAAATGGTGCTGTATGAAGAGACTTATACCCCGTTATTCTTGAATGGGCTGTGAAGGGAATAATGGGCAAGGGTCCGAGTTTGGGCAACTGGGACCGTGCGAGGGAAATTGGAACTCGGAAAGGACCTTCTAAAGAGGGTATCCTCCGAATTTGGAAGGATTTGGACGACTCTAGGGGGATCCAAAGTCATAATATTCAAGAATAGGAAGGGTCCAAGTCTGATTTGGAAAGGGTACGCTGCATGGAAACCAAAACGCGACGGCCTTCTTGTCGCCACCAGATCGCGATGCCTCGATACGTCGCCTTTCAGAGAAGGAAAGCGTTTAAGTATTTTTGGTGATTTTGCAAGGGATTAAAATGCCATTAATGAACGCAACATATCGAGGCGTCGCCTTCTGAAGGATTGATTCTGACTTAAAGCGAATCGGTATAAGACCGAATAGTGACAACGAGACCGTCGCCTTATGAACCAGAACACGATAGGGAATTTGTCACCTTTAGAGACTTTTCAGCATATGGTCCATACAAAGTACCTTATCTCTTTGCACGGGTATCCGATTGGCATGCGGCTTGAAGCGTTGAACTCGTAACCCAGAGAGCTACAAGATACTGATGAAGACTAACCAGGAAGAACCCACCAGGGCGATGAACTAACGAACAATGATACCATGATCAGATAAAGACAACTTGACAATGATGAGCCAACGTGGGGCATCAATGATATGACAAGGAATTTGGCTCGACTTATAGGCCAGAAATGGGTGTCTACAGACAACTCCAATACTGTCAAAGGGGAGAGTTGTTTCATGTCCTTGCTTCAGTTTATTAGGCTCATAAGACACAAAGCATTTATGAATATCTCAGGCGCATGGCATCTGACTATCTCACCTACCACTGACAGACCCATGCTTCACCTTTTCAGCATAATCTGTCTGTCTGCTTTTCTTTTCTGAAAATTTTGTGGGATACTAGGTTCCATACTTTCTTTCGTACTAAAACTGACCCACCTACCACAAAGGTATGGAGATACGTTTCTCTTTGTCTTGTCCTTGTAACAGGCATTAAATGGAGCACGTTTTCAGCATGTCTTCTTCACAGTCTATTGCTATAAGAGCTTATCTTCTAGCTATGGACAACTGCTCCTCTTCTGAAGACCTTGGGAAGATGCAAGTTTCAAGATCTCCTGGACAAAGTCTTCAAGATCCAAAGGATCCCAGAAACTCTCCTCAAATGGCTAAATTGCAAACAGTCACCAAGCTCCAATGACTATCTTCTTCAAACGGCTATATTTTGAAGATTATAAAAGAAGCTCAATAGAGAGACTACAACAGAAACACACACCAGATACACAGAAGTGCATACAAGCCAATTCTCCTAAAAAGCTTCATTCGAATCATTCAAAGCTCTCTCTCAAGCCTTCCTGCTAGCAACAGTTGGAAAGCTCCACTTCAGAAAATTTTCTTCTGAAGTTCTGTGTTGGGTGGGAATTGTAATTGTCATATTTTCTTCAAGTCCACCCTTATTGCTTCAGATGGGATTTAGTTTCATTTCTTGATCTTTTAATCCTACTAAAGTCAGTGTGTGTTTGTGCTCAGATTTGAGGCAAACACATAAGTGTTTTAATTCTTCTTCCTTTGTAATCTCTGCAGAAGGTAGTTATGCATTGCCCCTCCTGTGAAGGGAAGGCCTTGTGAAAGGCAGTCATTGTACCCCTATTTAGGGAAGACTTGCTTGGGAGTAAGTGGGTTTGTAATTCCTCTCAAGGGTGAGAGAAGCCACTATCAACACCAAGCCACTATCAACACCAATGAGCACATCTACAAGGCTAGACAGTCACAAAAATGGTAAGAAAGTAGACCAAAAGCTCTACAAAGGTATGATAGGTTCATTACTTTATTTGACAGCTAGTAGACCTGATATATTGTTTAGTGTACGCATGTGTGCTAGGTATCAGGCAGACCCTAGAGAGTCTCATTTAATTAGTGTCAAACGTATTTTTAGATACTTAGCAAGAACTCATGATATAGGATTTTGGTATCCAAAATCATGTAAAATAAATTTAGTGGGATACTATGATGCTGATTATGCTGGATGCAAGATAGATAGGAAAGGCACCAGTGGATGTTGTCAATTTCTTGCAGGATGTTTGATTTCTTGGTCCACAAAGAAGCAAAATTTAGTAGCACTATCAACAGCTGAAGCTGAGTACGTAGCTGCTGGAAGCTGTTGTACACAACTCCTACAGATTAAGCAGCAACTTGAGGATTATAGGCTAGACATCAAGACAATTCCCTTGCTGTGCGACAACACTAGTGCAGTTAATCTCACAAAAAATCCAGTACAACACTCAAGGACAAAGCATATTGAGGTTAGATACCATTTCATTTGAGATCATGTAGCTAACGGTAATATAGACATTTCATTTATAGATACTCAAAATCAGTTAGCAAATATCTTCACAAAAGCCTTACCTGAAGAGAGATTTACATCTCTTAGAAGGGAATTAGGCATGTGTAATTTGTGATAGATTTATCAGTAAGTAACTGAAATAATGATTATTTCAGAACATCCCTGAAATTAAGCGAAATCTTTAAAGATTGCTTGCATCATAAATTTTGGTCACAGTTCATTATTTTAAAAGTATTTATTCATCTCGAACCTGTCTCTATTTTGTCGTTTTCCGCATTTATGGCGCCATCCACTTAAAATTCACTTTATCTTTATCTGATAAAACTTGAAATTTGTGTCACAATGAATCACCTACCGCTCTCATCTCTTTCAACTTGCCTGAGATGATAAACCCTATCGACTCCGGCATCGACTTCGTTCGATTTCAAAGCTTCCATCCCTTCCCGCGAAAAATCTCCTGAGGCATTTTGCTCCAATCTTCTTCCGACCATCCAGAGCATTTTCCCTTTCAAAACCATGGCCGTTTCTGGAGTTTCCGGCTATGTCGGGGGCTATGGGGCTGCTTTCCTCACCGCAGAGCAGCAGGAAAGGTATACAACAATGAAGACGAAGATGTGCGGCAACAAGGCAGTGGATGTTGCTAACTTGGAGAAGAATGGGATGCACAGCATCGTGGCGGTTATGCAGAGAATGAAGTGGACCAAGATTGCAACACTCTCAGAGGCAAGTTTTTCGGACCTGGTTAATGCTTTCTATGTCTGTTTGAAGTCTGAGGAAGATGGGTGTTTGACATCCATGGTCAAAGGAACCTAGATTCAGATCACCTATGAGCTATTGGAGTCCTTGTTTGGTGTGTCCACCTCCGGTCACAGTGGAGTGCACACCGTTGACATTCAGGTGAAAGGTTTGGGGATTGTTGGTTCTGAGTTCAGGCTGAAAGATGGGAAGATAGACATTAATCAGTTGAATGCGTTCAACTGCATACTACACTTCATAGTTTGTCAGATTTTGGTGCCCAGGAGTGCGACCTTCTCCACATGCACCAAGGCAGATTCTGACATGATGTTTTAGGCTATCTAGAACTAGAATATTAATATGGCAGAGGTCATTATAGAAAGGATGAAATTTGAAAATGCTCAGGTTTGAGACAAGAAGAGTAAGTTAAATGTATCTCTTCCTTATGCCCATTTGCTAACCAAGATATTCCAGCACTTTGGAGTAGATTTGAATGGGGCAGTCTCAGAGAAGATGGGCCAAGCTATCTGGTCCAGGAATCTTAAGAAAAGTGGATTCTCTCTTATTGGTGGTGTGTGGACCAAGACCTCAGCAGCAGAGGGCGAGGCCATTATTGGTGAAGTCCTAGAGGTCCAAGGAGAGGCAGCAGCACCACCAGAAGTTCAAGTTGTGTCACGCCCCAACGCGAAATATCGGAGCGTGAAGGCAGTTGCAAGAAACGGGTATAGAGCGAGTACTAGACATCAAACCATTGCACATTGAATATTACTAAAACAAATCTTTCTCATTGATAACTTTTCAAATGTCTAGTTACAACCACTAATATCAGAGCCATTCTATAGGGCCCAATTACATTGCAATAAAAGGAAAATGACTACTACAACTCTAAGATAACATAACGACTCGAGGGCACTCCTGGCTTCACTCTTGGTCATTCCCTTCCTCGTGAGTGTAGGTGTCATCCTTGGTCTCACTTGAGAACACAACATCAAATAACATAGGGTGAGCGATAACGCCCAGTAGGACTTAAATCTCAGGCTCAAGCAGGCTTTAAATAATTAACGTATTTAATGGCAGAGGGTCTAGAGATAGCAGGTACAAGAGAGTCAAAATATAGTAAGAGATAGCACAACAGGTAACAAGATAGCACAATAGCACGAGATCGAGTATAGTTTTCAAAATAGCACAAGTATCGAATATAGCACGAACAGCAGGATGGCCATAGCACAACTAGCACAAGTATAGTAATAGCACGACGAGTATAGCACTTGTTTGTCATTCTAGACATCGAGAGAGTATAGCATGTTTGTGTTATGATTGTCATATAGATAGTCGAGATAGATAGCACTTGAGTGTAATGCCAAACACTATGATCATTTAACTCCTATGGGCACTAGCACTTTCGGGCGCACATCCCAGAACCAGATCGGGCCCTTTATATATTGCCAAGCATTGGTTATATTGTTTATCTTTAGACAATCAGTCAATGGCCAATATAGAGTACCAAGAAGTAGATGAGAGCACTAGATGAATAGATGAGATAGTGGAGTGAATGTGAGTAGGTGAGCGAGTAGGGTATAGATGAGAGCTAATAGACATTGCACGTAATACGTCGAGTAATCAAGCGATAGTAACAGTTGCACAACACGCGCACTTGGTGTTGGCAGTCAGGTGGAACTCACGACCCTACCACTGGCCTTGCTATGCACAGGTTCAGAGGTCCGGCATGATTTAAGATGAGAGTGAATCTCTAATAACCGTTTGGATCATATAGATCCCTAAAGGGTATCATAGGTATTAGGGTACAACCGGCTCGTTGACCATGTGGGAATCCATGATCAGAGGAGACTTACGGAGGCCTTGTGCAAGAGTTCACTAGTCCGGCGAAAGGAATATCCGACGGAGAGTTCACCATAAGCCAAGTAAAGTGTGTATATAAAACATGTGCTCGACGTTCTAGAGGAATTCTAGAACAGTAGAGCGTCAGTATCGGTATATAAGCAACGCGAGAAACAAATACAAGTCCTTTAAAATAGGGCAATTAATATTCTTTATTTCAATACATTACCAGATACATTATGAGATATTTTCTGCAAGATTTTAGCCACAATTGGATGGTTCATGTGTGTGCAAGTGCAAGAGAAATCATAGATAGAAATAAGTCGTGAAATATGTATTTTAAAACATTCAATATAGCACCATTTTTATGTAGGGTTTTTACTAGCGGTATAACGGTAAGAAGGCGTAAGGATTATTTAGAAAGCGACAAAAATATTTTTCATGGGTTTTTCTGTAAAACTCTGAGAAGGCGACATAGGCCTGTAAGGAATGCGACAGGGTCAGGGCAGAACGCGACAGGGCCTAAAAAGGGTCGCGACATGGCTTGCAGATCGGGTTCTGAGAATGCGACGGCTCACCTGTCGCCTTCTTGGTCGCGACAAGGAGGCTGTCGCAATCAGGCCCCAGAAAGTGACATGTCGAGGTGTCACCTTCTAGTTGTCTGCGCCTGACTCTGACAGGAGTCAGACTAAATGACAGGAGTCATTTAGAAAATCATAACTAATTATATAGTCAACGAAAAATCATGAAACCAGTTGCATATTAAACTAGACACGTAAGAGTACTTCCAGTAAATCGGAATTAGAGAGAGAGCATGGTTTGGACATGGTTTGAGAACGAACAACAACGAGTAACACAGAACATGACATAGAGAGCAAGACTGATTTAATTCGAGCAACATGCTCAATGAAATTTAGGCTTTTGGGGCAAATAATCCCTAACAACAAGAAGTATCTACAGTAAAAATTTCGTAGCATGAGATCAAGTATACATAGAGATTTGAATTAAACATGACACCTCGGGGTTATCATGTTTGCAGTTCTTCAAAAATTAAGAACAAAAGATAGGATGGATGGAAAAATATGAAACTTGGGGGTTTCGTTCAAGAGGGTAGGAAGAACCTACAGAAAACGTTTCATGGTTTATGCTTGTGAGAATGCCTACCTTGACTCGATTTCCTCTTCTAGGGCTAGAACTTGAAGAACGGGGTTGAGAGCTTCAAAGGTTCTTCTCCCCATGAAATCTCCTCCTCCTTGGCCTCTCCTTCTGGTCCAGGAATCCTTTGGCACGAGCTTGGGTTGGCCATGAGGGTTTTAGGAGAGTATTTAAGCTTCTCCTCTTTCTATTTCCTAATAGGACTCTAATTCCTCTTTAATTCCGAAATTTCCTTACTTCCTCCTTCCTTCCTTGCTTTCCAATCTCTATTTAGACTAGGAACAGATCCAAATTCGTGCTAACCCATATGGGGTAGGTTTAGGAATCCTATTATAACTCAAACTAGCTATTTAATGCATTAATACCCCTTTTCTATTTAGGTAATAATTTAGTTACGAATTTAGGGTATTTTCCTATTATTCTCCCTTTGTAAATTCATATTTTTGACCCAATAAATTCTAGAAGATCCATTAAGCAAAGCCCATTACTCTTTTCCATCTAATGGGTTTTATTTAATGCTCTATTTAAATATCCATTTAGCTAGGTTTTAAATTCTTTATTTAAATTTTTATTTTTCGTAAAAATTCAGGTTGCTACAAGTTGAGCAAGAGATTTTTTTTAAAAAAAAACAAATATCTGACAAGTGAGTAGGAGAGCGCTCACCCTTCAGAGAAAGGATAAGGAAATCGCTCCACCACCACACACTCATCAGAAAATTTTATTAAAGAAAAACCATTACATAAGACAATCAGGGCCTGATCGAAGGTAACCCCATCTTATCTAAACGATAAGGCCCTTTTACAGAAGGAGGGAGATCAGCCCCAGAATACCAGACACAAGAGGAACTAGTAAGAGTACAACCAAAACCAGCGGGACAATCAGCCACCTGATTAGCCTCCCGGTAAATGTGACTGATAGAGAGCTGGATATGCTGACAACGATTGAGGATATCCTGAGTAATAATAGAGAGGCGCCAAGGAATGGAATGTTTCCCCATCAAGATTTGCACCAGAACAAGGGAGTCACACTCAATGAGGAAACCTGATATGCCCCTTTCATAACACAGCATAATGCCATTCCGAAGAGCAAGAGCTTCAGCTTCCAAACTAGAATAAACACCTTGATAGCTAGCAGCAAAAGCAAGCACAATATCGCCCAACTCATTTCTAAGAACTCCTCCCCCAGCTGCAATGGAAGAAGTTGATTTATAAGCACCATCAACATTGAGCTTCAGTCTTCCAGGAGGAGGTAAATACCATCTCACAATCTTAGGAGCGACAGGGGCAGACATCTTAATAGTGATGCCCCATTGCTGAAGGAAACTTAAATAGGAGGCGTGCAGGCCAAAGAACCTAAGATTTGTAATTTTCTGAGAATCAGATACATGCATCATTACTCTTTGAAGGATCTGACGGGCCACCATTGGTTGATCATCAAACTTGGATCTATTATGGCTGCACCAAATCTCCCAGATGGCGGAGAAAAACATGTGTCTGGCCATCCGGCCCCAAGTAGTGGAACAATGCATGGTAGAGATATAGTGAAATATAGCATGAGCTGTATTATGGGCCGTAGAGTTGGAAAACATCAGAAAATCGCTGAGAGCAGACCAAACCTCCTTTGCCACCTCCCCATGGAAGAACAGGTGAACACTAGTTTCACAGTTAGATTGACGGCAGCAAGAACATCTGGAATAGAAAGGAATACCACAGCCAGCTATGATGTCATCAGTAGGAACACAACCACGAACTATTCTCCAAACAAGAATCGACCACTTAATGGGAACTTGAGAACTCCAAATTTTTGACCAGCCATAAGTCGGTGCACCTTGAAGAAGCTTGCGAACAGAACTTGTAGAGAATTGACCATTAGAAGTTAAACACCAAATCCATCTATCCATACCATCAGTACTCGCAAGGATGTGACCAAGAATAGATGGCGGGCAGAACTGGTTGGCAATATTAATATGATAATGAGAAGGATCAGCTAACACCTGACAAATAGACACATGTTTGTCCCTCATAGCAGACCAAACATGGTCAGGAAGGAAAGCTTTAAGAGGGGTCGCTCCAGACCATGCATCCATCCATAAACAAACATGAGAGTCCAGACCTCTCATCACAACCCTATGATTATGAGTAACAATGCAGACGCCTGCTGCCATAATCTCCTATCCGCAGCAGACAACAAGTGATAGGAGGCAGAGGAATAGTGGCAATTATGCAGGTGTTTGGATTTGAAAAAATTACCCCAGAGGGACGTACCAGAGATGACCCTCCACAACATTTTGGTCTTTAAAGCAAGTTGCATATGGTTGAGATTTAGAACCCCAAGGCCGCCATAATCCTTTGAATTGGAAATGATGTCCCAAGAAACCCAATGTCTTTGGCGAACCATCATAAGAGCCCGAGAAGAAGTTGGCCAACAGTCTGTGGAAAGACTTCATGACAGTGGTAGGAATAGCCTGAGAAGACATCGTATAAATAGGGAGAGCAGAAAGAACATGTCTAATAAGGACCAATTTCCCACCGAAAGAAAGGAACCCAGACTTCCAGGTTTGCAGCTTTGCAGCTGTTTTTGCCAAAATATGAGAAAAATAGATCGGCCTTCTCCTACCAGAATAGAGCGAAACTCCCAGATACTTGATGGGAAGCTTGGATTGAACAAAACCAGTGATATGAGCAATAGAAAGACTGAGAGAACTTGGTGCTTTGTCCGCCACCGTGAAGGAACTTTTGGATACATTAATAAGCTGACCCGATGACTCCTCATACGCCTTCAGGAACTTCATTAGCTGCCTTATATGATTGACAGAACCATTGGAGAATATCAGCGTATCGTCAGCGAAAAGCAAGTGAGAAACCAGAGGACAACGTTGAAGAGTCTGAAAAGCTCCACCATTACTACTTTTAAATAGAGCGGTCAACCCCCTGCTTAACACTTCTTCCGCAAGAATAAACAAAGCTGGTGCAAGAGGGTCACCCTGACGAATACCCCTCGTAGACTTGAAGTAGCCATGAATTTCACCATTTAACAACACAGAAAACCAGCAATTAGATAGAAGGGGCTGGATGAGAGAGATGAAAGTGAGAGAGAAGCCAAACTTGCGGAGCACAGCATACAAGAAATCCCACTCCAAACGATCATAAGCCTTAGCCATATCCAGCTTGAAGACAACATTTCCACCTCTGGTCCGTTTTTGCAAGTGTTGGACCATCTCCCCAGCCAGAGCCACATTCTCATAAATATTCCTTCCTTTAACAAAAGCACCCTGCTGCTCAGAAATTAGAAAAGGAAGAACCTGAGATAGTCTGTCATTGATAATGCGAGAGATGACCTTGTAAAAGAAATTGCAAAGACTGATTGGCCTGAAATCAGCACAAGTTTTTGGTGAGTCAAGCTTGGGTACCAAAGCAATAAGAGAGGATGTAAGACCCGTAGGCAAAGTATGACCACAAAAGTAACTTTGAACTGCATCCACAATATCCTTTTGAATGAAATCCCAGCATTTTTGGTAAAAATAACCAATGAATCCATCTGGTCCAGGAGCACTGTCAGGGGACATGGACATAACAACACCTTTGATTTCCTCAGCATTAGGAAGCACACAAAGAGACTGGTTTCTAACATTATAACTAAAACCGGAATTTCCTCCATAAGTCGCTGATCAACATGATGAGTGTTAGAAGTAAAAGCATCAGAAAAGTGAGACACAAAAAGGTTGACCAACTCCTCTTTATCAGTCACGACCATCCCTGAATCATTAGTGATCTGATTTATAGCTGCACGCCTTCTACGGGAGGTGGCACAAGCATGGAAAATTTTCGTATTTCCATCTCCCTCCTTCAGCCACTTTAATCTTGCCTTTTGGCGCCAGAACATCTCCTCCTGCGTAAGCACCCGATCAAGAACATCCTTGGCCGCATATAAGTGATTACGATTTTTCGGAGTAGAATCATTATCAAAAGTAACTTGAGCAATAGAGTGCACCTCTTCCGCTAACACAACATTATCCTGGACATTCTTGAAAACCTGCTTGTTCCATTGTCTATAGAAGGATTTCATATGCTTCAGCTTCATCATCAAATTTAAGAGCGGAAAAGAATAACATGGAGCTGCTCCCCAAGCAACCATGGAATCCTGAAGAAACCTCTCATGGGAAATCCACATTTGCTGGAAACAAAACCTTGAAGGAACAGTAGTAGCATTAGACTCCGGGGAAATAAGCAAAGGGCTGTGATCGCTACACGCTCTAGACAAATGTTGCACCTTAAAGGAAGGACAAGCAAGAAACCAATCCAGTATGGCCCAAATACCATTAGCTTGTTGACTGTTATACCAGGTGAAGTTACTCCCTGAGAATCCCATATCCTCCAAGCCAGATGCTGATACACAAGCCTGGAATTCACCAGTAGATCTCTCAAAGGCCCGTCGACCTCCCTTTTTTCAGAAGGATCCAAGATACTGTTAAAATCCCCACCAACAAGCCAAGGCTTATCACAAGAAGCAGAGAAATCAACAAGATAGTCCCATAATTCCCTACGCTCGGATAACAGACAGCTAGCATGAACAATGGTTACCACAAACTCCGGGCAAGAAGCAGTGGTAACACGGACAGAAACAAACTGATCAGAACTATAAACCTTATGAACAATAACATCCTGAGTCCAAAATAACCAAATGCGTCCCTGATCATTAGTATTGGATAAACAGGAATCCATACGAAGCTTAAACTTGTATCTCTCGATTTTATCACTGCTATGTTTTAGTTCAATAATTGCAACAAACTTCAACTTGAACTTTCGGATAAGCTGCTTTAACCTGTTAACAGACTGGGAATTACCAATCCCCTGATATTCCAAATTAGGCTCATCATAAGGAACTAATTAGGGTTATTTACAGAGGCCCTCCTGCACAGAGAAGATCTTGTTTTTATACCATCATAAGTGCCAGTGTCCAAGTGCAGTAGGAAGAAATCAGGGCCGAAATTTTAGTGGCTCAAGACGAACAAGCAGCAGCAACAACATATATTCAAGAAAATGCAGCAGTCATTCTTGAAGAGCCAGTGACCAGTGAGCACAGGATTGAGGACATTCCTCAAGAATTCATTGAGCCCGTTGGGCAGGTCGAAGAAGTTGTCACCCCTACTTCCATGGTAGCTTTAGTCCTTAGAAGTTTACTGGATTCCATTCCTAGCACTCATCAAGAAAAAGAATAGGTGACTGAAGAAGTTAATAGAGAGGTTGTGGCTCTAGGCCACATTGAGGACAGTATTATGGAAGAAGCTCCCATTTAGGGGGAGCAAGAGATTGTTTCTGAGATTGTGGCAGCAGGCCACAGTGAAAATGTGCACATAAAGGATGCTCCTGCTCAGGGGGAGTAATATGTTGAGAAGGAAGCTCAGGTTCAAGGGGGGAGCACTAAAAGCCCCCCATTAGATCAGTTTAGAGAAGGAGTTTTAACAAGCCCTTCTGAATCAGAAGAAGAACAAGTGAATGTTGATCATGTGGAGCCCGTTGCTAGGGCAAATGAAAAAGGAAAAGCAGTGGCTCCTGAAATTCCTTTACTTACCAGGAAGCCACATCGGAGGCTGAGGTAGAAGAAGTTGAAGGTAAATATGAAGCCCATCATTGAGAGATTGGATGAACAAGGAACAATCCTTTTCTCTGTGCATTCAGATATAGCCTCTATATTCATTAGCCAGAGCACTACAAGTAATCAAATTGGAGCATTGACTTCTGAGCTCCAAAGTCTGAAGAGTGAGTTAAGTAGCTTGAAGCAAGTGATCCTTGATCTGTCAGTTTTTGTGAGGGCACATCTACCTATTCAAGTCCCTCCTGCTCCCACACCATCAGTCCCACAGCAGTCTAGGCTTCATGAAGAAGAAGTGGTTCGGCCATCAGGGTCAGAGGTTATTGTTGAAGATTGGCTATCAGGGCCAATGTCTGAAGATCCAGCAGGGCTATCAGGGCCAAAAGTTGTTGAAGAAGTGGCTGCTCAGAATTAGCTGATGCAGCATAGTCTAGTCCATCAGGGCCAGTTGAGGATATCTCTGGGCATCAGGGCCAGTGGAGTCAGAGACTGCACCTTCAAGAGTAGAAGATCAAGTTGTAGCCCCTGAGCCCCCTGCTCCTCTCCTCTTCCAACTCTAGCCCCTCCTTCTCCACCATCATCCTCCACTGCCCCTCCAGCTCCTCCCACCTTTAAACAACCCATTCCTAGAGCCATCTCCTCTCCTACACCATTCCCTTCACAATCCTCATCATCTCCTGCTACCACCACACCTATTCCCCATCTCCTCCATCTATTGAGGTTCCTCCAGCTTCCTCATCCACTGGAGCCTCATCTTCTGGTCCATCCTCCTCTTGACCATCTGCTATCTCTTCTACTTCACCCTTTCATCCTCCTACTCCTCCTTATTGCATAACCATTATTCCTGAGGGTACCCAACTTGTACATCTTGAAATCTAGGACATCAAAGATGAATTTGAAGTAGCGATACTTCGTTCAGTCCTGGTAGTTGGGACTCATATTCACAGGACAGGCTCTTCTAGCCCTGTCCCTAAGAAGAGAAGGCTTACCTCCACTCATCCTGTCTCTTCTGAACCTTGCCATCCACCTCTTTGGTTTCTTTGGTTTTCCCTTTCTGTTGCCAATAATCAACCATCTCTATATAAAGAATTTCTTCAAAAAGTCACTTTTGCCACCACCTTTGGTCTCCACACCAAAATCTCACCAACCATCTTAACACCATTTTTCCTTATTCATTTCTATCCAAGGCTCAACAGTCTAAAATTTTCTCATTGACTGAAGCCAAAACCGAAGAGTAGTGTGAAATGTTGCCGAAAAACTGCTATGAAGAAATCTAGAAGGGGGGGTTGAATAGATTTCTTAGAATTTTAATATTCACTTCGATTAGGATCTTAGAGAAATTGATTTCAGTATGAAATCTAAAGATCAATGTCACTTCTGAACAACTTAGACCAGTTAGATGGTGAAATGCTAACGAGCCTATCAAGCATCTAACGCAACAGAAAAGCAAACCACAATAACAGAGAGATTTAGGGTGGTTCGGATTACACAACAGTGTATCCTACATCCACCATCCACACACACACACACACGAATGTGGCTTATCTTGCCAGTTCAAAAGATCACAAGGATCACACACACACTCTGAGATACAAAAATCTCATATCCAATCACACATAAACATGAAATTGGGCACAAGGATTGCACCAATTTCAAAAAACACACATTATGGAATGAGTTTAAGAGTAAGGAACCAGATTGAACAATCAATAACAGATGGAAGGCTTCTGGTTCGAATGTCCCTGTTTATGCTTGAGTAATGGGGACCAGCTCTTCTGCTTCAGCTCCTAGAAGAAGACTCTGATGGCTCGAAATTCTGCTTCAGTTGGATTATCCAAGATGCTCAAAGCTTTTGTTCCTTCAGATCCGGAAGCAGTTCGCCAGGATGAAGCTTTCTTCTGAGGTCGGCTGGAATACTCTGGAGCTTGAATTGCAGATGTGTGTCCCGATGGATGCTTCTCCAAAAGCCAAGTGGCAAAGGGGTATTTATACCCCCAAGGGTCCACAAAATATCTTCGGAATTGGGAGCATAGGAATTCCCACCCAAAAAGCCCTTACCAAAATCCTCCATGTGCCTTGGTAATTTTAGATGTGGAGAATTATCCAAACTGTGTCGACACTACACTGTTATGTGTCAACACACAGGTTCCTGGCTGAGAAACAAGCTCCTTGGGCAGTGTACTAGTGTCGACACACAGCTAGACTGTGTCGACACCACTGGGTACTTGCTAAAATCTTGGTTCTGGGACAGTGAACTAGTGTCGACACCACAAGGCACTGTGTCGACACCACGGGCCATTTCTTCAGTATTCTTCTTCTGGGACAGTGAACTAGTGTCGACACCACAAGGCACTGGTCGACACCACTGCCATATATGACATTTTCTTTGAACTATACAAGAAAGAAACATTGTGAGATATAAATGTAAGCATGATAAGCATGACTTCAATATATTAATGAATCATATTTGGGTATCATCAAAATAAGAGATCCAACAATCTCCCCTTTTTTGATGATGGCAACTATGATTCATTAAATTAACTTGAATTTCTCACAAATGTGATTTTTAAAGTCATCCATTCACAATTTCATAGCATATCATATGCATAACAATGATATTCACATTTTTCATCCCTTTGCAAGCAAAACATGTCATTCATTTGTCATTTCCAAATAAAAAATCATACATACAAGCATCCAACAATGCATCCATCAACCGAAATATGTTAGCATTCATATCAAGATGTATCCCAAAAAGTTTAAAGTTTAACATCCCAAAAATGTAAATCCTTCTCCCCCTTTGACATCATCAAAACAAAAGATATCATGCAGAAGGAGGTGGTGGAGGAGGAGGAATATGGAGCAAGATGGTCTCCATGGTCTTCCTCTTTGCTTAGAGAAGATGCCCTTCCCCTCTTAGATGGTGTTCCTGAAGGAGTCACCTCACCCTTTCTCTTGACGGATCATGGTGAAATTTGCTTCACCTCTCCAGTTGAGGCTCTTCAATGACAATGCCTTTTGCAGTCGTCCTGGTCTTTGCCCCTCTCCTAGGAGTCTGCTTGGGAGCCATGATGAAAGGAAGGATGAGAAGAGAAGAAGGATGGAAGGTTGGAGAAGAGGAAACGGAAAGTAGGGGATCGGTTCCTGGGAAGTTGGAAGGAGGGAAGAGTTCAAGTAGAGTGAAAAAAGCAAATGGTAGGGTCGACATGGGACCTAGGGCATAGAAAAAGAGATTTAATCCCTCAAAATGGGGGATAAAATGTACCCGCGGTCCAAATACCCTAAACATGAGCCGCCGGTCAAGCCCAGGTGTGTCGACACATATGAAGGGTGTGTCGACCTGACAGACACACTAGTGTCGACACACAAGAAAGGTGTGCCAACCTTACTTGACAAAGATTTAGAGTTGTTGAGAAAAATGAGAAGGGAAATCATCTATATGATGAGTCATATCTGAAATCAATTATTCAGGGATTTTTAACATGTTAAAGAAGTCATTTCCAATTTTCATCATAATTCCATCATTTATTCACTAGGTTGAAAGATATCTAGCATGAAATTGATCATTAAGAAATCCTGAAGGATTAGAATGATTTCTTAAGTGATATAAAATATTCTATACAGTAAATTTCAATCTTTCACACTTTACTTAAACAAAAGTAATGTTATTTCTTTAGGATTTAGTCAATTTATATTGAAATTAAACACTCTTAAAAGATTTGATTTTTGGTTTAAGTTGTTCATTTTCTTTGATTGAATTTTCTTTAACTTTTAAGCAATGAGCATTCAAATATAGTAAATCTTTTTCACTCAAGTGTACATGCTTTTACACACCAGAATCCCTGGCTACTAAAGATTTACTAATTATCCTGCTTCAAGGGGTGAATGAAAACATTTTTACATGGAAATATACGTTATCAGACGCCAATATTTTTAGTTACTCAATTGACATTGGATCTGTTTATTTTGATTTTACCCCTTTCAACAAAGATAACACAGCACCTCATGACATACATGGCAGTCCACTTTTTGTGAAGGTGTGCAGTTTCTCAGTGTTATGCCACTGCTTTGTCAGAAAATCTTCTTGTAAATGAACATTGAGACTTTTGACAAAACTTTACCTTTTATCAGTCTTGAAAGAAGTGTGTAAGATCAATACACAATTGAGCAAAAGTCCATAAAAGAAATCAAGTTACTTAAGGAGTTTAAAGTAAAAGAGAGTGTTGACTGAAAGAACATGTTATAGAAATTAAGAAATCAATCCTTATTTTCTTCAGAAGAATTAATGAACATTTCATGTATTAGATATTCATCAACACACTGAATTAACTTTGGTTTTGATGAGAGAAAATGGCAATGAAGTCTTTAGCTCCCCCTGAGTTATTGATCTCATCTATTTTTCATCAAAAGTAAAGAATTCCTTCTCCAATGAAAGAGTAATTAAGATGATCAAGTGAATTTGATGAATTAGAAATTGAGGAATTGATGGCTTCAAGAATGAACATGAACTTGATAGAAGTTTCACAGAAGGCTCACATCACCTCAACATTTTCTTGATCCGTCTCAGCAACTTGCTCTCAAAAGAGTTTGTGAACAATCTTGATTATTTTGAACTGAAATCTCAGACCTTACCGTTGTTTCTCAAGCAGAGGTGCTCCCCCTCAATATGTGCATCAGTAATTCAGCATTCAAACAATGCATACTCAATTTCAGCACTCAATTTCATCAAACAAGCATACATGACCAATCATGTTTCAAGCACATTAATAGCAATCACAACAATTTTTTTTTTATATAATTTCAAAAAATTGAATGATTCTTACACATTTTAGATCATGGGTACTTGGCAGAGGATTTTCCTCAACACATAATGATAGCTTTCAAACAAGCATAACTTGTCCTTCCCCTAATCACTATTGATATACCTCATAATCTTAGCATAAAGAATCAAAAAAAAAATTTAGTTCTTATTCCATGTTGCATATTCCAAGTTCTCTTCTTAGAGATGTGAATCTATCTTCAGCCAATGGTTTTGTGAAAATATTTGTAATTTTTTGTTCAGTGGGGATGAATTCTAATTCAATATTTTTGTTTGCAACTTCATCCCTTAGAAAATGATGCTTGATCTCAATGTGTTTTGTTCTAGAGTGTTGAATTGTGTTTTTGGAAAGATTGATTGCACTAGTATTGTGACACATAATAGATGAGCATCCAATATCAATGTTGTAGTCAAGCAATTGACTTTTAATCCATAACACTTGAGTTGCACAACTTCCTGCAGCAACATATTCTGCTTCTGTAGTAGATAGTGCAACTGAGTGTTGCTTTTTGGAAGCCCATGTTATCATGCAATTTCCTAAGAATTGACAATAACCACTAGTACTCTTTCTATCAACCTTACATCCAGCATAATCAGCATCAGAATATGAAATCAAATTACCATGACATCCAACTGGATACCATAAACCCAAATCACAAGTTCCACAGAGATATCTAAAAATCCTCTTAACTGCAAGCAAGTGACTTTCCTTCGGATTAGACTGAAATCTAGCACAAAGACATACACTAAATTGAATATCTGGCCTACTTGCAGTAAGATATAAAAGAGATCCAATCATACCTCTGTATTTCTTTGCATCACCAATTTACCTTTTTCATCCTTGTCCAATTTGATGCTTGTACTCATGGGAGTTGATATTGGTTTGTCTTGTTCAAAGTGAAATCTTTTGAGCAATTCTTTTACATATTTGGCATGATTTATAAAGAACCCCTCCTTAAGTTGTTTGACCTGCAACCAAGAAAGAATTGTAATTCTCCCATAAGACTCATTTCAATTCACTGTGCATGTGATTTGAAAATTCTTCACATAGTGAAGGATTAGTGGGTCCAAAAATAATATCATCCACATACACCTGAACTACAATATGTTTGTGGACTGATTTTGTGAAAAGAGTTTGATCCACCTTACCTCTGGAATAATTCTTACCTGTTTCAAACCATAAAGAGTTTTGCAGTTTATACATGGTTATTTATCAAGATCTTCAAATCCAGGAGGTTGAGCAACAAACACCTCTTCTTTATGTAACCATTTAAAAATGTAGTTTTCACATCCATTTGAAACAATTTGAAGTTTTGGAACATGTATATGCCAATAGAATTATCAATGCTTCTAACTAGCTACTGGTGCAAAGGATTCCTCAAAATCAACTCCAAGTTCTTGATTATATCCTTTAGCAACCAGTCTTACTTTATTTCTAACAACTTTTCCTTCTTCATTCAATTTATTCGTAAACACCCATCTAGTTCCAATTATTGAGTTTTCAGGATTTTTGGGAATTAGACTCCAAACATTATTCTTTTGAATTGATTCAATTCATCATGCATTGCTTCTATCCAAGAATTATCTTTTAGTGCTTCTTCAATGTTTTTGGTTCTATTTGAGATACAAAAGCCATATGATCTTGTTCATTGACATTTCTGAAATGAGATCTGTATGGACTCTGTCATGAACATTTCCAACAACATTCTCAAGTGGATGGTCTTTAAAGTATTTGAAATTACCTCTTGTGCTGCACTTACCTGCTCTGGTGTTGACTTAATGTCATGTGGTGTCGACTCAGCTTCAGGTTCAACAACCTCTCATTCTCAACAGATTGATCTTTTTCTTTTATAAGAATGTCAACATCTTCTTCTTGATTCCTGCACAAATCAAGGTGAATAGGTTTTTCAATAGTCTCATCAAATATGACATGAGGAGTTTCCTCTACACTGTTTGATTCATTGTTAAACACTCTAAATGACCTCGAATTTTCAGAATATCTTAGGAAGATGCCTACATTACTTTTCTTTTCAAATTTATCAAGATCATGTTTGTCATTATTATGAATGAAAAATTTACATCCAAAGACTCTAAAATAGCAATGTGAGGTTTCTTACCTGTCAAAAGTTCATAGGAAGTTTTCTAAGGACTGGTCTTACCATTACTCTGTTGAGATATAACATGAAGGGTTGACGGCTTCTGCCTAAAATTTTCTTGGAAGCTGACTTTCAATCAACAATGTTCTTGCCATTTCAACTAATGTCCTATTCTTCCTTTCCTTCAAGAATCTGTGTTTGTTCAAGAGTCCTTGGAGAAGAAGCAAACTTGTGATCAATTCTTTATTCCTGCAAAAAATCAAAAGATAAATTATTGTCAAATTCTCCTCCATGTCAGTAAGAATGGAGTTTTATATTGTTTTGGCATTTTCAATTTATCAACAAATTCTTTGAAATTTTCTAAAGTGTCACTCTTGTGAGATAGAAAATACACCATGTGATCTATAAAAAAGTCCTCCACAATCACAAATCCAAATCTATGTCCACTAAGACTGAGTGTCCTAGTTGGACCAAATAAGTCCATATGCAACAATTCAAAAGGTTGGAAGTGATTAAAGGTGCAACAGATTTGAATAATTCCTAGTTTGTTTACTTGGCACATGAAGCACATACAATTGCATTTTTCTTTTCTTCATTTTTGGTAAACCATTTACAAGAGAATATTTGACACTTATTCAGAACATTTTCACTAGCATGACCTAACCTTCTATGCCACAGTTGGAATAGATCATGCTGGTGGCAACAAGACAAAGATTTTCATGTTGATGATCATTCAAATCAACCAAGTAAACATTATTAATTCTTTGGCAAGAAATTTTTTTTTTCTAGAATTTTTCAACAATTTCACATGATTCTGAATTGAAAATTACCTTAAGGCTTTTGTCACACAGTTGACTTATGCTCAAGAGATTATGATCAAGACCTTCACAAGTAAAACATTCTCAATTGAGCTTGAAGGATTCTACCAATTCTTCCTGTTCCAATGATTTGCCCTTTGTTCTTACCTCAAAAAATTACTTGTCCACCATCTTTTCAATCAATGTTGAAAATGTTTCCTTATCTCGAGTCATATGTCTTGAACAGCCACTGTCAAGGTACCATTTATCTTTCTTGTGGGTTGTAAGACATTCCTGCAAACAAATTTAGAAAGAGAATTTGGTACCCAAATTGCTTTGGGTCCCATCAGTTGTTTCAGCTCGGCAACAAGATGTTTTGGAATCCATATTTGCCTTAATTTCCTTGAATTCATTATTGATCTGCATTTTTCATCAGTGTGACTAGATTTCTTGCATATTGTGCACATCATGATTCTTTGTGGTGTGAAACCCTTATTTTTATTTATGTATTGTTTGGAATGAACTGAAGAGTTTTTGTTGTTCTTTGGATTTGAAGTTGGTCTTAAACTGGATTTAAATTGGTGATCTTTACCTTGAGCCTTTTCATGTTTAAATTGCATTTTGAATTTTTTGACCTGATTTTGAATTTTTTGTTTTTGAGTTTGCTTCTGATTTTTCCTTGAAGTTCTTTTCAGAATTACCATAGGAAGTACTTCCTTGGAAAAATGAGGTTATCAATGTTTGTCCAATTTTCTGATTACTTTCAGTGATAACCTAGACCATGCTTGGTAGGATCATCCGAACTCCAAAAATAGCATCTCAGGTTTTGTTTGCCTTTGACAAGTCTGACAAGATCTCTTCTGTCATCCAGTTCTTTTTAGACAATTTTCAGTTCCTCTTGCATCACTTCTTTTTCATTATAGTTTTTTATTTGTATTCATTAAGATCTGTTTTTCTTTTCAATGACTGACATCTCTCCTTAATTACATCAAGTTGTTCATTCAACATTCTTTTTCTTTTTCAGGTATTGAGTTCATCAGTCAGTAATTTTGTTTGCTAAGAATCTTGTGGACTTTGTACTATGCTGTTAATTTTTTTCTCAATGTTTTATTTTCAGACTTTAGTTCACACAATTTTTCAAATAAAACAGCATAAGCTTCCTCCCAGTCATCAGTTGAGAAATTTTCAAATGAAGAACTTACCTCATTATTTTTTTCATGTCTTGCCATGAGACAAGTCACTTCTTCTTCTTCTGATTCATTTCTTTCTGATCTTCTTCTCCTCTCACTCCATGTGGCTAGCATTGCCTGTCTTTTTGAACATTTGATTTTTCAATTTCTTTTTCAGATCAGACACTCTCCTCTCATGTGTCCTGGGTTCATGCATTCATATCAAATAATGTCAGTCTTTTTATTGGTTTCCAATTTTTATTGAAATCATTTTTATTGAACCATTTTTTTGACAAAAGGTTTAAACTTACCTTTCCCTTTCTTTTCAATATTTTCTGAATTGCCTTGTTAGTAAGGCCAATTCTTCATCATTCTCTTCATCAGAAGACTCGTCATATTCATCAGATTGATCGCAATAATTTTTGAACTAATGAAGCTTTTAAGCAATAGGTTTCTTTGATGTAGTCATAGATGCATTTCTTTTTCAGATTTATCTCATATGTCATGAGTGAACCTATTAGCTCATCCAGTTGCATGGGTGAAGATTTTGAATCCTCAATTACAGTTGCTTTTATGTGCCAGGTGATGGAAGTGATCTAACAACTTTCTAACAAGATCACTATTGGAATAGTCTTTTCCTAAACCTCTAAGACCATTAACCAAAAGCATGAATCTAGCAAACTCTCAGAAATAGTTTCACTTTTCATTCTGACACATTTCATATTCTGAGACAAAGATGCTTGCCTTGGTCTCTCTTACCTCAGAGGTTCCCTCATAGATGAGCTGAAGCTTATCCCACATCTCCTTAGCAGACTTACATGAGGAAACTCTGGAGTACTCCTTGGGATGGATGGCACATTGCATCATGTTCATGGCACTCCAGCTGAGTGTGGACTTATTGATCTGGTCATTGGTCCATAGACTTTCATCCTCAGAAAGTTCATCAGGTCCCTTGTCGACAATCTTCTAGAGCTCATAATTATGTGCTTAAGGAACACTTGCATCCTATTTTTCCAATGAGCATAGTAGATCCATCGAAAAAGGAGGCCTAGAAATTGAATGACCCTCAGCAATAAACCCCCTTAGTGTTTCCATAGCAATAAACTCTTGATCGTTAGATCAAACACTTAAAGTGCAAAGAGAACCCTCTATGATACCAATTGAAATGTTGCCGAAAAAACTGCTATGAAGAAATCTAGAAGGGGGGGTTGAATAGACTTTATAATTTTTAAATTTTAATATTCACTTCGATTAGGATCTTAGATAAATTGAATTCAGTATGAAATCTAAAGATCAATGTCACTTCTGAACAACTTAGACCAGTTAGATAGTGAAATGCTAACGAACCTATCAAGCATCTAACGCAAGAGATAAGCAAACCATAATAACAGAGAGATTTAGGGTGGTTCGGATTACACAACAGTGTATCCTACATCCACCATCCACACACACACACACGAATGTGGCTTATCTTGCCAGTTCAAAAAGATCACAAGGATCACACACACACTCTGAGATACAGAAATCTCATATCCAATCACACACACACACGAAATTGGGCACAAGGATTGCACCAATTTCACAAAACACACATTATGGAATGAGTTTAAGAGTGAGGAACCAGATTGAACAATCAATAGCAGATGGAAGGCTTCTGGTTCGAATGTCCCTATTTATGCTTGAGTAATAGGGACCAGCTCTTCTGCTTCAGCTCTTGGAAGAAGATTCTGATGGCTCGAAATTCTCCTTCAGTTGGATTATCCAAGATGCTCAAAGCTTTTGTTCCTTCAGATCCAGAAGCAGTTCACTAGGATGAAGCTTTCTTCTGAGGTCGGCTGGAATACTCTGGAGCATGAAGAGAAGATGTGTGTCCTAATGGATGCTTCTCCAAAAGCCAAGTGGCAAAGGGGTATTAATAGGCCCAAGGGTCCACAAAATATCTTGGAATTGGGAGCATAGGAATTCCTGCCCAAAAAGCCCTTACCAAAATCCTCTACGTGCCTTGGTAATTTAGATCTGGAGAATTATCCAAACTGTGTCGACAATACACTGTTATGTGTCGACATACAGGTTCCTGGCTGAGAAACAAGCTCCTGGGACAGTGTACTAGTGTCGACACACAGCTAGACTGTGTCGACACCACTGGGTACTTGCTAAAATCTTGGTTCTGGGACAGTGAACTAGTGTCGACACCACAAGGCACTGTGTCGACACACTGGCCATTCTTCAGTATTCTTCTTCTGGGACAGTGAACTAGTGTCGACACACAAGGCACTGTGTCGACACCACTGGCATATATGACCTTTTCTTTGAACTATACATGAATGAAACATTGTGAGATATAAATGTAAGCATGATAAGCATGACTTCAATATTAATGAATCATATTTGGGTATCATCAAAATAAGAGATCCAACATAGTGGGCTCGGGGCAACAAAGCTCTCTACAGCCGTTTCTTCGAGCTCAGACAGCCAGGTATCCACCTAGAGATCACCCTTTAACTCTCTTTGAGTGGTTCCAGCTTCATCACAAGAACACCTGGGGGCCATTTATACAGAAAGAAATCAAGCTTGTTCGTTTCTATAAGATGTATAACGACTAGTGCTACCTCCACAACCTTCCTGAAGTTCAGCTTGGCCAATTCCGGCTAGCTATTGATGCTCTTAGCTCTAGGGATGCTCATACCGGCTGCATCCAAGTTGATTTTGCCACCTTGGAGATTCCTGATATGGTGTTCCTACCTCCTCTACATTCCTTAATCATGGACTCTGCTGTTGGGACACTCATCTTTGAGTGAGCTATTCGGGTAATGGCCAGAATTTCTGTGCAAGAGGGCCGTTCCCTTTCTTTTCATAGATTTTTTTTCAAGGAATACCTTTAGGGCTACATTAAGGCTGATGTTTTGGCACCCATCTTGTCTGAAAGTGAGCGGCTTTTGCCTTCAGATTGGGAGAAGCTCTACCCTCTTTCTGCTCAACAACTTCAAGCGCTCAATGCTTCTCAGGCTCGGTCCAGTGAACCTTTGTTGTCTGCTGGCGAATTTTTGGATTTAAACTCTCTTCACCTTGTCTGAGACCCTTATGGTATATGGGAAGAAAGGTACAAGGTCTTTTTTGCTATGAAAAAGGAACTAAAGCAGCATCAAATCTACTACCCATTCAAAATTGATCAGTTTCTTCGACTAGCTAGTTTTGAATTCTTTAGTTCTTATAATATTCCCTTGGCATGAATGGATATAGCACTTTGTGGAACCTCAGAGGCAGCGTCATATTGAAAGGATGGCTCCTACTATGGGACCTTCTGTAACGACCCTCTTATATCGGTACGGTCCCACCAACCCACATCGATATAGAAAGCATTGCCACAGTGGGACATTTACACAACACTAGTACAATAGGCTGAAACATACACAAATATAATATATCTCATGACATCAAAATTTAAAGATTGAAAAGAAATCTTATTCCATCATCCACATTCTATTCACAGTCTGTATAGAAGAAAAGAGAGCTAACTGTTCATAACTGAAAAAAAATAATACATTGTCCACATGAGACTACGCAGAGTCTTTATTACATACTTTGAAGTAATGAAAATTACAATGCTAACTCCACAACTATCTCTCCTACTCTCGCTCCGACTCGCTCCTAACGATCTCCTCGGAAGAAGTAGAAACGTTTGCACCTGTACGCCGAAGCAAGAATGAGTTCAAAAGAACTCAACAGGTAACACCAAGCACACTAAACATACATGCATCAAGTAATCTCCATATCCTTATGCTATATCATTTACACATAATGCATGGAAGTGACAATTTTTCAAATAGAAGCCTATTCATGATTTCTACACATTTTACGCATGGGATTTAGTTTTATACACAATAAACTAATCCTATCACATGCTTTCTACACTTTTCACTATGCTAAACTGATTCATTCAATCATTCATAAGTCACATGTTGATCATTTTACACATTTCATACAACTAATTTAACATGAATTCTAAGATAAGTTTTCACATGGTTAACACATTTATTTTAGTGAAAAGCTCGCTGTTTTACTACTATCATGTCGCATTCACAAGAAATTTATCCTTTTGCATGTTATCATAAGAATTTCATGAACACGTATTCACTTACACAATTTCACAATTTACACATTTCTTTTCACTTAAACACATTTTCACAATTCTTAATGCCGTGACACATAGCCCAAACCACTTTAGAAGGACACACACAGATCACATCACATATCAATCACCTAGGCATTCCAGTGATTAATCTAGTTACTGCACAGAACCGGGAGAAGCACTCTCCACCCAAACCAGCGATACTTGTTCGCCTCCAAGATTTTATCCCAATGCCCATGGGACATCACTGTAACCCCCATATAAGAAAATGTTAAATGGACTAAATCAGTAGACTACCAACAACCCGGACTAGTCATTTTCAGAGCTCGAGTAGGAAAAAGAACTCTGAAGTTAAGCGTGCTCAGTGGGAGTAGTCCCAGGATGGGTGACCTTCCTAGGAAGTCTACCAATTAGTACGGTTGTTGGGCCAGTTTGCTGGTTAGGTCGTCACAAATGGTATCAGAGCCTTACCCAGCCGGAAGTGCAGGAACTAAGTGCCACACAGGACAAAGTGCTACGCTATGGGAGCCACCTCTTGAAGCCATAATGGCGCAAAGTGCTACATAGTGGGAGCCACCTCTTGAACCTGTGGGGGCCACCTCTAGAATCTGCCTGCCTGGGGTTGATTGTGTGCTATGTGAGAGCAGCGACGAGGACGTCGCTTATATAAGAGGGGTAGATTGTAATACCCCATATAAGAATATGTTAAATGGACTAAATCAGCAGACTACCAACAACCCGGACTAGTCATTTTCAGAGCTCGAGATGGAAAAGAACTTTGAAGTTAAGCGTGCTCAGTTGGGAGTAGTCCCAGGATGGGTGACCTTCTTGGGAAGTCTACCAACTGGCACAGTTGTTGGGCCAGTTTGTTGGTTGGGTCGTCACAAATGGTATCAGAGCCTTACCCAGCCGGAAGTGCAGGAACTAAGTGCCACACAGGACAAAGTGCTACGCTATGGGAGCCACCTCTTGAAGCCATAATGGCGCAAAGTGCTAGATATCCTCAGTGGAAGTGGGAGCAAGTGACCATGGACTTTGTATCCGGATTGCCTAGATCGGCTAGAGGAAATGATTCCATTTGGGTGATCGTTGATAGATTTCGAAGAGTGCTCATTTCCTGCCATGAAGAAGAAGCAGTCTGTTGAGAGCTTGGCCAGGCTGTACATGATAATATTGTGAAGCTGCATGGGATTCCGAAGTCGATTATCTCAGTTCGTGATCCGAGATTCACTTCCAGGTTTTGGCAGAGTTTGCAGCAAGCTTTGGCAGTCAGTTGAAGTTGAGTTCGGCATTTCATCCGCAAACGGATGGACAGTCCGAGAGGACTATTCAGACGTTGGAAGATATGCTTCGAGCTTGTGTTTTAGAATGGAAAGGGGATGGGAGCGCCATCTATCTCTTGTGGAATTTGCTTATAATAACAGTTTCCATTCGAGCATAGGTATGGCACCTTTTGAAGCTTTGTACGGAAGACCTGTAGATCCCCTTTGTGTTGGGAGTATCCCAGGATGGGTGACCTTCTGGGAAGTCTACCAACTGGCACGGTTGTTGGGCCAGTTTGCTGGTTGGGTCGTCACAAATGGTATCAGAGCCTTACCCAGCGGAAGTGCAGGAACTAAGTGCCACACAGGACAAAAGTGCTACGCTATGGGAGCCACCTCTTGAAGCCATAATGGCGCAAAGTGCTACATAGTGGGAGCCACCTCTTGAACCTGTGGGGGCCACCTCTAGAATCCTGCCTGCCTGGGGTTGATTGTGTGCTATATGTGAGCAGCGACGAGGACGTCGCTTATATAAGAGGGGTAGATTGTAACACCCCATATAAGAAAATGTTAAATGGACTAAATCAGTAGACTACCAAACAACCCGGACTAGTCATTTTCAGAGCTCGAGTAGGAAAAGAACTCTGAAGTTAAGCGTGCTCAGTGGGAGTAGTCCCAGGATGGGTGACCTTCTAGGAAGTCTACCAATTAGTACGGTTGTTGGGCCAGTTTGCTGGTTAGGTCGTCACAATCACACACTTGAACTTTCCCGTGGGGACTTTACCACAGTACAGTTTCACAGCCCTCTAAGGTAGCAGTGTCACCCATTGGCACATTAATACATTTCTCAATTTCAACACATTTTAAATATAAAATATTTATGCATTCATCTCATGTTCACACATTTACATTCTTCAGTATTACCAAGCATGGTACTACTGTTTTCAGTATTAATCAAATTTTTACAACAATTCTAATCATGCTGAAATTTTTGCAGAATTAAACATTAATCATATTAGCATGTATTAATATTTAATATCTAACATAAAACAAGTTTATATAGCTACTGTCATCTGTTCAGTACAGAAATTTAACCAGAAATTCATCACTATCTAACCATCATGCATACCAAAATTTACATTTTTCTGAGTTACACATATTTTCTGAAAATTCTAACAGTGACGTTATCAACTGTAAAAATAGCCAAACTGACACAAATTTTCCTTATTCGGATTCTCAATTTATTTCATACATGAATACTGATAGTACAAATTTTATCACAAATTTACGAATTTAACTAGTTTCGCATGAATTCTTAACTTTTCTACATTGAGTAGACATATTAACTATTTTTCGGTTCAGAAAATTAAATAAACTATACAGATATTATAAATTGTTCAAATTTTTATATCATGTATCAGATCTTATGAACAATGTACAGAAAATTCATGGCAATCAAATTCTACACATATTTCACGAACGACATTTTCCAAGATTAAAATTTTGTTAGTAGCACATTCCAAGAATTCTAATAATTTAGTGAAAATTTCAAAAATGCACAATAACTCACAGTACAACCAACATATATATTTACATATTATATGAATTTTACTATATATCCTCATGCGGAAAAACTCGAAAAATTAATTTATAGGGACAGACTTGCACACTGTTGCAGTCTGAAGAACTAGACGGCATGGGGTAGCCGTCTACAAGTTAACGACATTATATGATGCCGCCAACACATGATATTGGCGGCAAGGGATCTTGCCGTTAATATCCTGTCTGCACAAAACAGACTGAAAGCCAACAAATCACTTGAAAGGGGGCTTCCAGGACACGAGAAAAATCTGAGAAATTCCTGGGACATACTAGACACATGTAGGGTTGATGTGAATGGGGTACTTGCCTTCTGTAAAATCTACAAACGACGATTCAAGCCGGAGAAGCCCTCCTCGGCCTGTGCCAAAGAGTCTCCAAATCCCTCCTTCTTCGGATCTTCTGTTGATCTTTACAGCACACCAGTGTAGGGAGTTGTTCCCAGATGTTCAAGGTTGACACCAGTCGATGCAGATCGCCAGACGAAGCCTCCGAAGCCGGATCTCTCAAGTTCAAGTTAGGGTTTTTGCATAGAAAGATAGGTTTTTGACCCAAGAGCCAAAAGGGATGGATCTGGCCGAAAACGGGGTATTATAAAGGGTTGGGGGTCGGATAGGTTAAAGGGGTAAGTCTTAGAGCCGTTGGGAAGGGTTTCCAAAACAAGGTGCTAGATTTCCAGAGGCGTTTCTGGATCTGGAAATGCAACAGGTTTGGGATATTGGCGTCCATATCTATGGTCGCCTATCCAAAATGGGCATCCATCGATATTGCCGCCTACCCCTGGTCAGCGTCAGTCGATGTGGACGCTGACTGGCGACAAAATTCACTTATTTATGTAGTATTCATAACACTACACACATAATTATATATATATATATACTAAATACACTATATACATTTCAATAATACTAATTCATACAGTTTATATAAATAAATACTTATACACAATAATCTATACATCAATAGTATACACTTATACGCATATACACATACTTAAGTAAGCAAGATGAAAAAAATCAAGGGCCTTACACCTTCCTACAAAATCACTTTTGGTGCATTTCAGGCTCATTTCGAAGAGCAGGAATGCAAGGCGATCCCCATCCTTACTCGCTTTGCCTCCATTTTGTCTCCTGCCTTCTATCTTCCTGTAGCCTCCAAGGAATAATGTATTCTACTTTCGCTTGCTCACATTTATCTTTCTTCTCTTCTTTGTCTCATTATGGTATCCTTTTGCTTAATGACAAAAAGGGAGAGAAAAATCTATGTTTTGAAATACATTTCTAATTAATTTCAAATAATTCACTTAGATTTATTTCAGAACATCTATGCTTTTATGGTATGTTTTGTCATCACCAAAAAGGGGGAGATTGATGATCAGTTCATCCCCATATAATTTATGAATTATAGATATTTGGTGATTAACAAAACTTCAATAAAGTGTCATCTAACAAGTTTCATGAAGCTTAGACACATGAAGTAAATCAGGCGAAATCAAGAAAATATGTAAGCATTCTTATAACGATTGAAAAGTGAGAACAACGATTTGCTCTCACAACGATTCAGTTCTCATAACAATTTGAGAAGTGAGAACAACGATTTGCTCTCACAACGATTTGTCTTTCATAACGATTCGATAAGTTCCACATCGATTTGGTATTCATAACGATTCGACAAATTACAACAACGACTTAGTCATTATAACAACTCGATAAGTTACACAACGATTTGCTTGCTGTAACGATTTGATAAGTCACAACAACGACTTAGTCTGTGTAACAATTCGATAAAGCAAAACAACAATTTGATCACTACATCGACTCGATAAGTGAGACAACGATTTGGTTATAACAACTTGTTCATAACGATTTGCTTATACTCTCATAACAATTTGTCTCTACAACGATTTGGTTATGATTGTATAACGATTTATGTTCACACCGATTACTTATACATGTGCAACGATTTACATGAACATCGACTCATTCACACAACGATTTCATAAGTTGTACTTACAACGATTTCATGAGCTATAACGACTTGATATTTAAATATATTTCAAATATTTTGAATGTCAAAGTCTTCCCTCGCTTTTTCCGATATCCATGCATTTATTATGACTGAACATTTCACTGCACAATGCATGCTCAGATATCTTCTATTCTATGCTTATATTGGAAACATCTTTTAGAAAGCAGAATGACATTTCTATTTTGATGTATATTTGTTCTAACGTTGACTGACAACAAGAGACAGCGTAGCTGTCTATCATTCAGCATTTATTATGTGCAAGTCTCTGACAGCACAACCATCTACAACATTGGACAAAATGAAAGATAAAGGATATTGAGAAGGATCTTCTCTTTGCATACATGGAACGTAAAGGACTGTTGTCTGGAAGCTCTACAATACCATGCAGTCTAATGTATACCAGAGCATAGAGACAACGGACATATCAACGGCTACTTCCTCAAGAGAAGATATATATATTCAAGTTTGAAGACTCTTAGAAAACAACTTTTGGAGATACAATCTTTCACGCCAAATAGTCTTAATAGAAGAGCGATTTTCATTCCAACTCTTGTGTAGCTCTCGCTCTCAACATTCCTGTTTAATTCCTGGAGAGCACCTTTTGAGTTCTGAGAGAATTCTTCCATTGTAGATCTTTCTCTCTCAGTCTTGCTTCAGATCAAGCATTGTTCTATGAGCTTGGTCTAGGGGCTTGTCTTCTCTTTAAACACTTTTCAGTGTTGTTCCTCTTCCGGTTGAGAAGAGAAGACCTGTTGGTAACATGTGGTTTTATTCCCTTCGTGTTGAAGGAAGACCTGAGTCCAAGGTGTTGTATTCCACTTCGGGTTGTGAAGAGAAGGCCAGCTGTGGCTGAATGTGTAAGTGTCCTTGAGGGGGATTGTACCCTTGGGTAGTGGAATCCTGAGTTGTTGCTCAGGGACTAGACGTAGGACTCCTGTGGAGAGGAGGTCCGAACCAGGATAAAATCCTTGTGTTGTGTGATTGCTTGTTTGTGATTAGTGTTTTCTTTACTAGTAACACTAACAGTCGAACGTAGTGTTTTTGTGTGAACGCTTTTGTTGACAAGTTTAGATAATCAAAGTTTAAGAATCCCATTCACCTCCCCTCTGGGCTTGCTAGCTGGGCAACAAATCCTCGTCGCCAAGGTCGGCATCTCCCCCTCCTCCATCATCACCACCACCGCAGGACTTCTCCCTCCGCCGATGAGGCCTCCTCTTGCCAGTGCTTGGAAGTAGACATCTTCGTCATCTAAGAGGGATGAAAGAGTTGGATTGGAGAATTGAGAGAGGGCAACAGTTGGGAGAGTCTATAGAGGGAGAGCTCGAGAAATCGTTTTCCCGAAAGGAGAAAAAGGAGGGGGCTTTCAAGTGTTTTGTTTGAACATTTTTAATTTGATTGAAACGCGACGGATTTAGGCATTGCGCTTTTTGAAGGTTTAACTGATACACGGCTGACCAGATGGTCACAATTCAGAGTGTCATCATTACCCCGAGCCCTAAGTTTGAGGAGCAAATTTTGAATTTTAAGGTACAATTTGAATTGCGATGGGGATGGTGGTCACAATTCATTATAAAAGTGATGGTTTGGTTGGTCGCGGTTCATGAAGAGAATAGCAACATCTGTGTCCATCGTGGTTTCTAAGGGTCCACCTAAGCTTTGAAATTTGAGGCTAAATCTCATGGATGCAATCCCTGTAACATTGTTTTTGGCCAAAATAAAGGGAATCAATTATTTTTATTGAGGGTAAAATGTTGTGCTTACAAACAATGACTTTTGGCAATAGTTTCTTGATCTCTCTTACATATGCTATCCATTCATTTTGAGTCTCCTCCACATTTGGTACCGGTCGCCTATAAGTGCATATATTTCATAATGCTTTAATTGTGTCTACCTCCTCTCCGTCGCCATTGGTTCCAAGCTCCCTATGCTTGATCGGCGGAAGGTGGGACGGTCCCTCGAAGATGTGCCTAGGGAGTCCAAGCTAAGAAAGGCAACGGGGTGCGTTGTAGAGCATGAACTCGGTCGCCCCAATAAGCCAGAGTTCCACACCTGGTGCTAGCCTTGTCCGCAAATCCTTTGCTAGAAGTGGCTTGGAACACAAGTGAAGGCGTTTTGTGGAATGCTTCAGAGATGATCACGCCAATCCACCAGTGTCTTGAGCTGAGGCATGCGATTAGCAACACTCCCTTCTAAGCCAACCAAGCTATCCATATGTCAGAGTGGACTTTTGAAGAATATCTGAGACAAGCTTTGCCTCATTATTCACGTCAATTTGAAATGCAAGTCAATCCAACATGTGAATAATAACATGGATCCATATGGAGGCTTACCCAAGCTCGCCATCATGAGCTCACTATAGAGATAGGCTAGCATCGCCGGTCCAATCTCTCTCCTTCCCGCATGTCGTACATCGTGCTCAATTTTTCTTCTTCAAGTACGTTGTCCACAGACGGGAAGAGGAGCGATACTGCCAAGCATATGGCTAAGTCTTTCATCACTTTCTCAAGTTTCTCGTCATCTTCCGCCTTTGGCAATTTCCAGAGTGTCCAAGTTGCCAATTTTTGCAAGTTGATTCCTTTCACGACTTGGACATCTGGGCCACCTTCCACTTCCCATGAAGCTCTCTAGCACCTCCTTGCTTGTAACTCCCCTCGGCATGATTGCCATGTCATCTTCATTACCTCTTTTCATCCACTTCAAACCTAGTAAAAGCTCAGCTTCTTCCAATAGGATAATGGCTTCAAAGTTTGAAAAGGAAGGTGTGGGTTTGTGGATGTAGGTTCAACTAGAGCACCCATGGACACCTAATCAAGGTGGATTTCATGATAGCATTTGGCATGGATGGCTAGATTCTGGATATCCCACTTAGAGACGATGGCTTTCATGACAAGGCTAATAAAAGAGGTGAATTTTTGGAGCCAAGGAAGCTTCATGTATCTTCTAGTGCCTAAGAAAAGTGGGTAATCCTATGGAGTTGGAGTTGGATAAATGAAAATTAAAATTTGGTCATGAAGGGTGGTATATGCATGGGTTAGATTGGATAATAGTAACATGGGTATGAAGATGGGCAATGGAGGTGGGTCGGCCATGAGGGAATTGGAATAAGAAGAGAAAGAAAAGGAGAGAAGATAAGAGAGAGAAAAGAGAGAAGAACATCAAGAACATCAAAAGAAATAAAGAACAATAATTCAATGCACAAAATTCCATTAACTCACAAATTTAGCTTGAATTAATCTATAAATATGTCCTCCCACCTTGTGCAATCTCTGAAAATCACCCATTCTTTGTCTCTTGGATGGAGGAGCATCACCTTGATCCATGGCTTCATCACTTCAATCTTCCTCCTTCTCTTCTCCTTTGGCAAGGGCTTGATTCTTGAGCTATGGAGAATGTCAAATGCTTGGGGAGTGTAAGGAGAGAGGCTTTTATAAGCCTATGGTCGTGCAAAGCCTTGAGGCCAAGTCCTAAACCCATTAGAAGCATGAAATAGGCAGGTTAATTTGGCCTCAGGTGGAACTGGAGCATTGATGAAATTTGCAATGGACATAGATGCCGCAATTCAAGAGACTTATTCTAATAGTGGTCGGACTGGGGAAGCTAATGCATGACTAAACATGTCATCGCGATTTAGGTAAGTATACGCGACCAGTCAACCTATCACGATTTACAAGCATCATTATCTATGCTTGTTGTACTGTGTAGATTTGATGATCACAAAAACACTAATTGCAGTTTATGTCAATAACATCACAAACACAATTTGTAATTCATGTTGATGACCCAAGCATTTGTTTATGTTTATTTAATTTGAGGATCTAATTTGTGTGTAACTTTGCAGCAATTTGTCCAAAAGCCACCCTTGAAGTGGACAATACAAAGCACAAAACTTAGACAAAACAACAAAGCCAAGACTGGAAGGTTAGTTGCAAAACTGACAATCAGATGATTGACTTCCAGAAATCAGTCAACCGACCATATGAAAGGCCAACGACCAATTTGGGAAAATCAGACGACCAACCTAGCTAGTATGATTGGCACTGGGATAGTGAAGAAGTCTGACGACCCGACTTGAAGAAATTGGTCGACTGATTCACCAGTTGAAGCACCGGTCAAAACTAAGCCAGCAATCAGATCACTGATTCTCCATAATCGAATGACCTATTGTCCAGCGGAAAGTCCAGTCGATTTGTCAACCAAAGCCCAGTCGAAGCAAGTTAGAAAAGGGATGACCTATCCGAAGAATTTGGTCGACCGATTTTGGCATTTCTGCATATGAACTTTTATAAACGGAGTCCTATGAAGATCCAACCTTTTCAAACAAACAAGGACTTTTTGTGATTATAAATACAACATGTTCCGTATTTTGAAAGAAGCGAACACACCTCCCAAAAGTCATATCGTTCCCTAGAGTTTAGCGGAGGATCATGAAGCCTTGGAAAGAGCCAACAGACGCTCTATTCTTGTAGAAGTTTGAAGAATGAGTCTTCGTCATCCAAAAGCCTTCCAGATCTACCTGAGAAGTATTTCTTCATCAGAAAGGTGAGGAGCTGGTGCTGATACGTGCAAGACCTCGTTCAGAAGTGTTCTATATCGGCCAGTTCTTCAACTAAGTCATTGTCATGCAAAGACAACTACAAAAGCCGATTTTTTGTGATAGGAGAAATCTACACTGTGGTGACCTCTTGTTCATGTTCTTTTTGTTCTTTATTGAACCCTGAACATATATGTGTGTGTGTGTGTGCTCGACTGTGAGCACATTGTTGTCGATGTGTAGTGCGTGCGCGCATACATACTGGGTTGTCTTGTCCCCAGGAAATGAGGTGGGGTTTGTGTTGTCCCTGTAAACAACCATGTGTGTGTGGGTTTTCACTTGTACCTGAGAAACAAGGTAGTGAAAATCCTCATAGGGGTGTGGGGTAGTGGACGTAGGCGCAAACATGGTTGTGTTGGCCGAACCACTCTATATCCTGCATGCACTTGTGGTTTGCATCCATCTCTCTATCTCTGTTCTGCGCACGTTAGGATAGTCATTTTGTCTATATTACTTGTTATATTCTGCTGTGCATATCACATGATAGGTTTGATTAATTGAGTCTAATCTATTCTGTGTTAAAAGAATTTCTTATTGGGTGATAACAATTCACCCCTCCCCTCTTGGTTGTTCATCGCATCCCCGCGCATCAATGGTATCAAAGCCAGGCTCTTGATCTTAGAGTGATTCTGTCTATGATGGCCAACAAAGGATATGTTCCTGAGGGTCATTCTATCAATAGTCCACCATACTTTGATGGCAATAATTATTCCTTCTGGAAAAACCATATGCACATCTTTCTCAAGGCTCAAGATTATGAGATCTGGAAAGTCATATATACTTGTCCTTATGAGTTGCCAGAGGATGAAGGAAAGTAGACGGAGGATAGCTTTAAAAAATCCAAAACAAATTTTGGTGCCTTGAATATTTTGCAATATGCTATTCATCCTGATGAATATTCCCGTGTTTTATGTACAGTTCAACAAAGGACATGTGGGATAAATTGAAGCTTATCTATGAGGCATATCAGAGGTCAAGGAGACCAAAACCAACATCTTGGACCATGAATATGAGATAATCAAGATGAGCCTAGTGAAAACAATTTATGACATGTTTGCGGGCTCTTGAACATCACCAATGGACTGAATGCACTTGGGAAGAACTACACATACACGGAGATAGTCTGTAAAGTTCTGAGGTCCCTCCCACCAGCGTGGCACACTAAGGCCACAATCATTGAAGACTCCAAGAACTTGTCAACCCTCACTGTGGAGAGTTGATTGGGAGTTTCATGACATATGAGATCAATATGAAGTGGGAGGAGGTCGAGCAAACTCTTGCTTATTAAGGAAAAGGATGTGTCTCTCAAAGCCAAGAAATCAAAGGCATATATTTTTGAGGAAAAATCCTCAAGTGAAGATGAGGAGAAAGTGGCCAAGTTAGCACGAAACTTCAAAAGGTTCCTAAAAAAGAAGCCACAATATGCAAAGCTTCCTATGGACTCCAAGGGAAAGAATAAGCAAGAAGACTCTAGCAGAAAACCAAAATTGATCTGCTATGAGTGCCAAGGAATTGGGCACATGAGATCAAAACGCCCAACATTTCTAAAAAAGTAGAACAAACAGAAGGAAAAGAAGCCCAAGGGCATGGTCGCCACATGGAGCGACTCTGATGAGTCGGACACTGGAGCAAAAGATGTCCAAGAGAAGAAGGATGTCCAATGTGGTCTTATGGCTATTGAGGTTGAATCTTCTAAGGTAAATTGATCGAGAATCTTTTACCCTTGAGGAGATTGAACAAATGTATTTTGATTTGTATAAAATATAGAAAAAAAAAACAAGGACTAAAAAATAAATTTGAAACATTCCTACATGCTGAAACAAACTGTATGTCATGTCATGAACATAAATACAATGTGAAAAGCTACAAAATGATAATGAACTACTTTAAGTAAGATCACATTGTATGAAGATGAAATGACTCCTTCACTCATGACAATGCCAATTCTTAGAATTTTAGTATGTTTGAAAAGGAAAATGTCTATCTGAAATCTAAAAATGAAGAATTGAAAATTCAAGTGATTGTACTTGAAGAAAATGTTGAAGATTCTGAAAATTATGTTAAGAAAATGCAAGAAACAATAGATGATTTTAAGTTCACTGTGTCTAGACTCATGAAAGGCAAAAGAAAATTATTGAGGTTCTTAGTGTCAAGGTGAACACCCATAGACATGGTTTGGATAGAGTTAATGTGAGTTAACTCAAAAGTGATTTGGTAGTGGGTTAGAGTTAACTTTTGTGGGTTGGGGTAAAGTGTGTTAAAAGTGAGTTAACACACCTTTTTGTAACCCACCTCTAGAGGGGGGACAAAGTTAACTCAAGTGAGTTAACCACTTTTTCCTCTCACATCACAAGCATTAAACGCACATTAAATGCACCTTTTCCCATTCCCAAGGTAGGTTAACTCACTTGTTCTTACCAAAGTGTGTTTTACAAAAGTAGGTTAACTCACCATATGATCAAAGTTAACTCTATTATTACCAAAGCAAATAATGAGTTACACATGTGTAACTTTGTACATGGTTGGAGTTATCTTAACTCCAACCCATTACCAAAGAGGCGCTTTGAGTCTAAGACCAAGACATCTTTTGTTCATTCTTCTAATGCACCTTGCACGTCACAGTCACATGCACAGAAAACTGCTCATGTTAAAAAATCAGTTCATGCTAGGAAGACTGAGCAAGTTAAAAAATTTGTGCAAGGCAAACAACTAGTATTTGTTAAACACTTTGTGAAGCTAAGAAGAATGCAAAGTTAAATAAATTGAAGCATGTTGCACTCAATGTTGTTCATAATCCACAACCCACAAAACACTATTCTAATGTCACATGTTATTTCTGTGGTGGGCATGTTTATAATGCCCCTCTTGGAACTAGTACAGTAAGACCAACTCACATTGGATCCAATACAAGTATTACAGTGGAAAATATCAACAATAGTCAGTACAGATTGAGATATACATAAATGACAATTTAAATTCCAACAAGTTGCAATAGAATATGGAACCAAAATTTTCAATCAACAATGTATCCAATTACCAAGTCTAAAGCATAAACGAAGGATTGCAAAAATCCAAATTATTACAATTCATAAGTCCAAAACCGGTGCTCGCGGCTTCCACAGCACAGACATGCACCGGCTTTCCTCCAGCATTCATCAGCCGTGTGACCAGGCTTGTCACAATGTTTGCAGTGGCTCTTTGTTGGAGTGTTGGGTACGAAAACTTGGGTTTCCTTTCTTGGCGGATCCTCCGTTTGTTGAAGGGACAATTCTTGCCATGGTAGGCTTAGCAGATGACTGACCCGAGGTCACTTCCTTCTTGACGAACTTCCTTTGATACGGTCGGTGAAGTCCGTAGCATCTTCAGCAGTTGGGCTTTCTTTACCATCTCGGCATATGTCTAAATGTCGAGAGGTACGAGTTGAGTGATGTAGTGGGGCTTAAGGCTATTTAGAAAGCGCTTAGCATTCATCCTTTTAGTGTTCACCAGATGTACAACATAGCGTGCCAGTCTAGAGAACTGGGCTTCATATTCGGCCACATCAAGCTCGCTGTTTAAGAGCAGTGAATTCCGCAGCCTTCCATTCTTGAAACACGCTCGGAGAGGTATTTGAAGTTGAATGCTTCTTTGAACTCGTTCCAGGTGAATTGCCCATTCTCTCTAGTAGCTTCCACTGACTCCTACCAAGTGCGGGTGTCCTTCTCTACTTGGAACGTGGCCAGTAGCAGCTTGTCCCCCGCTGTACATTGCATGACATGGAAAATTCTTTCCGTCTCTTGGAGCCAGTGCTCAGCCTCATACGGATCCATGGATCCGCTGAACCTAGGTGGGTTCAGACTTCTAAAGTTGCGATGCAGGTCGCCTGCACCACGATTGCCACCTCCTTGAGTAGCTTGCACAATGGCGCGTGTCAGTTCTTGGATAGTTTGTTGCATGCCCCTCATTTGAGCACGTTCGGCAGTCATCTTCATTGCTTAGTTCTACAAATAACTTATTGTCATGATATTGATGTGGAATTTAATTCGTGCGTGAGTGAGTTTATTTTAGCTAGTTACCCTGGCTCTAACCACCTCTTACATTGGTAGGATAATTGACTCTAATCGAGGCAGGTAAACCTAGATCATCCTATACTTAAGAATACCTAGGCTCTGATACCACAAAACTGTCACGCCCCGACGCGGAATATCGGAACGTAAGGCAGTTGCAAGAAATGTATAGAGCGAGTACTAGACGTCAAACCATTTCACAAGGAATAATACTTAAGCAACTTCATTCATTTATAATCTTTCCAGTGTCTAGTACAACCACTAATATCAGAGCCAATCTATAGGGCCCAATTACATTGAAATAAAGCAAAGATCTAAACTTCAAACCTAACTACTACAATGCTAAACATAGTAATAGGACGCTAGGGTACTCATGACATCACTCCAAGTCGTTCCCGTCCTCTTGAGTGTATTGTTCATCCTCGGTCTCACCTGAGAACACAACGACAAATAACGCAGGGTGAGCGATAACGCCCAGTAGGACTTAAATCTCAATAGTCAGGCAGGCTTTAAGTAATTAGTGCATTAAAGGCAGAGTAACTAATGATAGAGCTAGAGAGTCATGTATTGCAAAAGATAGTAGGATAGCACGAGAACGAATAGTAAGGCTTTCCAAATATAGACTTTCCAAATAGCACAAGTGTCGAGAATAGCACAATAGCAGGATGGCCATAGCACAATAGCACAAGTATAGTAATAGCACAACGAGTATAGCATAGCACTTGGTTGTCAATGGACAACGAGAGAACATAGCACTTTGATTGTCATTTAGATAGCCGAGATAGATAGCACTTGAGTGTAATGCCAAACACTCTAATCATTTAACTCCCATGGGCACTAGCACTTTCGGGTGCACATCCCGGGACCAGATTGGGCTCTTTATATATTGTCAGGCATTGGTTATATTGTTTATCTTTAGACAATCAGTCAATGGCCAATATAGAGTACCAAGAAGTAGATGAGCGCACTAGATGAATAGACGAGATAGTAGAGTGAACGTGAATAGATGAGCGAGTAGAGTATAAATGAGAACTAGTGGACATTGCACGTAATACGTCGAGTAAACAAGCGATAGTAATAGTTGCACAACACGCGCACGTGGTGTTGGCAGTCAGGTGGAACTCACAACCCTTTCGCTGGCCATGTTAAGCACAAGCCCAGAGGTCCGACGTGATTCAAGACGAGAGTAAATTTCTAATAGCCGTTTGGATCTTATTGGTCCCTTAAGGGGTATCATAGGTGTTAGGGTACAATCGGCTCATCGACCACGTGAGAATCCATGGACAGAGGAGACTTACGGAGGTCTTGATCAAAGACTCACTAGTCCGACAAAAGGAGTATCCGTCGAAGAGTTCATCCAAGTCAAGAGAGTGTGCATATGTAGAAACAAGTGCTCAACGTTCTAGAGGAATTCTAGAACAGTGGAGCGTCGGTATCGGTGTTCCAAAACAATGCGAGGATCGAAAACAAGTTCATTTATAGATAAGACAATCTAATTGCATAAATTACCAGATATATTATGTAACATGTTCAAGCCAATTAAGCCATATTTGGATGGATCAAAGTGTGTGCACATGTGACAAGAAATCATAGACATGACAAGGTCATGTGATTAACTTTTATTAATTTAGAATACCTTCAATATGTACAGCTTCGTTTTTCTGAAATTAAGACAGTTAACAAGACCTGGGATTACTGCAGAACAGCAAGACTTGCAAAAATGTCAGTTTTCATGCAAAAATCCTAAGATCGCGACGGACCTTGTATGGGTTGCGACAGGGACAGAACAGATCATGACAGGGTGCAGTACAGATCGCGACAAGTCGGGCAGGACAGGTGATCGGATCGCGACAAGGGCATGAAGGGAACGCGTGGGTTCTGGCAGACCGGGCAGCAGATCGCGACGCCAGGTCTGTCGCGATCTGATCGCGACAGAGGTACTGTCGCGACGGCCTTGTGAACGCGGCCTATCGGGCCATCGTGTTCACAGGGTCCGTGCCAGAGTCCGACAGGGAAAGGACAGAGCATTGGATTGTGGCCCAAACTTAAACCAATTGATACAGGAGGCTTTTGAAATTGAGAACAAATCGTACAGTGCATGAAAAATTGTGAAACCAAAACTAAACGACTCTAGACAAGCCAGGGTACATGCAGTATATAGGAATTTGAAAACTATAAAGGTTTCGACATGCTTCAGTCAAGTTAAACAGGAAGAACATGGAACAGGAATCAGTTGGAGTAAAAGAATTAATTCGCCCATTAGAGTAGATGAAAATTAGGGCTTCCAAGGGCAAAAGAAATGTAACATGCATCAGAACATCCAGTAAAAATTTCGTGGCCTAGAATTAAGTACACATGAAGAACAAGATTAAAGATGAAGGGTCGGGGTCATAGAGTTCACAGAACTGGAAAATTGAGAACTAAAGATTTGCTCGATGGAAAAATATGAAACCAAAGGGCTTTTTTTCTTGATAGACGAGACATCCTACAGAAAACATTTCATGGTTTATGCTCATGAGAATGCCTACCTTTGATTGTTTTCCTCTTCTTGGTTAAGAACATGAAGAACTCGGGGAAGAACTTGAGAGATCCTTCTTCTCCTTGAATTCTCCTCCTCTTGGCCTCTCTTCCTGGTCCATGAACCTCTTGGCACGAGCTAGGGCTCGCCATGAGGGTTTAAGAGAAGTATTTAAGCTTCTCCCTATTCCCTTTCCTAGTTTAAGTCTAACTCCTATTAAGTTCCGAATTTTCTATTTTCCTCTCCCCTTTTTAAGCAAGAGATCTCCTATTTGGGTTGGGAGAGAGGAGATTTCGTGGCCAATCAATTAGGGTAGGTTTAGGAATCCAATTCTAACTCAAATAGCTATTTAATGTATTAAATATCTCTTTCCATTTAGGTAATAATTAAGTTGCGAATTAGGGTATTTTCCCATTATTCCACTTTTAAAAATCCATATTTTGGCCCACTAAATTCAAATGGGTCCATTTAACAAAGCCCATTACTTCTTTTCATTTAAGATACACGAGTTGTGTACTCCGAACCACCTTAAATCATCGTGTCCTGTGGTTTGCTCGCGTTTTGCGATAGATGATTGGTAGGCACATTGTTCATACGCACGTTTGATACCCTGTTCTCAGTTAGATCAACTCAAGCTTTCTTATACTCAATCGAATTCCAATCAGTTTCATTAAGATCGCTGTAGCACCGAAAAGAAGCCATCAATAATTAGAAATTGTGGTAATCTATTCAACCCCCCCTTCTAGATTACCATATTGTGTTATTCCGCATAACCCTTCAGGAATTCCCCGTGGGATTCCAAGCTGACAATGGCACCGGTGTGCCTGGTAATACCACTATCAGATCAGCCCGATTAGCCACAGATCTCTGTCCTCCTTCATCCGAGCTCTAAACTCAATTGTCCTCATGAAGAGTGGCCTCAGAATGAAGTCGTCCATTACCAGGTATGCAAGTAATCTCTCCAGGCATCTCTGCTCTTCAAGTGTGCCGTCACACACTTGATTTCATTTTCCGGCTCATACCATGCCCTGCTACAGTGAACTGAACTCCGAAGGAGATTCTAGAGGGGGTAGGTTGATTTTCAGCAAATCAAACTTCAAATGAGCCTCCATCCATACCTGAAGCAGGAACAAGCTCCCGCATGTGCGTCCGCCTAGGCTCATTGTGGTGAGTGAACTGTACAGATGGTCCAGCACTGCAGGGGCATATGACTGCCCACGCCACAGCAGAGAAAGAACTCCAACATGCTCGTAGAGGATGAAGTCGCGGCTAGTGGGGAACAGGAAAACTCCAGCTAGGCAAAGAGTCAGTCCTCGCGTCGCCCTATCTCCGCCAATTTCCTCGAATGCTGGATCAGCCACTAGGCCAGCTGGTCTAGAAAGATCCCATGCTTGTTCGTCATTCTCAAACTTCCTTCTTGTCCCGTACAATGTCTGCCAAAATCTCTTCCACGGAGGAGAGGAGTAGTAGCGTCGTACTCCAAACACCGCCTCCATCCCAGGAAAAGCTCCACCTCCTCCAGTAGCACGCTCGCCTCGAACGCCTGGAACACGAAGGTGTGCGCGTGCGGGTGCCATCTCTCCACCAGTGCCCCCAATGCATCGAATCCCCACCACAAGTCCTTCATTTTTTTCGCCAACACCACCATGAAATTCAGGTTCCACATGCCGATGTAGCCCCGCATGTCGAGTGTAATGGCGTTTACCAGATTCACGAGCCAAGAAAAGGCCCGTACCTGGCCTTGGCTTGAAAATGCTGGCACTTCCTGCATGAGGGAAGGGTATTGTGAGAACATTGTTTGGGGCGTTTTAGCCCAGGAAGGACCAGAAGTGATCATTACTTACCTCCCCGTTGGCCAGTCGAGTGCTCAGATGGCCCGGAACTTCGCTCAAAATTCCCGGGTTCATGCCTGTGGATCGTCCGATCGAAGAGGAGGCCATCTCCTGTGTTTCTTCGTCTCTCAGCTCTCTGGTTTGCAGCAGGAGTAGGGAGAGACGGAGGGTAGGAGATGATAGAGTCCCATGGACTCCTATCACCTACATTTTCGGCCTGATTCGCTGTCTGGTAGGCATCCAGATCGGTTGACGTCAGTGTCTGGTTAGCGGCAATATCTGTTGCCGTTAACTGGGAGCTGGAGGCCATCGATGTGGACGTTTACCCCCTGGAAATTTCAAAGTTTTATATTCATTTTGCCATTATCCTTTATCTTGTGCTTCAAGTTGTTTTGCAGATCTTTAAGTACAAGCTGCGCTTCAAGTTCAGAACGCTCATGCAACCTTGAGCGTTACAGGTATGTCTAACATAGGACCCCACCAGAGGCGAATAACTTGGCGACCATGAACCCTGAGTTCCCCTTTAACAAAAACTATGATGGGTTTGCGATCTCTCAGTTATTCGTATGGCCTTTAGAATTTTCCTCTGGTGCTAACTTTCATTTCAGATAAGCAACCCACACCAGCATGCATCTTCACTGCTAACATTCTCTTACTAACACTAAAAAAAAAAATGGTGATTTTCATCGATCATCTGATTGCTCCATGGCTCCCCTAGCTTAGGTAGCCTACTAGGTCCACCCTTCATGACTATCCAAGTTAATTTCGGTTCTTTGTTGCCCCCCCTTCTCCACTTGTCCCACCTTGCATATCACAAATAATCATTCCAACCTTATTGAGGTCATTTGAACCTTCGCCAGTCGCGAGCTTAATTCCGGACTTCAGGCTTTCCAAACATGTGATTCCAGTTAGAATATTTTGATAATCTTTTGAGAGATCAACCAACTCCTTATCTCCATGACCTCCTAAATTCGGGACCAACGTCTTGATTAGGCCAGCAAGCCCACAAGCTCCGGTTATGAGACCCTCTTGATTCAACCGTCATATTACAACTCCTTTGACTCAGACACGCCGGAAACTAGTCAAAGTCCGACACGGCCATGCCAGGAACCCTACCATTGGGTTGCAGTTGTAGTTACACGGGTAGATCACTCTTCCTCTTACCCACATTTGTCTCTCAAACGATACGTCATCTGTTTCTAGCCTAACTCTTTCGTTTGGCTCGCTAGAATTCCTATTCTTGGAAATGGTCCTTCATCAAATCTCCGTGTCCTTTGTTTACCGAGACACCAACCTTTTAGTCCGCTCTGCTCCCTTGCAAGACCGGATGTCTCGGAGGGGCATTTGTAGACGCAAGATTTGGCCCATCTCTCGTAAGGCTCTTTTGGCCTATTAAGCCTCGTTTGACCATTTGTTGACTTGCCTCGGATGCCATGTAGACGACAGCATCGATGGACGCCGACTACTGGTTGGCGGCACGACCCCCGGACGTCGACCCATCTTGGCATCCACATCCCTGGACGTCTGCATGCGGTTGGTGGCAGGATCGCTGGACGTTAACCTGGTTTACCTGGTCTGCACAACAACCCGAGAATATAGCCCACTTGCTCCATTCTCTCGCCATGCACCGCATGGGGCCGTTCCAACGGCCATATGGGCCACCTTGGCACCCCCTTGACCCAGTAAAATTCTATTTGGCCTCTCCCATTGGTTGGAGCTTTTGTACTTGGATTGCCAGTGTACAAGTGTGTTTCTCACACTTGAGCATCCAAGGCTACTGAGGTCCGACCCCACTGTCTATATAACATTGCCTTAAGCCCTCTGAGCCAGGGGAGGAGGCTGGACGTCCACATGCTGACCCTTTGAAGGAGGAGAGAGAAAATTGCACCCAATCTTCACCAAGTCATCCTCTTCTTCCTCTCATGAGTTGGGACGTCTAGGAGGCTTCTTCCAGAGCTGGAGGAGCCTGGCAAGGAGCTGCAACGCCGTCAAACGAGGATCTACACCACCCTCCCTCCCTCTTTTCTTTCTTTACTCTTTAGTTATTTGCATGCCATATTCCCTTTCCCACTCACTCTAGGCACGTAGGTCCTTTCCCTACACACTTAGAAAAAGGTTCCCAACCAAAAACGGAGGGAAGAAGGGTGGTCATAGCATTTGGCCACCCCTCTTCTCAAGTCCGCAACGGATACGGGACTCACCTTTTGGGCTGTCTCTTCACGTTTGAGCATTTACTACTCTTTCATTAGTCTTATAAAGTGTCCTTTTGCAGTAGGAACAACACGCAGAAGACCGCAGAGCTCTTCTCCTTTGGCCGGCTGAAGGAGGAGAAGTGAAGCCCTCATCTCCATCCGCTGCGCGAGGTGACCATACCGATGAGATTCTAACACTCCTTGGCACAGGTAAGGCCCTGGTGATCACGTACTCCCCTTCATTTAGCTGTTTTCTTTGTTCTCCCTCTAGTCAACTCAGTCAACCGAAGGGTCAACAAAGTCAACCGGCAACCCTATTATCGTCAACGAGAGTTCGGCGGCGTCCGCGAGCCTCCGGGAGATCCGGAGGTCGACCAGAGACGGCGCGGAAACGGGCGTCCACAATAGTTAACTTATTATTATGCATAACATACTTTTATGCACATGACACCGTCTATCCATTACGCCAAACAAACTTATTTAGCAAATATATATCCAACCACGACATTTAGGCTCCATGTACATATCAAAATGGTTCCCTTGCAACTAGATATTCAATACTAAGACTTTGCCTATCTGTGCAGCATTGAGAACCATTTTTTCTACCATCCATTAGGTTTTACCACAACTTTTGGATTTTACCAGCATACTAGTAGGTGTTTGATCCCCTACAGATACTTGAAGGGGAAGTCACTTCTCCTAAAGGTGGCATTGTCTATCTTTCTTCTCATACATATATGCATCAATAGTTTTATGGTGCAAGGCATAAGCGAATCGATAACATATTTTATTCAAATCAGACATATGATTTTATACATTTTATGAATCGAACTAGATTCTTAATATTCATACTATCGAACATAAATCATCATGTTTATGCCAATCATATCATAAAATCGACCTAAATATCAACCATGTACAAACAAATAGATTTGCATATCATGAATCTATGCCTACATCTTTCTCTTATCATATGAGTATGCTACAAGTATTCATACAAATTATCTTACTCGATTATAGCAAAACTCTCCCAAAGTTGAGCCTAGCTTGTTGTCGAAACCCATGCTTCTTTTGGATGATCTGATCCCTAAAGCCTCTTGTTGTAGCAGCTCTTCCTGTGATAGTACACCTTCCTATCATTGGGACTCAGCAAATCTCTCTTTGGGATTCTGTTGAATCAGAAATAGTAGCATATGCACTAGATGATCAAAATCAAAATAAATAGCCAATAATATGGCAACAGTATTCTCATTCTACGCCCAAAGCTTTGATCACAGGATGAGAGTTCAGAAGAAAAAGGAAGAAATAATGTCGCACCTTGCCCTGGAAAATGAAAGAAAAAAAATAATAATGATAACAAAGTTCTATCCTCTCCGTGGCGAAGAGGATAAGAAGAAGATAAGAAGTAGGATAAGAGAAGAAAAGGGTGGGGGGGTACCTCCTGGAGATCCTTTGGGAACCAAGTTGTTGCCCTCACAAGGGACTCCATCGTTGCTGTCGCAGCAGGGTGCCTGGGGAGTCACCGGCGCCCTCTTCTGTCGGCGTCACGGGGGAGAGCCTCCCCGAGTTGTCCAGCCGCCGCAGGGGCCTCCCCTTGCTGGACCCACCGCCGCAAGGGGGGAGGGGCTTTCCCTGTTTGCGCCGCCGCAGTAGGTAGCCTCTGCCTCCTCAGCCGCTGCCGCCGCACCCTCCGCTGCCCCCTGTTCGTACAGCCGCGATAGGGCTGGCCACTGCAGGGCCCCCCTGCTTCCTCAGTCTCTGCCATCGCTGCCTCCCTTCCTCAGCCGCCGGCGCCGCTATTCCTGCTCCCTTCCCAACGTGCAGACCAAATAGGGAAGGGAGAAGAAGAAAAAAATGGCAGGTTTTGTCTTCCTTCCTGTGAAGCTCTCGTGAGCCAGGGGCATAAACAGAAAAATAGAAACTAAAAGGGGAAAAGAAATAAAGAAACAAGGGGAAATATGTAAAAATCTAAATGGCCGGGACGATGTTTTATGGCCGGGACGGGGTCTTTCCCCACCCTCTATAAAAGCAAGGGGGGGCGCCCCAGGCCAGAGGAGAATTTTCTGAAGCTGAAACCCAGATCAAGGCTCTGAGAAAGACTGCAAGGCGGTCTGGGAAGAGGGTCTGCAAGGCAGCCCTAAAGAACATTGTGCGAGGCACAATTTGAATTTTCTCAAGTATTAAACAAGGTCCATTAGACTTCCTTATTGGGCCAAATTTCTTATTGGGCCACAAGTTGTTTATTAGGCCGGACTTGTACCTTACACGTTATGATGTGTTAAATGACCACGATGCGTCATGCTTATGGGCCTAATGATGGTTAATGGGCCGACCTGTGGTACAACCTTGCATGTGATGTTTAACGGGCCTATTGGGCTAATTTTATTCATTAAACACACAATATGCAGATAATTATACGTAGTGTCACGTTTTTTTCAAACTCTTCACTACTTGATTTCTAATCAAAATCAACCAATTTTCAACAAACCTTAATAAATATTTCACAAACATTGTCTTTTAATTTATCATAACATAAAAATAACAAACAAGTTATGTCTCATGTCATTTTTGATCCACCTTAAGTTAATCTCACTTTAAATCAAATAAATAAATGAAAATCTTAATTTAACCATATAACCATAATTTAAATAAATAAATAACGGAAATGATTAAATAAATGAAATCAATAATTCTAAAATACCCAAAAAAAATGAGAAAAATGAATTAAAATTTAATAAAAATGAAAACAATATCAGAAAATTCCAAAATTAGATTGCATGCTTGTAACTTTATTTTCTTTCATGTACAATTCATGACATCAATTGTGAGTCATGCTCTTCTATTTCAAAGGGGTTGTCTGATGGTTAATCAAGGGTATTCAGCCTTTGTGCTGATGTAATTAACACTAACCGAGGTTAGTGGGGAGTCAAACGAATTAAATAAGACCATGTCCATGTAAATAAAAAAAACCAAATAAATCAAATCCAAAGATAAATTAAAAATTTTTAAAAGTTAAAAATGATTCTCACATATTCACAAAAGATTCTTAACTTAGTAGCCAACCTCCAATATTTATATGGGGGACATAAATCACCTTCATCGGCTCTACTAAGAAAATCGTAGCGGGATTCAAATTGCTATAAGAAGATAATTCGCAATCATGAGTCTCACTCCCAAGGCAACTCAAAATTAGGCAACTAGACTCCTGCTCATACTAGGACACTCGTGGTGAAACCATACTTTCCAACGTTTAACTTCCTATCATGGTTCAAACTCCTACTCTCAATAGAATTCCTTCTAACCAAATTTGAGATAGAATAATATCCAAATTTTAAAAGTTCCAATTAAGGAGATAAAATCGGTTGTAATAGACATATGACATCTTATTCTAAACTCCAGAGTAATAGTTTATTTTATTTATTTAATTACCGATCGCTACACTCATCTCAGCTATCAATCCTAGAAGTTTGTCATCAAGGTCTCAAGTGTGTTATTTTCATAAATTTATGGAGGTTGTAATTCTCAGTTTGTAATTTGAGAATAGAGCTTGTCACGTCCCTAATTTAGCACGGGATAAGTCAAGAGACATGACAAGCAAGTATTTAGAAGCCATAGACAAATGACTAAAACAAGTAGGACCCACAATTCAATAGTGAAAACCTCTTCTTTTATTCATCATAAACGAATATTACAATCTCCAATATCAAAATAAAAACACTCTCTACTTACTAATCTATCTATCTCTCACAAGAAAGGTAAAAATTACAAATAATGACCACTATAGAATTAAGAATGACTCTCTAAGTGTACTCCATGCTTAGCACACAAGTCCCATCATTAATTAAGCTTTATCATTCACCCTCGCTATTGAAAGTGTTAAAGAAAGTAGGTATGAGTGCACTCACCCTGTAGGATTTATATCGCAATATACAGTAATGATATAAGTGATTAACATTTTAACAGGCAGAATTTCTATAACGATGGGATAACAATATATGCATGACAGTAAATAGGAGTCGTATGACAGGAGTAAGAATAGCAGCCCAACGGGTTGCATGACGATTCATGTAATTAATTTATCAATAACAATGACTAATGATTCAAGAACGAGTATCAGATGCTTAATAAGAGGATTGGCCATATTTCACACATATCAAATAATCATTCAGATGGTCAAATATATCATATCACACAAAGGCACATTCAATATTGCAAACATTCTGGTGCCATGTCACGCACCACAAGTCCATAGTCCTGCGGTTAATAAGTACGTCAGGGCACTTCTCCTCAAGACAAGGCAAGGCCGCCCTTATTTGCATAGGCATTGGGCCGAAGTCCCATATAGTGTCGATGACACAAAACATATTATGGCCAATAGATTTCAAGAATAAGCACATAGTTACAAGGATATGATCTTTCATGAGTTCAAAAGTATGATACTAGTTAGAGAGTGCAAATCTTTTAGTGCCTTAACAAAAGTGTATGCAAACGACAGATCATACATAAAACATAGTACTCTCTTTCTCCAGAGAACTTCATGGTATAACCCGCTCGGTCTCTTTGAGGGAATCTATATAGTACAGTGACTTAAGGAGATCTTAAAAAAAGGGTCTCTTGTTCACCAGAACAGAATGTTTGATAGAAAAATTCCAATTCGCCAAGGAGAGTGTGCCTAAAGTGTAAGTGTGAAAGTGTCGTCCATGGAACTTTCCTAATCGTGCATGCATTAGAATAGAAATAACTCATGCAAATGGTGAGAAGAATCTCAAATAAAGTAAATCCAAAAAGTCCACACATAGTAAGTATCATTTCACGAAACCTTACATAAAGCAGGGCTAATATCTAAGCATAGCATGTGTTCACAACAAACATGATTTTATTGTACAACTCATATCATGAAATTTTAACAATAAGATGGAGAACAGGGAAAAGATGAAGTATAATCACATGAAGAGAATGATCAATCACTTTCATGTAAAACATTAGAATCATATTCATGTTGTTAACTTCTTTTAACATGTGGTTGATTCCTTTTAGGATGTTGGGTACATACATAATGAATAAATACTATAAAGAGGCATACTAAGAATAAATTCAAGGTTTGTCTAAGTAACAGGTCTCTATCACACAATAGAATCACGTCAGAACCAGACAATGAGCTTTAAGGAAGGTTAAAATATTTAAATAGGACAAAAACAAATCTAGGTATAAATTGTATCCACCTGACTAGATGGCTTTATCCAATCTCATAGAAAAACTCAAACTAACATGAAAATCAAGGGGATAGAAGGGCAGGAAAAATCTTTAAAATTGCATCTAGTTGACTAGACGCGTTTTACCGATGACCCGAAAATCGAAATAGTGCGCAAAATGATGCATATAGGGGTTACGGTTGGCTTATAAATCACGTCAGGGTGAGTGGATGTGGTTAAACTCAAATTCACATCCACCTCAGTGACATGATTTAGAGGCCTCAAATCGCGTCATCTGGATGAACACTATTAAGGTGCCCAGTCCGATCACGGATTGGATTGCGCGATCTCATGTTTTAGCTTAAAACTCAAGATTCTACGGGTTTTTAGACAAAACTCTCATATAAAACTTGTTGGAACTTGAAATAGAAGAACCATATTGCTTCATTTTAACTCAAATAGACCTAGGATGTGTGAATCATGAGATGAAATGGAAAAACTTAAAAACTGCATGATAATCATAAAATACTTAATACTCTCTTCACACACAATAAAAATTAGTTCAAATAGGAGAAAGTAAAAGTAGACTCAAAGTACTTTCATATGTTATATGCTATGTTGGATTTGTGCCCAAGATTACCTACTTTTGATCACTCCCAAGTTTAGGTTGTTTTCAGGTCGATGCACAACGCAAGGGGAAGAAGAATGAGATGGATCCACCTCCTCCTTTCTCTCAAACCGTCCAAGAGCACCTCTCACAACCCCAACACAATGTTAATTCATCCCCCAAGGGTTTATGACTGATATATATAGAGGTAGGGTTGTATTAAGAGTCTTATTGTGACTCAAATTGGGGGTTATGAACTTTCAACCTAGTTTCCAAGTTTTTCTGAGATTGCTAGCCTAATTAGAGTTGGGGAAGATGAGGAAAGTTTCCCCCAATGATGGGAAATGAATATGGGTTATTTTAGAAGTTCAATTAATATGTAGTTAGTCGTAATTAGCCCACTAAAACTAAACCCATTTTGTTTATTGGAAATTTCTAGGTATTTTTTTATTGATTTTATGTTTTTGGCCCATGACATATTACTTGGCCCAATTTTCTTAATGGAATATTAGATAATATCAATTGATGTGTATCCATAATTTTTATTCAATTTTAAAAGCATATGTCATACATGTGATAATAATGTGTTTATCTTATTCAATTTTCTTCGATTTAATTCCAATCGGCTTTAAACTTGGCCCAAGATATTTTATTTGGCTTAAATTTATTTGTTAATCTTATAATATAATTTTTAGTTTACACATATGATTTTTTTTTTACTTCATTGCAAGTTTTCACATGTGATAATGAGGTTTCGAGATTATCGATATTTATCTTATTACGTTATTGCTAAAAAATTTTGTAACACCCTACTTAGACCCGATTCAGGTATACCAACTCTCATCGAATCCAAGTGATGTGCTACATGGGGAGCACACCCCAACAAATATCAAATGCAGGTTGAGGCATTCACAAATGAATACCAAAGCAGCATAAATTAAATCAATCACTTCAACTTTAACATCCATGTCCATAATCCAAAGAAAAGTCAACAACTGTCAAATAGTTTATTACAAAGCTCATAACATAAGGATTCCTCACATACAAAGGTCACTCAATACTCAAATCTAATCCTCACACTCTGATCCTACTACAACAACCTCGGGATCCTCAGCTTCACCTGAAATGTTAAGCAAGTATGAGTCTACAACGAAGACTCAGCAAGCAACCCAAAAATGGACTACCAACCTAACATATACTATATTTTCAAACCATGTTAATGAATATTGATTTCAATGATCATACTACTTATAATGTAGCATATGTTAAACATATCTTTAATCAAACTTTACATACAATGGATACTTGTCTAAGATGTGAGGTAAAGACATTACATTAACTTCTTAACCTCTAGTTTTGCAAGTGGTTTCAGATCTGATCATGATGACAAAGTTTCAAATATCGACATGGGTACAAGGTATACATGGTTTCAAGAATTTACATAAGTGAGAATGACTATCAAGCATTTAGTAAAATAGAAATAAGACAAGTACGATACTCTAATCATGCTAAGGTTATACATAAACATATCAAGTGACATATACATATGTACATATTTCCAAGACATAGCCCAAACCACCTATTAGAAGTCACATAGACATATGAACATATACTCATCACCTAGGCAGACAGTGATAGAGTCTATGTTACTACGCAGAACTGGTGGAAGTCCCCCCCACCATTATCAGTGGTACTTGTCCACCTCCATGATTTCATCACATGCCCCTGGGAACATATAACATATTGAACACTTCCATAAGGGCATTATTATGGTTCTACTCTAGATCACTTTTATGGTGGTAGTGTCTTATTGGCCGAATATAGAATCATATACGAATTTATAAATTTCAAATGCAACATAGCATGGTGGCCAAATCATATACATATATCTGATCATAATAAAGACATATTTGAGATGGATCACATAGTGTAACTTCTGGGAATTTCCCACAAAACCTATTAAATATAACACATTTCACATGATGATAACAAACCTAAAATAGTTATAGACATCATAAATTCACAAATTTTTTTAAGAACATGCCCCTATTGTCATGTATCAAAAGAGTATTTTTTCATGATTTATTGACATTCACACTAATTTCCATACTAATCTAAGTACTGGTATAAATAAAGAAATATTCACCAAGCTGAAGCTGACTGTCAAACAGATTGAGTATCTTTACTAAATGCATATCATTCCAATACAATTCACTAGTTAAAATATCAAAATTTTCAGAACATGGAAACTATTTACGAATTTTAAAATAGTACTATTGATTATAGCAAATCAGCCATGAAAATTACAGGAAATAGTCAATATCAGGTTACAAATCCATCACTGTGTGAACATTATCTTGACATGTATTTCTACATAGAAATTTGAATTTTTATCACATACATGCTTCACATACAAAATTTCTTCTTAAAGCCACGCTTAATTACATATTTTAGAAATTACCCTAATATCAGGATGTTGACAGAAAATAACCCAAATTGTAGCATGGTATGGAGTTAACCTACATAACCTTACACATTTCACAAAAAGTCCATTCGAACCCTAAACACAAAGATATAAATCCAGAAATAAAAACAAGGAAAAATAGTAAACAAAAGAACTTGACAGTAATAGGGTTGTCGTTAAGTTTAGTTGACGGCAAAAAATTGACGTTAAGTTCATCCTTGATGACAGTCAAGGTTGCCGTTAACATGACAAATGTCAGAACCCATAAAAACCCCAAATCTGACTATTGTTTTATTTTCTAAATTTATGGAAAATTTATAAAAAAGTAGAACCTAGGGTTAGAAACCAGATCCCTAAGTTACTTTCCTCTAAAACACCAAGAGATCTATGGGTTTAGCTGATGAAGCCCGCCTTGACCAACCAAGATAGTTCTCTCTCTATGGTTAAATCCTCAGCCAGATGTTCTCTTATGCCAACAGCACGTTGGAGACACTTTCAACCTTCAGAGGCACAGCCTCCTAACTCGTAGATGCTTGAACTAGGTCTCCACGAACATCAAAATGCCGAATCTCTCCTCTTCTCCTCCTTGAGACTTGGGGAAGACTCCAAAAATGGGAATAAGGTGGCTAAAGAACCCCTTTATAAAAGGATAGGTCTTCCCTTAGTCCAGAGAAGGTAGAAGTCATGCTCTAGCCGTTACCGAAGATTTCGCCCATTTCCTTAACCACACCAGAGCTAGATCATGAAATTTGTTCAGTTTGCATTGCAGGAAGTTAATGGCAAGGTTATTGTCGTCTACCCACAGTCGATGTCTATCGATGTTTCCGTCTACCTACGGTTGACGGCACATGATGTTGCCGTCAACAACACAGGTCGACGCAACCACCAACCTTTCCAAGAACAGGTCGACACACACCCAAAAAATCCTAAACATTCATCCATATTCATAGAAATTTTTAAATGAACAACAAAATTGGCAACAATAAAAATTAAAATTTAAGAATAAAAATTCAGGGCATCACATTCTCTCCCCCTTAAAATAATCTTCATCCTCGAAGATTACATCTAAGAATACTCACCAAAAAAATGTGGGTACTTCATCTTCATTCCTTCTTCAAGCTCCCATGTTGCCTCCTCTTGAGCAAAATTCCCCCATAAGACTTTCACTAGGGGAATTCTCTTGGATCTCAAATGTTGAACCTTGTGGTCTAAAATCTTTATGGGCTGCTCCTAATAGGATAATTCTTGCTGCAACTCCACGAGCTCATAGTTAATAACATGAGATTGGTCTCGTACATACTTTCATGGCTTAGAAATGTGAAACATAGGATGAATGTTTGCCATAGATGGTGGTAATGCCAATTGGTAAGCCACATTTCCAACCTTCTTCAAGATTTCAAATGGTCTAATGAACCTAGGGTTCAATTTTCCACACCGCCAAGTCTAATTACCCCCTTTGTAGGTGAGACTTTAAGAAAAACATGCTCTCCCACCTCAAACTCCAAATCTTTCCTTCTATTATTTGCATAGCATTTCTGCCTGTCCTGGGATGCTTTTTTTTTTTACAAATAAAAAAAGTGTGTTAAATTTAATGGAGTCTTCATTTTAACAAATTTAGCATATGTGCATAAGTTTTGCCCGTTCCCCACTTCACCAAGCAAACAGAAGGTTCCCTTTCACACATCTGCTTGATCGCCTCCTTTGAACGGTTCTAAGAAAGCCACAGGAAGGAGCTAATTGAGGTGGAAACGTTGGTGCTGACATCTTCGGCCATCGATGCAGAGCAGGCCATGACCTACTTTTCCGGCTCCCCGGCTTCCTTTTCCACCTCTCGAGGACGAACGGCGGCAAAGCCGCCGGGTAGACTATTTGACATTCTCTGTATGCCATCTTCCGCAGTAGCAGTCAATGTATGAAAACGTTTAAGTACAATATTGAAACAGTACATCTTTGATCAACATCCAGGTCATGCCATTCACCGGCCTTCAACGATCGTTAATGTTACACTATTTGAAGACGAAAACGTTTTGCATCTGAAGGTCATTCCCTCCATTTGCACGCTTCACCATGAAGAATGCAGGCTGACCAGGTGCAGGAAAATTGGCACTGTCACTATTAAGCATAGACATTGTATCCAACATTGTGGGTCTGTCCCCTAGGTTCTCCTGCACGCATAGAAGTGCCACATGAACGCATCTTGAGAACCCACGCTCTGAGACTGAGTTGCCCAATGCTGGATCCACCAGTTCTAGCTGTCTACCATCTTGCCACAGCTCCCATGCATGTCCTGGTAGGTTTCGAGAGATTCCAAAATCATGGATGCTTGTGTTCTTCTTTCCACTCAAGATCTCTAGTACCAATACTCCAAAGCTGTAGACGTCAAACTTTGTCGAGAAGAGTCCTTTCAATGCATATTCTGGGGGCATATATCCTATATACCAATTATGCGCTTTGTGTTAGCTTCATCGTCATTCCAGCTAAAAAACCTTTCTAATCCAAAGTCTGCTATCTTTGGTTCCATTCATCGTCAAGAAGGATGTTGCTCACTTTGAGATCTCTATGAACAACCTTAATCTAGAGTACTTGTGCAAGTAAAGAAGCCCTTGTGTGATGCCCTCAATGATATGTAATCGCTTAGCCCAATCAAGTAGTTTTCCTCTATTTGCATCTGGGTTGCATTTAATCTCTACTTGATTAGTGAATCTTGCTAGACGTTTCTTCAACATCTCAGGTCCAACCTATTGCCTGTCTCCAGTTTCTTCTCAACAAAAAGGAGATCTACAAGGCCTACTATACAAAGCCTCGAATGGGGCCATACTATACTTGCATGAAAATTGTTATTGTAGGCAAACTCCACAAGAGGTAAATGTCGCTCCTAGTCACCCTTCCAATCCATGGCACATGTCCTCAACATGTCTTCAAGAGTCTGGATTGTCCTTTCAGATTGTCCATTTGTCTGTGGGTGAAATGTCGAACTAAGCTTCAATTGTAAACCAAGAGCATCCTGTAAACCCTGCCATAACCTTGAAGTAAACCTTGGATCTCTATCCTCAATGATAGATTTTCTACTCCATGACAACTTGAATGCTATCCACTATCCAAAGTTTGTTTGGCTAAACTCTGAACACTACTTCTTTTTCATAGCCAAGAAATGAGCGGTCTTGGAGAATCTAGCCACTATCACCCAAATAAAGTCATTACCCTTAGTAGACCTAGGTAAGCCTGTGACAAAATCCATGGTGATCGCTTCCCATTTCCATATGGAATATCATCTTCTCCATCGTCTGGATGGCCTTTGGCGTTCTACCTTCACTTCTTCACATGTCAACAACTAGCCACAAAGTCTGCCATATCTCTCTTCATGCCTTGCCACCAGAAGGTTCGCTCAGATCTTGATACATCTTGCCACTACCTGGATGTATTGTAAACTTGGATCTATGAGCTTCCTCTAGAATCTGCTTCGCCTCACATAAGCAATGTCGGGTAAAACACTCGATACTAAAACCTGATAATGCCTTCCTCATCACGAGCAATGCCTGATTTCCCAATCATTTCCTGCAACGTAGGATCATCCTTCTGACCATCCACCACACCGTCCTGAATAGAAGGCCTGATAGACAATTGAGCCACAAAAGCTTGACACAATGTGAATACTAAAGCACAAGTTGCATCTTCCATTAATTCTCAATCTATTTTATTTGCTCTGTTGTCCATCTTTCTTCATCATCTGGAAGCTCATATGGTCAACTACTAACCACCTTCCAGATTTGATGATTCTGATGAGATGGAGGCTTATATAGCCACTGTGGCAGACCCATGAACATGAGAAAGGTGTGCACAAAAACCTAGAGTGCACCCAAGGCTGCCACATGTCCAAAAAGCCCTTTACCTCATTGCCACTTGGATGAAAGGGCAATTTGGTAATTGTGGAATCTCCCATAAAGATCTCAAAAAGAGATCACAGCCGCTGGATTTTATGCTCTGCACAATTCTAGGTTTACAAAAAAGAGAGTCGACCTACATTTCCATAGTGTCGACACTACGGATCAAAAATTCCAATTTCCCTTTACTAGCAGAACTCTAGTGTCGACCTGATAGATCACTAGTGTCGACCTGATCACCAGGTAGAGTCGACCTGATCAACAGACAGAATTGACCTCCTGTGAATTCCTTCAAAACTGTCTCACTGGATGGATGTTAGTGTCGACCTCATCTCCAGCTAGATTCGACACTACAGACCAATTACTCTTCAAAAACTTGCTGAGCAGACTATGAGAGTCACCTGCCTGTCAACTAGAGTCGACCTGACAGAGCTAGTGTCGACCTATCTTTCAACTAGAGTCGACACTATTTTGACAAAACTTTGTAAGCCTATAAATATAAAGAGTGGACCATCAAAACATGTCATTATCAGTAAAATATGAAATTAAGCATAAAAAATCATGTTGTTTAGTTATCATTGTAATATTGCAATATGTCATCATCAAAATCAAAGTATAAGTGTTTGGACATCATTCACAACCAAATGTTGTAGTCATTATTAAAATCAAAGTATGAGAGTGTAGACATCATAAATATGTCATCATCAAACACACAAACTCAACAATCTCCCCTTTTTGATGATGACAAACATGACAACATTTGACAACATTTTTTCAGAGAATAACATTCTCTCCGCCTTTATTCAGAACTTTGAATTTGTCAACATTCTCTCCCCCTTTTTGACAACATCAAAAAGATTGAAAGGCACATGCTGTGATGACCCTCATTATACCAGTACGGTTATACCAACCCCGTCGATATAGTGAACGTTATCACAGTGGGGCAGACCCCATAAATAACATACGATTGAGATGCTCATAAATATAAATACAGAGTACGGAAGTAAAAGAACCATGTCTTTCATTCATCTCATCATCCACATTTAACATACACGATTCATGTAACGATTTAAAGATCTAAAGTCCACATATTCCACATAAAGAAGTGCTAAAATAAAATACATAGTTGTCCACAAATTACGTAGCGTTCTATTACAATGCCTCACAATACTACTATGAAATCACAAAATGTCACAAGTGAACTCCAAAGAGCAGTCTCCACGCTCGGAGTCGCTCTCCACTGCCTCCTCTAACGTTGTAGCGTCCCCAACTAAACTGTACGCCGAAGCACGTACTGAGTCTAAAAGACTCAACAATAACACCACACATATCATACATGCATATATCATAGCAGGTTTTCATCCAAAGTCACAAACAAAACATGTAGCATGCTTGACATCAATAAGAGACAACTTATCATGGTAATTCCACCAATTAAACACATGGTTCATGATTTCAGATTTTCCAAATTAAAATGTCCTATCATATGCTTTCTACTTATTCCATCACATAAAGGTTTACCACCAATTAGCAAAACATGAGAGCACCCAACATGGTGTGCTTACATACATGAAAGGAGATCTTCCTATTAGGGTTTCTACACATTCTTGCACATGCACAATGTCGTTTCAACACTTTAGCTTTCTATTTTGACATGAATTAAAAATTCACAACCAATCACATGAGAGATACAATCTCATTACCCATATCATGGAGGCGCTTAAACATGGAAACATTTACACATAAGCAGAAATGCTACTACATGGATTTTACGCATTTGTACACATGTAAACTTTTCATAACTACAATGAGGTTGCTGTTATGACACGAGTTTAACATAACGTATCATGGATTACCATTTCATCATCTAACACATTAGTTTCACATGTTTGCACAATTTCTTCATTCACATAGTTCACTTTTTACACATTGCACATTTACACATGTTCACATTACACAACTTACCATGTACACATTCACATTTTTCACACTTTAGTGCCATGACACATAGTTCAAACCACCATTAGAAGGACACATACACATAGACGCCACCTAGGCAATACAGTGATGACTCTTGGACTGCGCAGACCGGGAGAACAAGTCTCCACCCTAACCAGTGGTACTTGTCAACCTCCAGGATTTCATCCTAATGCCCTTAGGATCTTAACACATTGAACCTTACCATGGGGACTTTTCCAGGTACGGTTCCACGGCCCTCTATGGAAGTAGTGTCCACATGGCACAGTCTTACACATTACAATTCTGACTTAACACACACATTACACATGTCTTCTCATTCTCTCACTTATACACATGGTTCTATTTTCCTATTCAGGATACTAATGTTGACAGGAAGCATACATTCAATACTCACATTAATCAGGTTGGAAAAACACATCATTAAGTCATATTCATGATAACATGCATTTATCACATTTTTTTCACATGAATTTTCATACACACTTTGCAGTCATCAGAATAGCATGAAAATTTAACCACATACTCATTTCAGGTTTATAATCTTACATGAAATTTCCAGATTTTTCAGAGTTGACATATATTTTCAGAATTGGAACATTCAGCTCATATTATCCATAATTCAATTCCACACCGAACACAACATGAATAGCAGATTTAGCAGGCCTCAACCCTGACCCAACATATACCTTATCACAAGAATTTCCTCCGAATTTATACACAACACACAATTTACTGGAAATTTCACAAACCCTACGCATGTTTTCTATTTTCATAACAGAATTTTACAGTAAATCATACGAGCATGGAGAAATTTCAGAAATTGCAGGGCACAGATTGACCCCTACACACATGGCTCATAAAATTTAGGGCACCCAAATTCCTCACAAGTTGCACAAACAGAACTAACATCATCTAGGATTTGTATCATACATGCATTTTTCATAAATGACACCTTTCATACCATTTTAGAAATGGTAAGGACCTCACCACACATACCACCATTCATAATACATATCATAGTACGGTTACCATATATCCTCATGCGAGAACCTCGAAAATATCATATAGAAGGAGAGAACAGCTCACTGTTCTGTCCTGACGATCTTAACGGCATGGTATGGCCGTTAATGGAGCTTAGCGGCAACATCGTTGGCCGTTAATGAAGAACTGACGGAATGGGATCTTGCCGTTAAGTTCGGTCTGTGCAGAAATACAGCCCGAGCTCCAAAAACAAGAAGAATGGGGGATCCAGACCTCGATTTAAAAATATGTAAAAATAACAAAACCCTACTAGACTTCTACAGGACGAAATGTGAGGGTGCTTGCCTTTAAACAAGTCTCCAAGGGATTAAGATGGTGGTGATGCTCTCCTTGGCAGTCCCAGAAGCCTCCACAAATGCTCTCCTCCGGGTTCTAGGTTGTGTAGAAGCTAAACCGTGGCTGGGAAGTCTTCCCGATGTTCCAGCTATCCTCCTGATGCAGTAGGTCGCCATTGAAGCCTTGATCGCCGATTGAAGCCTCCAAAGTTGAGTCTTTGTGCAGTTCCGAGCTAGGGTTTTCTCTATCTCTTGAAAGAGGTCAAGTGAGATTTCGGTGTAGATGGGGTGTGGTTTATAGCAGAGGGGTTTGGGGAACCCGGAGTGTGATGGGAAAGGCTCAGAGCTGTTTGGGACAGCTCCCCAATGGCTGAGCTTCCTTCTTCCAGGATTTTCGGGTCCTGCTATGCAGCAGGTCAGAGATCTTAACGTCCACATCCATGGACGTTGGCTTAAGTATTGGCATCCATCGAAGTGGATGCTGACTCAGCATGGACGTCCATCCATGTGGACGCCAATTGGGTCTTTCGGCCATAACTCAATCATGCAAAAACCATGCCTAACTTATATATATATATATATCATGCATATATATACTATCATGTACACACTATCACCATGCAATTCATACACTAATTACAACTACTTTATACACATGCACACATAAGTATAACTAGTTAATACACGTAGATATGTACATCTATGCATACACAAACATGAATTATTTATGCGCAATAACGTAACAACAAATTCGAGGGCCTTACACCCTCTCCCCCTTAAAAAAACTTTGTCCTCGAAGTTTAAACAAACTACTCAAACAATGGGGATACTTCTCTTCATCGCATCTCAAGCTCCCAGTACCTCCTCTCGCGAGAAGTTCCGCCATAGAACTTTCACCGACGCAATACTCTTGTTCCGGAGATGCTGAACCTTCCGGTCAAGTATAGCTACTGGTTGCTCCACATATGAAAGATCTGGTTGGATCTCCACTGGCTCGTGGCTAATAATATGAGATGGATCTCGGACATACTTCCTGAGCATAGAACGTGGAAAACGGGGTGAACACTAGCCAAAGCTGGGGTAAAGCTAGCTCATATGCCACGTTGCCCAATCGTCTGAGAATCTCATACGGGCCAATGAATCTAGGGCTTAGCTACTATGCCTGCCAAATCTGACCACACCACGAGTAGGTGATATCTTCAAGAAGACATGTTCACCCACCTCGAACTCCAATCTTAGCCTATCCTGCGCCGCAACTAGCCTCTTCCTGATAAGCTGGACCTTATCCGAAGTCTCCTGAACTAACTCCGGACCGATCAGCTGCCTATCACCGGTCTCCTCCCAACATAAGAGGAGATCTGCAAGGCCTACCATACAACGCCTCAAATGGAGCCATACCAATACTCGCATGAAAGCTGTTGTTGTATGCAAACTCCACTAGAGGTAAATGACGCTCCCAATCATCCTTCCAATCCAGCACACACGCCCTCAACATATCCTCGAGCGTCTGGATAGTCCTCTCAGACTGTCCATCTGTCTGGGGATGAAACGCCGAACTGAGCTTCAGCTCCGAACCTAAAGCATCCTGAAGACCCTTCCACAGCCTCGAAGTAAATCTCGGATCTCGATCTGAAATGATCGACTTCGGCACACCATGCAATCTAACCACACTACTAACATACAATCTAGCTAAACTCTCAACCGACTGCTTCTTCTTCATAGGTAAGAGTGTGCAGTCTTCGAGAATCTATCTACGACTACCCAAATCGAGTCATTGCCCCTTCTAGATCGAGGCAAACCCGAAACAAAATCTATAGTGACAGCTTCCCACTTCCACACTGGGATCTTCATCCTTTGCATAAGGCCGGATGGTCGCTGCCGCTCGGCTTTCACTTGCTGACACACCAAACACCTAGACACATAATCCGCTACATCCTTCTTCATGGCGGACCACCAAAATGATCTCTTCAAATCCTGGTACATCTTAGTGTTACCCGGATGAATAGAGAATCTCGCCTATGAGCTCTGCTAACACATGCTCACGGACATCTACCAAGTCAGGGACACAGACGCGATGATGAAACCTAATCACACCATCCTCATCACGAGCAATGCCGCCTTGCCCACTAACTCTAGGAGTCTAGGGTCGGATTTTCGTTGCTCGATCACCTCATCCAAAACGAGGACCTAAGGGATAACTGAGCTACAAAAGCCTAGCATAGCGATGGCTCTAACTCAGTCAACGCGCAAGCCGCATCCTCCAACATCTTCCAGTCCTGCTGGAGAATGGCCTCTTTCTACTCAGAGCATCTGCTACGACATTCGCCTTCCAGGGTGATACTGAAGGTCGAAGTCATAGTCCTTCAAGAACTCAATCCATCTTCTCTGCCTCAGGTTTAATTCCTTTTGGGAGAAGAGATACTTCAAGCTCTTGTGGTCGGTAAACACCTCAAATCTGACACCATAAAGATAGTGTCTCCAGATTTTTAGTGCATGAACCACTGCTGCGAGCTCCAAATCATGGGTCGGATAGTTCTTCTCATGCTCCTTCAACTGACGAAAAGCATAAGCCACTACCCTTCCTTGCTGCATTAACACAACCAAGGCAATCCGAGACGCATCCGTGTAGATAGCAAAACCCTCTACACCGCTCGGCAAGACTAACACCGGAGCTGACGTGAGCTTAGTCTTCAACAATTGAAAACTACTCTCACACTTCTCGGACCAAACAAACTTCACTCCCTTTCTGGTGAGCTGAGTCAATGGGTGGCGATGGATGAAAATCCCTCAATAAATCCCCGATAGTAACCAGCCAAACCAATAAAACTACGAATCTCCGAAGGGGTCTTGGGAGTCTCCCAATCCATAATGCCTGGACCTTTGCTGGTCAACTGCAACACCAGCACGGAGATAACATGCCCGAGGAAATGAACCTCGCGCAACCAGAAATCGCACTTGCTGAATTTAGCATACAGCCTGTGCTCACGAAGGACCTCTAACACTACCCTCAAATGCTGACGGTGTGTGGCCTCATCCGGAGAGTAGACCAGCACATCATCAATAAACACCACAACAAAGCTATCTAAATAAGGCCTAAACACCCTGTTCATGAGATCCATGAACGCTGCAGGGGCGTTGGTCAATCCGAAAGGAAGAACCAAAAACTCATAATGTCCATAACGGGTTCTAAACGCCGTCTTGGACACATCCTCACTCCTAATCCTCAACTGATGATAACCAGATCGCAAATCAATCTTAGAAAAGACTGATGCATCTTGCAACTGGTCAAACAAATCATCAATACGAGGTAAGGGATACCTGTTCTTCACAGTCACTTGGTTCAGCTTTCTGTAGTCAATGCATAACCTAAGTGACCCGTCTTTCTTCTTGACGAATAATACAGGTGCGCCCCAAGGGGAAAACTAGGGTGAATAAATCCCTTATCTAGCAACTCTTGCAACTGCTTCCTTAACTCGGCTAACTCCGCAGGTGCCATCCATATGGAGCCTTTGAGATAGGAGAGGTGCCCGGAAGAACTCTGGTGAACTCTATCTCTCTATCCGGTGGCAAACCAGACAAATCATCAGAAAGACGTCTGGAAAATCCTGCACTACCTCGATCTCCGCAAGAGTAGTGACTCATCAGCCTCTGGTACTAATACCACGCTGGCAAGAAAAGCGTCACAACCCTTTTTACCATGCGCATCGCCTTCATGGCAGAGATGACCAACTTTCCCGCCAAGTTCCTTGGCAAGGGATGAGAGAACTCGTCCTCACCAGGAATGCGGAAAACAATCCTCTTCCGACGACAATCCACTAACGCATAGTGCTCCTCTAGCCAATCCAGACCAAGAATAGCATCAAAGTCCTTCATCTTTAGCAAAGAAAACACCCTTCTAGGATTCTATCCTCAATGCACACAGGTAACGACGTGCACTTCCTAGTCGATACCGTACCCGCAGGGGTGTGCACAGACAAAGGGACCTCTAAATCCTCAGACTCTACACCTGACTCTAGAGCTAACTGCCTAGCGAACCGCTCAAAATGAACGAGTGAGTGGCACCCGTATCAAACAAACCCGAGCGTGCACACCTAGAAGTAAACCGTACCTTCGGTGACATGCTCCGCCTGCTCGGCATCCTCTCGTGCTAAAGCAAACACTCGAGCTGGGCTCGAGGCCTTCCTGGTCTTCCTGTAGCTGGCGCTGCTGCTGCTACCGCTGCTGGGCTGGCGCTCCACGCTGGACTCCCTGCTGAAGTCTCGGACAATCTTTGATCTTGTGGTCGCTGCTTCCGCACTTCAAGCACTTTCCCTAATCATCAACACTCGGAACCACCATGTGTCTTCCCACAGTGGGGACACTCTTTCTTCACACCAGGGGAACGTACAGAAGGTACCTGAGTACTGCCGACTGCCACTGATCGCTGCTGTGTTTGGTACACCGCTTTCTTCTTGTCCTGTCGCTGGAACGTAGCTGCAGGTCTCTTCTGCGAAGCCTTCTTCTCTTCAAGATATTGTTCCATCTCACCCTCCTGCCTACAAGCAGCGCTGAGGGCCTCGTCCAAAGTGCGGTGGTCAAACGCCACTAGCCTCGTCCGCAGTGATGGCTTCAGGCCCATCACGAACTTCTTTGTCTTCCTGCGCTCATCTGTCACGATATGAGGTGCATATTTAGAGAGTTCAAAAAATCTTGCCTCATACTCTAGCACGGTCATGGAGCCTTGAGTCAAAGAGAGGAACTCCTGCTCCATCCGATCTTGAATATGCTCGGGGACGAACTTGGCCCGAAAGAGCCTCACGAACTCGTCCCAAGCAACATCAATCGCGCCGTCCTCAACCGTGTACGTAGTAATGAAGCCCACCATACATCAGCTCTTTCCTGCAGTACACCGTTCATGCACCATTTAAACGGATCTAACTTAATAGAACGTACAACACACAAAACTAACACATACCTGTAGCATATAGGTGGCTAAAGTAACCTTATCCTCATCTGCACACCTAATAGCTCGAAGATCTTTTCAATCTCCCTCATCCAGCTCTCAGCTAGTAATGGATCGCTCTCCCCCTTAAAGAGGGTGGCAGCATCCTCTTGAATCTTTCCATGATGGAAGGTCCACCATGGTCCTGAGCTGGAACTTGAGCCTGCTACATCCAACAACAATTAATACACATTCAACATAACATCATGCATTTAAATAACACAGGCTACTAGTTGTTTTATTATTCTAACCTGAGCCTCCAACTGAGCCTGGAGTGCAGCCTGGGTGTGAGCCTGCGTCTGCATGGCCTGCACAAACCTTGCATGAACACTCCATAATCCACGGGCGGCGGTGGGGGAAGTACAGGACCCTGCGTGCCGGGGCCTACTGCTCAGCCCTCTCCTCACGTCTCGGCTCGTCCTCACAGGCCGCGCTCCGCCACGCCTACCTCTCGAAGCCATGGCTGCAATAAATTTCAGCCACTATTAGAGCTACGTTACTTTATTTCCTAACCATTTTCTTATCTATTTTTCATTCATTATTAATCAATTCTACATATGTGGACATTCCTATGTAGACCTAGCATGTAATGAAGATGATGACTTATGTATATTCATGTGCAATCTCAACCGGTCGCTCTGATACCAATCCCTGTGAAGACCCTCATTATACCGGTACGGTTATACCAACCCACGTCAGTATAGTGAACGTTATCACAGTGGGCATTTACCCAAACAATAACATACGATTGAGATGCTCATAAATATAAATAGAGTAGCAGAAGTAAAAGAACCATGTCTTTCATTCATCTCATCATCCACATTTAACATACACGATTCATGTAACAATTTAAAGATCTAAAGTCCACATACTCCACATAAAGAAGTGCTAAATAAAATACATAGTTGTCCACAAATTACATAGTGTTTCTATTACAATGCCTCACAATACATACTATGAAATCACAAAATGTCACAAGTGAACTCCAAGAGCTAGTCTCCACGCTTGGAGTCGCTCTCCACTGCCTCCTCTAACGGTGTAGCGTCCCAACTAAACCTGTACGCCGAAGCAAGTAATGAGTCTAAAAGACTCAACAAATAACACCACACATATCATACATGCATATATCATAGCAGGTTTCATCCAAGTCACAAGACAAAACATGTAGCATGCTTGACATCATATATATATATATATATTTTATTTTTTTTTAATCAAGAGTTCACAGAGTCAGCAACCAGCTAAGTGCACTACTCCCCAGAGAGGAGTAATGTTCTCACTCCCCTGGTGCGACCACTGCCTTAAATTTTTAAAGATAAAGTTGCTAGTACAGAAACACTGGGGCATACCCCTGACAAGCTCCTAAAGAAAAGATAAAACCAAGGCAGCTCAGCCGATTCTAATACTCAAAGTCCTGATCTATCTAGAACAACCGCCCCTCTACAAGCCAGAGGGATATCAGCCCGCCAAAAAACATTGTTACACATAGTGATAACCGCATGATTAGCCAACCCATCTGCAACTTTATTGGCCTCCCTATAGACATAATACACTAGTGCATGGTCATGCATGTGGTTGAGGATGACACGCACCATCTTAACGTCGGCCAAGAATAACAAGTATGGTGCCCAAAGAATTAACCAAAGTAAGCGAATCTGAATATATCGCAGATAGCCGAACCCCCAAGGAAGAAGCAATACGAAGGCCATCACAAAGAGCACGAGTCTCAGCAAGAAGACTGTTGCCCTCCCCATAGTAGAAAGCAAAGGAGACTAATGGTGCACCTGCGCTGTCACAAATACATCCGCCGCCACCACACATGCCCAAATTTCCTTTAGACGCACCATCTACATTAAGGCTATAGTTAGATAAAGGAGGAATCCAGCAAACGAACCTCAGCTGCTTGTTCTTAATTTTAGGGTAAATCCATAAGCCATGAGGACATTTGATAACAGCTAGATGGCGAGGCACTAAAGCTCTGACTGGATAGTGCAGATTCAATGTGAAATTTGATACGTCTGACCATGTCCTGCACCCGATTTGCTTACTATCAAACCTGATGGAAACACCTGTTCTTCCACAGCTCCTACATAATCAGAAGTAGACCGTATAAGGCAATAAACCAGTAGCGGTACTCATATTGGACTGAAGGAGAATGTTCCAGATTCTAACTGTAATGTTTGGATGAAGATAGATATCATCACTCAGTAGAGGCACCAGCCACCTCCACAAGCTCTGAGCGGTGCACAATAAGAGACAACTTATCATGGTAATTCTACCAAATTAAACACATGGTTCATGATTTCAGATTTTCCAAATTAAACTTCCTATCACATGCTTTCTACTTATTCCATCACATAAAGGTTTTACCTCCAATTAAGCAAAACATGAGAGCAACCAAACATGGTGTGCTTACTACATGAAAGGAGATCTTCCTATCAGGGTTTCTACACATTCTTGCACATGCACATTGTCGTTTCATACACTTTTAGCTTGCTGTTTTGACATGAATAAAAATTCACAACCATCACATGAGAGCTACAATCTCAATTAACCATATCATGGTGGCGCTTAAATATGGAAACGTTTACACATAGGCAAGAAATGCTACTAGCATGGATTTTACGCATTTATACACATGTAAAACATTTTCATAACTACAATGAGGTTACTGTTTGACACAAGTTTAACATTAACGTATCATGGATCACCATTTCATCATCTAACACATTAGTTTCACATGTTTGCACAATTTCTTCATTCACATAGTTCACTTTTTACACATTGCACATTTTACACATGTTCACATTACACAACTTACACATGTACACATTCACATTTTTCACACTTTAGTGCCATGACACATAGTCCAAACCACTATTAGAAGGACACATACACATCACATACACATAGACGCCACCTAGGCAATACAGTGATGACTCTTGGACTGCGTAGACCGGGAGAACAAGTCTCCACCCTAACCAGTGGTACTTGTCCACCTCCAGGATTTCATCCTAATGCCCTTAGGATCTTAACACATTGAACCTTCCATGGGGACTTTTCCATGGTACGGTTCACGGCCCTCTATGGAAGCAGTGTCACACATGGCACAGTCTTACACATTACACATCTGACTTTAACACACACATTACACATGTCTTCTCATTCTCTCACTTATACACATGGTTCCATTTTCCTATTCAGGATACTAATGTTGACAGGAAGCATACATTCAGTAACTCACATTAATCAGGTTGGAAAAAACATCATTCAGTCATATTCATGATAACATGCATTTATCACATTTTTTTCACATGAAATTTTCATAACACACTTTGTAGTCATCAGAATAGTATGAAAATTTAACCACATACTCATTTCAGGTTTATAATCTTACATGAAATTTTCCAGATTTTTCAGAGTTGACATATATTTTCAGAAATTGGACATTCAGCCTCATATTATCCATAATTCAATTCCCACCCGAACACAACATGAATAGCAGATTTAGCAGGCCTCACCCTGAACCTAACATATACCTTATCACAGGAATTTCCTCCGAATTATTACACAACACACAATTTACTGGAAATTTCACAACCCTACGCATGTTTTCTATTTTCATAACAGAATTTTACAGTAAATCATACGACCATGGAGAAAATTCAGAAATTGCAGGGCACAGACTGACCACTACACACATGGAAAATAAATTTAGGGCACCCAAATTCGTCACAAGTTGCACAAACAGAAACTAACATCATCTAAGATTTGTATCATACATGCATTTTTCATAAATGACACCTTTCATACCAATTTCAGAAATGGTAAGGACCTCACCACACATACCACCATCATAATACATATCATAGTACGGTTACCATATCCCTTATGCGAGAACCTCGAAAAATTATCATATAGAAGGAGAGAACAGCTCACTGTTCTGTCCTGACGATCTTAACGGCATGGTATGGCCGTTATTGGAGCTTAGCGGCAACATCGTTGGCCATTAATGAAGAACTTGACGGCAAGGGATCTTGCCGTTATGTTCAGGTCTATACAGAAATACAGGCCCGAGCTCCAAATACAAGAAGAATGGGTGATCCAGGACTCGATTTCAAATCTGTAAAAATAACAAAACCCTACTAGACCTCTACATGGACGAAATGTGAGGGTTACTTGCCTTTAAACAAGTCGCCAAAGGGATTAAGATGGTGTGAAGCTCTCCTTGGGCAGTCCAAGAAGCCTCCACAAATGCTCTCCTCCAGGTTCTAGGTTGGTGTAGAAGCTAAACCGGGCTGGGGAAGTCTTCCCCGATGTTCCAGCTATCCTCCTGATGCAGTAGGTCGCCGGATGAAGCCTTGAATCGCCGGATTGAAGCCTCCAAAGTTGAGTCTTTGTGCAGTTCCCGAGCTAGGGTTTTCTCTATCTCTTGAAAGAGGTCAAGAGAGATTTTCTGGTGTAGAAGGGGTGTGGTTTTCTAGCAGAGGGGTTTGGGGAACCCAAAGTGGTGATGGGAAAGGCTCATAGCCGTTGGGGACAGCTCCCCAATGGCTGAGCTTCCTTCTTCCAGGATTTCGGGGTCTGCTATGCATGCAGGTCAGAGATCTTAACGTCCACATCCATGGACGTTGGCTTAAGTATTGGCGTCCATCGAAGTGGACCTGACTCAGCATGGACGTCCATCCATGTGGATGCCAATTGGGTCCTTCAGCCATAACTCAATCATGCAAAACCATGCCTAACTTATATTATATATATACATGCCATATATATACTATCATTTACACACTATCACCATGCAATTCCTACACTATTACAACTAGTTATACACATGCACACATTAGTATAACTAGTTAATACATACGTAGATATGTACATCTATGCATACACAAACATAAATTATTTATGCGCATAACGTAATACAACAAATTCGAGGGCCTTACACATGCAATGCAATTTGAATCTCTCCCTTTTTATGTTTTCACCCATTAAAGCAAATATCCCCCAAGATCAAGAATTTGACTAGAGGTCTCATAAATCTCACAAATATGTAGAATTCTCCCCCTAAGAACAACTCTCCCCCTTTGACAGTATTGGAGTTGTCCATTGCCAACTGAATAGGGATCAATAGAAATGATGTGAAACCAATAGAATTGATGAAACCATTGATTGGGGCATAAAATCAGAGATCAACAAAAAGTTGCTCCCCCTAAACAAGAGACTGTATTGTAAGGAGCACAACCATGATTTTGAAGAGGTCGTGAAGGTATCAAGGTACACAATGATTTTAGTATATGAAAAATAATATAATTGTACCTTCATATTGTGCAGCAAGGGTTAAAAATAAAGATGATTTTTCATTAAGTTCGTATGTCAGTTCTTTATCATCAAAAATCACTTCAGAAATTTTATTTACAAATGTGACACGTTTTTTGTGACATAAATTGAGTTGTCAGAGTGGTATATCATTAGAAAATCAAGGTTTTGATCTTAACATAATGTAGAATAATAATTTAACATTCTTGAACAACATGAATTTATTTTAGGTTAGTTGCACTTTGTACACCTTTTTCTTTTTTGTTTATTTCTTTCATTTGAGATATTTCAAGAAATTAGCAAAGAAGATTAAAGTCATACTTTTCTATGCAAGCACACACACTTTCCCAGTACAAGAGTGCCTGACTACTAGGCATGTTAACCATTTGTTTGCTTCTTTTTGAACAGTATAACTTAGCACCACCTTTTGACTCAAGTCCAACCACGTCTCAGGTGGAATAACCTGGTTACTCAGTGTACTAATCATTGCTCTGCAATTTTCCTTAAAAACTTTCTTCTTCTTCTTTTTTTTTTTAATTTTCTTTCAGAACTTTCATTACCTTTCATTAGGTGACAAGTAGCTTTTCCCTTAATACATCTAGTCTTGAGTTGTTAAGATATCATTCTTAACATTTGTTAAAAAAAAACTTCAGAATTTCTTGTGATATAAAACTCAAGACTACTCAAGTTGTCTACTTAAAGAGTTTTGCACTAAAAATCTAAAGTAAGCTTTGAGGATAGAGATAGACACATTACTCATAATCTTATTTTTCATCTTCATGTTTAATCCAAGAGCACAAATATTTTAGATATTTAAAATTTTATTTCTCATATAAAAAAATACAATATCAAAGGAACCTTGAATTGATTTGAATGAAACATAAGAGATCAAGAATAAGCCAAGAATTGATTCTGCGATTGAATCCTTCACACATAGCAGAGATGTGTGAGTTCATTCCAAATGAGAACAAAAGTATAAGAAATTCTGATCAAATATCATTCAAAGTGATGATGATTGAGACTCAAGAGAGTGAACATGATTGTTTTACTTCATGCAATATGAACATCATCAAAACACCACAATATTTTAGATAATTTTCCCCCAATTCATCATTTAAGATAGATTCAAGAATAGCATTTCTGAATACAAACTTGAAGAAGTTGTGTCGACACACGATCTTCAGTGTGTCAACATATGACATTGAAAAAACTCATTCAGAATGCAGCAGCAAGAACATTTTACACTTTTTCAAATTTCTCCCCCTTACATGTGCATGGAATGAAAAAGTATGCAATCAATTCACACATGATTATGCACACAATTAGCTTTATGCAAAACTTGACTTTTGGTACTTGGCGGAGTATTTTACTCACGCATAATGATAGTTTTCAGACAAGTATAACTTGTCCGTCAACATTTCACCATTTGATATACCAAGAAGTCACAGGGAGATAACATACACTGCAAATCAGGGGTAAATTCATACAAGCAAGTTGATACGCCATGATACCCATTGCTAAGATGAATTATTATTGGGGGCAGCAATAAAACACACTTTTCATTGTTCAGATAAAAATATAAAAGTTATTCCAAGTCAAGCAATTCAATTCTGAAATGATATGAGATTTTACCTGAACAGTCTTCATTTCTTTTCAAAGATTTTACCTATATTCTCCAACTTTTCTTGCCTTGCATAGCCATTATCTTGATTCTGGATGGAAAGATATGGCTACATGGCTCATTAGCTTGCTAATCAAGCTACCTTTGAGACCCACACTTGCTTGGGTCCTGCAATGAAATCAATATTAGAATGCAACAATGATTTCTAAATCCAAAGGATTTTAATTTTGGTATAGATGCATTTCTTTCATTAATAGAACTATGAGGGGCATTAGTTCCAGATTTTCTTTTGTCTTGTTCAATGCATCTATGTTTTCATGAAATTTTCTATTTTTTGGATTTTTGATATGGAGAGCAGAGAACTTATTTTGTGCAGCAGTTCTATTCTTATGTACATGGAATTTCTGAGTATTTTCAGCATGAACATGATTTTTATTCCTATGTACATGAGCATGTGTATGAGCATAAGGCTTGGAAGCATGCATAAAAAGATCATCTCTGTACCAACAGTTCCTAGAGATATGACCAAATTTATGACATGTAAAACATTGGACTGGTTGACATGTTTATAGAAAGTTTGATTTTTATTCCAGCAATGCTTGGCGAGATGACCAGATTTGTTGCAATTGAAACAAGTTTGAGAATTCCTTACCTGGTACTGATCTTGGCATGAGTATATATGCTGGAACCCCCTTTTCCTTTGGGGAGCCTTTACCTTTGGTAGCTTCTAACATGATGTGGATTTGAAGCTTGCCTTGGAGCACTTTGAGTTGCTGAAGAAGGTTGGGAACCTTTGTAGAAACTTGTTTGTTTTTCAATTTTCTGTTTCTGGTTTTTAGCAAACACATGTTTCTTTTTATTTGCTGTGTTTTTCTTCATTTTCTCTTTTTGTTTCTGAGCATTTTTCTGAATAGGAACTTTCACTGGTTTTTCACTTGATAAAATGAAGTTCTTGTTAGCAAAGTTTTGATCATTTTAGAAACTTTTACTTTCTCCAAAGCAGTAAAGAGCTCATTTTTCATCTTTTCCTTTTGCAGCTCTTCATGCAGTAATTTCTTTTTCTGAAATTTGAAGTTTGCTTAGCATGACATTAAAACCATTTTTCATCTTCTTCTTTTCATTTTCAAATTGAGCACTTTGTTTTTCCAAATCAGCACACTATTACTTAAATTGCTACAGTCATTTTTCAAAGGTTTGTCATGCAACATGCATTCAATCTTCTTTTCATATTATGATTTCTTCAACCAATTGTGTAAGCTTTTCATTTACTTGATGATCATGAGCCATATTAGCTATTTGTTTCTTTAATTGTTCAATTTCTGATTTTATATTTTCATTTTCTTTTAAAATGGTTTGTGAGCTTTCCAACATGGTTTCATTTGACTAATTTCAAGTTTTAGAAGCTTATTTTCATATTTCATTTTATTTATTCTTTTACATAAATGTTCACAAAGATTTTTCAATTCATCATAAGATAATTCTTCATCATCACTGTCAGAACATGAATTCAAAAATTTATTAGAATTTACCAAATCACTGGAGCTCTCCTTGGCCATCAGCATATTTTGCTTTCATCCTCATCATCTTCTGAATTTTTCTTCCTCATCCTTTTCTTCTTCACTCCAAGTTCCTATCATAGCTCTGAGCTTATTTTCTTCCACTTGGGTTGAATCTTCTTCTGAGCATCCGGGCATTCTAGTTTGACATGCCCTGGTTTCCTACAATTGTAACAAACAACTCGGTTAGAACTTTTGTTAGAAAATTGTTTCTGTTTAGAAGAGTTGTCAACCTGAGGTCTTCTTTTAAGAAAATCTTTACCTTCTTTTCTTAAAAACTTTCTGAATTTTTTTGAGCAAGGCAGATTCACTTGAGTCATTTCTGAGCTTGAAAATTCTTCTTCCTCAATTGATTCTCTCACACTAGGACTTGCTTTCAGTGCTAGTGTCTTCTTTTTCGTACATCGTCATTTGTCCTTTTCAAACCCAATTCATATGTCATTAAAGAACCAAGCAATGGTCAACAGTAGTAGTAGACAAATTTCGGGATCTTCAACTACAGTACCTTTTGTGTGCCAAATGGGAGTCAAGGATCTAAGAATTTTTCTGACAAGTTCATGTTCAGTATATGTTTTTCCTAGACTCTTCAAGTCATTTGTCAATAGAGTCAACCTACCGTACATCTCTAAGATGGTTTCATCATTTTCCATTTTAAAGGCTTCATACTCAGAAATTAACATGTTGGCTTGGGTTTCTTTTACCTCAGAAGTACCTTCGTAGATTACCATTAGACGATCCCAGACTTCTTTGGCAGTGGCACATGAGGAAACTCTTGAAAACTCCATTGGGTGAAGGGAGCAGTGCATGATGTTCATTGCACTCCAGTTAGCATTTGACTTTTGATTTGCTCTGTTGTCCTTCTTTCTTCATCCTCTGGAAGCTCATATGGTCCACTACGAACCACCTTCCAGATTTGATGATTCTGATGAGATGGAGGCTTATATAGCCAATGTGCAGTCCCATGAACGTGAGAAAGGTGTGCACAAAAACCTAGAGTGCACCCAAGGCTGCTACGTGTCCAAAAAGGCCTTTACCTCATTGGCACTTGGATGAAAGGGCAATTTGGTAATTGTGGAATCTCCCATAAAGATCTCAGAAAGAGATCACAGTCGCTGGATTTTATGCTCTGTACAATTCTAGGTTTACAGAAAATAGAGTCGACCAACATTTCCATAGTGTCCACACTACTGATCAAAAATTCCAATTTCCCTTTACTGGCAGAACTCTAGTGTCGACCTGACAGATCACTAGTGTCGACCTGATCACTAGGTAGAGTCGACCTGATCAACAGACAGAATCGACCTCCTGTAAATTCCTCCAAAACTGTCTCACTGGATGGATGCTAGTGTCGACCTCATCTCCAACTAGAGCCGACACTACAGACAAATTACTCTTCAGAAACTTGTTGAGCAGACAATGAGAGTCGACCTGCCTGTCAACTAGGGTCGACTTGACAGAGCTAGTGTCTACCTATCTTTCAACTAGAGTCGACACTATTTTGACAAAACATTGTAAACCTGTAAATATAAAGAGTGGGCCATCAAAATATGTCATTATAAGTAAAATATGAAATATTAATCATAACAAACATATTGTTTAGTTATCATTGTAATATTGCAATATGTCATCATCAAAATCAAAGTATGAGCGTTTGGACATCATTCACAACCAAATGTTGTAGTCATTATTAAATCAAAGTATGAGAGTGTAGACATCATCAATATGTCATCATCAAACACACAACTCAACAGTATGCACTGTAGTTGTTGTTCAACATCTTGGCCTCCTTTAGGGCAGACACCACAAACTTCCCAGCCATGTTCTTGGGTAGGGATGTGAAAAATCATCCTTACCTGGAATAGGAGAATGATTTCCTTCTTCCAACAATCTAGTAGGGCATAGTGTTCTTCCAGCCAATCTAAACACAAATGACATCATAGTCTTTCATCTTTAATAGATAAAAGCACTATGCCAAATCACGATCTTCTATTCACACATATGGTGAGGGAAAACACTTTGTGGTAATCATAGCTCCTGCCGATGTATGTACAGATAAGGGAATATCCAATATATAGCTTCTGCATCTGACTCTTTAAGTAACACCTTTGCAAACCTCTTAGACACAAATGTATGTGTAGCACCAGTATCAAAAAGAACTCTATCATGAATACCCATAATGGGAACTGTACCTTCAGTCACATGCTCTACCTACGCTGCATCTTCTTTGGCCAATACAGACACTCGGGCTTGGGCCCGGGGTCTTCCTGCTGGTTTTGCTACTGCCGACGCCACTGCTGCTGCTGTCTACTGCGCCATCTTCAGACAATATTTTATCTTGTGGTCCTTGTCACCACAACGTAGGCATCTACCTGCACTCAACCAACATACCTGCCCTCTATGCCTTCTGCCACAATGAGTACACAAGGGCTTGTCTTCTTGCTAAAATCTTCCCTGCTGAGGAGCCCTCTTCACATACTCAGGAACCTACTGAGGTACATAAACTACCTTCTTCTTCTTGTCCTACCGCTGAAATGGTGATGCTGGCCTCTTCGAAGTAGCCTTCTTTTCCTCGAAGTACTGCTCCATCTCACTTTCCTACCTGCATGCTGCACTAAGTGCCTCCTCCATGGTATGATGGTCAAAGGCGACATGTCTGGTACGCAATGATGGTCTGAGCCCCATCACAAACTTCTTCACCTTCCTCCTCTCATCATCCACAATATGAGGTGCATATTTTAATAGCTCTACAAATCTGGCTTCATATTCTTGCACACTCATGGATCCCTAGGTCAAGGATAGAAATTCCTGCCCCATTTTATCTTGCACATGCTCAGGAATGAACTTAGCCTTGAACAGGCAAGTAAACTCATCCCAAGTCACCTCCCAGTCTGCATCCTCAAGCCTGATGCCTAGTATGGATGACCACCATACATCAGCCCTCTCCTGCAATGAGTATTACTACATTAAGCATAACCAACCACTAATAAGAATCAAAATTAAACCATGCCTTACAATTACCTGTAACATATAGGTCCCAAAACTAACTTTATCTTCCTCAGCAGAATGAATAGATCTAAATTTTTTTTTTGTCTCCCTTAGCCAACTCTCAGCTAACAATGGTTGACTCTCTCCCTTAAAAGAGGGTGAAGATATTCTGTTGTGCCTTTCCATCATAGATGGGCCTCTATGCTACAAATGCACTACTGGTGAAACATGAGCCTGAGACAATAGGGATCAGCATAGGATAGGTTTACTAAGAGAACTACTGCCAACTATTAAAGCTACATCTAACCTGAGCTTTGCACTTGGGCCTGTAATGTTGCTTGAGTCTGGGCCTGAGTCTGCATAGCTTGAAATAACCCTTGCATGAACATTCCAAAATCTATCAATGGTGGTGGAGGTGGTGCTGGTGGTCCCTGAGGCGCTGGAGTCTACTGCTCTGCTTCTGCATTCTCTCTCTGCTCCTCTCCATGAGCTAGGGCATTAGCACGATGCCCACGACTAGCCATGACCTAGAAAAACAACAAACTAGTTAATTTCTATAACTCCTTATATCCACGTACTTTCTATCAGACTTAGGAACATGGATTATTTTTAGCTGATGGCCACTCATGAATATCCTCAACCTACGAATGCTCTGATACCATCTCTGTAACACATTGCTTAGACTTGGTTCAATTATACCAACTCTCATCGAGTCCAAGTGACATGCTACATGGGGAGCACACTCCAAAAAATATCAAATGCAGGTTGAGTCATTCACAAATGAATACCAAAGTAGTGGAAATTAAATCAATCACATCAACTTTAACATCCATATCCATAATCCAGAGAAAAGTCCACAACTGTCAAATAGCTTATTACAAAGCTCATAACATAAGGATTCCTCACATACAAAGGTCACTCAATACTCAAATCTAATCCTCACACTCCGAATCCGATCTTGCTACAACAACCTCGGGATCCTCAACATCACCTGAAATGTTAAGCAAGTATGATGATGATCAGTCTGTCCCCATGTAATTTTAATTAATTACATATACATATATTTTGATGATTAACAAACCAAACAAGAGCTTATCAATTATATTTAATGAATATTTCATAAGTCTTAAAGTACAAAACACCAAGGTCAAACAAGCCCACAAAAGGTATGCATTACTTCTCTGAAGCTTTAATCTCTTAAACATATTATTTCTCCAAGTCCAGAACGATTTCCTTATAAGCATATCGATTTCAATAGAATTATCATAACAATTTCCCTTCTGGCTGAAAAGTCATGTTGTTTCAAACAAGTCGATGCCATAACGATTCTATAAGTCATCGCAACGACTTCTTCAGAAAGCGTAACGACTTGCCTGTCATAACGATTCTATAAGTCATCGCAACGATTTCTTCAGAAAGCGTAACGACTTGCCTGTCATAACGATACTATAAGTTATCATAATGATTTCTTTAGAACTCGCAACGACTTGCTCGCCGTAACGATTCTGTAAGTTATCATAACGACTTCTTTAGAACTCGTAACGACTTGCTCGCCGTAACGATTCTGTAAGTTATCATAACGATTTATTTAGAACTCGCAACGACTTGCTCGCCGTAACAATTCTGTAAGTTATCATAACGACTTGTTTAGAACTCGTAACGACTTGCTCGCCGTAACGATTCCTTTAGAGCCCGTAACGACTTGCTCGTCACAATGACTCTATAAGTGACCGTAACGATTCCCTTAGAGATCGTAACGACTTGCTCGTCCTAACGACTCTATAAGTTATCGTAACGATTCCTTAGAGCTCATAACGACTTGCTCGTCACAACGACTCTATAATTTGTCATAACGATTTCTTTAGAACTCGCAACGACTTGCCTTTTGTTAAGTGTTTCATATCGATTTCTTCAGAAACAAAACGACTTGCATCTCATAACGATTTGTTAAGTGTTTCATATCGATTTCTTCAAAAACACAATGATTTGCATCTCATAACGATTTGTTAAGTGTTTCATATCGATTTCTTCAGAAACACAACGATTTGCATCTCACAACAATTTCTTCTGTGTCACAATGACTTGGTCAAACCTGACTTATTCGTAACGATTTCATAAGTCATATAGTCATCGATTTCATATTGACTTGATATCTTATTCATCTTAAAAGCGTTGAATAGTCAAAGTCCACGTGGACATCTCTCTGACGATCTTGCATTTATGAGATCTGAACATATCTCTGCATGCATGCAGACCATATCATCCTTTATCATGCCTACTCTGATAACGTCTTTTAGGCTTAAGCTATTTGGCATTACTATTGTCATGTCTATTCTACTGACGTTGACTGACATCAGAGACAGCTTAGCTATCTGCTATTTGAGATTGACATTTGTGCAGACCTCTGATCTAGCTTCATGGTACAACGTTAGACAAATAGAAGCCAACGGATATTTATGAAGATCTCATCTCTTTGCGTGCTTAAGTGATCAAAAGACTGTTGATGGAAGCTTCCAAGACTCCAGATGTCATTCAGTCTAACGACTACTCAAAAGAGAGACAACGGACACTTCAACGTCTACATTTCAAATTGAAGTTATAAATTCAGTCAGAAGAATAGAAGAAAAATGAGCAGAGATTACGCATTCAAGCATTCAAATTCTTCTGAAGAAAGTCCAGAGCCAAGAACTTTCATTCCTCTAGTTTTGCTCTTTTGCTCTCCACTAGCTCATAAAAATCTTGAGAGAGCCCGTGTAGTTCTGAGAGTGTGCCTTGTTCAAATCTCTTTGCTCTCAGTTCTAGTTGCTTTAGATCCTTGCTTGTCAAAAGCTTGATCTAGGGGCTTGAAAGTCATTCATTTTTCTCTGTGTTATTCCCTTCGGTTGTGAAGGAAGACCTGGTGGTATCCAGGGTGTTGATCCCTTCGGTTGTGAAGGAAGACCTGGTGGTATCTAGGGTGTTGTTCCCTTCGGTTGTGAAGGAAGACCTGGTGGTATCCAGGGTGTTGTTCCCTTCGGTTGTGAAGGAAGACCTGGTGGCATCCAGGGTGTTATTCCCTTCGGGTGTGAAGGAAGACCAGTGAGCTGGGTGTTGTTGTGTCCTTAGGGGACTGTACCCTAGTTAGTGAAATCCTGAGTTGTTGCTCAGGGACTGGACGTAGGACTCCTAAGGAGAGGAGGTCCGAACCAGGATAATCCTTGTGTTGTGTGATTGTCTTCTTTGTGTGTTTTTTATTTAAACTAACTGTCACTAACCTACTTTGAAGAACGTTTGTGTGATTGTTTTAGTTACAGGTATCTTCTAGATTAATTTTTAAAGACATTCACCCCCCCCCTCTGGGCTCGTCAACTGGGCAACAAGTGGTATCAGAGCGAGTCTCTTCGACAAAGAAAGGATCCAACGATCTGAAGAGTAAAGATCCATGGCAGCCCAAGCTAACTTTGAAGGTCAGTCCGTCAACCGACCTCCTCTCTTCGATGGTGAAGATTATCCTTACTGGAAGACCAGAATGGAATATTTTTTACATGGACACGACTATCAAATTTGGTCCATAGTAGAAGAAGGTGATCTGTTAGTCACAAATGAAAAAGCACAATGGACAGATGATGACAGGAAGAAGATTTCCCTAAATTGCAAAGCAAAAAGCATCCTATGTTGTGCTCTAAGTAAGAAGGAATTCAACAGAGTTTCAGCCTGCAAATCCTCAATGGAAATGTGGAAAAAGCTCAGGATTACTTATGAAGGCACAGACAAAGTAAAGGAAACAAGAATCGACATTCTTGTCACTCAATATGAAAGATTTCAGATGCAGTCAAGTGAGTTCATAACTCAAATGTTCAGCCGGTTCACTGACATCACAAATGGACTAGCTAGTCTGGGAAAATCTATGAGATGGGAGACATGGTAAGGAAGATACTTAGATCCTTACCGTCCTCATGGATCCCAAAGTCACACAGCAATAGAAGAAGCTAATGACCTGAAGAGAATGTCTGTAGAAAAGCTCATTGGGTCCCTCATGGCCCATGAGATCAATATGGAAAGGCTAGGAGAGTCCTCTAGCAAAAAGAAGCACTCCAACGCCTTCAAAGCTGAAGAAGATTCACCAGATGCAAGTTCAGCTGAAAGTGAAAGTAATGCAGACAGCGAGAATGAGGAAGTTATGCTATCTAGAAAGTTACAGCGAATTTTGGCTAAAAAGAAGAAATTTCAATCTGGTAGAAGGTACTTCAAAAGGAATAAGGAATTCAAGAAGCCAGATGGAAAAGAAATAAAGAAAGGAGAACCCATCTGCTATGAATGTAAGAAGCCAGGACACATTAAGATTGAGTGTCCTAAGTTAAAGAAGCCGGAGTTTAGGAAGAATGACAGTTCCAAGAAGTTCAGAAAGTACAAAAAGAAAGCAATGGCAGCAGCATGGGAAAACAGTAGCGACTCAGACAGTGAGTCAAGCTCCTGCAGTGATGAAGAAAAAGCCAACTTGGCCTTCATGGCAAATACTGAAGATAAGGTAACTTCTGACTCCTCTTTTGATTCATGCAATGATTCAGATTCCGATAGTTTAGAAGAGGCTTTCAACGAACTATATGAAAAATATAAAGAAGTAACCAAATTATTAAAAGTAAGTAAGAAAAACATAGTCTGTATAGAAAATACAAACTCAGATCTAAAATCAGAAAATGAACAATTAGAAAGTCAAATAACTGAACTTAAACGAAGAAATGAACTGTTATGTGAAGACTAAAAGCTAAGAATGAACAAATAACAAACTAGAAAAACAGGAAAGTGCAGATGAATTAAGGAAAGAAATTAAAAACTTAAATGAAGAAAATGATAAACTATCAAGTACACTAGAAAAATTTACTAATGGTAAAAACTCTCTAATATTAAAAGGTGCTAGGAGATCAGGTAAGAAGAAAAATGGGTTAGGATATACACCCCCAGATAATGAAGAAACCATAGTCTATCCTAAAACATATCCAACACCAAAATTTGTACCTGAACAGGATGTAGTATACAAAGCTGATTTCAAATATATAGAAAAAGTGACTAAGTTATCCTGCTGTAGTCACTGCAATAAGCTAGGACATATTATAACTACATGCCCAACAAGACATAAGAAATGGATATTAAAAGGTAAAATTAATGATACTAACCAATCAGGACCCAAAAGAATTTGGGTACCTAAAGCTTGATGTTTCTATTTCAGGTTAACCCTCGAGCATCCAAATGGTATTTGGATAGTGGGTGCTCAAGACACATGTCAGGAAACCAGAAGTTGTTCTCTCATCTCCAAGCTGAAGAAGGAACAGTTACTTATGGAGATAATAGGAAAGGAACCGTGATAGGCAGTGGCTCTGTGAATAACAAAGGAAAAACAGTCATAGAAGATGTGCTATTAGTCAAGGGATTGAAGCACAATCTCATTAGCATTAGCCAGCTGTGTGACAGAGGCCATCAGATCAAGTTTCAAGAGTCGAAGTGCAGTATACTGAAGGATGGAGCAGTCATCTTTGAAGCTAATAGAGAAAAGAATTTGTATGTGCTCGATCTTGAAGAACTCAAGTTCAAATGTTTGCCTGGCAGCAAATAAAGATAAATTCACAGAATTATGGCACGACGACTTGGACATTGCAGCATAGATGGTATGAGAAAACTGCTGAAGAAGAATCTCGTGGAAGGTCTACCTAAGGTTAGTACAAAATTGGATGGTGTATGTAAACCTTGTGCTAAGGAAAGCACACCAAAGGCTCCTTCAAGTCAAAGACGGTGGTGACCACCTCAAACCCTTGGAGCTCCTTATATGGATCTATTTGGGCCAATGAGGATTACCAGTCTTGGAGAAAAGAATTTTGGATTTGTCATAGTTGATGACTACTCAAGATTCACATGGGTGTCATTCCTAGAACATAAAGATGACACTTTTGAAAATTTCGTCAGCTTCAGTAAGAAAGTTCAGAGAGATCAGAAGTTCAGCATTGTGTCTATCGATCAGATCATGGTGTGAATTTCAAAATAAAGTTTGCTAGATTTTGTGATGAGGACTACTAGTCTTGAGAAAAGAATTTTAGATTTGTCATAGTTGATGACTACTCAAGATTCACATGGGTGTCATTCTAGAACATAAAGATGACACTTTTGAAAATTTCGTCAGCTTCAGTAAGAAAGTTCAGAGAGATCAGAAGTTCAGCATTGTGTCTATCAGATCAGATCATGGTGGTGAATTTCAAAATGAAAAGTTTGCTAGATTTTGTGATGATTAGGGAATTGAGCATAATTTCTCAGCACTAAGGACACCACAACAATTGGTATTGCTGAGAGGAAGAACAGAACCCTATTGGATATGGCAAGAACTATGCTCTCAGAATATGATCTACTAAGATACTTTTGGGCCAAAGCAGTCAACACAGCAAGCTACATTATCAACCGAGTAATGATCAGGCCAATCCTGAAGAAGACTGCATATGAACTATTCAAAGGGAAGAAGCCAAAGATCAGTCACTTCAGGACTTTTGGATGTCCTTGCTTCATTCACAACAATGGAAAAAGGAACATTGGTAAGTTGGATGCCAAATCAGATGAAGACATCTTTATGGGGTACACCTCTAAACCCAAAGGCTATAGAGCGTTTAACAAACGTACTTTATTGATTGAACAGTCTGTACACATTATTTTTGATGAAACTAACCCCTCCTTGAGAAAGAAAGTAGATAGTGATAATGATGATGCAGAAGAACTATCCAAGAAACTAAAAGATGCATCAATTGAGGACAAGGATGATCCACCTCTGGAAGAATTGCAACAAGAAGAAGTTACTCATGAAAACCTTCCAAAGGAGTGGAGATACAAGAAAGATCACTCCTTGAGAATATCATTGGTGATCCATCCATAGGGGTAAGAACAAGAGGTAATGTCATTCCTTGTGATTACCTAGCTTTTGTTTCTCAAATAGAGCCTAGGACAGTCAATGAAGCTCTTTCTGATGAATCTTGGATAGTAGCCATGCAAGATGAATTAAATCAATTCAAGAGAAATCAAGTATGGTCACTTGTTCCTAGACCATCAGACCATCCAGTCATTGGCACCAATGGGTGTTCAGAAATAAACTGGATGAAACTGGTGCAATCTTAAGAAACAAGGCCAAATTGGTAGCTCAAGGCTATTCTCAAGAGGAAGGCATAGATTTTGATGAAACCTATGCACCTGTAGCTAGACTTGAGGCCATTAGAATATTACTTGCATATGCATCTGCTTTGAATTTAACACTATTTCAAATGGATGTTAAATCCGCCTTTTTAAATGGACTTATAAAAGAGGAAGTTTATGTGGAGCAACCTCCGGGTTTTGATGACACAGAATTTCCTAATCATGTTTTCAAACTTCACAATGCATTATATGGTTTAAAGCAAGCACCTAGAGCCTGGTATGAAAGGCTTAGTTCTTTTCTCTAAACCATGGTTTCAGTAGAGGTCAAGTAGATAGTACTCTTTTTATTAAATCAAAGGTCAAACACATCTATGTAGATGATATCATTTTTGGTTCTACTATGAATCTCTCTGCAAGTATTTTGAAAAGCTAATGCAGGGAGAATTTGAAATGAGTATGATGGGAGAACTCAACTATTTCCTTGGACTTCAAATCAAACAAGGAAATGAAGGAACTCACATCTGTCAAGCAAAGTACACAAAGAACTCTTGAAGAAATTTGGATTCGAAAATACCAAGCCACTGCCAACACCAATGAGCACATCAACAAGAATGGACAGTGACAAGATGGTAAGAAAGTAGATCAAAAGGTCTACAGAGGTATGATAGGCTCATTACTTTATTTAACAGCCAGTCGACCTATATTATTTTAGTGTATGATGTGTGCTAGGTATCAAATAGATCCTAGAGAGTCACATTTGATTTCTGTAAAAAGAATTTTCTATTTAGCTAGAACTCATGATCTAGGTTATGGTATCCAAACTCTTGTGAAAAAATTAGTAGGTATTCTGATGCTGACTATGCTGGATGCAAAGTTGATAGAAAAAGCACCAGTGGTTTTTGTCAGTTTCTTGCAGGGTGTTGATATCTGGTCCAAAGAAACAAAATTCAGTAGCACTTTCTACAGCTGAAGCTGAGTTTGGCTGCTGGAAGTTGCTGCACACAACTCTTATGGATAAAGCAACAGCTTGAGGATTTTGGATTAAATATCAATCAATCCCTTTGCTGTGTGACAACACCAGTGCCATAATCTCACCAAGAATCCAGTCAGCACTCAAGGACCAAACATATGAGGGTAGATATCATTTTTCGTGATCATGTTGCAAATGGAAATATTGAAATATCCTTTATTGATACAAATGGCCAATTAGCAGACATTTTCACAAAAGCCTTACTGAAGAGAGATTCACATCTCTTAGAAGGGAACTAGGCATGTGCAATTTGTGATAAAAGTTTGCTTACAAATGGCACATTAAATTTCAGAATTAAGTAATTTTCCCTCCATGGCGTTAAGCAAAAGAAATTCAAATATCTTTGTAACCGCTCTCTCATTGAAGTCGGTTTGAATAGTCAACACCTTTTGTCGTTTTCCACCGCCTTTTGGCGCATCACTTCCACATCGCATTAATTTATTCATAAAATCAATGGCAGAACGATTCGTATCTCATCGTCTATTTTCCCTTTTTCATCTTGTCGCATGAGCGATGCCCTAGCAACTCCTACCTTAACCCTCTGCAAATTTGAACCTTTCTCCTTCCCGCAAAATTTCTTGAGGGTCCTTCTCTTCACCTTCCGTCTCAACCCTCCAGCGCCTTTCCCACCTGAATCTATGGCCGCACCAGTCATCGCCGGCAGTTTGGGTGGCTACAACGCCGAATTCCTCACTCCTGAGCAGCAGGAGAGGTTTACCTTTGTGAAGACGAAGCTCTGTGGCCATAAAGAAGTCGATGTCGCTAATCTGAGGAAGAGTGGAATGAGCAGCGTGGTAGATTGATCAATCAGATGCAGTGGACAGAAATTACACCTTTTCAAAGGTCAGTTATCCGGACTTGGTAAAAGCTTTCTTCGTGTGTATGAAAACAGAGGAAGATGGGTCTCTAGTTTCCTCAGTGAAGGGAACCATGATTAGGATAGACCCTGAGTTGCTGAAAATGTTGTTTAATGTGAAGACTTCGGATTTAGTGGGGTTCACACCGTGGACGCCCAAGTGAAAGGTTTGGGAATTATCGGGCCAGGATTCAAGCTGAGGGACGGCAAGATCGATATAAATCAACTATCTGCCTTCAAACCGCCTCCTTCATTTTATGTCTGTCAAATCTTAGTTCCCAGAAGTGCAACTTTTTCATCTTGCACAAAGGCCGACTCAGACTTATGTACTGGGCCATTCAAAATAAGGAGATAAATATGGCCGCAGTGATAATGGAAAGAATGAAATTTGCCAGAGATCAGATTTGGGACACCAAGAGTAAGTTCAATGTGTCCCTGCCTTATGCCCACTTACTTACCAAGATCTTCAAACACTTCGGTGTGATCTTTCTGGGGCAGTCGTAGAGAAAATGGGCCAAGCAATCAGGTCCAGGAACCTAAAGAAGAGTGGTTTCTCTGAGAGAAAATGGGGTCTGGTCCAAGGCTTCTGTTGCTGAAGGGGAGCCATCATCGACGACACCTCAGTTGTTCATCAGGAGATGGGATCAGCGGATATGATTCCAGATTTGCCAGTGGAGTCAATTTCAGCTCCAGCAGTTGGAGCAGCAGAATCTTCAGGCCCCTCTATAGCAGAAGTCCAGTCTGAAAGTGCAGTAGAAGAAGAAAGAGTGTCTGTAGAAGCTTCAGGATTTCCAGAAGAATCAGTTCAAATCTTTTCAGAGAGGAGAATTGAGGATATTCTCCCAGAGGACATTATTCCAGTTGAGGACCCACTACCCTCAACTGTAGTTGCATCTATTCTGTCAGACATCATTGATTCGATTCCTTTCATCTCAAGTGCTCCTGAAGTTTGTGGCAGTGTTGCTGAAGAGGCTGTGGGGTGCTCAAATGGAAGATGTACCAGTAGAGTTAGAGCACACCAATAGTCAGGGTGACTGTGTTGGCGGATGCTCCCATTCAGGGGGAGCAGGTATCAATTGAAGAAGAAGCTCCTGCTCAGGGGGAGCAGTCAAAGGAAAATGAAGCAGAAGAAGGAGATCACCTTGATCAACCAGTGGGCTCTGCACCAGAAAATGATGATATCCCTCGTGGCTCAGAAGATGTCAGAGAAGGGGAGACAGCCAGCTCCTCCAGTTCAGATGATGATGAGCCTTCTCCAGCTTCAGAGGCTCAGAATAAAGGGAAAGAAGTAGAATCTGAAATTCCAATGTTGTCAAATACTCCCTTTGAAAGGCAAGGTAAAGCAGAAGATTATAATCAACTGAAGCCTGTAATAGAGAGACTTGATGCTCAAGGACAAATCTTATGTTCTCTTCAGGCAGACACCAATTCAATCTTCATGAGCCAAGCTTCACCTCCAAGGAATTGGCCAGTGTGAGAAATGCCATGAAGTGGTTTAATAAAAAAATGGGCACCATGAAGGAGATGCTAGAAAATTCTGAAGGTGGTTGGAGATCACATTCTCCTCCCCTCCTACTGACCAACACAAGAATCAGGGCCATCAGGGCAGCAGCAGAGCCCAAAGCAGAACCAGAGGTAGGGCCAGAGTGCCAATGATCTGGTTGCAGGGCCACCAGGGCCATCTGAGCAAGGGTCAGGGCCATCAGGGCCGTTGGTGAGTGAGTCGTGCAGGCAGAGGCAGAAGAGTTTATGGCGCCCAAGCCCCCAGCCCTTCTCCCTCTCACACTCCTTTACCTCCAACTCCACCCTCAGCTCAGCCCCACCTGCTCCTCAGACTTTCAAGAAGCCCAATCTAGACCTATTTCTTCTCCCACTCCATTTCCTTCAATCAACCTCAACTCCTGCCTCCTCTACTTCCATTCCTTCTCTCTATTGAGGCCCCTCCAGCATCCTCAGCTGGAGCATCCTCCTCCTCCTCTGGTCCCTCCCTTGGACCAGTTGATGACCTCCCTACTTCTTCTCACTCTTTCTTCATCCTACTCCTCCACCCTCTTTCATCACTATCATACCTGAAAGAGCTCAACTCAACTCTCCCTTTATGGAAAAGATAAAGGATGAGTTTGAGGAAGGGATCCTCAGATCTGTGTTGAAAGTTGGGGAACATATTCACAGGGCAGACCCTTCTAGTCCTGCCCCAAGAAAAGGAAACTTTCTTCTACTTCCCCCTCTTCCTCTGACCCCAAATACCCACCTTTGTGGTTTTCTCTCACAGTGGACAACAAACATAACCACTGTATAGGGAATACCTTTCCAAAGTTGTTTTTGCCACCATCATCAACCTCCCTTTCAAAATCTCACAGATCATTTGAACACCATTCTACCCTACATTCTCTTCCAAATCCGACAAGTCCAAAATCTTCTCTCTTGCTCACTCCAAATGAAGAGCAGTGGGGCAAAGGTCACAAGGATCTTCTCAAGAAGTTCATTCTTGCCAAATCTGCCAGATTTCCTCCAGGGACCACTCCCTGACCCTATCTGAGTGGTTCAGGATGTATCACCAAGACTGGGCACCCTACACAAATGGAAATAAAAATGATCAGGCATTTCATGCTTTCAACAACTACAGATACATCAATCATTCCTGAAGTTCAGCTCAGCCAGTTCAAAAGGGCCATCTCAGCTCTGGCTCCAGCCATCTCTCATACTTCAGATGTCAGGTAGATTTTGCTACCCTTCAAGTACCAAAGAAATAGTTCCGCAAATCCATTTCCTTGTCATGGAGTCTCAGTAGGATCCATTATCTTTGAACGGTTTGCCAGAGTAATGGGGAGAATTAAAGTGCAGAAAGGCTGCCTGGTTGCTTTTCTAGATTCTATTTAGGGAATATCACCAGGGGCATGTAAGTGCTGAAGTTCTAGCCCCTATTATGTCTGAATGTGAAAGACTCACTCTCCTGAATGGTCCAAGTTCTATCCCCTGTCTGCTCAGCAGCTGTTTGACATCAATGAAGCTCAGGCCAGGGAAGGCAACCAACCATTTCTCCAGCAACTTTCCTAGATATGAACTCCATTCATCTTGTTGATGACCCCTTCAAGGTTGGGAGGAAAGATACAAAGTGTATGTGGCTATGCACAAAGCTCTCAGAGATAACCACAACCACTATCCTGTCACCATGGGCCAATTCTCACTGTGCCAGCTTTGGCACTCGTCGATTTCTCAAGATGAACATGGACAAGAATGCATATGCTGATCTTCTCTATCAGCACCTAGATTTCATCTCAAACGGATGGCTTCCACCATGGGACCATCTTACTCTTTGTTTTGGAGTTTTTAAAATCATTTTGAAGAACAGGAAGCTCAGGCATGGGAAACCATCTCCCATTTTGCCTCTCTGTTGTCTCCTGCCTTCTATTTACCTGTACCTCCACACAGTTAATGACATGACCTTCTGTGTATTCTCTATCTCTCTTTCTCTCTTCTTTCTTTGTCGAAGATTATCTTTTTGCTTAATGACAAAAAGGGGAAAAATACTTAGCAGGTCTGAAATTTAAACTTTGCTTAGAAACTTAGCATATCATTTCTTTACAACTAATTTCAGATACTTTTATCCATGCTTATTGTTAGTTTTGTCATCACCAAAAAAGGGGAGATTAATGATCAATCTGTCCCCATGTAATTTTAATTAATTACATATACATATATTTTGAGGATTAGAAAAACCAACAAGAGCTTATCAATTATATTTAATGAATATTTCATAAGTCTTAAAGTACAGGAAAAACACCAAGGTCAAACAAGCCCACAAAAGGTATGCATTACTTCTCTGAAGCTTTAATCTCTTCAACATATTATTCTCCAAGTCCAGAACGATTTCCTTATAAGCATTCATTTCAATAGAATTATCATAACGATTTCCCTTCTGGCTGAAAAGTCATGTTGTTTCAAACAAGTCGATGCCATAACGATTCTATAAGTCATCGCAACGACTTCTTCAGAAAGCGTAACGACTTGCCTGTCATAACGATTCTATAAGTCATCGCAACATTTCTTCAGAAAGCGTAACGACTTGCCTGTCATAACGATTCTATAAGTCATCGCAACGATTTCTTCAGAAAGCGTAACGACTTGCTTGTCATAACGATTCTATAAGTTATCATAACGATTTCTTTAGAACTCGCAACGACTTGCTCTCCATAACGATTCTGTAAGTTATCATAACGACTTGTTTAGAACTCGTAACGACTTGCTCGCTGTAACGATTCTGTAAGTTATCATAACGATTTCTTTAGAACTCGCAACGACTTGCTCGCCGCGATTCTGTAAGTTATCATAACGACTTGTTTAGAACTCGTAACGACTTGCTCGCCGTAACGATTCCTTTAGAGCCCGTAACGACTTGCTCGTCACAACGACTCTATAAGTGACCATAATGATTCCCTTAGAGCTCATAACGACTTGCTCGTCCTAACGACTCTATAAGTTATCGTAACGATTCCCTTAGAGCTCATAACGACTTGCTCGTCACAATGACTCTATAAGTTGTCGTAACGATTGCTTTAGAACTCGCAACGACTTGCCTTTTGTTAAGTGTTTCATATCGATTTCTTCAGAAACACAACGACTTGCATCTCATAACGATTTGTTAAGTGTTTCATATCGATTTCTTCAGAAACACAACGATTTGCATCTCATAATGATTTGTTAAGTGTTTCATATCGATTTCTTCAGAAACACAACGATTTGCATCTCACAACGATTTCTTCTATGTTACAACGACTTGGTCAAACCTGACTTATTCGTAACGATTTCATAAGTCATATAGTCATCGATTTCATATTGACTTGATATCTTATTCATCTTAAAAGCGTTGAATAGTCAAAGTCCACGTGGACATCTCTCTGACGATTTTGCATTTATGAGATCTGAACATATCTCTGCATGCATACAAACCATATCATCCTTTATCATGCCTACTCTGATAACGTCTTTTAGGCTTAAGCTATTTGGCATTACTATTGTCATGTCTATTGCTACTGACGTTGACTGACATCAGAGATAGCTTAGCTGTCTGCTATTTGAGATTGACATTTGTGCAGACCTCTGATCTAGCTTCATGGTACAACGTTAGACAAATAGAAGCAACGGATATTTATGAAGATCTCATCTCTTTGCGTGCTTAAGTGATCAAGACTGTTGACTGGAAGCTTCCAAGACTCCAGATGTCATTTCAGTCTAACGACTACTCAAAAGAGAGACAACAGACACTTCAACGTCTACATTTCAAATTGAAGTTATAAATTCAAGTCAGAAGAACAGAAGAAAAGGAGCAGAGATTATGCATTCAAGCATTCAAATTCTTCTGAAGAAGTCCAGAGCCAAGAACTTTCATTCCTCTTAGTTTTTTGCTCTTTTGCTCTCCACTAGCTCATGAAAATCTTGAGAGAGCCCGTGTAGTTCTGAGAGTGTGCCTTGTTCAAATCTCTTTGCTCTCAGTTCTAGTTGCTTCAGATCCTTGCTTGTCAAAAGCTTGATCTAGGGGCTTGAAAGTCATTCATTTTTCTCTGTGTTAGTCCCTTCGGTTGTGAAGGAAGACCTGGTGGTATCCAGGGTGTTGTTCCCTTCGGTTGTGAAGGAAGACCTGGTGGTATTCAGGGTGTTGTTCCCTTCGATTGTGAGGAAGACCTGGTGCATCCAGGTGTTGTTCCCTTCGGGTGTGAGGAAGACCAGCTGAGCTGGGTGTTGTTTGTGTCCTTAGGGGGACTGTACCCTAGTTAGTGAAATCCTGAGTTGTTGCTTAGGGACTGGACGTAGGACTCCTAAGGAGAGGGGTCCGAACCAGAATAATCCTTATGTTGTGTGATTGTTTTTAGTTGCAGGTATCTTCTAGATAATTTTTAAAGACCCTTCACCCCCCCCCCCCCCCTTTGGGCTCGTCAACTGGGCAACATATGAGTCTACAACGAAGACTCAGCAAGCAACCCAAAAAATAGACTACCAACCTAACATATACTATTTTTTCAAACCATGTTAATGCATATTGATTTAATACTTATAATGTAACATATGCTGAACATATCTTTAATCAAACTTTACATACAATGGATACTTGTCTAAGACGTGGGGTAAAGACATTACATTAACTTCTTAATCTCTACTTTTGCATGTGGTTTCAGATCTGATCATGATGATGAAGTTTCAAATATCAACATGGTAGACAAGGTATACATGGTTTCTAGAATTTACATAAGTGAGCATGACTATCAAGCATTTAGAAGGAAGGAAATAAGACAAGTATAGAACTCTAATCATGCTAAGGTTATACATAAACATATCAAGTGACATACACATATGTACATATTGCCAAGACACAGCCGAAACCACCCATTAGAAGTCACATAGTCATATGAACATATACTCATCACCTCGGCAGACAGTGATAGAGTCTAGGTTACTGCGCATAACCGACGGAAGTCCTCCCCACCATTACCAGTGGTACTTGTTCACTTCCATGATTTCTTCCCATGTCCACGACAACATATAACATATTGAACACTTATTCAGGGGCATTACTATGGTCCTATTCCAGATCATTTCTATGGTGGCAGTGTCTTATTAGTCGAATATAGAATCATATACAAATTTACAAATTTCAAATGCAACATAGCATGGTGCCCAAATCATATACATATATTCTGATCATAACAAAGACATATTTCAGATAGATTACATGGTGTAACTTCTGGGAATTTCCCACAAAACCTATTTAATATAATACATTTCACATAATGATAACAAACCTAAAATAGTTACGGAGATCATAAATTCACAAACTTTAGGAAGAACGTGCCCCTATTGTCATGGATCAAAACAATAATTTTTCATGATTCTATGACATTCACACTAATTTCCATATTAATCTAAGTACTGGTATAAATAAAGAAATATTCACCAAGCTGAAGTCGACTGTCAAATAGATTCAGTATTTTTACTGAGTGCATATCATGCTGATACAATTCATTAATTAAAATCTCAACATTTTTCAGATCGTAGGAATTATTTACGAAATTTAAAATAGTACTATTGATTATAGCAAATCAGCCATGGAAATTACAAGAAATAGTCAATATCTGATTACAAATCCATCACTATGTGAACATTAGCCTGACATATATTTCTACACCAAAATTTGTATTTTTATCACATACATGCTTCACATACAAAATTTCTTCTTAAATCCATGATTAATTATAGATTTCAGAAATTACCCTAATATCAGGATGATGATAGAAAATAACCTAAATTGTAGCATGGTATGGAGTTAACCTCCTTAACCTTACACATCTCACAGAAAGTCCATTCGAGTCTGAACACAAAGATATAAATCCAAATAAAAAAAAAGAGAAATAGTAAACAGAAGAACTTGACGACAATAGGGTTGCCATTAAGTTCAGTTGTCGACAAAGGGATTGACGTTAAGTTTATCCTTGATGGCAGTCAAGTTTCCAATAACCTGAAAAATGTCAGAACCCTTCTGGAACCCATACAAACCCCAAATTTGACTGTTGTTTTATTTCTAAAATTATGGAAAAATTATGAAGGTAGAAGCTAGGGTTGGAAAGTTACTTGCCTCTAAAACACCAAGAGATCTATAGATTTAGCCGATGAAGCCCACCTTGGCCACCAAGACGGTTCTCTCTCCGAGGTTAAATCCTCAGCCAGATGATCTCCTATGCCAGCAGCATGTTGGAGACACCTTCAACCTTCAAAGGCACAGTCTCCTAACTTGTAGATGCTTGAACTAGGTTTCCACGAAGATCAAAATGTCGGCTCTCTCCCCTTCTCCTCCTTCAGACTTGGAGAAGACTCCAAAAATGGGAATAAAGTGGCTAAACAACCCGTTTATAAAAAGATATATAGCTCTTCCCTTAGTCGGTGCAAAGAAGGTAGGAGTCATGCTCTAGCCGTTACTGAAGATTTCGCCCATTTCCTTAAGCACACCGGAGCTGGATCGCAAAATTTCCATGGTCTACACCTGATGTTTGACGACACACGATGAGGTTTATTGTCATCTACCTACAGTTGACATCTATCGATGTTGTCATCTACCTACAATTGATGACACCCAATATTGTCGTCTACCTGATGTTGACGACACACGATGTTGCCGTCAATAACACAGGTCGACACAACCACCACCTTTCCGAGAACAGGTCGACACACACCCAAGAAATCCTAAATATTCATACATATTCACAGAAATTTTTAAATTCACAACAAAATAGATAGACAACAACAAAAATTAAAATTTACGAATAAAAATTCAGGGCATCACAATTTTGCTAACCCAAACATGTTTTTTTAACCCTAAATTTTTAACTATTATTTGCATCCCATTATTTAGTTTGTCATCCTAAATTTTTATGTTATTCCAAGATGGTTTTACACATGTGATAATGGATTTTACACCTTATTAGATTTTGTCGTCTTAAATATTGTTTAGGGTTCCACTAGCCCTTTCACATTTTAATATGTTTCAATTTCTTTGCCAAGCATTGTATTCCATTATTTGATTTCCAATTATAAATCTCATATCATTCCATATTAATTTCACACATATGATAATGTAGCAACCTTGATTTTTAAATCCTAAATAAATAAAAATTTTATTAATAAATGTGAAATGGAAGTTAATTAGAATAAAGGGAGAATAAATGGAATAAAAGGAATTAAATTAATACCCATTAAGCTAAATTAGTAATGGGTTTTACTATTGGTCCTAACATGGATTGTTGGGCCCAAATGTGAAGAACCCATCATGGGATGGGAGTTAATTAAGCCAATTTTGTACCTAATTAATTAATAAATAGAAAAGAGTTAAGATAAACATTTATTAATCTATAATTATCCTAATAAGGAGCCCTTATCCCATCCTAACCCCTTGGCCACGAGATTAGGCCTCTTCCCCATCCTTTTAGGTGGATAAAAGGCAGAAAAATAGGTGATAATTATGGATTTTCGGAGTTGGAGGAGAAGAGGAGAGTTTTAGGAACTTTGGACTCTATTAGCAAGCTATACACCCCCAAATCAACCCTATCACCCCATAGATCATTGCTGGAGCTCTGGGAGATGAAGGGAAAGGCTGGAGGACGAAGGAGCAAGGAGGAGAAGGCTTGGATCAAAGGGGGGATTTCTTCTTCTTCGTCACCAAACCTAGGTTTTCATTACACCAGGAAAACGTAGGCAATCTCTCAAGCACGAACTAATCAAATTTTACCCTACGTAGACCATGATCCCCTCTTGTAAGCACCATGATTGCCTTACTTTTTGTTGCTCCATGAAGGAGTATTAAATGTTCTATGTTTTGTCCATACCATGCACCTGAACATTCATGATTGCTTTCAAACCACACATGTACTTGATCCCATGCCATGCAAAAATTCTTATAAATACTACATCATGTTAGCTTTCAAACGCCCCTAGTTTCCCTAAATTCCATTATGTATCATTTGCGAATTAATTCATTTTCTATGAACTATTCATGTTTAGGCCACCGAAATGTAACTTTATTAAAGCATGCACAACCCTTGTTCATTTCCTAATTACTCATGCTTGTTGATAGATCTATGAGTCTACTTTTATTATTTAAAACTAGTTTCATAATTTTTGGATCATCGTGCGATTTTATATCGATTTTTGAAGTAGTCTATATCATGCATGGGAGGGAAGGACCAAACCCAAAAAGGGAAAATCCCCTTTTCTGGGTCGGGCCACTCCTCTGAAATCGCGACGGCCCGACCCATCACGATATCAGAGGAGTCGCGATCGGCCGGTTTGTCATGTTATAAACGCGACGGCCCGCACTGTCGCGATTCTCTCCTGGCCCGCGCTAGGCCGGCCGAGTCAGGGGGTTGCGCCCGAGCCGCCCGTCGCGACTTGAATCGCGACGGGTGAACCCGCCGCGATTTCAAGGTTTGCCCAGAATAGTAAATTGCGCTTGTGCCCCTACTGTTTATGCTATTTAACCATTGTTTAGCCTCAATTGACATATTGTTATATATATTTCGACCTGATTAATTAATAATGGACAATAATTATATAAATCTAATTAATTAAAAGCCAAGTGCACAATCTTTCATGCTCTCATGATTATTTACACGTGCACACACTTAACACAAATGTTTGTCATTAAACCTTATTAAATTACTCAATAATATATCTGGTAATTATTAAGTGTAATTATTTCACTTCAATTTCCCTATTATTTAATTGACACTTGTCTTCATTTTATTCACGTGCTTTGTACACCATTATCGCGTTCCTCTGCCTTCGAGCACTCGAGGTAAGACGGACAACGTTTCGTTACACACTTTCTCTTGGCATGGACCACCTCTCCGTTAGGAATAGTACTCCTGACCGGACTAGGGACTCCTTGACAAAGCCTCCGTAAGTCTCCTTGGCTTTGGCGCATGTCCTTAGCCGACGAGCTGGTTGTACCCTTAAATCTTATTACACTCTTAGGGATCAGCACGATCCAACAGCCTTAGTGTGTTTCCTTCTTATCTTGTGATCACGCCGGACCATCTAGTCTGTGTATTAGCACGGCTAGTGGCGGTGGTGACTTCTACCAGACTGTCGGTACATGATGGTGTGCTGTGCAACTGTGACTATCGTTATTAATTTATCGTGGTTTTATGATTACGTCACTGTCTCATCTACTATCCTTGTACTCTCATCTATTCACTTTCACTCTACAATCTCGTCTATTTCACCTACTATTCTCATCTATTCTTGGTACTCTATTTGGCCATCCCTATGATTGTCTAAGATAAGAAACATAACTTATGACAGTGCAATAGGGCCCGATATGGTCCTGGGAGGAGCTCCTGAAAAGTGCTATTTGCCCATGGGAGTTAAAATGATCAGGATGTTGACATACATTCAGTGCCATTATACAATCAAGATTTAATCTATGACAATCAAAGTGTGATCTATTCAAGTGATATCTATACAAGTGCTATCGTTACTAGTGCACCGTTGTGCAACTTTATGTGCTATATCGTTACATGGCCAATTCTTTATCGTACTTGCTGTGCTATTTTCCATGTACTAGTGCTATCATTCTCTTGCTATCGTTACCTTGCTCTACATGACTATTCTCTCTAGTTATCCTGCTATTTAAGACATTAATCATTTAATGCTTGCTTGTTCTCATGAGATATTATGTCCTACTGAGCATTATTCGCTCATCCTGCGTTATTATTTCATGTGTTTCAAGTGAGTCTGATGGAGATTACCACACTAACGAGGAGGGAAATGAGGATGATGCTCAAGAGTGACCCATTTCGTCAACTCGTGCTTAGTAGTTAGTTAGTCGTCAGTTAATCATTATGAATAGTTTAGATTTGAATAAAGTACTATGTACCCTAGTTTTGGCTCTGATTAGAGAATGTAATAGCTAGTTGATGAATTATTAATGAAGTTGAATTTCATTTGGTATTATTCCAATTGTGCAATGGTTTGATATTCTTTTATCACTCAATACTATTTAATAAATGTAATTCTGCTCTGATATTTCATGTCAGAGCGTTACAATAATAAAGTTTTTTATTGTTGGCTTATTTATATTTAAATCCGATATTGAATCCTTACATAATTATTTGTAAAAAATTTGATTTTCTCTTATTTGTTCTATTTATTTATGATTTAAAATTTTGGGTTGTTACATAGGTAGTGTATTATTTTATTTTACTATAGTAGATTCGATCTGTATCATAGGTACTTCTGATTTTAATATTTTAACATAAATATGCACTTTATTTGTTTGTAATTCTATAATTATTGTACCTATGTAGTTGTCGAATTCATCCTTGATCATTCATGCGGATGGGAAAAGACCATTTTTCCTAATATCCTATCAACTAGTAAACTTACTTAATTTTGTAATGTACATCAACTTTATTACAAAAAAATTCTTACAATAAATATTTTTCGAGAAACAATGCTCTCAAACTCAGCAAACTTTATGTACATTGCATCCTTCGTCAAGAGTGTTGGCGTCACCCGCATCACCTCAACAAAGTCCATGTACCCACTTGATCAAGCTTAACCTTCCTTGCCTCAGTTTGATGCCCCTAGTTATGGCACCAACACTAGAGTCATGCGACACCTGTGGCAACCAACATGCACTACAGGCTAGCCAACCCCGAGGCACCAACGACGTTTTTCACGTAGCCACATGACATAATGCAAGCAACCCACACAAAGACAACGAAATTAAAGAACCCACAAAGGACGCACTAGGGATAGCCAACAATAACGGATGATTTCTATTGCTTGTCGGAATTACGAGATGCTGGATATCTTGGGGGGAATAGGCTTGGCTCAAAATGAGCAAACAACACAGTCCCCTGGCTGAAGGCCCACGTGATCAAGTTCAATTATTTTAGAAAGATTTACTGTTGCATGCATTTGGTCAAGAGCAGCAATTGCAATTAGGTATGTTATGGTACAGTGTTATATTGGATGTCATATGTTGGTAGATAACAGTAAGTAGTGGTGACAGTTGAGACGGCGATTGCGACGACTTTAAAGCCCTAATTTTAGAGCTCAAAATCATTATTTTTGAGTTCAAACATTATTTTGGAGTTCAAAATTATTATTTATCAGCCTAAATTATTATTACAATTGAAGTAATATTTTTAAACTCTATAAATATTATTTAAAATTTAAAATTTATATTTCTAAACCCGAAGATAATATTTATGAACTCAAATTACTATTAAAACTCGGTCAATATTTGTAAATCTTAAGAATAATATTTTAAAGTCTACAATTTATAATTATAAATTTGAACTTCTAATTCTTAAACCCACTCCAATTTATTCGTCGGTCGTGATTGCCGATCATTATTGCCATTGCAGTCACTCGTTGCTCGGTGGTCGTTATTGCCATCACCAATTGATCACTGCCATCGCCATCCACAGATCATCGTCAACCGTCATCACCTACAACTATTGGCAGTCATGTCAGCCCAGCATAGCAACCAACTTAATTCCACATGGGCTATCATAGCACTGCCTAAGTATAACAAGTGCATTTGGCATCAACTATTCATAGATTTAAAACATTCATTGGAGAAGGCAAAAAAAATCCTAAAACCTCATATTACTACAGACCGGGGCCACTGAAGATGGATGCGTGACAACCTGCCGCATGGGTGCTTAGGCTATTGGGCAGTCTCGCCCCCGTCGGCGTCTCCCACTTGTGCAGCTCTCGCCACCCCCATCCCGCCCTGCTGAGCTTTCCACGTTCATTGGCTACCCTCATCATGCAACCCCACAGTACCACACCTGTCTCTCCCCGTCGCATCTCTTCTCCGTCGCCATCAAAAACATAGCGACCACCACCATCACCCCGTGGCATCCTCATCCGTCCGCGCCACTGGCGGAGGTGGCAGGAACATCCGGAAGCTGACCGTAAGCACGGGTGGGGTCCCGGTCCGCACCGCGGCCAGGGGCAAACCCGGTGAATGGTTGACCCCTCTGGAATTGCCGACGACGCCGACGGGCTGATACGGGATCCGTCACCCGGTCGGCCACTGGTTCACGTGTGGAGATGGTGGTGGCTGTTTATGTTTTGCGGTCTGTTGGAACGGAAGATGAGGGAGGCCGGCCAGTGCTGCATGCCGTGGGGCACCGCCGTCGGCCTCGCCACAAACAACAGCAGCGGGCGGACATCCAGCAGACAGCTAATGGGTACGTAGATAGATAAGGTCAACGGACGACGACACTATGCCCTATCTATAGACATACAACAGACCATAGAATGTTATTTAATGGGGTCACTAATAATACATCTATAAATTTATCTTTTTAATTTCGTGAGATCAACTATAATAAAATTTAATGTGTAACGAAATTTTTAAAATTTAATGGAGTCAGGTGACTTCATTGATTATAAACAGCATCCATTCATGCCCGTCACTGTCCGCTAATGGGGTCAGACCCTTTTGATAGCTATAATCTGGAAGAGAGCTTCTATATTAACGTGTGGTACTGCTTTCGCCTTGCAAAACTTCTTGTTAAACCATGTATAATTCAGTAGTGAGATATATGTCTCTCTATCAAGGATAGCTTTGTTCTTACATTATGATGCTCTCATGCATCATATATAGTGATCACCGGACAGATAGTTGAGATTTGGGAGATACTACCATAGCATCGGCATTGGGTATAAGAAGAAAATATCTTATCAGGAGAACAGGTGCACATTGCATGCATTGCACAGAGATATTGTTGGTATAGCGTGAGACACGCGGGGATGGTCGAGCAAAAGCCACCGTACAGATAGAAAAAATGGGGAGGGGGAGGAGACAGCCATGATGCCACCGGGACGAAAAGGAACGCTTCCATCGGAAGGGAAGTGCCATGCAATAGGGCCCCAACCCCAGCAAGCCAGTGAAATAGTGATTTCGGCGGGGCATTAGCTCCCCTTACTTTCTAGCATGGGTTGACGTCCTATGCTCCCCTCTCTCTCTCCTCTTCTATCTCTCTCTCTCTCTCTCTCTCTCTCTCTCTCTCCATATCACTAATAATATCAATGTGTCTTCACACCGTTCTATTTTGTCAACTGTAACATGCAAGTGACATATTATCATCTGAAGTGCCTCCACATTGAAACCGTTGTTAACCCATGTGATACCGTGTTAAACCATGTGGCACACGTATTCTATAGATGATAAATTAAGATGATCAAGTCACACATATACGGAATGTTTGCGTATGTGTGAACAAAAATGAAGGGAAACCAGAGCCGGATTTACGAGAGTGAATGGTAGCCGTCAAGTGATGCCAATAATTCATGACATGTCTTGTCAGATCCTCCGACAAGTCCACGGTTTGAGCCACTCGAGGATCATCTCCACTCCCAAATAGAGTTCACGTACGATGGATATATAAAATAATCTTTACCATCCTTTTAATCTATTGACGACTTCAATCGGCCACAATCCTTCCTCCCCCGGTCCGTGGACCAACTTTAAACACTATTCCCTAAATCCATCTAGTAGACTCATGAAATTACATCCAAAATGATGATGGCGTTAACATCTATGACACAGTTTAATTAACATCTTTTTGACGACCAAAGTATTTCTCCTTCATCATTTGTCAAAGTCTCTTAACAAATCTTTGTAAATCTTATCGTATATGCACGAGCTCCTCTCTCCATCTCTGTGACACTAGTAATGGAATAGATTTTTCTTTATATGTTGGTGACCGTAATGAATCAGACATGAGACCACATTATTTCTTATTTTTATCTTGTAATTTCTTTTTAAAAAGCAAACATCAAATAATTTTGTCTAATGTACATAATTATTTTCCGTGTGACGTTTTAAACATGACAGCGGAAAGATAATTGAGACGTAAATAATCGACAAATAAGTCTCTAACGAGTAATCACATATAACACAAATAATTTGCAGTGTCATAACCTCAATACTCTTTATTTATTCAAAAAAAATCAAATATTAATACAATCGTAAATTTTAAATATTAGGAATACAAGACTAAAACTCAATAAAAATTACATATTATCCTCACTCCTATTACATTATTCTAATACTCTCAAATACACAAACTAAGATACCATGACACCAAGATACTATGACTCCAACATTATATTAAGGCTTAGCACTCTTCACTCTTGATCATCCCCAGGTGGACTTAGTCTCTTCCTCATCTATAACCTGATCTCCTAAAATGTAAGAGAGTGGGTGATGAATGAATCGCCCTGTAGGATTTACATCTTCCATGTATGATTTAAGTATTTAACACTTTATAAACTAAAAGGTTTATGCATGATATGAACTATGCAGTTAAACCACAATAAAAACCTAACTAGGTATCGTGCAAGATAACAAGATATAGACAAGAGATATTGTAATTTCAGTCTAGTAGGAAAGAGTTGAGTTCAAGACAGTATGAGCAAGAATCTAACAATATTGTCAATTCTACGAGTAAGAACAAGATAGTATGTAAGAAGATTGGCCATGTCAACAAGCCAAATAATGAGCATGTTCACGAGCAAGACAGCCAGTTCATGAGTTATTAATATGCATTAAGGATCTATGCCACCTTGAAATGCACATCAAGAACACATGTAATGTGATTTTGTATCTAGCATTTACACAAGCAAGCACTCCAAACATGATGCAATGCCAGTAATTATTATACTCCATAGTTAACAATACATTTTCAGCTTTCTATCGATGGGGCTAGACTGGAGCCCTTGGATACTCGTCGTTCCCGATCCTGCATCTTACAATTTTTAAATATAGATACCCACAATCAAGTATGGCCATTTACAAAGAATTTCATGGGTTCAAGACAATCTTGGAATAACTTGCCAATAGTTCAAGAGTTCAGTCCGACAGTTATAACAACGTTTTCTATTTAGTTTAATATCTCATAATGACTTGGTCTTATGTTCATTAAAGGTGTACTCTAGAAAATCAAGATGAGAAGAGAAGGATCTCACAAGAAAGTCAAGAGAAGAGAGAGATGTGCACACAATCTTCCGGGTACTTCAATGGTACAACTTGCTCATCGGCCATGTAGAAATCCTAGTCAGAGGAGACTTCCGGAGGCCTTGGTCAAGAAGTCATTAGTTCGACAAAAGGAATATCCAATGGAGAGTTCATCCAAGTCAAGAAAGGGGTTTCCTATCGTGCCAGAGTGTATGCGCATCGCGCATGAGAATCGCTCATGTGCTTGTGTGAGTACTTTCTTAAATCCGATTAATAGGAAGTCACAAGAGTGTTAAATTAGAAAAAAAAAAATCATACATGACCAATTTTAACAAGTTGCCATGTACTTATTTTAACAAGTTGGATAACAAGGCCAGAAAGAGAGAGTAATCAGCAAGTAGAGAGCATGATCTTTAGCTTAAGATCATTTAAAATTATTTATAATTTTTCCATGGGTTGATTAATGCATGTTTATAGTAAACACTTCAAACAGGATCAAATAGAAATAAGAAACAGCAAAAAATGGACAAAGTACAACCATCTAACCTCCTAAGATAGAAGGCGACACAACTCTAGTCATCTTCAGAAGGAGACCAGAAGGTTGTTGCCTTCAAGGTCATGAAGGTGACAAGTTGACCGCGTCTTCCAGATAGGGATGATGGATTGCCCTTTTGGCTCTTTTTCAACTCCGACTTGGATTGGGTTTGACACAGGTCTTTGAAAAATAAAAACTCTCTATAAGGCAAACCAAAAATATGAAAGCAAGCACTTCTATTAGTTAGGGTCCTAACCAACCTACAGTATGAGAAATTAGAAAACAATGGTCGTTTAATAGGGTAACAAGATGGAGTGTGACTAACTATGCAAATCAGGCATAGTAGGCACTATGCAAATCAGGCATAGTAGGCTGTTGGCTAATACGCTGTGTATACTTAGTAAAAATGGGGGGGGGGGGGGGGGGGGGGGGGGGGGGAGGAGGTGTTTATGGAAACTAGACTCAGAAGGGAACAATATTCATGTTGAGTGCTTATTCTGAAAATGACTCACTTAAAGGTATAAACTTTGCAATACAAATCAAGGGTTTCACAGGATAGATATAACAAAATGATGATACTGGATTTAATTCAATGAGTTAACAAGATAAAAATTGGGGAAAAATATATAAACATAATCTAAACATGTGTATGCAAGCATGTACGAGTTTAATTAGAGTTTGGCTTATAGACAACCTACCTTTGAGTAATAAGAAAAGTCATCCTCCCATAAAAACCCTAGATCAATAGGTGGAGAAGAACGCCTAATACTCATGAACTACTACGTGAAAATTAGGCAAAATAGTATCATATGAAAGTAGACTCGAAAGGCTTTCTATAGGGTATTAATTTGCTAGATTTGGTCAAGTTTTTACTAACCTTTGATATCACACTGGATAGGCCTTATTTGCAGGTCTAAGTCGAAGGGATAGGCCTTATTTGCAGGTCTAAGTCGAAGGAGAGCACGAAGTCCTCCTTGTACAAGCCTTCACCTCAGGATTCCCAGCCTCCAAAGCCTTCAAAGCAGCAACCCTAGGGGTCATCCCATGGAAGAGGGGGGTTATTATATAGGGATGTGTCTTTAGGAGTCCTAATTGGATTAGGAAGCCCAAGTAAAAGTTTGAGAAATCTTTTCCATCCCTTGGAGTTTTCTCTCCCAATTCGTGATGGTGGCACAATAGGAAACTTTCTCTAGGTAGTACCCATGAATTGGGCTCAATTTGGAGTCCAGTAAATGTGTATGGGGTGAGAATTTAACGTTTATTCTCCTTTAGTTGGAAATTATAAATTTCATATTATTTTCCTATCTTCAATTAATCATGGCCAAGAGACATTCTTGGCCCATTTTTCTTATGGGACATCAATACCCATTGTTTGAAGTCCACCTATAGTTTTTATTTTGATTTTTGACCCATTTATGTAAATGTGATAATGGGTTCCTGAATTATTTTAATTACGATAATAAGTCACAATAATTCTTAAACATAGCCCAAAAGATTTTTCATAGCCCAAATTTCCTATAGGTCATTAGATAATATTATTTAAATCAACTATAATGTTACGAAATTTTCATATTTTTTACAGAATTTTTAGATGCATTTTGCACATGAGATAATGGTGTGTACATATTTTGCTAGTTTTATATATAAATTGCTATATTTTTATTTATTGTTAATTTTAAATTACTAAAATTTGTGGGGGTACTACACCCCAAGCCAACATTGAAACAAGGAGGCAAATATTTATCCCAAAAATATAACTCTTACCATCCTTTTCATGTTCCATTATCTTGATACCAAATGAGGGCTTGAACACGTGGACCCTTTCAAAAGTGGCTGCTCCTGCAACCGATGAGCAATGGCCACTTCCAAATGGTCATCGAGGTTCTCGAACAAATCTTTCATGCTAGATCAAAAACATTTTGTTCAACAATAGACAAGACATATGTAAAGTGTCAAAAACGTTGTAAAGTCCAAATGGCTCCAAAAACCTTCAAATTGTTTTAGCCCCTGATGGTTTAATTACAAACTCATTTATGGTCACATGGAGTGTTGGACCTCCATAGACCATGGAGAATCGAAGACATGCTTGCTCTTGAACTTTGCTAATGAGGCCACAGTACGAACAAGAGCATCAAAGAAACTCATAGCAAACACCTTGGAAGCAAACAACAACTTACATTATTCAATCACATCTATTCAAACATAACGGATTAAGATTGGGGAGCATTGTTGGAACTAGGCAAACTAGAAGCATCGATCTAGGTATCTTCTTTCTAGATGCTCAAGGGACTAAAGGACAAAAGATAAAACAAGGCACAATAGGGAAAACACGAAAGCTTAGAAGGGAAGGAGTGCTCACTTGAGCCTTCTTGTTTCTATTGAATTCATTTTTTTCTTACAAGAGGTTATAACCTTTATATAGCCTCTTACATTCTAAAGATAGAAGAAAAAGAAAAAAATAATAAACAATGGGTGGTAGGAGACCAATGGCCCTTCTCCACCATACACATTTGCATGGGACTTAGTCAATTACGAAGGGGTCAAGTTTGCTATTTTAACACGCCCCCTTTAACTTAAATTGTCTTCATCCAAGCATGTATCGAAACCTTACAATTTTGTCAACAAATAAAGCTTTAGTGAATATGTCACTACTCTTAGTTGTTGCATACTCTAGTTTCACATTCTTCAGTTTTACATACCTCGAATAAAGTGGAATCTAGTGTCAATATGTTGCTACTTCTGTGTTCTACTAGATTCTTCGAGAGTTTAATTGTAGACATGTTATCTACAAAAATATCTATGGACTTAATTGTGGATGATATAACTCTTTCAGTAGATTCCCATCCATAGTGCTTTACACACAGTAGATGACAAACTGCCACATACACTGCTTCACAACTTGACAGGGCCACCATACCTTGTTTCTTTGAACCCATGAAAAAGATGATATTTCAAAGAAGAAAAACATAACTTATGGTGCTCATTCTTTCATCTAGATCACCACCCCAATCACTATCGGAGTAGCCATATAATTTGGCTTCTTTACCATAGGGATAAAAGAGACCGTTCTATGGAGCTTTTAATATATCATAGAATTCTCTTTGCAGCAAGCCAATGAGAATTCTTGGTGTTTCCATGTACCTACTCAAAAGGACTAATAGCATAGACAATATCTAGACTAGTGATATTAAGGTATCTTAAGCTTGCCAACCAAACTCTAATATAAAGTAGGTTCAATAGCTCCTCCTCCTCCATCTTTGTCAGCTTAGACTTGTTGTCATAGGTGTGTTTACAACTTGCAATTCTTTCATTTTGATCTTTTCAAGGATCTCCTTGCATACTTTTTTGAGATGTGAAAAATCTCTTCTTTCTACTTCACTTCTATGCCAAGAAAGTAAGGCATAAGTCCACAATCAGTCTCTCAAATTTTTTTGAACATATTTTTCTTGAAATCGTCAAACATTTCTTGGTTGTTTCCTATAAAAAATAAATTATCAATATAAGGATATAAAGAAATGGTCTCCATGATCTCGTTTCTAACATAGATAGCATGCTCGGGCATTTATGAAGCCATTTTAGTAGATAACCTCTATGCATGAATTCCAAGCCTGTGGTGCTTGCTTTAACCCATAGAGAGCTTTCTTTAGGGGATATACTTTGTGCTCTTTCCTTTAATAATGAAACCTTCTGGTTGTTCAATGTAGACTCTTCTTCAAGGGGTCTATTTAGAAAAGCTTACTTGACATCTAGCTAGTAAATCTTCCACCTATGGTGAGTTGTAAGAGAATTAGTAGTCTTAAAGTGTCCAAGCCAAGTAAGTGTGATAAACTCATCGTAGTCCACACCATACTTCTGTTGGTAGTCTTATCTACAAGTCTCACTTTGTGTCTCTCTACTTCTCATCAGCGATGTGCTTGGTCTTGTAAACCCATTTAACACCAATGGCCTTGTGACTTGCTAGGAGTCTGACTAACTCCCGGTCTGTTCTTCTCAATAGCATTAATCTCCTCCTTCATTGTTGTCCTCCAGTAATCTTGTTGTACAGATCATCAAGAGTGAGATGCTCATAATCAGCAAATAAACAAAAGAGATTTGTCTTCCACACCTGCTTCTGATGTTCATAGATCTCCATAAGCTTCTCATCTTTGTAGAAAAATGACCTGAAGAAGAACTAAAGCCTTGCGATGTAGATGAAGTGTCTTGGGATGATGTCGATGCCTCACTCCCTCGGAGGAAGGAGTTTGTGGAGAAGATGGTGACATTTTCCATGGTGAAGGTTGTTATTAACTTATGTTCTTCTATCACCATCATTTTGTTAGTAGTCTCATTCTAGCTCCAATCTCTCTATTGCTAAAAAAACAACATCTCTACTGTCCACTATTTTATTAGTATGTGGATTGTAGAGTCGGTAAGCCTTTGATCACTACTATATTTGACAAAGATGCACTTCTCTCCACAATCATCAGTTTCTTCTCTTCTCTTATGGTACTTGTGCATATGTTGCACTCAAAATGCGGAGGTGGTACACTTGGCTTCTTTTGCTCCATGCTTCTTGGGGCATTAGGCCTTGCAGTGCTTTCATTGGACTTCGGGATGAGGTAGGTTGTAGATGTAGCAACTTTTGTCCAAAATGTTTTAGGCAGACCTTTCCTCTTCCTGATGGTCCTCACCATCTCAATGGTGTGATTCTCCTAAGTAACGCCATTTTTTGGTGTATAAGTTGTTGTAAACTGTGTTGTTGCCTTCTATCTAAAAACAATTTTAAAATATTCGAAGTGTATTCTTCACCTTGATCAGATCTATGAACGTTTAATTTACAACCACTCTCTAATCAACATGAGCTTTAAAATGTTTAAATACGTCAAAAGCAACGAACTTTGAGTTATAAAATAAATCCATATTTTTTACTATTAATCATCAATGAAGTTAATAAAGTAAACGATTACCTCCAAAAGATATAGGCTCAAGAGGACCACAATGTGTTGCACCAGCTCCAATGGTGTCAATCCCTCTTAGACTACCCTTTTGAAAAGGGTGTCGATGTTGCTTCCCAAGTGTGCATGCCTCGCATATGCCATCCAGTTCTTTAATTGATGTCAAGCCTTGCACCATTCCTTTAGAAGCTAACTGCTTCAAGTTGTGAAAGTGGAGATGTCCATACCACAAATGTCATTTCCATGACTCATCCTCT